>OX387194.1:4352568-4952568 GCA_947561395.2 Buxus sempervirens | reverse complement strand
TGAAAACAGTTACGCAAAAATATTCTTTGATGCATGTCTTATTTTTGCAGCTGCTGAATTGTATGACTTTGATGACGATGAGTTATAGGGGTGCTCAAGATATACTTTTTGATCCATTTTTAAGCTTCATTTGATCTAATTTCATGCATTTGGCTCCAAAGTGCCATACTTTGTGCCATGGCTTTAGTTTCATGGTGATGGCGAAGCCATGTATATAATCTCTTTCAAATGTGTTTGCAGCATCATTTAGCACTTCTAGAAAGTTAGGAGACAAGGTGGAAACATGGAGAAGCCAATCTCCTACAAGTTGAGAGATGTTTTGTATTGATTCCCTCTCAAGCTAACTTGCAAAAAGGAAGTTGAACATGGCAGACTCGAGATACTTCTAACATGGATAAGTTGTTTTAAGTGTCTTTGTAATTGTTAAGCATTTGTTTTCTTTATGTTAAAAGTTTTCCATCCAGCCTTTGTAGATTGTTTTTTGTTGTTCTTCCTCTTTTTTTTTTTGGGTAGATGTCTTTGTCTTTGTAGAATGGTTTCCACTACTTGGAAAATTTTTTTTAATCCTTTTTTGGGGATATTGGATCACTTGGTTGATAGATGAATGAGTTAGAAAATTAATTTTTGATTTATATTGACTAGCATCACCAAAAGATTCAAACAATCCATTGCTATACCTCAAATTTCCGTTAGGTATGAATCGCAGCTGGCACTGTTCCAATTATACTAAGGACCCTCACTTTGCTATTAGTCTTTTAAGGTGGTTAGCGGTTAGCGTATGATCAGTTTGACGAGGTTTAACAGGAATGAACAAGTACAATGGAGGAGATATAAACTTACATGGTTGCAAAATTAGATGGTTGCAATAAACTTGCAAAACTACATACGTGCAGTACTGCACGTGCACTCTGCTAGTAGTATATTAAACAAATCACTTGATAAAAAGACATAAATCTTTATAGACATAGAAGTTAGTGTATAATGTTATATAAGAACTTGTTTGGTATAACTTTTTAAAATTATTTTTTTAATTCTCCAAAGTTAAAAAGTTAAGAAATTCTATTTTGAAAAGTTAAAAAATAACTTTGAAAGTTATACCAAACAACTTTTAAGTTTTAATTGATAGAATATATAAGTCATTTAATTGAGTAGTATAGGTCATCCTATAAATGTACTAGTTTGTACACAGCATTATACAAGTTATTTCATAAAAAGACATAACTCAATTGATAAAAGGTGCAAGTCATTTTATTGAATGAAAAAATAGCATTTTGTTACCATTTGTTTTGTAAAAATGAAATGTCACTAAAAAGTTAATTACTTTGATAAAATTCTCCTGTACTGGAACCATTGATTTTTCCCATTTAGAAATTAGAATCCTAGTGAGGTCTTTTTTGACACGTGGCAAATAGTTTGTAGATTTCTTTTACCCGAATAATATAATTATGCTAAACACACATTGCAAATGACCTAGAACATAAAATGATTATATTAAAATTTATAACAAAGTTGAGATATTTTGAGTGACTTAAATATAAAAATAGTTAAATAAGTAATAAAAAAAAAAGTCATAAGTTAAAATTAAGTACTTCATAATAACACAACCGTTATCGTTGTGGGTAATCTCGTAGTTTCGCGCAAACGAAAAACTCAGGGTGACAATAGTGGAATTAGGGCTTCTTGCAGGTTCGGAATTCCTTCACGTAGACTGAATCTTCTTTTCCTCTCTGGGATCGTTGTAAAAGCTCTGGTACTGAAGATGAAGCTGAAGCAGTTAGAAGGTCTTCTCGGAGGCCTGCAACAGTTCTCGAACCCGAAGGTTCTTATATCTCCTTCTCTCTATTAATCTCTGCTTGAGATCTGTTAGCTTTGATGTATGATGTTGAGACTACTGCTGGTGCAGGTGGAACTCGAACAATATCCAACAGGACCACACATTGCATCTCGGATGTTGTATACGGTATTCCTTTCTCTGGAAACGACGTTTAATGCTTTGATTTTATTTTCTTGTTGGAATCATATCGATACTTTCAGTAAGGTGTGTTCGTGATGCTCATCTGGTTTTGGTGAAGCAATTGATAGGCTGAGAATTCATTTGGAGATGTGAGCGGAAAGTTAGTAGCGGACTTTGGGTGTGGTTGTGGTACATTAGGTGTTGCTGCTGCTCTTTTGGGTGCCGAGTGAGTTTTTTTTTGTACCCTTTCTGTTGTTTTGCTTTTAAGCGTGTTCTTATGAACTAGTTAATTTGATTTAGTTGAATTTTGAATTGTTGAGATTGAATATCTTCAAGGGTTTGCTTTAACATCTAACTCTGGTTTATGCATTTTGCAAGTTATGTTGTTGGTGTTGATGTTGATTCTCAATCTCTTGAAATCGCCTCACAAAATGCAGACGATCTAGAGGTAACTTTATACGTGTTTATGGTTTGATGTTGAACCATGCTTTGTGGTTGTCTTTAGTAATGTGCGACCTTTTTTTGGTGGCTATTTTCTTTTTTCTGTTGAGAATTGGTAAGCAAAGATCTGGGTTGGTGTTGAACTAAGATATTCCCACTTTCTTAATTGCTGCAGTTGGACTTAGATCTTTTTCAGTGCGACATAAGGAATTCAGAGTGGAGAGGTAATATTGTACCTGTTTTATGTTTCTCTATACTATCGGCTTCAGAATTGACATTTTTTTTCCCTTTATGTTTTACATTTTTTGTATTTCCTTCTTTATTACTCTATCTACTAGGAGAAGCTTTCGATATACTTATACTGTTCCATGCATTGTTAAGAATTTTGTGTAATGACTAGTTCTTGTATGTCCCAAAATTTGATCGATATTTCATCAATATAGTATGATTGTAGTTCATCACGATCAGTGGTGCAATGACCTCAGCTAAGTGTCTACTTCAGCTCATTTTCTGTTAAGTGCTTGTCCAAGTGTTTTTAGGGTTTTTTGCTTGGAGGGGGTAGTTATCTGGTTGATGTTCTCTACTTTGTTTTTTTTTGCTTTGTTGGGCTAACATTTAGTTCATATCCTGGTACACATTTTGTGTATCTTGTACTGTTTTTTAAATATTTATAACATTACACCTTGATTACTGATAAAAAAAAGTGTTTTTAGGGTTTTAGTTGGTGTTGGCATAAAAACGCAACTTGTTCCTCTGTTGAATGTGAACTGCCTTTTTGACCAATTTGAGGCTGCCATTAATGGGTCAACTGTATAACAGATTGAAGAGAAGGACCGGCCATTAGTTTATGTATTCACACAAAGGATGTATACTCACATTATTCAGTCAGCATATTAATTTCATTATTTTCAAAAATTTAGGAATTAGGTTATGTTTTGTGTTTTAAGTCGATTGGTAGATATTATTTCTGGCTAGAACCGTCTGGTGAAACTTCTATTACTTTCATCAACAAGACCTTGAACCTACTTTGCAAACCTCGTGGAATCCCTTTGTTTGATCAAAAGAAATTATATATTAATGGCTCAGAAAGAAGATGACCCTTACTTCTTATGGAAAAATAAGAGTCAGCTGAATATGGGATGTGAGGTGATAACGGTTATCTATTTTGAGAGACCCATGGTCATATAAGGTTTCCTTGGCATTAGCTGTATGTGTTTGAGATGTTTGGAGTATGAATCTGATCATTCTTGTTGCCCCATAGGCTACAATTTAGTCCTTTTGCTTATGCTTTCTTCTTTGTATTTGTGGGTTTCATTCAGGTTAAAGGAGATTTATTTTGCATAATACCTTGAGTAGCTACCTGATCCACTGGTTTTTTCCATTGCATGCTGCAAAATAGTATTTGGTTGCTGCCCATGTAATAATACATTCAGATTCAGAAAATTAAAAGACAAGAAAAAAGAGCGAAGAGAATGATTAAGTTAATGCCACATTCTACTATTGTTTGAGGAGCAAAAGCAGTTGTTTTGTACTTCTCAAGGAAATCTGTGGAATGACATCTCTTTCCTATTTACTTATTTAATGCCCATTCTCATTGTTTACTTGTTTCCATTAAAATTTTGAGATTCTTTTTGTTCCCGTTATCTCTTACACAGGTCAAGTAGTAGATACTGTAGTAATGAATCCTCCATTTGGGACACGTAAAAAGGGAGCGGACATAGATTTTCTTTATGTTGCTTTGAAGGTAAAGGATAAAGACACAATATTTCTGACTTGTCATTTAGTAAACATTCTGTCATTAGTTCCAAGAATTCTTTGCTTCTGAAATTTATTGTTTCCTCAGGTTGCCTCTCAAGCAGTCTATTCCTTGCATAAGACATCAACAAGAGATGTGAGTCATTTGATTTGGAAACTCGAGTTATTTGTTCAAGTTGCTTAAATCAATGATTATACACATATGTTTCTTATTGTTTTTACAAATTTTATGTTGTATTTCAATTATATAATAGGCTAAAAGTAATGTCATCCTGAATTCAGAAAACCCCACTTAACGTGCACTTGAGAATTTTCTGTTTATTTATTTATTAATATGATATCTTTGTGTGTTTTATTATACAAAAGTTATATTTGAAATTTGAAATTATACATATATAGTTACCTCTTATGTTAGGTGCTGCTATGATTATATCAATTTGATTTTGTGAAAATTGATTACTGTAATTCCTTAAAATAGCTATGTGCTGAATAAGACCGTTTTAGCATCTTTATGGAAACCATGGACACATAAATCCATCTACAACAACAATTTCAACAACAAAATTCCTTATCCCAACTACGTGGGTTTGGCAACATAGACTCCTTGTTCTTCTAACTTAGTCTGCTAAACAGAAAAAAAAGAAAAAGAAAAAAAAACCATATTTTCAGTCAAATTATGAGCATCTAAACTCCTTTCTGACTTATTTTGTCCAACATACTTTCGGTTATCCTTTTGTTTTGTTTCTTTTTTTCTTTTTCTTTTCTTCAAAAAGATCTTTCAATCAGTAACTTCTCACACCTCACAGCTGCCCTTTTGGTCTTCGATTTACATGCCTAAAACTATCTTAAATTTCCTTTGCACGATCTAGTATTAGGCAACTCTTAGATACTCTCGGATATTTTCATTCCTTACCTTATTTTTTCCTAGTTTTCCCTTTCATCAATCTTAACATTATAATCTCAGTAGAGCTTAACTTTCATAAAGTTCTTTTGTTAGGATTATCTCCTAAATTTCTGATTTATTAAGATAGATATCATGGATGAGGGTCTGTGAGATGTTTTTTATGCAATGGGTTGGGAATTTTTATCTAAGTAGTGTGTTTTTGGTGTTTACAGTACGTGAAAAGGACAGCTTTACGGGATTTCTGTGCGAGGAGTGCAGAAGTTCTATGTGAGGTATGTCAATAATACGTCACCTTGATCCTCTGTTCAACATTTTTTGTTTTCTTGCTCTAGAAATTCTTTACTTCCTGCTTTTATGCAACAATCTGTTGGTAGTTTTGGATATGACCACTATGTGTGAATTTTTTGTTGGCGCTTCATGTTTATAGATAAATGGTGCCTCCGTTAATGTTATCTTACTGAAATCTGGTTTGCTTGACTTTTTCAGCTTCGGTTTGATGTGCCACAAATTTACAAATTCCACAAGAAGAAAGAAGTTGATATTGCTGTTGATCTTTGGCGATTTGTTCCTTAAAATAATCATGACAGGTTAAAATTCAACATAAACGCTTCAATTGAGGACTAAAGTACATGTACTATAAACGAATGGGAAGGTAGTAACAGAGATGAGGCTGAATTTTTTTCAACGTCGTAGAGAGGAAATAACATTTTTGGTCTCCAAATTTATTCTGAGATATGTAATTACAACTATCGAGATTATTTTATTGTGTCCAATGTGGAATATCATCACTCTTGTTAACATTTTACTCTTTCAATAGATCTTTTAAGATCTTTGTGCATGTGCGTGCATGCGTCAAACAATTTTTCATGGGTGTAAGATTCAGTTGGTGAGTGCATGTGTGGTGCTTCATACAAATTTTCATGGGTGAAAGATTCAGTTGGTTTGCTAGTTTTCCAGCTCTGGAACAGTTTGTATGATTGTGTATGACAAGTGACCTTGGGTTGTATTGCTGTTTTGTACATTGACAACTTTATTAACATTAGCTTATGAATATCCTTATTCATAAAAGAAATATTGGGGTATGCATTGCTAGATTATACAGCCCTGTGAACTGATTAATGCTTATTACAATTATATATAGCAGATCTTAAGGTCTGCTCAATCTTCGCTTTATGCTGGAAACAGAATTGATTCACTATTTGAACAGGGAGATGAAGTCACTACACGTAATGATAAAGACCAATAAAACTGGGAAGCTGATTTCTCTTCAAAGGCTACATGGCAGCGCTTCTTCCTCACAAAAATGAATTCTCTCTGAACTGCACCACCAAATCGAGGTTCAAATCCCATAATTACTGCACTACAGAAGCCAGGGGAAATAAAGCCTACGTTGTCCTGAGGATTGTGTCATATAAGAGGCAGAAAACTGTTGTAAGAGGCAGAAAAACTTTATCAAGACCTTAGCTCTGCAAGTTTAAGTAGAAGGACATGGAACCTGTGCTGCTGTATTTGTCAGGGGAAAATGGTTTTGAGCACTTCTGTAAACAGGGATACAATCAGGACTTTTGACCACCTATATAGAGAATTATGTTACTTTCTGCATCTACGGTTGCATAATTTTTGACCCAGGTAAGCTCATCAATGCATTAATTACTTAAATAGCCGAATTATCCAACAATGTTGTGGTTCAAAGAAGCAATTAAAAAATTCTATGCTTATCTGCCTTAAATTCCATCTTCCCTCTCTGATGCAGATATCAAGAAAGAAAAAAATTTACAGTCAGGTTCTTCTCATTCCATCTCTATCAAAACTTAGTGTAGCTTTAGTTGGTAATACAAAACATCAGTACTGAAACAAATACTTCACATGAAAAAGAATTACATCTGCCTTCAAGCAGTAGCTGTACTGGATTACATTATATCCATATTAGGCTCTGCTGCTCCTTGGTTGAAAATCTTCCCCCAAGCTTTAGCTATGTCATACTAAGTTTTTAATGGTTTTCATGTTTCTATTGTTGATTTTGCATCTTCAATTACCTCCCCAAGGGTGAACTGGACAAATCTTCGTACTTTTATGTTCTCCCCAAGAGCTGCGACAGTCTGCTTCACCAAATCCTTCACCAATATACTGTCATTCTTGATGAATGGTTGCTCCAGGAGAGCAAGCTCTCCAAGCCTCTTTGAGAGCCGTCCCTCAACAATCTTGTCTCTAATGTTCTCAGGCTTTGACAGCAAGTCTTCTCTCTGCATCTCCAGCTCCTTCTCCTTGCTCACAATGCTTTCTGGAATATCTTCAATGGAGACGCATTGCACCTGTGGGCAGGCCACAACTTGCATCGCCAGATCATCTACCAACTCCTTGAATTTTTCACTTCGACCTACAAAGTCAGTCTCACAGTTGACTTCAATAAGTACCCCAATGCGGGAATCATGGATGTATGATCCTATCCTCCCTTCGGCGGCGAGTCGGCTGGATTTCTTGTCAGCAGCTGAAAGGCCCTTCTTTCTGAGATACTCTTGTGCCTTCTCAAGGTCACCTCCAGTTTCAGTAAGAGCTTTCTTGCAGTCCATCATGCCTGCACCAGTTTCTTCCCGTAGTTGCTTAACCAGTGCAGCTGAGATTGTCACTGTTTGTCTGCAATAAAGTTTTGGGCGTACTTATCTCAGATTGTAGCTCTTAAGACAGACCAATTAAAGGCCCTGGACTTTGGTGCTAAGTTTAAATAACATCCATGTGTTCAAGAACATTTGTATGTTCATTTGATAAAAGAGCTAATACGGGGAAATAGAGATATAAAGAAACCCAGAAAATGCATGCCCATCAGCATAAATTCAAAGAACAATTTAATACTCATGAAATTTCTTTGTGCTGCAAATTTTTATTTATTAATTACTAAACAATGAGAGTTAAACATCCAAATATGTTGCATAAAATATCATATTAATTTAAAGTTCATAAAATCTTAGGAAATAACATTTTAAGTTTTGAGACTCAAATGATAAGGAAAAAAATGCAAAATCTCTGATGAGCAAACAAACGAGATTGGAGTTGGACACATGAGGCTATGACTGAATTTGAATGGATGAAAAAGCATGAGATGTTCATTGTTCTCTCCAATTTCCATTTATGCGGTCACAATTGTTTCACCTCTTGCAGCAAATTATCAGCTTAGCTAGATTGATAAAATCAAAGGTTTCTTCTAGCCGTAAACTCTCGTCTATTTCCCAATGTTGGACCATTTTGTTTTTTCTTAGGTAATTATCTTCAAGCCTTAACCAAGTTATGTGCTTATATTTTCCTAAAACGTGCATAAAAATTAAACCAAACAACTGAATTTTAATCTGATAGTAATAAGAAGAACAAGCTTACTTTGCAATTGTTTCCGTGGCTTCAATTGCAGCAGCTTGCTCTTTCCCTGATGCAGCTGGCTGTTTTGCTGCAGTTTGGGCAGCTACCTCTGCTGCAAAATCTTGGCTTTTCTTCTCCAAACCTTCTCCAAGATTGTATCTCACAAACCTCTTCACTTTCATATTTTCTCCAATGGTTGCAATTGTCTGCTTCACCCAGTCCTTTACCACAACCTTATCATTCTTAATGTAGGGTTGTTCAAGCAATGCAAGCTCCTCAAGCCTCTTCCTGATCCGACCGTCAACGATTTTTGATCTAATTTGCTCTGGTTTTGATTGTAGATCTTCCTTCTGCATCTCAATCTCCCTTTCTTTGTTCACAATCTCTTCGGGGACATCATCTGTAACAAGGTACCGGACTTGCGGGCAAGCAGCCACTTGCATGGCAAGGTCATCAACCAACTCCTTGAAGATGTCACCTCGAGAGACAAAGTCTGTCTCGCAGTTCACCTCAATCAGGACACCAATTCTGCCATCATGAATATATGACCCAATCCTACCTTCTGCTGTTGTTCTGTTAGCTTTCTTATCTGCGCTTGCCAAACCTTTCTTTCTGAGGAACTCCTGGGCTTTAGCAATGTCCTCTCCAGTTGCTGCAAGAGCCTTTTTGCAATCCATCATTCCTGCACCTGTTTCTTCACGAAGCTGCTTAACAAGAGCTGGGGATATAGTTGCTGCATTCCACAATGAATTAAAGTCAGCAAGTAGAGAAAAACCGTGGTTTGAATTTGAAATCCTTGTATTCTAAACACACCATGGGCTCAACTGAACATATTTCTCAATTGCTTTTCACTTTTCAACATTTTCATGCAGTATAGAAAAAAATGGATTGATATAAGATGGCGACACAGCAACTGATTATGTTTCTCCCTACAGTAAACACAAATATAGTAGGTACGTGAAAAAGCATGCTTCACAAGACATTTGGAAGAGTTACCAAATTAATATGATACAACCAGACTGGTCAGGTGGTTGGACTGGGGAAAATGGGAACTGTCCTCTTTCCCAGTTTTTCAGATCACTTAATTTAATTATATTTCTTTCAATATATTCCAATGGTTTTTTTTCCTATGTTTTCAGTTTTTATCTACTTTATTGATCACTTAGTTTAATTATAAACATTACTTATATTTCTTTCAATATATTCCAATGGTTTTTTTTTTCTATGTTTTCAGTTTTTATCTACTTTATTTAAAAATTAATTTATGAGGTCACAGCCAGTCAGTTGAACTGTCCCATGGAAAGCTGACCCAAAATCCTGTCCTTCTCTTAGGTCTCGTATTGGTTTGGTTGGCATGGCATTCATCATTTAATCTATGTCAGCACTTGTGCATTGAAAGTCCTGGATAAGAAATATAGCTATGACTACAAGATCTCACAGGAAAATGGATTTCAATATAATTTATCTCAAATTAAATATTTTTGGACATGTATCTCATATTGGCCAGTAGGATAAAACCATAAATTCCTTTTCAATTTTTATATGTTATCCTGAAGTTCTCATTTATTCTATTTTTCTAGCTATATTGTATATTAATCACATTCTTAACAATGCACTTCTAGTAGATGGATTCTATGCACATATGAACTAATATTTGTACCACATTGTCTTGGTGTATTATACCTCAGAAGATTGCACAGATGCTCCACTTGTGGGATTTCAAGTTGCCATCTTTTATACGGACTCAATATCAAAGTTGCCAACCTTAAAATTACACAAACCAGAATAACAAAAACAGAGAAAAGTTGAAAACCTTCATTTGTGGTTTCCTGTGAAGAAGGGATGATAACTTCTCCATTTGATGTGGTGGAACTGGCATTATTCCGAGGGACAGGTTCCACTTTTTCATTTTCATCAGGTGTGGCTGAATTAATTTCGTTATTTTCTGTAGATGGTTCTTCTTCTGAAGACACTATCTGATTGGTATCCATCTTCCCATCTGAGTCAGATTTTCCATCTTCCTTAACTCCACCAGTTACAGGATCCTCCACTGTCTGTTTCTCAGAAGACACACTTTCCACAGGCATCTTAGTTTCAGGGCTCACCTCTTTGTTCATGGTTCCATCTTCAATATCCACAACCTGCGATGACTTGCTTTCAGAATTCTCAACATCAGTCATAAGTTCAGTGCTTGGATCATCTGCTGTAACTGCTGCTGCTTCTACTTCCTTGTCTACATCCCCAGAAGAAGTTTTATCTACTGGGGATGCTGCTTCTGTCTGCAACTCATACTTTACTGTGGCATTGTCAGCTTGGCCCTCACCAACTTTCTCATCAACCACACTTCCTGAGGACAGTATCTGATCACCACCTGTTTCTACATCTGGGTCAGATTTTCCATCATCCTTTATCCCATTAGTTACAGGAGCCTCTACCATCATCTGTCTCTCAAAGGACATTCCTTCCTCAGGAGTGCCAATTTCATGTCTCCCCTCTTCCTGTATGTTTTCGACTCCAGTATCCACACCCTCTGATAAACTAGAAACTGTCTTTTTAGAATCTTCATCAGTGGACGTATTGTCCACTATGCTGGTTGCTGCTTCTACTTCTTTCTTTACAACCTCTGAAGAAGTTTTGCAATCTTTAAGCACTTCATCCACAGCAGAGGAAATAGTGACCGTGGTCCCCTTACCAATTTTTGGCTCTACTTCAGGAGTTGCATCTCCAACATCCGGACTCTGTGATGAATCAGAAATTTTCTCTTTAGACTTTTTATCATCGCTCACAAGTTCAGTGGATGGTCCAACAATTGTGCCGGATGCTGCTTCTACTTCCTTGTTTATCTCCTCCAAAGAAGTTTCATCATCTTTAAGCACTTTTTCCGCATCAGAAGAGACAGTGACATGGCTATCATTGATACTTGTTGGCTCTCCTTTGGGAATTCCAGACACAGTTTGAGTCTCATTAGCTATTCCTTCTCTCCCCCTTGATGTCTCAACCAGTTCCTGCACTTTCTCCCTCTCATCTAAAAATGCAGCAATGTCCTTATTCTTGCGGAAAGCCAACAAAAATGGGTTAGTTGCTGCATGAACCACCCCCTGGTTGAGTTTTGATTTTAGTTCTTCGACATCTTCTTCTTTCTTCATTGTCAAGGTAACCTGTCCTCTTGTAACACGCAAAACGCGGACATCAACTTCTTGACCAGCCTGCAGAGAGGATTCCCCCATAACGTTTCCAAATCCTTCATTAGCTTCCTCTGATGTGGGAAGGAATCCTTCTTCTCCTTCAGGAAGAGATATAAAAGCACCTGCTCTGGTTAAATTCTTTACAGTGCCCTTTAGGTCCTGTCCCTTTACAAACTTTGAGCTTTTCTGTGGTTCCGCTCGCTTCTGGTTGGATTTCAAAGCGTTCTTTCTTGCAGGTCTAGGATTATCATTGCTAGCAGGAGCATCTTTCTGTTGCTGAAGCTTAGTAATATCATCGCTGTCACGCATAGTAAGGGAAATACGTCCAGTTTCATTGTTTGCTTCCACTAACCTCACTTTTACCTCCTGTCCCACTGAGACAATGCTTCCAACATCTTTAACAAAGCTATCACTCAACCTGGAAACATGTACCAATCCATCTGTGAAGGCTCCAAAATCAACAAAAGCACCAAATGGCTGGATTGACCTTACTTTCCCGACAAAAGTTGCACCAGGTATAAGTTCCTCATCCTTCACAGGTGGCATCTCACTCTTCCTAGCTTGTCTTGGGCGTTTTGATTGAGAGGCAGGTTTAACACTGGCACTTGATGTAGAGGAAGGTGCTTCACTTGTCTCAACAGCATTGGACTGAACGTCCGAGATTTCATCAGAATCATTACTTGAAATGGTAGAATTTGGCTCTTCTACTGCTACTTCAGTTCCTGTGGCTGCTAAGATTCTGCCTTTTGACTTGTGCTGTACAGCATGACAATTTCTGGACTTTGGAGAAAACCTTACCAATGCTGACGGAGGAAAGAGAAATTTTTGTGTGGCTAAGTTTTGTTTTCTGGATTTTGCCACAAAACTGCATCTTGTCAAGCAATTGTTTCTCCTTGAGATAAATGTAGATCCAGGAATGAATGCTACGTTGCTTATTGAACAAGGAATTATGGATGTCATGTTGACTGATATTGCAAATGCTGAGAGATACAATCTGCAGCTAGAATAAGTTCATCATTATTCTTTTTTACCTGTCCAGGATATAGACCATGAGCCATAATAGACAGAATACTCTTAATAATGAAGAAGGTTAGATTTTTAGGGATCATTGATTTAATATTAAAAGTGGAACGTGCATTTAAAAATTTGATCAAGATAATTAACCTATTAAATAAGCAGCGTTTGCACTCGCAGAGATGAATATAAATTTCAAATGACATGATAGGAGAGATGCACTAGACTTGAAAAAAGAAATAACACAACAGGCACTCTCAACAAAATGTTGTTGCCCTAGATTCAGCTCCATGTTCACTTAATCATATCCATGCTCAAAAACTGCAAAGCATAAATTAATAATGTATTATGGATACTACCATATTATTATTGGTATACTTAATAATCTTCCATCATGTACACAAAAATCTGCCATAATGTACTTATATATTGCTTTTCCCACTTATGCAATTGGGAATAGGATGGAACTTTAGTTCAACTTTACATAAAACAGAAACACGGATTCAGAGAGAGAGAGAGCAACATTTTCCTTGTGAGTCTCAGTGCCTTTAGTATTTCAATAAAATTCTACTTTCGTGGCTCATTCAGTATCCTCAAACTGAGCTGCCAGATTGTCTCTGTTGTTAGTAGAAATCCAGACTTACTGTCAGTGTAGCTTAGTTAAGATGCTAGAAGGAGAAACATAAGCCTTTAACAAGAGATTGACCTCTGAAACACAAAGCATAGGTTTGTGCCTACGACTTCAATGAATAAGATCCTCTATAAACATGTGGCATCTTGAGTGAGGAGAAAATACGATTTAATGAGAATTTTTTGTTTTTCAGTTATAAACTTGAAATAACATAACATGAAAAATAAATTTGATTTGAAAGCAAAGAAAAATACATTTTCGGTGAAAGGTTAAACTGATGAGCCATTCAGATTGAAATTCAAATTATGGGATCATGACATTTAAAAATATATTTTTAAAAAATTTAAAAATGACAAAAAAGCAGAGAATAATCAAGAATAGAAATGAAAACACTTTCTTTTTTTGGTAGCCCATGTGAATTGTACAACAAGGGATAACATCTGCTGCAGTGTTATACTGCAGTGGTCACTGCAATAGCCGTAAGATGATGCCATATGGAGCATCACACGGCTTGTGTTTTTCATTGTTTTGTGTGGGACCCACTTGAAAAAACACAAGCCGTGAGATGCTCTACATGGCAGCATCTCATGGCCATAGCAGTGATTGCTGCAGTATAACACTGTAGCAGATTTCGTTCCGTACAACAACCACCTCCCATGGGAGGACACTGTCTACCCACACCCCATAATGTCTTACCACTCACAGTCCTAAATATAGGACGTCTCCTGATAATAAGAACATACTTTTAGCTGTACACAACAAAATATTATCGTATTAGTGTATCATTAGTGTATCAAGCTAAAACGCACGTTTATATAGAAACCATTACTCTAACAGGAAGTAGAATAGAAATAAATTTAGGTCAAACTTTTCACTTTTCAGATAGACAAAAAATGTTTCTAGATTTCCTTATTGTGGATTTCCTTTGTAAATGCCTCCAAAACCCTGTTCAATTGGATGCTGTTTTAACACAATGGTTTAAAATTGTTTCTGATGAATAAAAGTTTGAAATTGATAAAAAACATTTTCATCCCAAATGAGAAATATATAACATACAAATATTTTTGCATTTAAGCATCATATAACAGATTACAATGTACAGAGGTGATATTCAATTTGAATCTTAGAATTCGCGATTGTAATATTTTCAAAATAAAATCCAGTAATAATTTAAAAACAAAATGCTCACACAAATGGTTGTAGAGCAAAATTTAGTGAGGATGGTTAACAAAACAATGTAAGATTAGTGAGATCCCGGATCCCACATTGCTTGGGGAGGAGAAGGTGAAAGTCTATATATGTAGGCTTATGGCTCCCTCAAGCAACGAGGCCTTTTGGGGTAGAACCCAAGATCAAAACCGTGCGGGCTTAAGCCCAAAGCGGATAATATCGTTGCTGTAGGGATCGAGATGTTACGAATGGTATTAGAGCCGGACCCTAACCGGAAATGTGGGACCCGGACATTAGTTGGTGCATGTTGGTGGGCTCAAGTTAGTGGGATGGCAAGCTACTGGAGCTGACAGGCTACAACACGAGAGCGTGCAGCACTTAAAGGGGGTGGATTGTGAGATTCCGGATCCCATGTTGCTTGGGTAGGAGAAGGTGAAGGTCTATATATGTAGGCTTGTGACTCTCTCAAGCTACGAGGCCTTTTGAGGTAAAACCCAAGAGCAAAATCATATGGGTTTAGGTCCAAAACGGACAATATCATTGCTGTAGGGGTTGGGGTGTTACAATTAGAAACATGGTTTTTGGTCTCTTAGGGCTTGGGGTTGTTTTTTTTTCCTTTTTTGACGCGGCCGGGGAGAGGAGGGGTATTGGTGTGCTGTAGCAGTGTGTGTGTGTGTATATATATATAAATATATGTATACATATCATCATGCGCAATATATTTCAACTTGCAAATGTCCTAATTATACATGTTTAACAGATTTTGTCACATGCAACAGCTGCCATCAATTTTTAGTACTCTTGAAGTTTATCACAACAATGATGTTAGATTAAGTATCATTTTTGCCTTTGACATTGCTGAAACTTAGAGTGTGAGATATGGTTGAGTAGAAGTAGACATGTCCATGTGAGGGTTTCTAAATAAGTTACCATGTGTGGAATCTATTCCTCATAAGGTTTCCAAGTTTTTGGAGCACTGTGCTGGATGACCAGCCTCTCAGTAGATAACTCGTCCATAAATCCTTCATCCTCACAAGAGACGGAGTTAATCATTTCCAAAAACTAACAAACCATAACGAGTTTTCTTACTTTTAGCATATCCTCCTAAAAGTGTAAGGACTCTCTTCAGTCGATTAAGGATCCTTTGAAAGTAAAACATGAAATCATATAATACAGTAAACACATTCTGACCTCACATATGAACTTCACCTCAATTAATTAGCAAAAACTGCATTCCGCATTAATTTTAAACTATGATATAAGAACCTGTCAAAAGTTGAAAGACATACATGCCACACTACTCCATAATGAGTTAACAGAATTCACATATATACATTAAAAAGATCTAAGGTTAGAAGTTTTTTCCGCTGTATATAAATAAAATGCAGCTAAGTGATAAACAAGTTGAAAAGATCAAATAGGTGTGAAAAATTGAAAATTTTGAGATCTTAGATGCCCATAGACATTTGCTGCACAATATCTCTACTATTCGTCTTCAATCTCCAAAGAGGAGCCATGAGTCGCTTTACACGGAAAAGCAAGAAAGGATGAGGGCAGGCATAGCCATTAGTCATCTCCAACTTTGGCTTTTGTCGACAGTCAATCTACATACGATGGTTGTACAAAAAATTCCCAAGTGACAAATCCACATTGTCCAACACGAAGGAAGTAAAAATATTTGCAGGATAAGCCAGAAATTGTCTTCAATTCTGTGTTTAAAAGCTCCATGTCAATAGAAACCCAAAAAAAAAAAAACAGAAGCCAAGACATTCATCTGGGTACTGCTAAAATTCTTTATTAAATAGAGAAACGCATTTCTAAAACTACTGTTCTTTAAGAAACAATTCCAAGCCTTCATCCTTGCTAGTAAAGCATTTCAACAAACATCAGAAAAACACAAACCACTAAAGTCCCAACCCAGCAATCCTATCCATTCCAGTGCTATCCAATAGAGGAAAGAAGAATTCCAACTCACTACAGAAAAAAAAAAGGCATAAAACTTGATCCAAACCATGAAAAATCCGAATTTAAAAGAACGAAAAGTACACATAGGCATCAAAATCAGTAACCAATAATTTAATGAGTAACCTTTTAGTATTCGAACGGCTTGAAAAATCTGGAAACTTGTATATAGAGGGAAGCTCAGAAACCCCACAAGTCCACAAAATCCCCCCCTCTAGACAACTTCTGGGACTGTTGATAGGCTTCTGTCTTAACAGAAAGGGATACGTGGGCTTTATAAAGCCTTATCTCATCGTCGTAACTGCGTTTTTGCTCTTGCTCTGCTGGAAAAAAAACTTGTAATATCTATTGGAGTCTGGAGCGCAACCGGATGTGCGCCACGTGTAGGGATGACCTGCTGCCTAATGGACGGAGGCTTAAAGCCGTGTCCGACCGTTACCCACAAAAGAGAGCAAAAAGAAGAAAAAAAAAAAACGAAAAACAAAGCACCCAAGAGAGCGACGAACGAACCAGCAAAAACAGAAAAAGAATTTTAGAAATTCAGCTCCATCTTCTTCCTCCCATCGAATCAGCAAAAGACAACGCGGGGAGATGTACGAAATTTTTAGTTCGTGATAAATAGAGAGAGAGCAGTGACTGTCTCCTGAACTCTTCAATGTTTAATTCAAGTCTGGGACGAAAACCTTTCCTTTCTTGAAACAGAGAGAGACTAAAGAAAGCTTTTCTAAGGAGGCACAGAGATCATCCCAAAATCCCGTCTAAGTCAGTAACTCAGCCTCTTTGGCATTCATTCTGAATTGGTGATGACCCAAACGAGATAAATGGGAATGAAAAAATGACGTTGATTGATGCAGAGGTTATAAATATTATAAGTTTATAATTATTTTAAATTCAAACCTATAAATAATAAATTTGACTAATATAAGCTAGCAAAGAACCCTGGAGAAAGAATGCGGAGAAGATAAGTTTAAAAGAAAAGTTTAGAATAATTTGAGGTTCGGAGAAGACGAAGCGTAGGATAGAAAGAGAATACGAAGAAGAAATGATTTAAAAAAAATTTAAAAATTATTTAGCGGTTCGGACGCCCGTGCCTACCCGAAGCTACCACGTCAACCTGAAGCGGCCACGTCAGCCTGAGCCTCTTTCCCTTTATATAATATACACGTCACCATATTTTTGTAAAACTTATTCTAAAATCTAATTATGGATTGTGGTATATTTCTTGAGCTTACTAGCAAAGGCCCTGTGCGATGCACGGGTGAATAGGTTTACTAATATTTTAGGTTGAACATAAGATTTTAAAACAATGTACAAAATTAGGTGTACTAAGGCGTACACATTTTAATATTATAGAAAATGCATACACTGTTTAATATTATAGAATGCACAAAATTGTGATTGAAGATGCCTAATTTTGTACACTGTTTTTTTAAACTAAAATTGTAAAAACCCCGTGCATCATGCATATGAATTTCGTCAACATATAGTAAGTAGTGATACATTGAGCACAAATCTTATGTTCACAAACTTTTTAGTCACTATTATACAGTTATATATGATTATGTGTTGATGACTATCTTAGTCTTATAGCACAAAATTGTGAGTTTGTGTCCCCACTTGCAACACAATGGAAACTACAAATTAACATCCATTCATAGGGTGCACGTAGTACAGTTTTGTGGCTAGCATATTACCCTTATATTATCAAGAACTGCTGAAATATTATGACATTAGGATGTGGCACTGCTTGACTGATTCTTACGGCATAGTGGGATATGATATCAGCAATATCATTTATCAGGTGGTTTTTGGTCCTATGATTCCTTTCTATATAGTTTTTCTTCCTCTCGTTGTAAGTAATTTCGTTTGTGTATTACAACTACTTTCTTAATTCCGAACAGTCCAGGTAAAAAACCCTCCACTCCCTCAAACTTCTATAAACATATGTAATTCCATATAAATTATAATTTCATGAATTTAATTCTACTTCCAGAAGGACCAAGGTCTCTACGGAAATTGAAGTTCAAAATCTTTCACACAACAACGAAATGATTTCATATTTTAAACTAGATGAAAGAACACCAGCACCGATGGAAGCTCCAAAAGTTGAAGCATCCTAAGTGAAGCTATTAAAGAGGGCACAATCCAAACTCTATTGTTTTAAAACCAGAAAATGTTAACCATAGTTCTCTATAATTAGAACAAATTAAGGCAATGAGCAACACCCATATGGAACTAAATCTGAAAACATTGGATTGAACGATTTATTCCTCATTAAAAGCACGCAAAACCTACTAAAATTTCCATAAATCCTATTTATCAGGAATTCACGAATCAAAACGAAACGGTGGATATAAACTGGAATTACTCAATACCCAGAAGGCAGTAAATCAAGATGTTGGAAGAAAAATGACCAAAAGCCACTATTTCCAAATATAAATTCAGAAATAAGATATAGGGAAGGGAGAAAAAGGGAAATCAAGTAAACAAATTCAGGGTTCACAGAAGGGATACCAGTTTCTGCAAAGCTTTTCCCTTCTAGAAGAGCACGAAGAGATGGTTTGCAATTTTGGTGTCGATAGGCGTGCCGCCCATTGGAAAAAAAGGCACGTCCATCGGCGAAAAATTAGAAAAAAATTTGATTTTTTTGGTTCTGTCGATTTTTCGGTGACACGCCGCAAAAATCGTTGATGAAAATTTTAAAAAATCAAATTTTCAAACTCGTTTCGCTTGGTACAATGTCAATTTTTCGCCAACATGCCAAAAAAATTGGTCAATTTTAAAAAAACCGATTTTTTTGTGTCGAAACACATCGACACTTCAAAAAAATCGATTTTTCAGTAGCACACCGTGCGCGTGCCGCTGAAACTGAAAACCATGGTTTGGAGGAGATGAAGCGTGGGATAGAAACCCAAGAGAAAAATGCAGAGAAGATAAGTTTTAAAAAAAAAGTTCAAAAATAATTTGAGGTTCGTAGAAGACGAAGCATGGGATAGAAAGAGAATAAGGAGAAGAAATGTCTTAAAAAAAGTTTAAAAATCATTTAGAGGTTCGGACGCCCGAAGCCTGCCTGAAGCTGCCACGTCAATTCGAGGCTGTCTGCTTTAATATAATAGATATGCCACCATATTTTTGTGAAACTTATTCTAAAATATCCAATTATGGATTGTGGTATATTTCTTGAACTTACTAGCAAGGTGTACGGGCAATACAGTATTGCACGTGAGAGGGGATGTAGAGGGGACAGTTACAAAACTACTTGAGTTTTAAATGAAGGGAATTGAGTTGTTTTTATAATTATACCATTTTATTAATGAATCTTAACAATGTGAAGAAGGGTCTTTTTTGAAAAGTTGTACATTGCATTTGGCACGCTTCACAAAGGGCTAAGCATAGATTTGGGAAAACTCATTTCTCAAATGGAATCAAAGACCTGTTTAATAGCTCAAATTCATTATAACCCCCGAAGGCCGAACAACTCCGCTCGCCCGTTATTGGTACTTGGTCCTATACCCAAGCGAGCTGGGCCGCATAATCCGAGGTAAGTTGTTAACGGGCCAAAGAGAGATTTTAGTTTAACTCAGATCGGGCATATTATATTACTATGCCGAGAACCGGTTGAACTGCTTGGGCTCATTAATAATCTTTTGGGCTCCATACTAGTTAACTAATACTCTCAGGTGAGTTCTTATAATAGGCTTAATTTGAGTTGATAAACAAATTAAGTTGTGAATTCATCTTCATCATCATCATAAGCCAATTCACACTAAAATGGGATCGGCGACACGAATCATGCCTTTTCATCTCGTTTTATCAAAGTTAATCTATGTTTTTGTAAGTCTTGTTTTATATACTCTATCCATGTCCTTTTTTGGTCTTCCTCGTATTTGCTTAGGTCCTTCAATGTGTATATTCTCACACCTCCTTACAGACACATCTTTAGTTCTTCGCTTTACATGACCAAACTATCTTAACATATTCTCATGCAAGCACACCACACACACACAGAAAGTTACAAACAAGATATGGATAAATAGCAGGTCGATCCTGCATGTACAAGCTTAAAATCCATGTATGACATGTTTGCAGGAATGAACACACCCATGTTTGGGTTCACCCTTATGTTTCCTCGAGGACACCTGCATGAGTGGTAATGACGAAATATTCATGAGTTTCATCAGCATGGGGTGAACTATAAATGTTACAAAGTATTAGAATGTGACATCATCACTCCTTGAATTTCACTATCATGAAAAGGGATAAAAAAAAAAAAAAAAAAGAGAAGTCCAACTTGAATTAAAAAAAATGGATACTTTACAGTCTGATATACTTCCATTCCCAATGTCATAGAAAAAAATAAATTATCTCTGTTCCTTGACATATCACTAGTTTTCTCTGTATGAAAGCAATTCTATCAGAAAGTCATGGCATAAAAAATATTTTTTAGACAATCTATTTTTTTTGCATGATCAGACTTGTTAACTACAGATTGGAGTCTTCTGCAATCCATATTTTATATAACTCGGTATCAAAAGCCAGCAAGGTACCCCTTCTCTATAGGAGATTTTGGTCATTCCATTATCTCTTTCTCTCTCTTTCTCTGTATAGAATACCCACATATCTTCTTCCCACATGCAGGATCTGTATCAATATTCATCTTCAGGGAGAAGGAAGCAGAATCTTATGGAACATCAGTTTCTATGAGAAGAAGAGTACTCTCACCTTCCTTTAATTCTTGTAATTGGATATACATATCTTCACTTGGTGTTTACTTAGTTCATATTAATATATATATATATATATATATATATATATATATATATATATATATATATATATATATATATATATATATATATATATTAGTTTTTATTAATCATAATAGGTTTCATAAAATGTACATGTAATATCAATTAAAAACTGATCATCCAATACGCGTTGGACTTTTAAAATTAAGGTTATAAGCTAAGAATGTGTGGGATTGTCAATCAACAATGTAACAAATCATATCCAAGTAGATGCTATATAATACCACTCAGGATGTTGGTTCTGTGAGTACCGATGGCTTCCCCAAAGCAAGAGATCGAGGAGACAAAGCCCATATATGTTAATATTGCAACTTTCCTAGTCATTCGTGGGATATATTTTAGGGTTCCCTAAAGGGCTCCATAACATAAGGAAAAAAAATGGTTTATCATTTTAGCATCTCTACACATGTGGGTCAGGAGCTCTCTTTGTGTGGTCTCCTTCTTCCAGTTGTATCAACTCAACATTCATAATCTTTAAAGATAGATATATAAATTCCATGAAGACTTCATGGTCATACAACTGTTTTTGTGTCATATTCTAAGTTACAAAAGGTCCCCTCCACCTCCCCAACACACACACACATGGATCCCTGAAGGAGAAAAAAAATTGCTGCAATAATGATGCAGCAAATTTTTGCAACCATACTAATGCAACAGGGAGGGACACCAAGGTACATACAGTTGCAATATAAATTCTGCATTCAGCATTCACATTCATGGGTTCCACTTGTATTATTTAGTTGTCACTCATGATGGGTTCTATGGTTGAAATCTTGATGTATCCATTCCTTGGTTCTAGCTCATTAGTTTAAGCCTAGGCCCCTTTTGGGGAAGGATCCCCAAATCATAAATTAGTAAGATGGCCCATACACCACACATGTTTAACTGTGAAGAAATTCTAGATGGCAGTAACAGTCTATAAAGTTTTTAGTACCTAGCTAGCTTTCCTTGTATGTTCGTGATTGCTGTATGAAAACAATAATATGCATAGAGATTGAAACCTATACTTATCAGCCAATAAAAAAGATTTGGTTTTGAAACTGAAGGTTTGGCATTGTTATGAATTAAAAAGATCTAATCATGCAAGTTTATGTTATTGAGAGATCAATCTTCTTCAAGAATCTTGGGGGATCCTTCTATTATTTTAGTCCAAAAGGGTAAGAGATAGAGGGCTCTTAATGCACATTATTCGTAATATTTTAAGATATAAAAACAGTTTTTACGTACATGGGATCGAAGTTGATTCCATGTCTGGTTGGATAGATTTGAAGTGGTGACTGGTGCATGCTTGGCTCTAACTACAATATGAGGGGTTTAGGTTTAGAAGCCTTTATTTATTTGGAATTATGAGAAGGTAGAAACCCCACAGCCTTTCCGAGGGATTGCTTATGATTCTGAAGTAATACAACCAGCAGTTTGCATGTGCTCACAATCTACTGTAGATATGTTCATATCTTTCCACTTACTCTTGTCTTGGTTTTTATATTATAATGTACATCAAATCAAGACTAATCAAATAGATCCCATGTTTCCTTCTCTGCTTTCTCTATCTTATAGGCTAAGTTATTGATTTTGCTTATGGGGTTTGTCTAGTCAAGCCTACCTGAACCTTGGTGGGTGTTCAACCATGGAAACCTCGAGATCAGAACTTTCCTGTATCAATGATTTGATCGATTCAAAGAAGATTAAGAGGATTAAACTCAAAAAAGCTTGTTAAACAGTTAACTAAACGACATCACTATACTGTTACCTTTGTCCTGTGACTAGTAGTCTAGAAATGACCATCACATGATATCAATTGGTGATTTACAACTGGCTTATATAGTGCTGGCCTCATGAACCATAGGGGAGTGGGAAATGGGAACTTTTATTAAAGAGAGATGGACGGTTCTTTTCAACATTTTCAACACATGTCAAATTATAATTTTCCACAGACATTAATGCATTGGAGAGTGTAATGAAAGATCTATATATATTTTTTATATTACTAAAGAAACTCAGGATTTGGTTCTCAAAGATTTGAATAAAGAGAAAAACCCATACATGATTGACTTTAGCTTGGGAAATAACACTCAAAAATTCTTTGTTTATTTACATTTTGAACCGACTTCTTGCTCACAACTGCGCCTGCCTTGAATGACATTTGGACTTGCAAAAACAAGATCAGAACATTTGAAAGAAGCACTATAAATCAAAATCATTCTGTCATTTTTAGATTTGAATTGTCCTCATAATCAAGCATTAATATTCATCAATTTAGGCAGATTTTTCTAAGTGCATTTAAACAATGGCCAGTAGCTTAGAGTAGCTGGTATGATGCTGATTGGCTCAATATCACTTGGGCTTATAGCCCATTAATCAACCAAGTTATTATCTACCCTTTTATGTATTCAAAATGATAATGTTTTAAGCAATCCATCTGGTTATTGTTTTTTGGTTTCCAACCACAATAAGAGACATGTTTTGGAGGGTTTGATGATTTGTTGTTTTTAATAGAGCAAGTTCACATGTCTATTTAAGAAATTGGAGGTTTCTCTACTTTCCACCCCCACAATACCCATTAAATATGACCCACAATCATGCGTGCTACAGCTCAATTTTAATTTGGTGCGTTGCAAGTAAAAGATGGCGCGTGGCACTGAAAATATCACCACATATCTCATGATATTTTGATATAATCTCAATTTAATTTTTCTTCATCTCAATTCTCTTTTAAAATTTGACAAAAGATTACTTAGTATTTGATTGATGAAAAAATCAAATTTTTATTAATAAGTAATTTAATAATTAGGCAATTTTTTTTATAAAATGTTTATATATAATCATTAGCAGAATTTCAAGCTTGATGTATAGTTCCAATGTCTTGCTGAGAATTTCGTTTCTCAGGAGATCATGAGATAATTAATCCCTGTGAAGTTGCCGAGGAAATTTCTTGGATCTACTCATCTATAGATGTGACACGGTCCGACTTTATATATTTTAGATATATATGTTAGCTTAGCCTTCTCTGTAAGTTACTCAGGATAGCATTTGTAAATTAAATTTAAATAGTCGGAATATCAAGTCTTAGAAAAGAAAATGAAAGAGATAATTAATATAATAATTTATCAAAAGAGAGAAGGAAAAAAAAAGGAGTGAAGAAAAGATGAGCATAAAATCTAAGTTTATGCAAAATCAGAATCTGATCCACGGATGAAATAATTACAGAGGCTGGCCGCTTAAAAAGGGTTGGGGTTTCTCTGATCTCTCTCACTTTCACTTGCAAAGGAGAATTTATATTTGGAAGCAAGTTTCGTTACAGGAGAAATGGATAGCAGTTATCTTGGTGAGGCAAGCTTGGGAACTGGACGATCTGGGTCTTCAAGGAGAGGCAAGAAGAGCAACTCTGACAAACCCAGGCAACCCCAGAGAGGCCTTGGAGTAGCCCAGTTAGAAAAGATCAGATTACATAACCAAATGGGTTGTGGCTATCTTCCTCCTTTTCAGAGTCCCTATACTAATCTCAACCAGGTTTGATCTCTCTCTCTCTCTCTCTCTCTCTCTCTCTGCCTGATGTGTCTTCTATGGTATGATGATAAGTTGTTTTGGGCTTTCAGTTCTGATGGTCATTGCAATACATGCAGGAAGAGGATATAAGAATGCAAACGACACAATCGTCGGCGGCATCATCATCAGTTCCTTCTTATTCTTCATCATCAGCACCACCATATGGTTTGAACTCCAACATCATGGTATGTGTATATGATTGCAGAACAAACCATCATTGAGAATATCTCGTCATAAATTTTCAAGCATATTTAGGAAAGAAATTAAGGATTTCTGTGTTCCCATTTTTCCTCCAAAACTTTATGTTCGTTGCTTAGCTAGGTGACTCGTTACTGTATATGATTTACAGCACCATGGGTGGAAGTGAGAATCAACAGATGACTTCTGTTAGATTCTGCACCAATATTTGCCTATGGCCTGTGTTCATATGAATTTGCAAAACATATGAATGAATTTGTGATTTATATATAGAGATTGAATATGCCATTACTACATGGTGTCAGATGGGTTTTGGAGAGACGGAAACAACAGATATCAGATATGGGGGTGATTCCCAATCTAGTCCTACAGCCAGGTATTTAAACTTAGAACTTCTATTCTCATACTTCAAGAAAGCCTTCATCATTTTTGAAGTTCAAAGAATAAGCTAATAACCTATCTTTGAAATTCATTACAACCAGATGGAACTACAGCAGTGGTCTCTTAGAGAATCAATACCCCGTGCAACCTAGCGGGACTAGACACTTCTTTGGCCTACAGGTGGAGATTGTTCCAACAATTCCCCTGTGTACATTTCAATATTGTAATCAGATCTATGAACATGTTGATAAGAATTCTTGTTTTCATCTTAATTATAGGATTCATTACAAAAGAAGAGAAGATCTGACCCAGCGGGTTCAAGTAGTCAGAACTCACAATCAAGTGACACAGAAGAACTGGATTTGGAGCTCAAATTATCACTTTAAACTTCTTGTGCGAAAAGAGGGGACATATGAATCTTCAATTGTATGGTTTTATTTGTAGTGGGTATTTTTCATCATAAACACTTGGATTTCAAAACTTCCAAGTTAAGCAAATTGAAAGAAATGCATTATTTCATGTAAGGAGACTCTCTTGTATAACTGGAAGGCAGATTGGCTTTCTTGATAATTCATGAAAATCCCTTGTTGTGAAAGTTCCTGAACTGTCAAAGAAATGAGAATGGACAATGAGAAAGCCCATGTTTTACAGATGCTTATGGTTCCAACAAGCATCATTTATCGGTAGCTTTTAAAAGTTTTCCATTATCATATATATCTTTAGAAGATTCATGAGATATTAGTCTGTATCTGGTCTCTTATTCCGTACTATAGCTTTTTAAAGCGGAATTAATGGAACTAGGAAGACTGGATCTAGCGGCATACATGGTGATAAATGTGGATTAAAAATTTCTTACGTTCTTAGGATAAAAGTTAGAGAATCTCCTTAAGATCTTCCTAACGCGCTGTGTGCTTCTTTTTCTAGAAGTGAATCATGGGCTAGCATTAATACAAATTGAATAGTATGCTTAGATGATTGTTACTTTACAGCTCAATATTTAACATGTCTTTGCCACAGAATTTAAAAGCCCTTTCGTATTAGTGAGGCATGTGGAACTTTAATCAACTCTTCCTGTTGTAGTTCTTGAAGGTACCTGTTCAAAATGATCTACATAGAAGAAAATAAAATGAAGAAAATTCAAAGCAAAAATACCAAGATTCGTAATTACTCTTTGAAGCATATATTTATGCACGGGACATGATCTGATCTTCATTTCACTGTGTTTATTCCAAACCTGGGCTCTAAAATCCTTGAACAAACTTCCTTTTTTGCAAGTTATTTATATTCTTTATTTAAGAGAAACAAATTTTCATCCAATGATCTTGAGACTAAATGCCATCTAACCTCTGGGTCAAAATACATGTAATTAATATTTCTTTATTAGCATTCAATCCTCTAAAATTATTTCCAAAAAATTAGCAATTTAATTTACTGCCGTCTTTCTCTCTTGTGTGCACCTGCAAACAACATATACGCCACACTTTGAGTAATGTACTTGATTCCTCTTTTTAGATGACTATGAGCATTGCTTGGTCTGTCTTAATCTCCAGTCAAACCCTGAAGCGAAGAATTAACTTGCTTTAAATGTTTACTTTCTCAAGGGTAGTGTTGTATATGTGACTTGAATTGCCTACCAAAAAAAAATATGTGACTTGAATTCGGTCAATGTTTACATAAGTACGGGCCTTACTATACCCTTAGCCCCAGTTTTTTGGTCATAATGTTGGGAGATTGAGTTGCTTTCAGCCAGGAGAGGGTTGTGTGCTTGTAACCCTTATTTTCAGAGATTTAGTGAAAGAACCCTATCATCCGTGGACATAGGCATCTTTGCCGAACCACGTTTTGTTTTTGCTATTCATTTTCACAACAGGTAGGCATATACTTAATTAAGCATTGGTGTTGATAAAAATATCGAACTTAATCTAGATTCTTTTCAACTGAATTTTTAGTGGGTAGCACAAAAACCTTTAAGCCCGGCCAAGAATCAGATATGCACCATACATGAATTAGGAAATAGTTGTCTGTAATATATGGTACTGAAACCTCTAATGAGTTCACCTCCTTGGTTGTTATTGTTGGATTCATCCATTATTGTAATAACCTTTATCATGTAGTTTACACATTGTTCATGTTCTCAAGCGTCCTTACTTGAACTGTGGATGATCCCGGATAAGGCTAACTTGATCATAGAAAATGCTATGTAGTTAGATGACCAAAAACTGGCTTGGTTTGGGCATCAAAATAGCTTAACCGATCTCAGCAAGGAATAATTGATGGTGATTTCCTTGGTATGACATGGTGCTTCTTGCAATATGATAGACAAATCTAAATGAAAAAGAAATTCCAATTACTTTCCATTATTGTTGAGAAGATCCCTAAGAAAATCCATGAATTAATATATAATAAAACTACTGCAGCAATGCATCTTTTGAGAAAATCCGAGCAGGATCTCAGTTCAGAAATTAAGCATTTGTACCATATCCATGAGCTTCCATAAAATTTTCACCAAAATGCAGTCTTGATTCAGATAGTTTCTTTAACCACACGTCGAATCTGCAACTAAAAGACATTGGTTACCAATCCGTCAAAATATGCATTGCTTGTTTGTATTTTCAATAACCTATGCTGAATCCAATTTAATTCCCATGAAACAAAATCATTTCTCTTTTAACTTTGAAGGGTCGTCCTTCCAGTAGAACAACAAATCACATGGAAGAGGAAATTAATTCTGTCGATAGACAATTATAGAAATCATCAAATGTAGGTGGCTTCTGGGCTTGTAACATTGCAACAAGCAATTGTAACATTGCATGTTAATTACTTACCATCCAAAATCAGTTAATGGCTTTAACGAGGACTTACGGTAAGATTTCTTAATGATTTCTGATTTTCTCTTATGCTCGAAGTTGAGGAATCAGTTACTGTCACTAGGTATGCTTTCGATAACAGTTAAAAGAAGAAAACTAGTAGCCATATTAAGGATATTTCTTTGGATTGAGGGTTCGATTGCTGTGTTCAGTTTGTGTTTGACGATTCAGGGCTCATATTCTTCTGGATTTTCCTCCACTAGTTTTACGAGTAATTAGTTAAAACCACTCTTTCACAGATCAAGCTTGCTTCGATCAGAGGCATATTTGACATTTCAGGGGATAGTAGGGTTGGGTTCTGCGAAACAAATTTGGCTGTCCCTTTTTCCTTTAATAGGAAGCCCACGCCTAAGTCTGTCCTAAATTAGTAGCAACTAAAAACTATTTTGGTGCTGTCCTTAACTGATGTCCTTTAAGTAGAAAAAACTAAGAACCACCCAAAATATCAAAAGGAGGGAGGAACAGAAGGAAATAAGAGGAGGGACGAAGAGTAGAGAGAGGAGGTGAAGGGCGGGAAGGCCCTTTCGCGACCTCGGAGAAGAACGCCATTGGAGAACCTTAAATGGCAGCCTTGTTCCGAGCCCTTTGTGTTCTTCCTCTCTTATTCCTTGTTGGGTTTGCACAACCTTTAATCTTCGGAGACCAGGATCCTTTTAAGGCGTTCTTTGGTGACTACGATGATGGTGAGTTTGGCTTGGATAAGAGAGGAGGTGCTAGAAGAGATGGAAGGAAGCCTGACTTTGTTACTCTATACAAGGGTGGGTGGGAGCTAGTATCTGAGAATGCAGGAGTCTCGGCCATGCACCTTGCTATACTTCCTAATGACAAGGCAATTATGTTCGACGCCACCGTCTTCGGCCCGTCGAAAATTCCGTTGCCCCGTGGAAATTGCCGTCCGGTTCCCGGCAGTAGGACGAAGAATGAATTAGACTGTTGGGCTCATGCTGTGGAATTCGACATTTACACTGCAGCTGTTAGGCCACTCAAGGTCCACATAACTTTCATTGCACTCCCTTTTTGTTTAAAAGTCTTAATTGAGCTAATACAATTACACATAAACACAAACACACACATACCCATATATACAAGAACAAAGTTTATGCATAAGAGGTTGGATCGATCAATCTCTGAGGACTAGAAAGTTCGCCTAATTAATCAGTGGGAGAATTATATATCTCTAGACTTTAATTTTTAAGCTTCTCAAACCTCTTAACAGGTTCTAACTAACACATGGTGTTCATCTGGTGGCATCTCTGTCGATGGTACCCTTGTGAACACTGGAGGGTGGAATGACGGAGGAAAAGCAGTACGCTACATCTCAGGTTGCAAAAACTGTGACTGGAAGGAGTTCCCAACCGCACTTTCAGGGCAAAGATGGTATATACTACTTGATAATGGAGTTCCTAGAATTAAACAAGTTAATTTAAAATGTAATCTCCATTGGCTTAATAGGCATCTACAGGAAATTAAATTATGTATCTTGGCTTGTGAAGGTACGCAACTCAGCAGATTCTACCTGACGGCGGCTTCATTGTAGTCGGTGGTCGTCGAATGTTTAACTACGAATACGTGCCGAGGGAGGGTGAATCTAATCGGAAGAACTACAACCTTCCCTTCCTCCGAGAGACAACTGATTTGGTTGAGAACAATCTATACCCCTTTGTCCACCTCTCCACAGATGGAAATCTCTTTATCTTTGCCAACAGCCGATCAATCCTACTCGACCCTCGGACGAACAAGGTTGTTCGCGAGTTCCCTGTACTCGGTGGTGGCGCTCGAAATTACCCGGCATCAGGGATGTCCGCCCTCCTCCCCATAAGGCTCCATGGACAGAATGCTCAAGTGATCCCAGCTGAAGTCATAGTGTGTGGAGGTGCAAAACCTGAGTCACCAAGGTTTGCTGAAAATGGCACTTTCTTGCCTGCATTGCAGGACTGTGGAAGGATTCAAATAACAAGCCCAAAAGCAGCATGGAAGAAGGAGATGATGCCAACTCCAAGAGTAATGGGTGACATGCTGATCTTACCAACTGCAGATATTCTCATGATCAATGGTGCCAAGAAGGGTACCTCCGGGTGGCAATTCGCCGACGATCCCAGTTTCGCACCGGTGCTATATAAGCCCATGGCTGAGAAAACACAAAGGTTTACGGAGCTAGCCCCGACAACGATCCCTCGGATGTATCATTCATCATCTGCAGTACTCCCTGACGGAACAATTCTAGTTGGAGGCAGTAACACAAACAATGGCTACAACTTTACTCGTGTGAAATTTCCAACAGAATTGAGGATCGAGAAGTTCCGTCCACCATATCTAGATCCATTACTTGCATTTCACAGGCCCCAGATTCTGCTAGAATTTACAGGAAAGAAGATGAACTATGGAAAGGAGTTCCCCATAAAGATCAAGGTTATGGACATTGGATTGGATAAGTCAGCTCTCAAGGTAACAATGTATGCGCCACCATTCACCACGCACGGCTACTCCATGAATCAAAGGTTGTTGATATTAGCCATGAGCGAGGTCGTCCAAGAGTTTCCTGGAACATATCGATTTGCAGCTTTGGCGCCACCATCAAGAGAAGTTGCACCTCCAGGGTATTATCTTGTATTTGTTGTTCACCGCGGAGTGCCAAGTCCTGGTGTTTGGGTCCATATTGCTTAGAAGAGATATATATAATTAAGATTCTTCTTTTCTGGTTTGTTTATTTGTTACCATGACATCATCTGTTAATTCGTGAACTTCACCTTCTTGTGATCAATCCTTGGACTTTTTTTGCCATTTTTTTTCTGTTCATTCCCTTTTGGATTCAATTCATCTCTTTTTCTTTTGACTGGAAATCGTAGTGAGAGCGATTGGTAGGTGACACATCTCAATTTCAAGCCTGTCATCTTGATGATAATTGTTTCTCTGTTATATAATTAGGGTTTGGCAGTGTCTTTCTAATTAAATAAAGGTTCTTCAGTTCATGTCCGTGACTTCGGAAATATGCGACTTGACCCAGGAGATTACTTTAGACATGGAGGACAAGAAGAAGAAATAAATAAAGAAGCACCGTAGCTGATAGGGATAGCTTCCATATTTCTTATAGAAGCCGAGTTTAAAGCGAGGGAAAATAAAAGTAAACGAGAAAAAACATGCGATCACGTATTTAGGATACTGACACATAATTCCCTTTTGAAGGGTCACCAAGAGATTGATTCATCTACGAATAGACCTGGAAAATAGGTCCAATCGTAGCTAATGCCATGCTGCCACATAGACTGCATGGCAGGCACAAACCTGACAAATGTTAGTGTGTTAGGTCTATGCCTGCCATGAAGGTCTGTGGCTATATGGTATTGGCTACGGTTGGATTATTTTACAGGTCCAACCGTAGATGATTCAATTCTAGTTCACATTGCATCCTTGCATTTAATTTGCAAATAGCTATTGTCCATGTAGTCATAGGATTAAAATTATGAAAATGAAATTGTTTTTTGACTTGTATTTACAAAAACACTGAACCAAAATCTCATTTTACAGGCCACTTTTCAAAAATAAAAAAATATAAAAATAATATCAACTTTTTGTACCTAAGAAACACTTTTATCAATATATGAGGCGCTTGTGTCCCATATAAGATGCACTTGTATCCTACGTAAGGAAGCTTGTATCCCGTGTATAACGTGTTTATATTTCAAGAAATCAAAGAGATCCTGCAATTTAATTCGTTTTGAAAAGTGACTTTTTTTTGGAAATAAGTTTTTCATGGACTATTTTCATAAATAACAGCCATTCTGTTAAAGTTGAATTTGACAAACAAATGGGTTTTAGATTTCAGGGATTCTCTGTTTCCTACAAATCAAGACAATTAGTTTTTTTGGACTGACGAGTTCTGTTTACCATGTTCTCCGCATTAATTCATTCTTCATAAACCAAGATCCAAAAAAGGCTTTAAATTTGAAACTCGCCCTGGTTTTAATGTAAGGCGAGTTTCCCAGCACATTCACGTCTTGAGTAACTCAGCTGAGTCTTTTGATTAACTCGTTGGCTTTAAAACACTGCAGTGAAGTGAGTTCACGCATTAAAGATAGTTAGAATAGCAAGATGAATACCAAAGTATAAAAAGACAATAATCTCAACAAAAAAAATATCGTTTAAGTGACTAAACAAATTCCCACAAAAGCACAATTTGAAGAATCAAGGATTCAACTAAATTCATTTTGGTGCATTGCCGAGGTGCATTGCCAAAGCACTTCTAGGCCCAGGAATTGCTTTCGTGGCCCAAAGAAACAATTGTCGTCAAACACCCACTACTAGCCCTCTCACTTCACAACAGCCTTCTTTAGAGAATTCATACCAACGTGACCTTGCAATGTCTGCCTCTTTTTTGAATAATGATAATGATCATCAATAACGCAAATTCACTTTACAGCATGTACAACAAAACACAGTGATATGAGGCCCACGGAATATTCACTGTGGTGGGTCTCGCAGCAATGTCTCTTGCTATATATGTTTCAAATAGTATCTGCATTGCAGACAATACGCAGAGGATTGATATCATCTACAGTTGAACCTGTAAAATAGTTCAACTATAACCAATAGATGCTTGTCACCTCAACCTTAAAAATTTCTCTCTCCTACATTGAAATATGAAAAAGTTTTTTATTTTTTTCACTTTTTGAGGAATTTTCAGGACTAATGTGGCAAGCATCCATTAGTTATAGTTGAACCCAAACTCGTAAACAATTGAACCCTTTTACGGGTTCAACTGTAGATGATATCAATCTATATGCAATGCAAGCCCCTTTTTGGTTCACACCTCCCAAACAGCTAATCTTGTGATGTCTCACAATCACCGTATTAATTAGGGAGTTTTCCTCTTCTTTCAAGGGCTTATATGTTTCCTCTCTGATTGGATACTAAAGCTGGGCTTCCTTCAAGCAATCGTCTCCTGCACGATCTCTCGCCCCTCCCAAAGTCCAAGCGCGTGCCAACTCAACACACGCCCCATCCTCCAAAGATTCCCCGTTTGTGCCGTCCAAGTCTTCTGAACCAGAACACTTGGACGGTCCTGATTGATGGGGACGTGAGGGTTATGCTATAACGTAATTTTACCCGTAAAATCTTCTTATATATACATGTCTTAAGCTATAAATAAAGCCAAGAGGCACCCCATTAATGTCAGGAGCCTCTCTTGCCTAATCACAAGGCCATACAGAGAACAGAAGACATTGATCTTTACATTGTTCTTTGAGGATTGGCATGGGAAGGCTACGAGCTCTGTTCGTAGCTCTTGTTGTCTACGTAATTGCCTTCGATCAAATATTTGTCGATGCAACATTTTATGATACTGTGTATTTCAACTGGGGTGCTCATCATTCGACGATTTCGGGTAATGGCGATGATCTTCAGCTTGTGTTGGATAGAACTTCAGGTAAGGTTCATGTTTCTTTCACCCGGTTCTGGCATTGATGTTGCCTTTTTTAAAGGAACTCAGCAATTTACTGTTTTGGTTTTAGTTCTTAGTACTGATATTTTCTTCAGTTAAGAAGTCAGATTGTGTTCTTGAACCAGAAGGATCATGTAAAACATTAGATTGGATTCTATTTACTACTCATACCTGCAGTGGCAATTGAGTCTGATTACTGTGTTGTCAAATAGAATTCACGTCCATCTAACAGGATTCTGCATGTTTTTGGTGAATTCTCTAAAACAGTCTTATCAGCCGTAAGGTTCAATCCATAGAAGCAATTGATCAATGGGATCACAATTTTTATTTACTTCTGAAATGCACTAATGATTAGCTTAATTTGGGAATTCATTGCTTGATAGAACAGCTTTCTATTGTATAGTTAGTGAATCTTCTTATCATCTCCACCCATAAATTTAGGCCATTCTGGTGTTCTGAGTTTTTTTTTCTTCTGTTATGTTCTTTATTATTTTGCTATCTCTTTCATTATTCGGGCAACGGGATTATATAAAATTTCATCACACCTGCTGTTTCTATGTCTAATGCACCAGCCTTTGTTTTCAGGATCTGGTATTCAATCAAAGGCAGGGTTCCTTTTCGGAAGCATTGAAATGCTAATCAAATTGGTACCCGGGAATTCTGCCGGAACGGTCACTGCCTACTATGTGAGTATTGATTCCAGCAATTATTAGATGGAGGGAACTCCATGAACATTTAATTATAATCTACTACAACGTTGTAATTTAAGCTTTGCTATTGTAATTCATGGCACCCAGATCCTGAAAAGCCCCAGCTTACCTGTTATGAATGAATTAAATATGATATTCACTTGAAAAAACCCAACTATCATCCGAAAAGGGCTCAAATTTGAAAAAAAAAATTAGAGGAAAAAGCAAAACAGAGAGAGGCAAACCAAGAGAGAATGGTGAATAAGCACACAAAATCTAACAATTTAAGGCTGTGAAGCCTGATGGCAAGCCAATACTAAATTACCATCACCATATATCTGCAAACTTGGTACATAGAGTAGCTGAAGAAAAGCAAGTAAAATCAAGTTTCAATTTGGTGCAGCTCTCCTCTACTGGTAGCAAGCATGATGAGATAGACTTTGAATTCCTGGGAAATGTATCTGGACAACCCTACATCATTCATACAAATATCTATACACAAGGAAATGGAAGCAGAGAGCAGCAATTCTATCCCTGGTTTGATCCAACTGCTGATTTCCACAACTACACCATACACTGGAACCCAACACATATTGTGTAAGTCTACCTACTGCTTTGTTTTACTATTTTGGCATGATCATTGTAATCTCCATCTTTAATATTGTTTCAGGTGGTTCATCGACGGGCTGCCGATCCGAGTTTTCCGCAACTACGAGAATGAGGGGATCCCTTACCCCAACAAACAAGGGATGAGTGTCTACTCTAGCTTATGGAATGCAGATAACTGGGCAACCAGGGGAGGGCTAGTGAAGATAGACTGGAGTGGTGCACCTTTCATAGCACGACTCCGCAAGTTTGTGGCAAGGGCTTGCAACTGGGTTGGGTCCTTCAGCATTAGCCAATGTGCCTCCATCTCCCCTGATAACTGGTGGAGCTCCCCCATATACACCAAGCTTAGTAATGCTCAGATGGGCCAGATGAAGTGGGTAAGAGATAACTATATGATCTATGACTATTGCAGAGATTATGGACGATTTAGTGGAAAAATGCCTCCAGAATGTTCTAAACCACAGTTCTGATCAGTGGTTTCCCAAATAATTATAAATCTGTTCAGCCTGGTAGGTTTATATTACTTCAGACTAAACATGAGAAATAAATCTGTGTTGGTTCTCATACCAAATGGGATCTGTTTGGTGGGTTCTTTTCACCAAAGAAAGCTATCCACATGTATTGAATAAAATGGTTCTAATGAAGAATTATTCTTATGAAGTATCACTTAAAACAAATTTTCAACTAAGGGTATGCGTTTGATTTGTTAAAGAGAGGATCAGTTATGTACAAGGAGAGGACATGGGAACCCATCAACTAGATCTTAGCTCTAGAAATGAAGCTAAAGATACTGAAAACTTTGAAATTTCTCATCACTTCAACAACCAAGGAATTATGGATTCCCGGTTACATGTCTGATTCAATTGTTAAAGAGAAGGGAATCTCACACCTATCAGAACTCCAACAACGGGATCGAGATATTGCAGCCACAAAACTGAGGATCTTGTAGTCGTCTTTCATGGGGTAATCTCAGTCATTACTGATACTGGAAAATCATAATTTAACAGTTTGCTCTAATCCAACTTTAACGCGCGCAGTTTAAGTTTTAACTACTCTCAATCGAATAAGCCCCATTAATCTATTTCGAAAACTCTCTCATGTTTGATTCATTATCACTTAAGCAGCAAAATTCAAATGAAGATAGAACAACAAAAAGGATTATAGGCTCTTTTAGGGCTTTGCTGCGACATACACAACAGTTCCCTGGTTGAAGCATCTGGGTCCATACATGCTCCAGCATTTCTTCAATGAAGTGAAGATAGAACCTGGCTTACATGAACTTAAATCCACTCAGAAACAAAACAGTCGGCATATACGACAAGATTGCAGCTGTTATATTATTCTGAAGTATTCATGACCAAGAAGGCATGGAACTCCTGCATGAATTGCGAGAAAGTGTAATGCGCCATACCTTTAGAACACCATCAAGACTTCCTGTCAAAATTGTGCACCCATCGTCTCTTTCTCCTGAGACCTGATCAATGCATGCTGTGACACATCTAATGGGTGCCCTGTGACCAGGTAACACTGCTAGACATGAGTGCTGACCTTCTTGCTGTCTGAACCAAACCCTACATGTACAGTCGGCGGAGCCGCTAATCACGTAACTATCCAAGGTATAGAGGCACATGACAGCATGGGTATGACCTCGAAGAGCTCCTCCATAGTCCAATTGGCCTGAGAGCCAACCTTTCAGCCAGTAGTGAACGTACCCGTCGTTACAACCACCGTACAGAACACCACCACCACTAACACCACCGGTGCTGCCGCCACCATCAGTGTTTAGGACAAGTGATTTGACAGGGGAACAACTGGCCTGGAGAGTAACAGTGAGGGAATGAGAATGATCTCCGCTACAAAAATTTCGTCGCCAGACTCTCACAGTCGTGTCATCGGAGGCGGTATATATTACACCATCATCACCGACGACGATGGCATTGATAGGATGTGAATGAGCTTGAATTGTCTCGACGCATTTGAGGTCGGAAATCCTCCATATTTTTACAGTTTTGTCCAAGGAAGCTGAATATAAGAGATCCTCGGACAAATTGATAGCCAGTGACGACACAGGGCCTGAATGCTTCATCTGTTACATTAATCATAAACCATTAGTGTACAGATATAATTTGCTACTATTTAGCTCTAAATAAAACATTCAAATACTTTGATCCAGCCAGGTATTTGAATTTATAATAACGTTAACAAGTATAATATTTCAAGGGAGAGAGACCCGAGGCGCCTTGGCAGTTTTCTCTAATATATATTTTTTGGTAGAAAGTTTTCTCTAATATATGAATGGGCATCGTCTACAGCGTCCGCTGCTGATGACAGCCCCTCACATTGAATGGTGAGGCCCCCAAATGAATGTGAGGGGTGTATACAACTTACGCCATAGAGGATGTGAATCACTACCAAAAAAAAAAAATAGAGGATGTGAATCGCTAATATATAGGGTAGGATTGTATCTAGGTTACAATGCCAAACTACATAAAACCTGTTTGTATAGTTCTTAATTCTTTATTAATTTTTTTCCCTTGTTGTACATAGGATACAAGCACTACCTGCTCGGCATGCACATGGCTTATAGCCATGCACACACCTATCCACTTGCCTTTATAAGGGATCGCAGCTCAAAAGGATCCACAGAGCCACGGAGCAACTCAAATGACTTCCAGACGTTATAGCTGAAGATGGGGTTGTCGAGCAACCTCCATTTTTATGAGAAGGGGAATGGAACCTAAGCATTGGACTATACCCTATTGCCTCTATCTCTAGCTGGTTTCTTTCCTATACTAGTTGGGTTGCTCATTTCCTTGCTAAGAGCAACAAAATCATGTCTTATAGAAACAAAATTGTCTAAACATCTAAAGATCAAAGTATTTTGAGACGATGGACACCTGCAATAAACGCAACAGAAACTGACTATTTTTTTTTCTTTTTTCTTGTTACGGTGTTACCAGAGTACTAGCCTGACTAACCAAACATTATGATAACTATCTTGCAATTGCACCGAAAGTCGAAAATCGAAAGATAGATGCAAAAATTAAATAAGCTATAAATGCAATTGCACCGAAAGTCGTCTCACCGTTCTCCGTTCTTTCCCGGCGATGTAATTCCACAAGAGGCTGCCGATCTTGGGGATCGTCTGAAACCGGATACATGTGGGTGTGGTGTCAGAAGTTTTGCTCCATACCCTTATCTTGCAATCTGCGTAAGCAGCGAAGATCTGATCGTTTGAGACTGCAAGTGCACAGGCCATGCCAGCTCTGGTTTTCAACTGGCCATATTCGGTGAATTCGGGGAGCTTCCAAATGCGGATGCAACCACTCTCAGAGCCAGTGTAGATGAGGCCGTTTGATACAGCAATGGAGAGGATCTGACCATCCTTTTTGAGAATGGAAGATATGCATCTATATGAAGAAGAAGGGAGTTTATTAATATGAGTCTTGGAACGGTGGTTGAAAGTGGGTGATGAGGGTAAAGATGGAGGAGTTGCAGAGCTAATGCGAGCTGGAGAGCTACAGCGAAGCGTTGAGAAGGATGGTTCTCTACTGGAGATGCTTCTAAAGAGGCAGTTATTGTCTCTGAATCTGAAGGACGGTGCTGCTGGAGATGATGAACCGGTGGACTCTAACGAAGACGACGCCATCCCTCTCTTAATTTTCTCCAGGAGATTACGTTCATGTACATACAACGTAATTGATTTCAGCTCTTGGGAATCGGGGGACTTAAATCATATCGCCACCTAAGGCTGCTAGTCCGAGACTTCGGGTCGGGTTTACGGGTTGTTTAATTTGATCGAAGAAAACGAAGGAGAACCGTAGTCTCAACTCTGCGTACATGTGTGTGTCTCTCTCTTTTATTTTTTAGGAAAAAAGATTAGAAAAATCTTTATTGAATTCAGAAGAAATTACAGAATGAGTTTTTTTTTTTTTTTTTGTTGGTACATCATTCTCGGGCATTGCATGAGCAGAGCCAGGATTTGGGGTAGTTGGGGAAGGGAAACACACACCCACCACTTACCTTCAATGGGCAGCGTGACGGACTCACGTGGGCCGCATTGTGCAACGACTCGGAAATCAAATGTGTTGATTGAGCTGGAGGTAGCCTCCCAAGCGATTCTCCCTTTATCATTTACAAAGACGAGAGTGGATCCCTGATCATGGCTATGACAAGCCTGTGATCTTACTGTTAGTTCAAGCGGCACCTTTTACTACAAAAATGAGTTTTAGGACATGAAAAAAAATCCTGCCTTGCTTCTGCCATAATGGAGTTGGTAGATCCAAATATAACTTGCTGTTGTACCCATTATTATACATCAGTATTTCTACATAGGATCTTTATAACTGCTTGTCCAAAGGATTATGCGTCAGAATTTCTACATACGATCCTTATAACTAATGTAGCCATCTCCTGTTTGTTTATTGTTCACTGTCCTATTTCATGAGGCTTTGCTAAACAGCCCCTCCATGCAGTTCATTGCATAATAATCTAATTAATCAATCTTGCCCCCTGTCCAGATAAACTAGAGACAAAAAAATATGAAAATTCTCGAAACAAGTACGGCAACGGTAACTTTTGTTTCGAGAATTTCATAAACTTACATCATAAATGTACGCTGCAGACAACTTTTTTTTTTCAGTGAAAAGCAGACAACACTGCCATTGCCAGCAACTTAAATCATAAATGCACGCACGACACATTGTTCCTGGCTTAAATCATAAGAATGGATGTTCAAATTTTCGGCGGATTCAAATCACCTACTGGGCAGCCCGCAGTGCACTGCTGGCTGGGCACTGCTGGCTGCCCAGCAGCCAATAGGAATCGTACAAGGCATGTGGGCCCTGCCTGCAGTCGTGATGTGGCCTGCCTTGCAGGATTCGACTGCTGGCTGCCCATCAGGTGATTTGAATCATTTTTGAATTTTCGGCCAGTTTATTTTGTTGAATTTTTTCGAGAGGCCAGATATTCTTACAAATTTTGCGTTAGACTTTTTTTCTTGTTGTTGGATAAAGCCCCCTTCTTTTCTATCGTCTTACCTCTTGAATGATGCCACAGGTAGACCTTTTTGTAAGAACCATTTCTTAATATTAATATATTTTGTTGTTCTCCACCAAAAAAAAATAATTTTGGATGCCTGTTTTGACTTATGTTTTGATTAAAAGAAGTTAAAAAGACGCTATATACCCTTTTTTTCCCCAAAAAAACACCTGAAAAATCCAGATATTTTGATGCGTGTCTTCAATGTTTTCATGTGGGTCCCACTTCAAAAAGCGCCAACCTGACAACCCGCCTTCAACCAATGGCGTGAATCGTACCGGAGAGATGTTGCCACTTGCCAGGCCGGGAAACCAGAATACGAACAGAGTCACTTTAAATTTAATGAAAAGAAACCAAGTACAAAAGGTTTAAAAATTTCCACCCAAAAAAAAAAAGAACATTAAAACTGACCTAGGTCTTTGGACCTCTCTGACGCCAGGACACATGGGGGTTGCTCGTTTACCAAAAAAAAAAAACACATAGGGGTTGCTCAGCACGTGGGATTGCTCGGCAAGTGCCTGAGATGTTCTTACAGGAATGATCATCTACGGTTGAACCCGTACACGGGCACAACCGTATATCCAGGCAAGCAACACCCTCTCACCTTTCTCAATCTTGCACGTGAAAACGAAAAAGTGATTTTCACTTTTTCAAAGGACAAGCAAGCAACACCCTCTCTCCTTTCTTAATCCTGCATGGGAAAACCAAAGAGTGATTTTCACTTTTTCAGGGGTGTTGCTTGCCTACTTGGCAAGCAACCATGGGATTGGCCCCCCAATGATCTCATTCTGTAAATGATCCCATTCCGGGGCTCAACCGTAAATGATCTCATTCCGTTCTGATAGGCCGCCCCCCCTCCTCCAATCATATGTACTTATTTTTAGAGCTATAAATCTAGTCCAGACCGCCCAAAACTTGCCCAACCCAACCCAAATAAGAGCCCGAAGTGAGCATTGAGTTTGAGTTTGGGTTTGGGTTGGGTTTCATTTCGAGCCCAAAGTTGAGTTTGGGTTAGGCATGGGTTCAAACTATACAACCCGAAAAGCCTGAAGTTAATGTTGACTTTATGTACACGCTCTCATATAGATATATGTATAAAACTCCACCAAATATATATATAATAAAAGTGAATATTTATTTGTATATATATGTATCATTGTTTTCTTTTCCTTTTATATTGCCATTGTATTTATGCAATCAACTATTAAACATAAATTATTAACATGTGATAATAAGTTTATGAATTTTTATCAAATAAATAATTTTATACTCATATACATATACATATATGTTACAATGAATGTGACATTTAGGAGCACATACTCTACAAGAAAGATTATGCAAAACCACAAATATAGTGAGCTAGTATTATAGTTTAAAATTTTTAAAGAAAGAAATTAATTAAGTGTGTTTTTCTCAAATTCAAGGAACAAATCAAGAGGAATTTGTAATATTTGCATTTATAACAAACAAACATAAAAGCATGTTGATAGACGGATTGATGAATGATATTCCAATTGTGCGCGGTGAAATCGCATGGCGGGTGCTAGAGGTGGCAATTGTGACCCGCCAACCCACCCGAACCCGCCCGGTCTTAGGCGGGTTAGGGTTGATTGTTTCAACAAACGGGTTGGGTTAGGGTCATGAATTCTCAACCCGATTATAAACGGGTTGGGTTAGGGTTTGACACCTCAACCCGAAATGACCCGATTACAACCCGTTTATTTTTTTGTGTAATAAAAGTTTAGAAAATTATAATAACAATACTTGTGGCTATTCAATCTTTCTTCTTTTAATATAAATAATGACAAAGGATAAAATGAAGAAAGACTTTTTACGTATAAATATTTCAAATTTCTTAGCCTCTACTAATATAAATTGACGCATTGATGACAAGTAAAATCTTTTAAAACTTTATTAGTATGTTTTAGTTCTTTTCTTCATGTTATTTTAGTTATATCTTAATGATTGTTGTGTTATTATGCTTGTTAGGTGTCCTTTAATATTAAAATGAATTAAAAAATAGAATTTGTATAGACTTTGACATTAGAATGAATTAAAATTATTAATTTTAGTAGTAATTTAAATTATTTAAACGGGTTGGCGGGTTGAAGCGGGTTAGAGCGGGTTGGGTTAGGGTTGGGATATTCCAACCCGTTTATTAAACGGGCGGGTTCGGGTTGAGCCTTGGCTTGTTAACCCCATACATCAACCCGACCCGAACTCGACCCATTGCCACCTCTAGTGGGCCCACGTGTCGTGTGCGTGCCACCTAAAAACTGAATTTCGGAGTCGCCACCGCCTGATAAAGTGCAGGCGGACACAAGGTAACCTAACCAAGTCTATTTTGGTCTATGGCTTGAGATTCTGGCTAAGTGCTCGGTTACGATCCGGGGAAGTCTGAAAACACCCCGGTCCGCCCCGCTCGTTCAGCGGGTCCCTTAGGTCACTCTAGTTTGAGTTAACTATAATCATCCTGTCCTAATCCAGCATGTATCTGATTAGTCTAGTAGGGACTTTTGCAGGTGTAAGTCCCTTTTTGTTTTGATTTTTATCTTATTAACCTTTTATTAAGTGGGTCGGGTATGGGCCCCGTTGGAAGGCCCATGGGTAGCCAAGCTGGGCTTTAAGTTAAGCCCACGGCCCATTAGGGTTATTGGGTAACCCTTATTGGATTTTGCTTATTTTAATTTAGGGTTAATTAAACATGCATTTAATCAAAGTGGGTTAAATATTTTTAAAGGTCTATTGGGCTTGGGATGGCCCATAGATTTTTAAGCAAGTGGCCTTAAGCCCATTTATTGAAACGGGCTTTGGTTGTGCCGGACTGGTAGTGGGCCTCGTTGGAAGGCCCACTAAAGCTTTGATGGGTCCATGTGGGCCCAAGTCTTAAAATGGGTTGGGTTTGACCCAAGAAGCCCAATAGGTTCATTTTATATTACAATGGGTCGGATAGGGTCCAACTGGGTCCTAAAAAATGAATTTTTTTATAATTTGCAAGGACCTAACCGCACTTTGTTTGCAATTTGGGTCTGATCGCAAACCTATTGCGGTTTTCACCCGGAAACCAAAGATTGCCAGAATCTCACCTAAATTGCATTCGCCGGTCTTCTAAGGACCTTCGTTGGTTGCTGTGAGCTATAAAATCACCTTCACAATAGCTTGGATGACCCGCTTTTGGTTCAAAACTTCATTTTTACCGACTATTCAAGCTTGCCTTAACCGATCATTATAAGAACCAAATGAACGCACACGACCAAGTATGAGGAAGATGTCATGAAATACTTGCAACTAGTAAATGAAATAAGTTGATTAAAGAATCAAAACATGATCTAGGAAATGAATTGAAAATACTAAAAATAACTTTAGTAAGTAAAGTGAAGATGAAATCCTCATTTAATTAAACTTATTACATAATAGTTCACGTGCTTGTTATATATAAAAATTTGCAACACACACGGCCAAGTATATATTAATGTTGTATTGAAGTTATCAAAGATGATGAGGATTTGAGGAGTGTGTGCTTGTGACTTGAAATACAAAATACTTCATGCCACCATCTATAAGAAATAAGCAAAACAAAGTGAAATGGGTCTTGAATATACTCTTGGTACGTCATAAATAAGTGTGTGTAGTGTTCTTATTAAGAAAAGTAAGTAAAATGAAATAAAATCATACGTATGAGCTCATAGTATCCTTACTCCCTATATGCATGACCATGAACATAAATAAGACATACTATGAACATAAAAACACATGGGAATAATAAAAAATTTGCTCAACTTGAAGGGAAAGAAGGAAAAGAGATGATTAAGGATACAAAAGAAATGATAAAGAGGACAAATCCCTCTTGAATAGTGGAAACTAAAGAACAAAATCTAAGCTTGTCTTGACACACTTTCCCATCTTACTAACTTACCCTCCTCCCATATTTTCCTGAAATATTCCTCTTATCATAGAGACCTCATTTAGATACAAGAGGAAACAAATTGGTTAGACGAAATAACAAAACAAATGATCAAAATAATCAAGAAAGAATACCCAAAGGAAACTTCTTTTTTCCATATATTGACTGAAACATGACATCAAATCTCACCTTGACACTACCTTTGCACTTGAACCTGATATGGCCTCCAAGTTAATGTAGATAGTCACTCCAAGAGCTCCAAGATTTCAAACGTGGTCTTTTTGTTGGTTCTTAGGAGAGTAGAAGAGTCAAAGGGAATGAAATTGGTGTTTGGAAGGGCAAAATAGGGATAAAGAAGGTATTTGGAGATTGAAGGAAGGCTTGGACGTTCATTGGTTGGAAGAGAAGAGGTGCAGATGAAAAGGGAAAAAGACTTCAAAGAAAGGTTTTTCTTTGAAGGGTAAGGCCGATTCTTTTTATAAAATAATAAAATGTGACCAAAATGTTAATATTTGTTATATCATAACTAAAACCCAAAATCTTATGATTTCATGCTTTTTTTTTAAGGTAATGATAATTGTTATTTTCATCGGCAACAACTAAGATACAGCTCATGGAGACACGTATTCCCCATGTGCTGAAACCAAATTTTTTTAATAATTTTTATTTTCTTTTATTTTGTAATTATTTAATTTTTAAGATATTGTTTGATTTAATATTATTTTAATGCAAGATTTTTTACTTACTTTATGCACATGTATCCTTTGCTCTTTTTATTTTTTGTTTCATATCTTAATTAAATTTTTAACAAAAATATTATTTTTTAATCCAAAACCTTTTACTTTTTGTTCTTTCTTCACTGTCTGCCATGTGTGTAGATTTTCAGAAACTTTGACTGCGCATAACTTTTTCATTTGGTATTCGATTCCAGCAAATTTAGTGGCATTGGAATAAGTACGAGATGCTCTACCTATTAAGCCAGAGTTTAGCAGCAAATTCGGATTTTTTAACAGAAGTGCAAAGTCGCATCCCAGAGCCAGTTTTGCTCATATCTCTTTATCCGGGACTCCGATGCCAGTAAACTTAGTTGTGTCGGGATCTCGTCGAGATGCTCTTTCTGCTGATATAAAATTGATCAGCTAATTCGGAGTTTTGCAGAAAGCCGATTTCTGCTATTTCCATATTTGACCAGCCCATAACTTCTTTATCCGGACTTCAATTTGAGTAAACTCAGTTGCGTTAGAATCGTATCGAAGTCCTCTTTCCAATGGTATGAAGTTTGGTGGTCAATTCGCACGGGATCAAAAGTCAACTTTTGACCTTTCCGGGTTTGACTTTTTCAATTAGGGCCTTCATTTTCGGCACTTTTAGTGCGCAAAAATGAGGTGCTGACACCAACATTTTGTAATTATAACAAAAATTGTAAAAAAATTCAAAATCTTACATTTTGTTTGGGCCAGCCCGAACTCAAACAATAATGTTTGGGTTGGGTTTCCGTTTAGTGAGTTTAGGTTAGGGTAGGTCAACGAGGAGTTTGGGCTAGTAAATCTTAGATTGGGTTGAGCCTGAACTCTCATAACCCGATCCAACCCGCCCTACTTACACTTCTACTTATTTTAGGAAGAATAAGAAAAAGGTCCAGGGGTAAAATGGGATTTTTGGGTAGTAAAGGAGTTGAGAGAATAAATCGGAAGAGAAAAAAGAGGGGATTATTCAGACAGTGGTTCTGTCGTGAATCTTGAGAGATTGGGAGGGAACAGAGGCTCTCGAAATCCTCCTAAGTCTAATCTTTTCTTTTTCTTTCATTCTTACAAATTCAATACAGATTTACATCACTGATCTATTGATCGTGCTTATCATTCTTTGCAATACTTTGTTCAATTCATAAAATTCTTTTACTATTTTTTTATATCTTAACATTTTTTTGGTATTGGAGCACTTCGATTGACTGGGAGTGGCAATGAGAATGAAATCAAGGATGGAACAACTTGAATCGACAGTTGCTGGAGTGTCGACGAGGTTACCAGTGATGGATTCAATGATTTCTGAGTTGAAGAATCAGATGAAGGATTTTGTTAAGAAGATGGACGAGAGTAACGATGGCATTGCACATCTACAACAGAAATTTGAGGAGGTTATTCGTTTATTGATGCGAAATCAGCGTGATAAATTGTGACATCCTGGCTGTCTGAGTGGGCGGGTGAATGGGTAATCTCACTGGGCGAGCTACCAGGTGAGGATGTGCATATGGTTAGGATCCCACAACACTTGGGGATGCTATAAGTAGTATTGAGATCCCTTACAAAGCAAGATGCCTTTTAAGGTATAACACGGGACTAAATCCCCTTGGAACCCTGAAGTTAAGCGTGTAAAACCCTGAATTTTCCTTAAATAATAAATTAAATTAATAAATAATATTAGTGAGAGTTATAATTGATAGAAATAATTTATTATTGTAGGGGATGATCTAATTAGTGGAGATCCAGAATTGGACGCAGATCTGACCGTCCGATCATGAGATATCGAGGTATGTATTCTGATTGGGCGTGTGTATGGAGTTTGGTGTATGTGAGATACATGGGATAAGTGAATATAAGTATTAGTTTAATAACCTAATTTATACTTCGTATTCTCGCTCGTATTGAATAGCCGCAAGCGACAGCCTTGAGCGAACGAGCAACTGAAGGAGAAGAAGAAGAAGAGGGAGAAGAAAAGCTTGGGTTTTTGAGTTCTTCGTCGTCCAGAGTGTTGCTGGGTGATAGAGAATCGTTGTTGAAAGAAGAGAGGAAGAGGAACATTCGTTCAAGAGGTATGTGACACCGTTTTCCTTCGTTTTTGGCTTTATATGTGATTAATCGACAAAAGTATGTTTTTATGATATATAATGATGTATATATGTTGATAATCATGTTATATATATGTTAGAATGAGTTTAGACGAGAAAAATCATGTTTTGGAACTGATTCTGATCGTTTTCGAACGACCGTTGACCTCAACTGTGCTCTGCGATCGTCGGCGATCTTAGGCGCTCGTATTAAATTTCAGACCGCCGTAGACCACTTGAAGACGTATCGTCGGCGTTCGATTTGGAACTACCGCCGACCACAGACCGCTGGGGAGATCCTGAGCGATCCTAGGCGCTCTGTTCAGATTTTGCAGATTTTCAAAATTTTACACCTTGATTCAATTCCAAACTATTTTTAGACAATTTTAATGATTAAATAAGATGTTTTAAGACCAAAATAAACTATCTAATTCCCTGTTTTACAGAAAAATAAATTAGGAAGGTATTTAGGACATTAGTTGCCAAACTTTGAAAGAAATGGAGAAACCTAGTTTTTGGAAAACCTAACTTGTATTTAATTACTAGAACATCTTCTAAATGACACTATAAGTTAGAAAACTTTATAAAGAGAATTCAGAATTCAGATGACAGAATATTGAAGTAAATTGACAGATTTAACCTTTATATGCCGCTAGGTACCAACCTTTATAGAAATATTATATTTTAGGGAATTTTGGAGTCTAGTGGGCATAGCTGGTTATGGATCCATAGTTGTAGCTAGATAGCTGAGGGATATGTCATTTGGGTTGAATTACTCCTATATGCAACGCGCTTCCTTTGCAAGTTAGTTTATCTAGGAAGGTCCTATGTCTGGAGGGACACCCCGGTGAGCCGCTGGTGATTCCCTGTACATGTGGATAAGCGACCATCTCCATGTATTGATTCTGGTGCTGCATGCTGGTGGTACATGCCAACTCTGATGGGTACGTGTGCAATAAGTCAGTGACTACGGCTCTTGTCTAAGTTGCGCTGCATGGGACTTGAGTATCATTAGTAGCATTGCTTCTAAGTCGCACGGTGGTATAGCAATTGGTTGAGAATCATTTCAAAACGTTTATCTATCGTTGTAAGTCCTACAATGACATTGAAATCACAACACTTGATATTATAATTGAATACATGCTGGAGGCATGTGATTGGGATATTGATCGGATGTTACTGCTTAGTGCATCCTAACAAAGTGTGAATCATGTTATTGGTCTTGATATTGGATTCTTATATTAAAACTTGCTGAAATTCATTTCTAGAACTGTTTATCAAACTATTTTGTATTCATGAATGAGATGAATGATTATACGAGCCTGATCAGTCGATATTGCTTAATCGTGCATGAACTGTTACTTTACTTATATGAACTGTTTAACCATGCATGTGTTACCTACTGGGATATTCGTATCTCACCCTACTTTTATTTCATTTTTCAGCTGATACGCGAGAGGGGGATCTTAGTGATTTCCAGGGAGAGATAGCTGAGTATACATCGGAGGATTACTATTATCCGGATCTTGTTTGAGGTGGATGAATGACATAGACTTAGCCCTTTTGATTAGATTATTATTATTCATTTGGATTTGATGTATTAGAGAGATGAGAGAGAGATAGTAACCAGTTTATTTTACCAGACTTTGATATTAATGATTGATGATCAAACTATATGTTATTTGAGGATTTTAAACTACACTTCCGCACATACTTTTTTCCGCAACTCTGATAGTATAATAAGTTGAATGGATTTTAATTCTTTGGTCTGGTATATTATTGATGATGTATTTGATATGGGCCAGTAACACCTCGGATTTGGTTGTTGAACTAAATTCGGGTTGTTACAGTAGCGAACCGGGTTCGGGTAGGGTGCCGGTTTGCACTGACCCGGGTTCGGGGCGTTACAAAGCGTGCTCGGATGAGAGCAGTGCTAGGATGGGTGACCACTGGGAAGTTTTCTTGTGTTATCCCTTGAGAACAAATCCGTAAGGGCCCAAAGCGGATAATATATTGTTGGGTATGGGTCCAAGGTGTTACATAAACAGCCATCCTCTGTCGAGAATAGTGAGATGCGAATAGCAATAGGAGGCGCAGGGAGTCTTCATGCTTCTAATACATCTGGAGTAGCATTAACAGATAAAATGGACACTATCATAGTGAATAGTAGTCATCGGAAATTTGATTTACTTGTCTTTAATGGATTCGATCTTGATTCTTGGATTTTCTGTGTTGAACGATATTTTTCCATGAATCAGTTAACAGATATAGAGCGAGTGGTGGCCGCTAGTGTCTGCATGGAAGGTATGGCTCTATAATGGTTCCAATGGGAGGATTGCCGTAAGTCGATTCGTAGTTGGGAGGAGTTGAAGGCGTCTCTTCGTCAACGCTTCACAAATTCTCATGGTGGTACTTTACATGCTCGATTTTTGCCTATAAAACAGGAAGGAACTATCGATGAATATCGAGAACAATTTAAGGTGTTGTCGGTTCCTTTGAAAAACATGGATGCAGAGACATTGGAAGGGGTCTTCCTCAATGGTTTCAATGAGGAAATTCAAGCGAAGGTTCACATGATTAACCCGAAGGGGTTGACAGAAATCATGGAGACCGCTAAACGTGTGGAGAACAGGAATTTACTCTTGAAGAAGATATGTGATAGAGACAAACAAAGACTGCCGCAAGCTGTACCTTCTTATCTGTCATGATTAGCTCAGCAAACTGTATCTTGGACTTCCAACCAACCAGTATCGCTGAAAAGAACAACGGGTCTAGACCCTTCAAGAGGTTGTCAGAGGCAGAATTACAAGCCAAACGAGAAAAAGGATTATGCTTCCGTTGTGACAAGAAGTATAGCATTGGGCATCGTTGTAAAAGGAAGGAGTTGCAAGTCCTCGTTGTGCATGAAGATGAGGAGTATGACAGTGAATTTGATGAAACAAAGGAGGAAAGGGATGGTATTGGAGAGGAGCAACTGGTTGCCGGGGTGGAGTTATCTCTAAATTCAGTTGTGGGATTCACATCTCCTAAAACAATGAAGGTGAAGGGACGTGTTTTGGGGCAAGAGGTGGTAGTACTCATGGGTACTGCTGTGGCTATAAAGGGAAAGGGCATATGTAAGGGAGTGATGATGCAGTTGCAAACTCTTACAATTGTGGAGGATTATTTGCCATTAGAGTTGGGTGGTTCAGATGTAATTTTAGGGATGCAGTGACTGGCTTCTCTTGGCACCATGCAAATCAATTGGAGGAAGTTAACCATGAAAACATAGATGGGAGACAATGTTACCACTTTGCAAGGTGATCCCAGCCTTAGTAAATCCTTGATGTCACTGAAATCAATGGTCAGAAATATCAACCAAGAGGGCCAAGTTATTCTTATTGAGCTTAGTGGTTTAGAAGGGGAGTTAGAAGGGGTTAACCAACAACTTGCAGCCGACATCCAAACCTTGCTAGAACAATTCGACCACTTATTTCAAGTTCCTAAAGGGCTACCTGCATCACAAGAGAAGGATGATTCTATAGTACTCAAGAATGGCATGAAACCGATTAATGTGAAGCCGTATCGATATCCTCACAACCTCAAAAACGAGATTGAAAGGTTGATTTCTAAGATGCTTGCAGCAGGTATTATTCAACCAAGTACCAGCCCTTTCTCTAGCCCAATTCTTTTAGTCAAGAAGAAAGATGGGGGATGGAGGTTCTGCATAGATTATTGAGCTCTTAATAAGGCTACTGTTTCGAATAGGTTTCCTATACCCACCATTGATGAGTTGGTAGATGAACTCCATGGATCCACTGTTTTCTCCAAGCTAGATTTAAAATCAGGCTATCACCAGATAAGAATGAAAGCTGATGATGTTCCCAAAACAGCATTTCGAACTCATGAAGGTCATTATGAGTTCCTTGTGATGTCGTTTGGTCTCACAAACGCTCCGGCAACATTCCAATCTCTAATGAATACGATTTTCAAGGGATTGTTGCGGAAATGCGTGCTTATATTCTTCGATGACATCCTGGTATATAGCAGAACACATGTTGAACATTTGACACATCTTAAAATGGTGTTGAGCATTTTAGAGGAAAACCATCTCTATGCTAATAAAAAGAAGTGTTGTTTTGCTCAAACAACATTGGAATATTTGGGACACTTGATGTAACATTTGTGGTTTTATTAAATATTATAAACAATTTCCCCTAATTCCATTTGGATATTTAAGGACATTATTAATTATTTGGTATTATTTTATTTAGGTGATGAGATGGAAGGCCAGGATCTAGAGTTTTTTTAAAATCCAACGGTGGGATGATCTTTTAGAAAGGTTAGTATTATTCAAATCTTTATTTAGAATATGATTGGCTTGTTTGAATGTATTGTGTGGGGTAGTGAAGCATGGGATCATTGTCTTATAAAATAGGGTTAATTAGGGTGAAGCATGCGTATGAGAAGACTTGGTTTGGATTTTGTTTGAGCAAGTTGCGGCTGGAGAAAAGTGACGAAGAAGAGGAAACCAACGAGAAGGGAGAGAACTAGAGCTTTTCTTGGGATTATTGTTGCATTGCTAGTAAGTAGTAACCTTTCTCCTCTAAAAAATCTGCATATGTTTTCGGATTAACCGTAAAAGACAATGTTGTTATAATCAATTTAACAGTACTTTCTCGTCTATTGCTATATATCTAGTTCTTTGTTTTGATCATTGTTTGGATATTCTGTTGAGTAATCTGCATTTGATTTCTGGTTAGTACTTGTTCGTCTACTGCTATATATCTAGTTCTCTGTTTTTATCACTGTTTGGATATTCTGTGGAGTAATCTGCATTCGATTTTCTGGTTCCATCCTTCCAATTATAATTGCTTAAATCCCTGAAAACCTGATTTATTTATTGAATGTGTTTATATCTCCGAACTTATATTTGTATCTTTGAACTTATAACCACTCAGATCTGTAGCAATTGGCCATGTTTATCATAGATATCACATGACCGATTGGGTGGAGATGACTTGTACTTGAGAGACTGTGTGCATGTGAGTTGGTTTGTGTATAGATAGAGTTTTTGTGTGTGAGTGAATGAGGTAAAGAGAGGAATGATTTAGAGAAGAAGATGGGTCGTTGACAGAATCATAAAAGGAAAATCGTTTGGATGGAAGAAATAGAAGAGAAATAAAGTGGTCGTAGGTGTTATGTGGAAATCATGAGAGAGTAAAATAAAGAGGGGAATTAAATGGGGGAGACAAGATGGAATTTGGGGTTAGTTGTTTCCCACGGAAGAGATAGAGAGAGAGTCAACACAAGAGAGTTGGTTTCTCAGGTTTTGAAGTTTATAAAAGAAAGAGAAAGTGAGTTTGTTCGTATGATTGAGAGGGTATTAGTGAGCTCAATACAGATGCAAAGGGGACTGCTAAATGAGTGATACAGCCATGAAAAAGAGAAAAAAATGCTGAAAGAAAAGAGAGAGAGAACAGAAGAGAGACAGAGGGAGGGTTGAATAAATAAAGAGGAGATGTTGCAACAGGGTGACAAGGTAGGAATATGGGGGATTGGGTTGCTTTTCCACGGAAGAGAGAGAGAGAGAGTTGGGTTCGTTGTGTTTCAGTGTCAAAATTTGTAAATCGGAAACTGTTTAAGGCACTTTTATAATTTAGAAACCTTAAAGTTAAAGAAGTTTTAAATTTACACAATGACCTTAGTTTTAGTGTTATTACTATTTCTTTTATATAACTAAACCCCATAATTGCATAATTCCTTGAATATGGGATCAATGGATGATCTAGGCCGATCACATCTTTGGATGGGCATCTCATCCAACTCACTAATGAAATGTCTTTTTTATGAATCAATACTTATTTAAAAAAAAAAAAGGAAATAATTATTCCTTAATATGAAATATAATAAATAAATGATATATGTTGCTTGTTTTATCTCTCCAAAGGTTCTGCAAGATTCTAAAAGTATTTGTTTTGGTTTACTTGGGAAATTGATGGTTTTGGCTTACATAGGTATTTTGTGGTTGTTTTCTCACCCATGTATCTCAGGATGAGTCTGGATCCTCTCCATGTAACTTGGATTGAGGATTTGGTTTTCTCGTGTATCTCGGAATGAATTATTAGTTTCCTCCATGTATCTTCGAGTGGTGTTGATGCCATGGTTGGCAATATTGGAATGGATTAGTTATTTTAATTATGGTTTTAGTGTCTAGCGGGCGAAGCTATGTGTGGATTCATGCGTCAGCTAGGTAATGAAATGGGCCGGTCTTTGTTAGGTTAATCCCGTGTTCCATGTATGCGTAACACCATGTATCTTGGTGAGGCCTTCTTGTATCTGGTTGAGCTGCAGCAATCCGTACCACCGTGTATCTCGGTGAGGTTTTTCTTTATATTTATCGTTGCAATCTAATTGGGTTGTACTTACCAACCCACTCCTGTATCAAGTTTGGGTGCTTCGCAATAAAACGATATCCGAAACCCAGAGTAGGCCAGTTTCGCACATAAGTCATGAGGTGGCAAAATTGGAACGGGTAGTTGACCTCTCAAAGAAGTCTAATTTCATGAGTCTTATGATGTGACACTGTTAATTGTTGACTATATATATTTAATCTGAAAATGATTAGTGGCTTTACATCGAATGTTATTTTTATCTTTGTAACCTCATGAAAGGTTTTGATAAATTATATGGACTGCGTTTTATTACATGCATGTTACTGCTTACTGGGATTTTGATCTCATAAAACATTTTTCAAATGTTTTGTTTTCATATTATCCAGGTGAGAACGTTCCAGAAGGGATAGATCATACGGGGGTAGAGGATTTTGTTAAAGACGACCTAGGCGATCATTATTGCTTGATGCAGGGTGTCTTTTAAGAAGATGCTTTATTTTATTGAATTATTGGTTTATGGATTTTATTTCACTGTTAGTAGAATTTGTAGGTAGTTGACCTTGTTTCCAGACTATTATTGAGGATTGTATTTAGTATTTGGATGTCATGATTCTACATTTTGGTTAAGGTATTAATATATGATTTTGGATTTTGCGTACTTTGATGTATTTAATCTTAGTCTAGATTTAGTTGTTTATTTTGGGCTCACAAGGTTCACGTTTTGGGCTTGGATTTATTTTATAAAGAATAAATTTGGGTATGGGGCGTGACACTTGATTTCAAGTAATGGAGTGGCAGCATCTCCTTCAAAGATTGAAGCTATGCTCAACTGGCCAGCACCAACCACACTTAAAGCTCTTCGGGGCTTCCTTGGATTGACTAGATACGATCGTCATTTTGTTGCAAATTATGTAAAAATCGCTAAACCTCTCATACAGCTATTAAGGAAAGACAACTTTATGTGGGGTGCAGATGTTCAAGCAGCTTTCATCCAACTCAAAGAAGGCATGACTAAAGTACGGGTTTTAGCCCTTCCCGATTTCTCCAAGCCTTTCATTCTAAAAACCGATGCTTCTGGGGTCGGATTGGGAGCTATCTTGTCTCAGGATCAGCGGCCAATTGCTTTTTTCAGTCAATCATTGTCGACTCGGGAACGATTGAAATCAATTTATAAGCGGAACTGATGGCCATTGTGCTAGCAATCCAGAAATTGCTTTAATTTTTCAAGTCCTCTCCCACATTCTTCCTCCCGTCCTTCTTTCTTACGCGATGCAGTAATGCACGTGGACCCTACTTGTTTGTTACCATCATCCATATTATTATTATCATCATCATCGTTACCAAAAAAATCATCCATATTATCATAACAAACTACCTATTTCTTTGTTCTTAATTGTTTTGCATTGCGCATGCATTTCCTCTCTGTATTTTAATAAACAAACTATTTCAGGTTTTTTTTTTTTTTTGATAACAAACTTGGAAACATTTCATTAATTAGGAATAAATCTCGGCAAAGCTCTGCCAACATAATCATACTTCACAAGAGGTTCAACAGAAGAAGGAACATGGTTGATCCACAAACACGGGTAGTTGTCCAAGGCAAAATTTGCCAAACTATCCGCCACCGAATTAGCTTCTCTATAGATCTTTGAGATTCGGAAAGATAAGAAGAGGGAAAGAAGGTGTCTAGCTTCATCCAAAAAATGGTCGATCCTCAAAATTCTGCTGTTTTGCTTGAGGCAGTCCACCACCACTTGGGAATCACTTTCTATCATGATCTTCTGGGCATTTAGTGAGAGGGCACATCTCAAACCTTCAACGATTGCATGTGCTTCTGCTGTTAAGGAGTTGGAGGAACCAATTGTAAGAGCTAATGCACTCAACACCTTTCCATCAGCATTCCTTATGACCACTCCGATCGCTGCATCTCCTGGATAACCCCTGGCTGCTCCATCGACATTCACCTTGACCCATCCCTCCAAAGGTCTCTACCATTTAATAAACATTTGTTGACCTTTCTTCAGCTTCCCATCTTTCAATCCTTTGTAGATGGTCTTTGAGTCTGCCTGCAGAATGTGGAAGAGAGAAATAGTTAGTGGGATGGACGATTTAGTGTACTCAAATAGGAGTTTGTTGCGAGTAAGCCAGATTGCCCAGCATATATTAGCCCAGGCAGCCATTACTTCGTGGGCTTCAAATACACTGTTGCCACCCATCTTGAATACATGCTTGAAAATCCACTCTTTGCAATCAGCTACCATGCCACATGCTGGGAGTTTCCCACCCATACATCCAAGCCATAAGGCTGGATGAAGGGGCACTTAAAAAAAAGATGAAAAGAAGAGTCTTGATCATTTAAGCATAGCGGGCAAGCTTCAGCAGAAACCCCAATCCGACTTCGTAGGATCTCATTTGTAACATTACCATTGATGATGAGCTTCCACAAAAAGAACCTGATTTTTTGGGCAGTAGAAGGTGCCAAATCTTTAACCACTCTTTCTCACATGATGCATGGTTAGCATCAAACTATTTCAGGTTAATCATTGTGTTTATGGCTCTTTTTCTTAACTTGCATTAAATAATTAACCGTGAGTGGACTGCACGTCTGCAGAAATCGACGCGGGTCCTTTGGGTTTCGTTTGCGTTGGTTGACGAACTTTGATCCGATCCCATTCCGTAGGAGAGTATTTTTATTAGGACATAATATGGTGGGCTGCCGTAGCACGGGATTATGAAAGTCCTTCGTATACGATCGACTTTGCTGTAACGCCTGTAGCATCATAATAAAATCCTGAGATGACCAAAACGTCTTGGGTTTGACTTCAATTCTCCACGGTGTTGAGGAATAAGACAGGCACGTGTAAGATCAGGCCAAAAAACCAGGAGTTAAAGCGTCGTAATCAGGTGACACCTGGCACAAAAGCTTAAGCGAGATTTCCTCTCAACGTGTCTTGATTGAACCAGGATCGTACCAGTTACAACGAAAGTTCGTTGGATTAGAAAGATGACGGGTGTTGACTCTGACGTACGACATTTTGCCCCAACACCTTAAGTATATCTGTATCTATACTATATTTATATTATAATTTTTTTTTAAAAGATGACAGGTGTTAACGCCGACGTATTTAGTTTCGGCGGCATACTGCGATTTTTTTCATAAGTGTCGATGCATTTCGACACAAAAAAATTGGTTTTTTAAAATCAAGCAATTTTTTCGGCGTGCTAACAAAAAATTAGTGGCGTGCCGAGTGAAATGGACCGAAATGAGCTAAAAATTGATTTTTTTATAATTTTCATCAGCGATTTTTTATGGCGTGTCGACGAAATTTTCAGCGTACCACCAAAAATTTGACAAAACCAAAAAAATCAATTTTTTTCTAATTTTTTTTGTCTTTTTTTATTTTTCCGGTAACGTGCCTTTTTTCCGATGGGCCGAAACTAGGGGTGCGCGGCGGGCCAGCCGTGCCGCGGGCCTGACGTGCCGCGGGCCTGGCGGGCCGCGGCACGCCAGGCCCATTTGCCCCAAACCCAAGCCCGGCACGGCACGCCCCAGCAGGCGTGCCGTGCCGGGCCTAGCCCGCCGGGCCGGCGGGCCAATTAATTTTTTTTATTTTTAAAAATCCCAAAAAATCCCAAAAAAATCCCAAAAAATTTCTGTAAAATACTTTTATTATTCACAAAATTGTTTTACACATATTGAGATAAATTTTGCTCAAAAAAATATAAATTCATTAATTAGCATAAGTACACTTACAACTTTGCAAAAATTACATAATTACTTGAACAAATAATACTGCATCACTATAGTATAAGCACATCCCAACTAGGTTGGCACCCACTCATCTATCTATCATTTGCAGTTTAAAAGAAACAAAAAAAAGAGAAAGTACAATTCCTATACTTTGATTACAAAAATTATAACAAAACTTAGACTACTCTAGTTGACTAAAATCAATATTCAAATCATCAAAGTCTCCAGCAAGTTGATCATCTTCATATTCTTGTTCTCTCAGTTCTGCCCTTAACCAATCTGTAAGACTAACACATGCTTGCACCATCTCCGGCGTTAATCTGCTCCTGTAATCATCCACGGTTCGTCCACCTGCACTAAAAGCTGATTCCGATGCAACTGTGGACACCGGAACCGTTAGTAGATCACGTGCCATGGCGGAAAGCACAGGATAATTAACCTGATTTTGCTTCCACCATGTCAAAATGTTAAAAGCATTATGCTCTTCTATAGTATTAAAACTCATTGGGGGGCTTTCTAAAAAAATCATTAATTCAGATGATCCCCCACTACTAGAAGCTGGTTGTTTTCCCTTTCTTCTCCCACTTAAAAAATTCCAAGCGGAATTATTTGGTAGTGTTTGTTGGGTTCGTGTATGACTTTGTATGCTACTACTAGTATCGTATTCACAAAAAAGTCTTTCTAATAGATTTCTTATTTTACGTATATCTATTTGAAAAGTAGAATTCATATTTTCATTTATTCCATCTATTAAGTCTTCAACTCCTAATTTAATCCTAGGGTCCATTGTAGTAGCTAAACAATATAAATTAGGCATCTCTTGCCAATATTTTAAAAATTTAATTTCCATTGCAGGGATAATTTCCTTAGCAATGGGTACATCTCTATATTGTTTAAAACAAATACTTATTTGATATAAACAAGTTATAATACTTGAAGATGTTGGGTAATAAACTACTGATAAATATCTTGTTGCATCATAAAAAACTTTTAAAAAATCTCTTAAAATTTCGGCTATTTGCCAATCAAGATCCTCTAAGTCACTTTCAGGCATTTTACTTTTATAAAATATTGTAATTTCTTGTTTTAATCCTAATGCAGCTTCTAGCATTATATATGTTGAATTCCACCTATGTTCAACATCTAGGGTAATTTTTTTATATTGTTTTCCTAAAGTTTCACAATAATATTTAAATTCTCTAGCGGTTGTGCTAGATTGTTTTATAAATCTTACTGCATCTCTAATATTTATTAAATGATGTTGAACAATTTTTAATCCATCTTGCACAACTAAATTAAGAATATGACAAGCACACCTAACATGAAATAAACTTCCATCTATATTTAAGTTTAATTGTTGTCTTAATATTCCTATTGCAACATTATTAGCACTTGCATTATCAAGTGCTAGAGCCATTATTTTATTGTGTATTTTATAATTTCTTAGATTTCTACTTATAGCATTTGATATATTTATTCCAGTATGGCTAGCATCTAGTGGTTCAAAAGTTATTATTCTTTTTTCCATATTCCAATTTTCATCAATATAATGTGCGGTTATAGCTAAATAGCTTATTTGTTGTCTACTTGTCCAAATATCTGAAGTTAAAGCTATTTTAAAAGTACTGTTTGACAAAGTTTCTATTAATGCAGTTTTCATTTTTCCATATAATTTTATGGCATCCTTTCTTAAAGTGTGGCGTGAAAAAGGTTTAAATTGTGGTGCTAAATATTTAGTTAGTAAACGGTGAAATCTTTTAGAATCTATTAATCTAAAGGGTAATTCTTCTTGAATTACCCACTTTACTATTTCAAGCCTAGTTTCTTCTTGATTAAAAATAAAATTACTTATAGCAACACTACTAGTAGAAATTTGGGTTTGCCTAGGGTCAATTTGGCCATGTTTTGGAAGGCATTTCTGCAAATGCCGGTTCAAGTGGCCTGTACCACCTTTGCCTTTACAACTAAACTGTTTTTTGCAATGGTTACACACTGCCTTCTCTTCACTCCCTACACTTTCAATTGTAAAATTAAGCCAAACACTAGAGGTTCTACTCCTCTTAGTGCTCCTAGGTGGTAGGGAAGACGATCCCATATCCTGTGAAGGGAATTCTGTTTCAAGACCTTGGATGGGAGGGTCATTATATTGGGGTTGGGTTATATCATCAGAAAATACTGGGTCAGAAAGGGGTCTAAGATATTCCCTTTCTTCAGTGTCAAAAAACATAGGATACCTAGGGTCCATTATCAAATTTTTTGAAAAAAAAAATTCTTAATAAATAATATTATAATAACTATTTGGTGATATTAATTTATAAGAAAGGTAGAAGGAGAGACTTACTTATAATAATAATATTTATACTAATTTTAAAATCAGAAAATTAAATAGAAGAATACCTCTTTAGAATGAATCTTGAACTTTGCAATTGAAGCCTTCAACCTCCAGAGTCCAATTTCCCACTTTTGATGCTTGAACAATTAGAAGAGATTGAGTATCACCAATTTCCAATTACAACAATTAGAGCAAAGAACTATTTGATAATCAATTAGAAGAGAGTAGGAGATTGTAGAAGTGGTGTGGTTTGGAGTGGGAAAGGGAGTGGCTATTTATAGAAATTAAAAGTGGCTTTTTACTACCTCTACCCTTCAATATGACTGTTATTTTGCAGTTGGAAGGGTAGAAAAGGTCTTTTTATCATCAATTACAACTATATCCCCCCAATATAGTTGTTATATGGCTGTTGGGGGGGTAAAATAGGCATAAAAATGGCTAAAAGCCACTTGTATGGAGGGAAAAGAGAGCTAGCCAACGGCTAGCTCTCTGGCGGGCCAGGCGGGCCGCCGGGTGGGCCGGCCCGCGTGCCCAACGGCAGGCATGCGTGCCTGCCGTTGGGGCATGCCAAGCGGGCCGGCCCGCCGTGCCCCAACGGCAGGCACGCGTGCCCAGCGGGCTCGCGCGCGGGCCGGCGCGCGGGCCAGCCCGCGCGCGCCCGCGCCGAGCGCGGGCCCGGGCTGGCACGCGGGCCCGCGTGCCGCGTGCCCTGGCGGGCCGTGCCCAAACGGGCCGTGCCCCCAGGGCCAGGCCCGTGGCGTGCCCGGGCCAGCCCAGGCACGCCACAGGCGTGCCGGGCTCGGGCCGGCACGGCCCGTTGCTCATGCCTAGCCGAAACTGCAAACCTTGCATTTAATTAATACTGGAATACCCCTTTCAAAGGGTACAAAGCTTTACATACGAGTTCCTGTAAAATAGTTCAACGGTAACAAATGGATGCTTGCCACCTCAACCATGAAAATTTCACTCCTACATTGAAAAATGAAAAAGTTTTTTTTTTTTTTTTTTTTGCACTTTTTGAAGAATTTTCAGGATTGAGGTGGCAAGCATCCATTAATTACAGTTGAACGTAGATGATATCAATCCAAATGCAGGCCCTTTTTTGGTTCAACGCCTCCCAAACGGCTAATCTTGTGATGTTTCACATTCACCGTATTAATTAGGGAGTTTTCCTCTTCTTTAAAGGGCTTATATGTTTCCTCTCTGATTGGATACTAAAGCTGGGCTTCCTTCAAGCAATCCTCTCCTGCGCGATCTCTCTCCCCTCCCAAAGTCCAAGCGCGTGCCAACTCAATACACAGCCCATCCTCCAAAGATTCCCCGTTTGTGCCGTCCAAGTCTTCTGAACCAGAACACTTGAACGGTCCTGATTGATGGGGACGTGAGGGTTATGCTATAAGAAAATTTTACTGGTAAAATTTTCTTAGATATACATCTCTTAAGCTATATATAAAGCCAAGAGGCACCCCATTAATGTCAGGAGCCTCTCTTGCCTAATCACAAGGCCATACAGAGAACAGAAGACATTGATCTTTAAATTGTTCTTTGAGGATTGGCATGGGAAGGCTACAAGCTTTGTTCGTAGCTCTTGTTGTCTATGTAATTGCATTTGATCAAATATTTGTCGATGCAACATTTTATGATACTGTGTATTTCAACTGGGGTGCTCATCATTCGAAAAAATTCGGGTAATGGCGATGATCTTCAGCTTGTGTTGGATAGAACTTCAGGTAATGTTCATGTTTCTCTCACCCGGTTCTGGCATTGATGTTGCTTTTTATAAGGAACTCAGCAATTTACTGTTTTGATTTTAGTTCTTAGTATAGATATTCTGTTCAGTCAAGAAGTCAGATTGTGTCCTTGAACTAGAAGGATCATGTAAAACATTAGATTAGAGTCTATTTACTACTCATACCTGCAGTAGCAATTGAGTCTGATAACTGTGTTTTCAAATAGAATTCATGTCCATCTAACAGGATTCTGCATGTTTTTGGTGAATTCTCTAAAACGGTCTTATCAGCCGTAAGGTTCAATCCATAGAAGCAATTGATCAATGGGATCACAATTTTTATTTACTTCTGTAAATGCAGTAATGATTAGCTTACTTTGGGAATTCATTGCTTGATAGAACAGCTTTCTATTGTATAGTTAGTGAATCTTCTTATCATCTCCACCCATAAATTTAGGTCATTCTGGTGTTCTGAGTTTTTTATTTCTTCTGTTATGTTCTTTATTATTTTGCTATCTCTTTCATTATTCGGGCAGCGGGATTATATAAAATTTCATCACACCTGCTGTTTCTATGTCTAATGCACCAGCCTTTGTTTTCAGGATCTGGTATTCAATCGAAGGCAGGGTTCCTTTTCGGAAGCATTGAAATGCTAATCAAATTGGTACCCGGGAATTCTGCCGGAACGGTCACTGCCTACTATGTGAGTATTGATTCTTGTAGAAAGTATTAGATGGAGGGAACTCCATGAACATTTATAATCTACTACAATGTTGTAATTTAAGCTTTACTATTGTAATTCATGGCACCCAGATCCTGAAAAGCCCCAGCTTACCTGTTTTGAAAGAATTAAATATGATATTCACTTGAAAAAACCCAACTATCATCCGAAAAGGGCTCAAATTTGAAATAAAAAATAGAGGAAAAAGCAAAACAGAGACAGGCATACCAAGAGAGAATGGTGAATAAGCACACAAAATCTAACAATTTAAGGCTGTGAAGCCTGATGCCAAGCCAATACTAAATTGCCATCACCATATATCTGCAAACATGGTACATAGAGTAGCTGAAGAAAAGCAAGTAAAATCAAGTTTCAATTTGGTGCAGCTCTCCTCTACTGGTAGCAAGCATGATGAGATAGACTTTGAATTCCTGGGAAATGTATCTGGACAACCCTACATCATCCATACAAATATCTAGACACAAGGCAATGGAAGCAGAGAGCAGCAATTCTATCCCTGGTTTGATCCAACTGCTGATTAATTTCAACAACTACACCATACACTGGAACCCAACACATATTGTGTAAGTCTACCTACTGCTATTTTGTTTTACTATTTTGGTATGATCATTGTAATCTCCATCTTTAGTATTGTTTCAGGTGGTTCATCAACCGGCTGCCGATCCGAGTTTTCCGCAACTACGAGAATGAGGGGATCCCTTACCCCAACAAACAAGGGATGAGTGTCTACTCTAGCTTATGGAATGCAGATAACTGGGCAACCAGGGGAGAGCTAGTGAAGATAGACTGGAGGGGTGCACCTTTCATAGCACGACTCCGCAAGTTTGTGGCAAGGGCTTGCAACTGGGTTGGGTCCTTCAGCATTAACCAATGTGCCTCCAACTCCCCTGATAACTGGTGGAGCTCCCCCATATACACCAAGCTTAGTTATGCTCAGATGGGCCAGATGAAGTGGGTAACAGATTACTACATGATCTATGACTATTGCAGAGATTATGGACGATTTAGTGGAAAAATGCCTCCAGAATGTTCTAAACCACAGTTCTGATCAGTGGTTTCCCAAGTAATTTTAAATCTGTTCAGCCACTATGGTTGGTTTATATTACTTCAGACTAAACTCGAGAAATAAATCTATGTTGGTTCTTATACCAAATGGGATCTGTTTGGTGGGTTCTCTTCACCAAAATAAGCTACCCATATGTATTGAATAAAATGGTTCTAATGAAGAATTATTTTTTAAAAAGTTATCACTCTAAACCAATTTTCACCTAAGGGTATGCGTTTGATTTGTTAAAGAGAGGATCAGTTATGTACAAGGAGAGGACATGGGAACCCACCAACTAGATCTTAGCTCTAGAAATGAAGCTAAAGATACTGAAAACTTTGAAATTTCTCATCACTTCAACAACCAAGGAATTATGGATTCCCGGTTTCATGTTTGAATCAACTGTTAAAGAGAAGGGAATCTCGCACCTATCAGAACTCCAACAACGGGATCGAGATATTGCAGCCACAAAACTGAGGATCTTGTAGTCGTCTTTCATGGGGTAATCTCAGTCATTACTTTTACTGGAAAATCATAATTTAACAGTTTGCTCGATCTAATCCAACTTAAACGCCGTTTCAGTTTTAACTACTCTCAATCGAATAAACCCCAGTAATCTATTTCGAAAAACTCTCTCGTGTTTGATTCATTATCACTTAAGCAGCAAAATTCAAATGAAGATAGAACAACAAAAAGGATTATAAGTAACTCTTTTAGGGCTTTGCTGCGACATATACAACAGTGAAAAACACAGTTTAAACTCTATAACACCTAGAGGGGGGTGAATAGGTGAAACTGATTGCGGGAATAAAATTTCTACCAATTAAAAACAAGTTCTTAATTAATAGGCATGCACAAGTCTAAGCAATTAACAATCCATCACACAAAATTGCAAAATAAAGAAGAGACAACGCAAACAATTTTGGTGACGAAGGGAAAACTCTAAGAGAACTCTCAAAGAGAAAAACCCTCCGGGCGATAAGGTGCCACCTCTGAATATTACTATAAGAAGAAGACTTACAATAGTGGTTCAGACTACCTAATACTGACTCTGACTCACAATGTAAATATCTGAAGAACTCTTCAGATTTACATCCTTGCAACGATCCAGAACTCTGAATATCTTCTTAGTGAAGTTCCAAACGAACTCGCTCAGCAACCGTAGGAACTCCCATGAGCAAACTCTCCAACCTGGAATTCCAAGGTAGAAAAGAAAGATGAATGATGGTTTTTATGGCTCAAATTAATAAGGAGGAGGAAGAAAAGAAGGAACTCTTGCTCTCACACCCGTTTTAGGGTTTCTAAAACGTCTTGGGTAACCGTCACAATAGTCTAGACACTCCTTATATAGATTAAGAGAAGGTAGAAGTGGAAAAGGAAACAAATCAGAAAAGATCGGACTTCTAAAACTGAAGTTTGTTAATGAGCGTTCGAACGCTCAGCGAACGCGGCTCGAACGTTCAATACAAAAACTCACTTTTCCTCTTCTCGTTCGAACGGCCAGAGAACGTAAGGCGAACGCTGCTCTCGGGTTTTTCTGTGGAACTCCAACGGTCGAACGGTCAGCGAACGTATGACGAATGCTACTCTCGGGTTTCTCTATGGAACTCCAACGGTTGAACGGTCAGCGAACGTAGGGCGAACGCTGCACTCGGGTTTCTCTTTGTGTCACCAACAGTCGAACAGTCGGCGAACGTGAAGCGAACGCTGCTCTCGGGTTTCTCTGTGTGTCACCAACGGTCGGCGAACGTGAAGCGAACGCTGCTCTTGGGTTTCTCTGTGTGTCACCAACGGTCGAATGGTCGGCGAACGTTCATCGAACGTTGGTTGTAACTTTATCAATTTTACTCCGACCTTAACCCCGTTTGAACCGCAATACCTATAACCTATCCCAAATACTTTGACCACTCTAATAAGACCTTTTTGACACGGAATAAAGCCAATACAAAATAATCCTTACAAACTCCCTGTTTGGCTATTCCGTGACAAAATTAACAAGACATATTCTAATTGTTGTGAACCACCAAGCAACAACTAGAACATGAACAAAAAAAAAATGTTGACATGACCTCCCCCTAAACCTATTAAACCCATACTAATTCACCTATCCCTGAAACATCAAAAACATTGAAAGTACCAAGTGAAAAGCAAAGGGTATTTGTAACACAAAACAAAAAATACCAATAACAAGCCAAAAAATAAGAGAATGAGCTAAAACAAATATCAAACTTCTAATATTTTCATTCATTCATTTAAGGCATATACATTTGCATATTCATGAACTACCAAACAAAATATTCACAAGGAATTCATTCATGAACAACAAAACAAATAATACATCCACTTTCACATCCAGGTTTAATGCAACCGACACAACAAAAAAATATGACTGACTTCTCCCCCTTTTTGTCACAACTAGACAAAGGGATCACTTCACGAATGAGATGGCCTAGCACCATCACCATCACCCTCTCCACTGCGCCACCACCTCCACTCAAACCCGGAGCCGCAGTAGCAGGTGCTTCATCGTCGTCTTCATCATCCTCTTGATGAAAATACCCCTCCAGTGCAGATTCCAGTTTCCCAAACGACGTTTGCAAATTAGTTTGTTGAAGCTCAACTCGCTGAAACCGAAGGACCATATCTGCATGGTGCTTCTGCAAGTAAGAGAGAATCTGGGAATTTTGCTCTTTGAGGGACAAGAGTTCCTCATGCAAAGAAGCGGGAGGGTGAGCCTCAGCAGGATCATCCGGATTAGGAGCCAGAGTGAAAGACAAATGAGCACAGCTTTGTTTAAGAGTGGATTCGGAGATAGGATTTGAAGCCTTACACAACTCTAATGGAGGAAAAGAAATATTCAAGGCACGAACTAAACGGGCAATCAAGCACCCGTAGGGAAGACCATACGTCTTCTTGGAGTTGAAGAAAACATCTAAGATTTTTGAACAAATGACAGAAGGCAAATCAAATGAGTGATGCTTCTTCTTCAAAGCATACAGAAACAAACATTTATCAAATGGGATAGAGGATTTGTGAGCTACGGGAAACAAGTTATGACTTTGAATACGAAAAATAACTATTGTTTCAACCGTAAAGAATTTAACCTGTAAAGCTCCACCTCTAAAAACCCAATTCCCTCTTCCAAGATGCAGAAGAGTATCAACAACCTCATTTTGAAAATCAGGAGTAGGAGGAAGATAAGGAAATTGAGGATCCGGGACCCGAGGAAAACCAAAAACCGAGGCAATAACATCGGGTCCTACACGAAAAGGAGTGCCTCGAAGAAAAGTTGAGAATTCAGACTTTTCGAAATCAACATCATGGATGTTGGTGAAAAATTCTCTAACCGGCTCTATAGATGGGAGAATAAAGTTCCCAAACATGGGATCCCAACCCCTATCCTTAAAACAATCAGAGATCTCATCAGGAAGGGATGCAAATTTAACTTCTCTCTCTAAGATGACAGACCTATCACAAAAGTATTCTTCAAAGTTTTTCCCAGCTCTCTTATCTACAAACAAGGACTCATCATAATGAGGTTTCTTGTTGGAATTTTTTGTACCAAGGGATTTCTTCCTAGGCATCTAGTAATGGAATTGAACAAGAAAGAAATAAAACAACAAAAAAAAACAAGCACATGTTAGAAGATGATAACATGGAGGAACAAACTATAGAATTTAAACTACATGCTAAGAACAGAAAAAAAATGCATGAGAAAAAAAATACAGTTGATCGAACAAAACAGCCAAAACAGTCAAGCAACGTTCGACCAAAACATGAACTTCAACAAAGGCGGCCAAAAATTACTTGAAATCAACAATAAAACAAGAATAAAACATTTTGAAACTAATTTGAACAAAAATAAACCACGAATAAATCAAAGATTTAACGTGTAAAACCCTAGAAAAACCTAGCCGATGATGAACAAAGAAAGAAAAGAGAATATAATGCATGAAAACTAAAGATATTACCGTGAATCACGATTTGGAAGCACGAATCGATGAGAAAGTATGAAGAAATCCGAAAGCCCTAAAATCGCCAAACGTTCGAACGAGTTTCGTTTCGAATGCTACCAAAACCCTAAGGTCGTTTTCGCACGTGACCTTTTTTTAAAACAGAGTTCTAATTGAACGTTCGGCGAACACGGGGCGAACGTTAAACAAAAAAATCGTTTTGAAAGCAACGGTCGACACGCGTTCGCTGAACGTTGAATGTAATAACCAACGTTCGATAGGCTGTTCGAACGATCACTAAAAGTTCAGAAAAAATTTCAAATTTCAGCAAGAAAACTCATCTCTTTTCAACCAAAAACACTCCAAACAAATGTAAAAACATGCAAGACATACCGAAAACTATAAATCAAGTATAAACTCTTGAAAACTCAAATTTTGACACATTTTGAGAACCATTTTGCTCTAAAATTCAGATTTGAACCAATTCAACTTCAATACTCCCAAATAATTACACAACAATTCAACCAAATTACCAATTGTATTTGTGTGCATGTGCAAAGCCAAATACAACAAGTTTGCCTATATGAGAGCTTGGTGAAGAAGAGTTGGCCATTGATCAAGAAATCCAATATTACCCAAGTCTCTCTAAAAATTGAAAAGAATCCTTTCATGAAAATTTTAAGACCTAAGCATCAGGATTTTGAAATTTTCTCCCCCTGTTTCTTACAATTCTTTTTTCACAAAAAGTAGTGTTCCTTAGAATATCTGAGTTTACAGCTTATTCCATGGTTATACTCCTTGTGATTCTCTTTCTTTTTGAACTCAATATTGCTGGGGTATACATTTCATCCCATAGTTCTTTTCATATATATATATTTTTTTAAACAAAAAGGAGAAATCTCTTTGTAACACAAGGTCATATGTTAGGGTCTTTTGAACTTAAGATAGACAAGAATAAACCAAGGATTGCCTATCCACACAACACCGAAATAAAAAAATAAGCTTCCTCAATTGTATTTGGTATGTGTATGTGATGTACAAACCACAAATAGAGTTTAGCAAGATGATTGTGATATTATTAGAAACTGTTGAAACCACATTTGAGAAATCATCTTTGAAGAGTTTGTAAGTTCTCAAAATATAACCAAAAGATATATATTTTCAAAACTTTATACTTATCCTATAGTTGACAAATGTCAAGACAAGAACTCATATAAAAACCGAAAACAAAATACGAAGAAAAAAAATACAAAAGCAAAATACAAAATAACAAAAACAAATAAGCATGCTAAAGAAGAGAAATATGCATGAGACACCCTAAAGCATGCTACAAAGTACTTCTTAATGAAGAGGACCAACACCAATAGCTTTCCTAAGAAACTCAAACCTAAGAGCATCTAAAGGTTTGGTAAAGAGGTCAGCTAATTGATTTTCAGATGGGATGTGTTCAAGAGATATCACATGATCTTCTACCAACTCTCGAATAAAATGATGTCGTATATCAATGTGCTTGGTTCGAGAGTGCTGAACAGGGTTTTTGGAAATATTAATAGCACTTGTATTATCACAATACAAGACAATAGTTCCCTGTTCAATCCCATAATCACTTTACATTTGCTTCATCTAAAGCAATTGAGTGCAACCACTACCAGTTGCTATATACTCAGCTTCAGCTGTGGACAAAGAAATAGAGTTTTGCTTCTTGCTCATCCATGCCACTAGATTGTTCCCAACATAGAAAGTACCTCCAGTTGTGCTCTTCCTATCATCTGCATTTCCAGCCCAGTCGGCATCAGAATAGCCTGCTAGAATTGCAGAAGTGTCTCTAGGGAACCATATACCATGATCAACAGTACCGTTAACATATCGTATGACACGTTTGACGGCAGACAAATGAGACTCTCTAGGATTTGCTTGGAATCTAGTACACACACCTACACTAAAGGCAATATCAGGCCTACTAGCTGTAAGGTACAAAAGATTACCTATCATGCTTCTATAAAGAGTGTTATCTACACTCTTTCCAGATAAATCAGAATCAAGTTTCAAGGTAGTGCTCATAGGGGTTCTAGTGTGTTTATTGCTGTCCAACCCAAATCTCTTCACAAGGTCTTTAGCATATTTAGATTGAGATATGAAAATCCCATCTGTCAATTGAGAAATCTGAAGACCTAAGAAAAAATTTAATTCACCAACCATACTCATCTCAAATTCATGTTGCATAGCTTTGGCAAAATTTAAAGCAAGAGAATCAATTGGAGAACCAAAAACAATATCATCCACATAAATTTGAGCAACAATGAAACTGCTCTTATCCTTTCTAATGAACAGAGTTCTATCAACTCCTCCTCTTGTGAACTTGTGATCTAAGAGATATGCAGTAAGTCTCTCATACCAAGCTCTAGGAGCTTGTTTCAACCCATACAAGGCTTTCTTAAGCCTAAACACATGATGTGGGAACTTTGGATCTACAAACCCCTTGGGTTGTTCAACATATACTTCTTTATAAAGTATCCCATTTAGAAAAACACTTTTTACATCCATTTGATGCAATTTAAAACCCAAGTGACAAGCTACAGCAAGTAAAATCCTTATAGATTCAAGTCTAGCTGCAGGGGCAAAAGTTTCATCAAAATCAATACCCTCAACTTGGGTATCTCCCTGTGCAACCAACCTAGCCTTATTTCTCACTATAGTACCATGTTCATCTGACTTGTTCTTGAAAATCCATTTGGTTCCAATAACACTATAATTTTCAGGTCTAGGAACAAGATACCACACATCATTCCTAATGAATTGGTTTAATTCATCATGCATGGCATTAATCCAGTACTCATCAGTAAGTACTTCTTCTACCTTTTTAGGTTCAAGAGTTGAGACATATGATGCAAAAGACATCTGATTTAGGACTTTTCTACGAAGTCTCATCCCTTCATTCAAATCACCAATTAATAACTCTTTGAGATGATTTAACTTCACTCTAGAGGAAGGTTCTTTTGTAGGACTTGGAGTTGAAGAAAAACTCTCTTCAGAAATTGAAGAAGATGACTCAGGATTTTGAATTTCAACAGTCAAGTCATTATCCCCTACTTCTAGAATAGTCTCCCCCTCAACTTGAAACTTATCAACCCCTTCATCCACAACAACATTTATGGATTCCATGACAGTGTGTGTATGTAAATTATACACACGGTAAGCCCTGCTATTCTTAGAATAACCTAGGAAGATTCCTTCATCACTCTTGGCATCAAACTTAGCCAAATTCTCCCTATCTCTCAAAATAAAACATTTACTTCCAAAAACACGAAAGTATTTAACAGTGGGCTTTTTACCAAACCAAATTTCATAAGGAGTCTCAGTACTCCCAGGCCTCAAATACACCCTATTAATCACATGACAAGCCGTGTTAATATCTTCTCCCCAGAAATACATGGCCACACCCTTGGCATGTATCATAACTCTTGTCATCTCTTGAAGAACCCTGTTTTTCCTCTCTACTACTCCATTTTGTTGTGGAGTAATAGGAGCAGAGAACTCACGATGAATTCCCTCTTCAAGACAAAAATTCTCAAGGATTGAGTTCTCAAACTCTTTCCCATGGTCACTCCTCATCCTAACAACCTTAGACTCTTTTTCATTAGAGAGTCTTCGACACAAAGACTTAATCAATTCACTTCAGATTTTTCTCTTAATAGCTCAACCCAAGTAAATCTGGAGAAGTCATCCACAATAACCAAAATGTACCTCCTACCACCAAGACTTTCAGTCCTAGAAGGACCCATAAGGTCCATATGCAACAATTCAAGAGGTTTGTGGGTTAAACACTCAGTGATCTTTTTGTGACTAGATCTAGTTTGCTTTCCCAACTGACATGACCCACACACATTTCGTTCTACTTTGGCAAGCTTAGGAAGGTCTCTAAAAAAATCATGCTCGGACAATTCAGTCAAGTTCTTAAAATTCAAATGACCAAGCCTTTGATGCCACAATTCATGCATATCAACTTTAGAAGAATTACACACAACATCAGAATTTGGAATCACACCATAACAGTTATCAGGAGTTCTTTCTCCTTGAAGCACACACAAACCATTTGCATCAAACACAGAACACATATCTTTAGCAAATTTAACTTCTATGTTTGAATCACACAATTGATTTATACTAATCAAGTTAGCTTTCAAGCCATCAACAAATAGTACTTCACTCAAAGTAGGCATACCAGAAATTTCAATAACACCTTTACCTACAATAGGAGCTTTGCTTCCATTACCAAAAGTAACAGTACCACAAGAATAATCTTCAAAAGATTTAAACAATGATTTGTCACTACACATGTGACGAGAACAAACACTATCAAAATACCACATGAGACTATTTCTAGCCTTCAAAGCAACATGAACTACATGACAAGTCAATTCACTTCTTTTAACCCAAATTTGCTTAGGCTCGGTGGTTTTCTTGGTCATTGAAGCTAATTGTTGACTTAAGAGTTTTGTCTGATTTGAAAGCTCTTTCACTTGTTTAGACAAATTCTCTTGAGGTTTTCTCGGTGAGGATCTCCTAGAATTTTGGTTCAAGTCCCAACAATTTGGTCTAATATGTTCAGAAATACCATAATAATGACAAGTAGGGATAAAATTCTGAGATTGGGAACTTTTGGTTGGAACACCCCTAAGTTTTGACCAGTTAGACTTTTGACGACGATTTCTACCTTGGTTTGTCTTACCCTTGGAAGGATTGAACCTATTCTTTCCTTTGGCATTCACAACTTGGGTCTTAGAAGAAGAGGGAGTATCATTGGAGACTTCCTTATATCCTAAACCCCTTTTATCAGTTCCTAATTGACTCATTCCTAGCATATTGTCCAAATTGGTTGAACCTGAAGAAAACTTCTGGAGTTGAGTTTTAGTTCTTTCAAGCTCTTCCTTAAGAGACTTGTTCTCAGATTCTAGGGATTCAATCTTCAACTTGTGTTCACCTAGACGAGAAGTGGACTCTTCAAATTTTGCTTGAAGATCTTCTTTCTTGAGCTCTACATCATTTAGTCTTTTAAGGTTGGACTTCAATTGTTTCTTTGCTTTCAAACACTCCCTAAACAATTTGTCATATGCCTCTTGAATACTTTCCTCATCATCATCAGACTCGTCATGAAAACCAATTGCATTCTCACTTGGTGGAAAGTCTTCATAATTGTTAGAGTCACCACTCCCAACAATAGACGTGAAAGCCATGTAGTTTTGACTTTCCTCTGTTTTGGAGTCCTCACTATCCCTATCAGATGCACTCTCATCAGAAAGAGTGGCATTCATTGCTTTCCCTTGAAGCTTCTTAAATGTGGGACACTCCGACCTAATGTGACCAAAACCCTGAAACTCATGGCATCTGATTTGTTAGAGTTTTTGCAACCTAGAATCCTTAGGATGTTTGGACTCCCTAAATTCAGATTTTATTCTGAGTTTTTGATCTTTACCACTAGAACTCCCCTTGGATTTATACCTTTCATTTTCATTTTCTCTCTTTGGTTTTCTCCTTCTAAACATTTTCCTAAAGTTCTTCACTAACAGGGCAATATCTTCATCTCCTATGGATTCCTCACTAGAATCATTATAAGTCTTTTCTTTACTAGATTTAAGAGTTATAGACTTATTCTTCTTAGTAGGAGGAAGAGTGAGTTCATAAGTTTGAATCGAACCTATGAGATCTTCAACCCTAATGCCATTAATATCCTTACTCTCTTCTATAGCAGTGACTTTGGGTCTATATTTTTCAGGGAGAGATCTAAGGATTTTTCTAACCACTCTATTTGGAGGAATTCTTTCACCAAGGTTAAAGCTAGAGTTGACTATATCACTTAGTTTAGCATAGAAGGAATCGAAGGATTCATCATCTCCCATTTTTAGTTCTTCAAACCTAGTGATAAGCATCTGTAATTTAGAGTTCTTCACAAGGATAGTTCTCTCATGAGTGGTTTGAAGAATTTCCCAGATATCTTTATTGGTTTGACAAGTAGACACCCGTTTGATTCCATCAGCAGAAATTGCACTAAAAAGTGCATTGACACCCTTAGAGTTGTAGTTAACATCAATTAACTCTTCTCTAGTATAGTTATCTGGGTCTTTGGTTTTTGTCTCACCATCTATAATCACAGTTGGAGGATTCCATCCTCTCTCAACACTTCCCCAAACTTTTTCATTTATAGCCTTCAGATAGGCTCTAATTCGAACTTTCCAGTAGGTATAATTGCTGCCATCAAAGAAGGGTAGGGCAGTGGAGGACTTGTCCATGACTAACAGAGTCAAGGATCTGGTTACCCGCTCTGATACCAATTGAAAAACACAGTTTAGACTCTATAACACCTAGAGGGGGGTGAATAGGTGAAACCGATTGCGGAATAAAATTTCTACCAATTAAAAACAAGTTCTTAATTAATAGGCATGCACAAGTCTAAGCAATTAACAATCCATCACACAAAATTGCAAAATAAAGAAGAGACAACGCAAACAATTTTGGTGACGAAGGAAAAAACTCTCAAAGAGAAAAACCCTTTGGGCGATAAGGTGCCACCTCTGAATATCACTATAAGAAGAAGACTTACAATAGTGGTTCAGACAACCCAATACTGACTCTGACTCACAATGTAAATATCTGAAGAACTCTTCAGATTTGCATCATTGCAACGATCCAGAACTCTGAATATCTTCTTAATGAAGCGCCAAACGAACTCGCTCAGCAACCGTAGGAACTCCCACGAGCAAACTCTCCAACCCGGAATTCCAAGGTAGAAAAGAAAGATGAATGATGGTTTTTATGGCTCAAATTAAGAAGGAGGAGGAAGAGAAGAAGGAACTCTTACTCTCACACACGTTTTAGGGTACACTCCTTATATATATTAGGAGAAGGTAGAAGTGGAAAAGGAAACAAATCAGAAAAGATCGGACTTCTAAAACTGAAGTTTGTTAATGAGCGTTCGAACGCTCAGCGAACGCGGCTCGAACGTTCAATACAAAAACTCACTTTTCCTCTTCTCGTTCGAACGACCAGAGAACGTAAGGCGAACGCTGCTCTCGGGTTTCTCTGTGGAACTCCAACGGTCGAACGGTCAGCAAACGTATGGCGAACGCTGCTCTCGGGTTTCTCTGTAGAACTCTAACGGTCGAACGGTCAACGAACGTAGGGCGAACGCTGCTCTCGGGTTTCTCTTTGTGTCACCAACGGTCGAACAGTCGGCGAACGTGAAGCGAACGCTGCTTTCGGGTTTCTCTGTGTGTCACCAACGATCGAACGGTCGGCGAACGTTCATCGAACATTGGTCGTAACTTTATCAATTTTACTCCGACCTTAACCCCGTTTGAACCGCAATACCTATAACCTATCCCAAATATTTTGACCACTTTAATAAGACCTTTTTGACACGGAATAAAGCCAATACAAAATAATCCTTACAAACCGTTCCCTGGTTGAAGCATCTGGGTCCATACAAGCTCCAGCATTTCTTCTATGAAGTTAAGATAGAACCTAGCTTACATGAACTCAAATCCACTTAGAAACAAAACAGTCAGCATATACGACATGGTTGCAGCTGTTATATTATTCCGTATTATTCATGACCAAGAAGGCATGGAACTCCTGCCTGAATTGCGAGAAAGTGTAATGCGCCATACCTTCAGAACACCATCAAGACTTCCTGTCAAAACTGTGCATCCATCGTCTCTTTCTCCTGAGACCTGATCAATGCATGCTGTGACACATCTGATGGGTGCCCTGTGACCAGGTAACACTGCTAGACATGAGTGCTGGCCTTCTTGCTGTCTGAACCAAACCCTACATGTACAGTCGGCGGAGCCGCTAATCACGTAACTATCCAAGGTATAGAGGCACATGACAGCATGGGTATGACCTTGAAGAGCCCCTCCATAGTCCAATTGGCCTGAGAACCAACCTTTCAGCCAGTAGTGAACGTACCCGTCGTTACAACCACCGTACAGAACACCACCACCACTAACACCACCAGTGCTGCCGCCACTGTCAGTGTTTAGGACAAGTGCTTTGACAGGGGAACAACTGGCCTGGAGAGTAACAGTGAGGGAATGAGAATGATCTCCGCTACAAAAATTTCGTCGCCAGACTCTCACAGTCGTGTCATCGGAGGCGGTATATATTACACCATCATCACCGACGACGATGGCATTGATAGGATGTGAATGGGCTTGAATTGTCTCGATGCATTTGAGGTCGGAAATCCTCCATATTTTTACAGTCTTGTCCAAGGAAGCTGAATATAAGAGATCCTCGGACAAATTGATAGCCAGTGACGACACAGGGCCTGAATGCTTCATCTGCTACATTATTCATAAACCATTAGTGTACAGATATAATTTGCTACTATTTAGCTTTAAATAAAACATTCAAATACTTTGATCCAGGTATTTGAATGTATAATAACGTTAACTAGTATAATATTTCAAGGGAGAGAGACGACCCGAGGGATTGTAACATTTTGCTCTTACAAAACCCAATTCTTTGAAAAATGACCTTACGCCCAAGTGTTGTGAAAGTCAATTTATAAAAGTACAAATCATCCTAAAGCTGTACAATTCATCGTATTGTCTTGTCGAAGTCATTTCTCAGAGAGATAGAAGTCACCATATAGTCAGCATATTTGTCTTGTAGAAGTCATTTCATAGAGAGATACAAGTCACCATACAGCGGTCTAAATCAGCGCATTGTACTGTACAATGCAACGACTTGTATAACACTTATGTAAGAGCATTCTTGAAAGAAATTGGTTTGTAACAGTAAAATGTCATTAACATCTAATTATTTTGATAAAAGTATTTGGACGAAGGTTTCTACAAATTGTGCTGATTGAATTTTAATTATTTCCAAAAATTACGATATAAAATAGAAGCCTCCAACAGGCTTTTGATCGCTGCATACGATGATGCTTCAACAGTGACCAGCAGATCATTTCAAAAATCGAAAGATAGAAGCTCGTGGTTATAAAGATACATGGGAACTATCTTTATCGGCAATTTACAGTAAAGACTAAGGATAGATGCAAAAATTAAATAAGATATAAATGAATTGCACCGAAAGTCGTCTCACCGTTCTCCTTTCTTTCCCGGCGATGTAATTCCACAAGAGGCTGCCGATCTTGGGGATCGTCTGAAACCGGATACATGTGGGTGTGGTGTCAGAAGTTTTGCTCCATACCCTTATCTTGCAATCTGCGTAAGCAGCGAAGATCTGATCGTTTGAGACTGCAAGTGCACAGGCCATGCCAGCTCTGGTTTTCAACTGGCCATATTCGGTGAATTCGGGGAGCTTCCAAATGCGGATGCAACCACTCTCAGAGCCAGTGTAGATGAGGCCGTTTGATACAGCAATGGAGAGGATCTGACCATCCTTTTTGAGAATGGAAGATATGCATCTATATGAAGAAGAAGGGAGTTTATTAATATGAGTCTTGGAAGAACGGTGGTTGAAAGTGGGTGATGAGGGTAAAGATGGAGGAGTTGCAGAGCTAATGCGAGCTGGAGAGCTACAGCGAAGCGTTGAGAAGGATGGTTCTCTACTGGAGATGCTTCTAAAGAGGCAGTTATTGTCTCCGAATCTGAAAGACGGTGCTGCTGGAGATGATGAACCGGTGGACTCTAACGAAGACAACGCCATCCCTCTCTTAATTTTCTCCAGGAGATCACGTTCATGTACATACAACGTAATTGATTCCAGCTCTTGGGAATCGGGGGACCTAAATCATATCGCCACCTAAGGCTGCCAGTCCGAGACTTCGGGTCGGGTTTATGGGTTGTTTAATTTGATCGAAAAAGACGAAGGAGAACCGTATTCTCTATTTTGCGTATGTGTGTGTCTCTCTTATTTTTTAGGTATAAAGATTAGAAGCTCTCTTATTTTTTAGGAATAAAGATTAGAAAAATCTTTATTGAATTAAGAAAAATTTACACAATAAGTTTTTTTTTTTTTTGTTGGTACATCATTCTCAGGCAAGGTTTTAAGTTTCGGTGCCACTGGGCGTGCCGCCCAGGGCACCAAACGGCATTTCGACGGCACGCCGCGAAACGCTGGAAAATTTTTAATGGGCAAAAAAAATAAAAAATTATGTTTTTTTGGATTTCAGCGAAATTTCGACGGCACGCCACTCCGTTTCGCCGGCACGCCGCCCGTTTTGCTAAAAAAATTTACATTTTTCACCCGTTTCGCTCGAAATTTCGGTCCGTTTCGTCAACGATACAAATTGACGATTTCCCCCAGCGAAACGCATCGCTGGGGGCATAAAAACCGAAATTTCGGCGGCACGCGCCTTGTTCTCAGGCACTGCGTGCCCGACGCAGAGTCGGGATTTGGGGTAGTTGGGGAAGGGGAACACACACCCACCACTTATCTCCACAGGGGAACGTGACGGACTCGCGTTAGCCGCACTGTGCGATGACTCGAACATCAGATGTGTTGATTGAGCTAGAGGTAGTCGGGAGTCTCCCGAACGATTCTTCCTTTAATTTTTTTTACGAAGACAAGAGTGGATCTCTGATGTGGCTATAATAAGCCTGTGACCTTACCGCTAGCTCAAACGACATCTTCTACTACAGAATGAGTTTTAGGACATCCAAAAAAGTCCTACCTTGCTTCTACCACAATGGAATTGGTAGATCCAAATATAACTTGCTGTTGTACCCATTATTATACATCAGTATTTCTACATATGATCTCTATAACTGCTTGTCCAAAGGATTATACATCAGAATTTCTACATACGGTCCCTATAACTAATGTAGCCATCTCCTGTGTGTTTATTGTTCACTATCCTATTTCATGAGGTTTTGCTAAACAGCACCTCCATGCAGTTCATTGCATAATAATAATCTAATTAATCAATCTTGCCCCCTGTGCTGGCATGCTGGATTGCCCCCTGTGCTGGCATGCTGGAGAGTACAGAAAAAATGAAATTCTGGAAACAAGTACGGCAAAGGTAACTGATGTCACCGATGTTTTACTCCTGTGTTAAGAAAAAATTTCCGTGCAGTCCGTTGTTGAATGACAAAACAGTCCCTATCGTATGCACGCTGCAGACAGCATTGCCAGCAACATAAATGCACGCACGACACATTGTCCCTGGTTTTGGAGTGAGCATTTCTTATGGAGCTAAAATCCTGGGGGTTCAGTAAAACCATCGGATGAGATGCATTTTGGGGTGTGGCCCCACTATTGAAAAAACCATCCATCCGCAGGTTTCACGGGTCCCACTTCAGAAAGCGCCAACCTGACCCGCCTTCAACCAGTGCGGTGAATCGTAAGTCGTGTTAGTCATAACATCACATCGTATCTAGTGCGGAGAGATGTTGCCTGGCCGGGGAAATCAGAATACGAATAGAGTCAATTTACATTTAATGAAAAGAAACCAAGTACAAAAGGTCAAAAGAACATTAAAAATGACCTAGGTTTTTGGACCTCTCTGACGCTAAATCAAGTAGTGTACAGAAAGAGACGTTAAGGACACATGGGGGGTTGCTCAGCAAGTGGGATTGCGCTGCAAGTGTCTGATATGTCATGGTAGGCCCCAATCATATGTACTCATTTTTAGAGTGCGATTGCGTTGCAAGTGTCGGAGATGTTATGGTAGGCCCCAACCATATGAACTACTTTTTATAATTGTAAATCTAGCTCAAACCGTCCAAAGCTCGTCCAATCCAATCCAAATAAAAGCTCAAAGTGAGCATTGAGTTTGGGTTGAGTTTCATTTCAAGTCCGAAGTTGAGTTTGGGTTAGGTTTAGATTCAAGCTATACAACCCGAAAAGCCCGAAATTAATGTTGACTTTATCTTTATGTACACGCTCTCATATATATATATATGTATCATTTTTTTCTTTTGCAATTATATTGTCATTGTATTTATACAATCAACTATTAAACATAAATTATTAACATATGATAATAAGTTTATGAATTTTTGTCAAATAAATAATTGTATACTCACATACATATACATATATGTTACAATGAATGTGATATTTAGGAGCACATATCCTACAAGAAATATTGTACAGAACCACAAATATAGTGAACTAGTATTATATTTTAAAATTTGTTAAAGAAAGAAATTAATTAAGTGTGTTTTTCCCAAATTCAAGGGACAAATCAAGAGGAATTTGTAATATTTGCATTTATAACAAACAAACATAAAAGCATGTTGATAGACGAATTAATGAATGATATTCCAACATTTTGTAATTTTAACAAAAATTATAAAAAATTCAAAATTCAAAATCTTACATTTCGTTGGGGACAACCCGAACCTAGCCCGAACTCAAACAATAATGTTTGGGTTTGGGTTAGGGTGGGTCAACAACGAGTTTGGGCTAATAAATCCTAGATTGGGTTGAACCCAAACTCTCATAATCCGATCCAACCCACCCTACTTATTTTAGGAAGAATAAGAAAAAGGTCCAGGTGTAAAATGGGATTTTCCAGTAGTAAAGGAGTTGGGAGAATAAATCGGAAGAGAAAAAAGAGGGGATTATTTAGATAGTGGTTCTGTCGTGAATCTTGAGAGATTGGGAGGGAACAGAGGCTCTCGAAATCCTCCTTAGTCTAATCTTTTCTTTTTCTTTCATTCTTACAAATTCAATATAGATTTACATCACTGATTTATTGATCGTGCTTATCATTTTTTACAATACTTTTCTCAATTCATAAAATTCTTTTACTATTTTTTATATCTTAACATTTTTTGGTATCGGAGCACTGATTGACTGAGAATGGCAACGAGAATGGAATCAAGGATGGAACAGCTTGAATCGATAGTTGCTGGAGTGTTGACGAGGTTACCATTGATGGATTCAACAATTTCTGAGTTGAAGAATCAAATGAAGGACGTCATTGAGAAGATGGATGAGAGTAACGATGGCATTGCGTGTCTACATCAGAAATTTGAGGAGGTTATATGTTCATTGATGCGAAATCAGCGTGATAAACTACCATCCTCTGGCGAGAATAGTGAGATCCAAATAGCAATAGGAGGCACAGGGAGTCTTCATGCTTCTAATACATCTGGAGTAGCATCAACAGATAAAATGGACACTATCGTAGTGAATAGTAGTCATCGGAAACTTGATTTACCTGTCTTTAATGGATTCGATCCTGATTGTTGGATTTTCCGTGTTGAACAATATTTTTCCATGAATCAGTTAAAAGATACAGAGCGAGTGGTGGCTGCTAGTGTCTGCACGGAAGGTCTGGCTCTATTGTGGTTCCAATGGGAGGATTGCCGCAAACCGATTCGTAGTTAGGAGGAGTTGAAGGCGTCTCTTCGCCAACGCTTCGGAAATTCACATGGTGGTACTTTACATGCTCAATTTTTGGCTATAAAACAAGAAGGAACTATCGATGAATATCGAGAACAATTTGAGGTGTTGTCGGCTCCTTTGGAAAACATGGATGCAAAGACATTGGAAGGGGTCTTCCTCAATGGTCTCAATGAGGAAATTCAAGTGGAGGTTCTCATGATTAATCCGAAGGGGTTGACAGAAATCATGGAGACCGCTAAACGTGTGGAGAACAGGAATTTAATCTTGAAGAAGATATGTGACAAAGACTGCCGCAAGCTGTACCTTCTTATTCATCACGGTTAGATCAGTGAACTGTATCTTGGACTTCCAACCGACCAGTACCTGTCGCTGAAAAGAACAAAGAGTCTAGACCCTTCAAGAGGTTGTCAAAGGCAAAATTATAAGCCAAACGAGAAAAAGGATTATACTTCCGCTGTGACGAGAAGTATAGCATTGGGCATCATTGTAACAGGAAGGAGTTGCGGGTCCTCGTTGTGCATGAAGATGAGGAGTATGACAATGAAGTTGATGAAACAAGGGAGGAAAGGGATTGTATTGGAGAGGAGCAACCGGTTGCCGGGGTGGAGTTATCTCTAAATTCAGTTGTGGGACTCACATCTCCTAAAACAATGAAGGTGAAGGGAAGTATTTTGGGGCAAGAGGTGGTAGTCCTAATAGATTGTGGAGCTACTCACAACTTCATTTCCATTGATTTGGTGGAATGATTGCAGCTTTCAATTACAACAATAGCAGGATACGGAGTACTCATGGGTACTGGTGTGGTTGTAAAGGGCAAGGGCATATGTCAGGGAGTGATGATGTAGCTGCAAACTCTTACAATTGTGGAGGATTATTTGCCATTAGAGCTGAGTGGTTCAGATGTAATTTTGGGAATGCAGTGGTTGGCTTCTCTTGGCACCATGCAAATCAATTGGAGGAAGTTAACCATGACAACACAGATAGGAGACAATGTTACCACTTTGCAAGGTGATCCCAACCTTATTAAATCCTTGGTGTCACTGAAATCAATGGTCAGAAATATCAACCAAGAGGGCCAAGGTATTCTTATTGAGCTTAGTAGTTTTGAAGGGGAGTTAGAAGGGGTTGACCAACAACTTGCAACCGACATCCAAACCTTGCTAGAACAATTTGACCACTTATTTCAAGTTCCTAAAGGGCTACCTCCATCATGAGAGAAGGATCATTCTATAGTACTCAAGAATGGCACGGAACTGATTAATATGAAACCATATCGCTATCCTCACTACCTCAAAAACGAGATTGAAAGGTTGATTTCTGAGATGCTTGCAGTGGGTATTATTCAACCAAGTACCAGCCCTTTCTCTAGTCCAATTCTTTTAGTCAAGAAGAAAGATGGGGGGTGGAGGTTCTGCATAGATTATCGAGCTCTTAATAAGGCTACTGTTCCGGATAGGTTTCCTATACCCACCATTGATGAGTTGCTAGATGAACTCTTTGGATCCACTATTTTCTCCAAGCTGGATTTAAAATCAGGCTATCACCAGATAAGAATGAAAGCTGATGATGTTCTCAAAACAGCATTTCAAACTCATGAAGGTCATTATGAGTTCCTTATGATGCCGTTTGGTCTCACAAACGCTCCGGCAACATTCCAATCTTTAATGAATACGATTTTCAAGGGACTGTTGCGGAAATGCATGCTTATATTCTTCGATGACATTCTGGTATATAGCAGAACACATGTTGAACATTTGACATATCTTAAAATGTTGTTGAGCATTTTAGAGGAAAACCATCTCTATGCTAATAAAAAGAAGTATTGTTTTGCTAAAAAAACATTGGAATATTTGGGACACCTGACTTCGAGTAATGGAGTAGCAGCATATCCTTCAAAGATTGAAGCTATGCTCAATTGGCTAGCACCAACCACACTTAAAGCTCTTCGGGGCTTCCTTAGATTGACTAGATACTATCGTTGTTTTGTTGCAAATTATGGAAAAATCGCTGAACCTCTCACACAGTTATTAAGGAAAGACAACTTTATGTGGGGTGCAAATATTCAAGCAACATTCATCCAACTCAAAGAAGCCATGACTAAGGTACCGGTTTTAGCCCTTCCCGACTTCTCCAAGCCTTTCATTCTAGAAACCGTTGCTTCTGGGGTAGGATTGGGAGCTATCTTTGTAACATCCCAGTTTCTAAGATTTATTATGCTTTGCTATGTTTGAGATGACTTAGAATTATTTTGGAATTTTCTATTAATTATTGTAATTAATTATATTTATTAATAGGGTTAATTGGCCTATGTGAAATTTATCTCACATGTTTTAGATCCAAGATTACTTATATTTTGTTTGTGGTGATTTTCTATTAACTAGTATACATCTATTTGAGGATTTATTAGATTTAATTTAAATTCAAGGCTTTTATTCCTTAATTTATGAAATTATGCATGTGGATGCTAAATGGAGGGCTAACCGGGTATTTTATTGAAGGAAAATTATTAAATTATCTTATTATATTAATATGTAAATTATTGGTACAAAAATTTTGATTATTGGTCTTATATTTAGGCATGTGCAAATTAAGAGTCTTCTTAAATATTGGTGGAGTACACATGAGTGGTATTAGATAGTAGTACCATAGTGATCATATTTAAATTCAATTATTGTACGTTTTACTGGCTTTCTCTCCTTTTTTTTCTCTCTTTTTCTTTTTTTCTTTTTTTTATTAAAGTACCGCTTGTCTCTTACTTTGTCTTTAGTGATTGGAGACTTTAATGTCTGGTACGGTTTGGCTTATCACCACATGATCAAATAAAAAAGATACGCCAAATCATTTTTTTTTTTTAAGAGAAACTTTAAGACTTCTCAAGAATCGTGTGGTGCTCTCTCGAAATCACTCTTAGCTTCCTTAGGTTCTATTTGTCGTTAGGGTTTCAGGGAGAATGTGGACAGGGAATTTTGTAAGACGAAAAGCATAACCTCACAATAGGAAAGGGCGGAGCTTGTGTAGGGGCAAGACAGGGAGAGCTTTTGATTTAGTCAGGAGACTTAATTGCTTTACTGTTCTCATTTAGGTGGAGTCAACAATAGATTGAATCCAAAGGGCTAATGTTGAATGCATAGGTCTCTATTACTTTTGGTTTTGTACAGATATATTACTTTTGGTTTTGTACAACAATGTTAATTTCTGCAGTATTACAAATTAGTAAAATTTGGAGAATGACACAGCACTTGAATGTTAATTTCTGGTTTACAACAAAGTTAATTACCATCTGCTTTTGGTTTTTACGACAATGTCAATTTCTACTGTATTATAAAGTGGTAAAATTTGGAATAGACAGCACTTGAATGCTATTCTGCACTAAAAAAAGTAAGTCGCCATCTACTTTTGTTTTTACAACAAGGTTAATTTCTGCTGTATTATAAATTAGTAAAACTTGGAGAATATCATATCACTTGAATTTTATTTGCCTTCTTGTATTTGATGTTTCTAGTAGCTCCTGTAACAAATACATGATTCCTTGTTGGAATAAGTTCATTTGACAACTATTATTTAAAGGGTTTTCTGCAATTTTCAAGTAACTGCTAATTTCGGTCGTGATAATATTTTGATGATATTCTAGTAAGGTTTTCATCCTATAGCAGTTCTACAGTGGGTTGGATTCTTCCCTTATACTCAAGTCCTTAAATCATTTTTACTATTTGTGCCCTGCGATAATTTGATTACCAATATGGGTTAGCACTTTACCGATATGTAAGGTAGAAAATTGAATTTCATTATTTGATCCTTATTATGTTTTGAATATGGAATTATTGTGTGGATGCATAAAAAGATAATTAAAGCTTGAGTGTGTGAGGGCTTATCAGTATGAGAGTAAAGGGAGTCGTACTGATTGGAGCAACGAAGCTAATTGAGTTGAGGATTCCTCCCAGCATGTTTTTATTTATTTTGTAATGTGAACCAGTCAAGATGTGTGATTCCTCCTGGCGGAGCCAATCGAGACGTTTGATTCCTCCTGGCAGTGTAAGCGATGTGATTGGTATTTCCCGGTAGAAGGGGATTTACTCAAAATGTGTTGAGTGTGGTGATCTTGTGATCCAGGGACTGTGCATCCGAGTCTGAATACTATAGTTGTAATCCTGGCCGATGTCTATGGTTCTGACTAGACATTACTTTGATTAGTCTTGTGATATAATATTATATGGTTTATCAGATTGATCGAATTGGTCTGGTTCTAAGTTATGAATTGATTTATATATTCCAATTGATGATTATTGTAATTCTTCTAAACCTTATTGTAAATTCTTGATATTTAGTGAGATAGTTGTTTCTCTCACTTGCACATATTGATTTCTGATGTATCGCGATTTGGATTATATGATACATTGTTTATTTAAGTTATATAAATGATGGCTTACTGGGATCTCCGATCTCATTTAGTTTATTATATATAAATTGTGCAGATTCCAGAGTGTTGGCAATTGGTTTCGGGTAGATCCAGATTTAGAGTTATAGTAGTTATCATTTTATTCATTGTACTTAATTGTATTTTATTTCAGTGATTTTACATTTTGAGGTTATGATTTCGAGATAGATATTCTATTAAAACTTCCGCTTTATCATCATTTGATTTATTGCACTCTGATATATTTGATGAGCATGGATTATCTGTTGGTATCAGATGACTAGTAGTGTTCATAGACGAGTGAATTCAGACTTATTGTCTTAAATTTTAATTAAGACCCGAATTTACTTGTCGCCCGACATACCAATTCTAGTAATTTTGCGGTTTAAGCCATAAGGTATTAGGGTTGAAATGGTGTATGTCACAATCTTGTCTCAGGATTAGCGGGCAATTGCTTTTTTCAATCAATTGTTGTCGACTCGGGCACAATTGAAATTAGTTTATGAGTGAGAACTGATGGCCATTGTGCTAGCAATCCAGAAATGGCAACATTACTTATTGGGGCAGCATTTCATTGTAAGAACAGACCAAAACAGTTTGAAATTTCTTTTGGAGTAGCACCTAGTCAGTCCTGAACATCAAAAATGGCTAACCAAACTCCTTGGGTTTGACTTCGAGATTCAATACAAACCAGGTTTAGAAAACAAAGCAACCGATGCTTTATCGAGAATGCACAATTTGAGAGAAATGGCAGTGTTATCAGTACCTCATGTATTGGACCTAGCAGAATTAGCAAAACAGGTTCAGCACGATGATAACCTCAAAGTCATTAGAGCAGCATTGAAGGATGATTCACAATCCAAACCAGGTTGGACTTTGCTTAATGGACAGCTCTTCTACAAAGGTCGGTTAGTCATCCCACCAAATTCCAGTCTACTTCCCTCTATTTTGCATGAGTTCCATTGCAGTGGTATAGGCAACCATTTGGGATTCCTCAAGATATAAAAGGATTGCAGGAGAATTATACTGGGAGGGTAAGAAGCACGACATTAAGACGTACGTCGAAAGTTGTCATCTTTGCCAGCAAAACAAGCATCTCACCCTATCTCGGGCTAGACTGTTACAACCTTTACCAATCCCTACAGCTATATGGGGTGATATAACCATGGATGTCATTGAGGGCCTTCTGAAGTCCCAAGGACTGGACACTATATTCGTTGTAGTTAATCGGCTCAACAAATATGGGCATTTCATAACTCTTAAACATCCTTTCACAGTGAAGCGAGTAGCCGACTTATTTGTTTAGCATATCGTGAAGCTTCATGGGTTTCCTCATTCTATCATTTCTGATCAGGATAGGGTGTTCTTAAGCCACTATTGGTATAACACTTCCTTTCATACAGCTGCTCACACATCTCCCTTTCGTGTGGTGTATGGCCGAGAACCTCCTCCTTTGATTCATCTTGGTAATAACTCTTCGACCATGTCAGCAATATACCAACAGCTACAGGAACGAGATGCTGTTTTGGATGAATTGAAGCAACACTTGCTTCGTGCACAGAATTACATGAAAAATTCAGTTGACAAGCATCTACGAGACATTTCTTTTCAGGTGGAGGACTTGGTTTATTTTAAGTTGCGTCCCTATCGACGAAAATCGTTAATGGCAAGAGCTAATGAGAAATTAGCTCCTCGATTCTTTGGGCCTTAACGGTGCTCCAAAAAATTGGGAAGATTGCTTACAAATTGGATTTGCCTGCTTCAAGCTCTATTCATCTGGTCTTCCATGTGTCTCAATTGAAACGTGCAATTGGTCCCGCTTCTTCCAGTCCACAATACCTTTTAATATCAGCCCTGCTCCAGAATGGGGGCAAGAACTTGTTGCTGTTTTGGGAATTAGACCCAGCAATGGAGATGCATCATCCAAGTCTGAAGTTCTAATTTAACGGAAGGACATAAATGAACATGAATCATCATAGGAGCCTTTTGACTTGATACAACAGCAATTTCCAGACTTTCTACCTTGAGGACAAGGTGTTTCTTTTGGCAGGAGGTATTCACAGGCCCCCCAATCAGATGTACTTATTTTAGGAAGAATAAGAAAAAAGTCCCGAAGTAAAATGGGGTTTTCTAATAGTAAAGGAGTTAGGAGAATAAATCGGAAGAGAAAAAGGAGGAGATCATTCAGACAATGGGTTTGCCGTGAATCTTGAGAGATTGGGAGGGAACGGAGGCTCTCGAAATCCTCCCTGGTCAAATCTTTTCTTCTTTCATTCTTACAAATTCAATAAAGATTTACAACACTGATCTATTGATCGTGCTTATCATTCTTTACAATACTTTTCTCAATTCATAAAATTCTTTTACCATTTTTTAGATCTTAACGTGTTCATCTTGAAAATACTAGAAGATGCTAGAAGATTAACCGTATTCAGTCAATTAGCAGTAGAACTATATTCAGTTCTAGCATCTTCCAGCAACTTCTCTACCATCTTCAAGTATTTTCAAGAGTTTAAGCAAATGTAAAATTGTTAGGAGTGAGTAATGAGTGTTTGCTTGAGTTGAAAATTCTTCCTTTTAACTGGACATTTTCGTCAGTGCCCGATGAATCAAGACAGTTCGAGTCGTTCTGGGTACTGTGTTGACCTCCATAACCAATACCTGCAAAACATGAGACAGCAAAAGTCAGGCAGGTGTTGAAGTGAACATAAAATATCCATATTCAAATTAGAGAGCAGGGATATATAAGTCACAGGCTTGTTTACCAAAGTGAGAATGACTCCCACCGCCTCTTGTAACAGGAATACTTGCAATAGTAGACAAAGAAGCTGTGCACCCACTTTTACCCCTTACTTGACAGACATGAAGGAAATTTTGAGAGCCGAGAAATCAATTGAATTCGTTAGGATGACAATAGCCATCTAAATGTATTCATCTTGACAACATGACATGTATTTTGTTATTTTGTTTGTTAAAAAAAATGTAACAAGTCATGTAGTCATTGGATTGCTTCAAAAGGAATTCTTTCACACAAGATCTTAGAATTGGATTTATAGGCACAAACACCCCCACCCCCAAAATTTACATGTCCATATCAATGGAATAGCTAACAATTCTTCGCGCCATGCTAACCAAATGGCAAACTTATACCATTTCTTCTCTCTTTAATGACTGTTCCCACTGTGTTTGAGAAGGTGTGAGACTAGAAAACTGCTGCAACCACAAAAAACATTTATTTCCCAATGGCTAAATAACTTAAAGATGTCTCGTTTTTCTTTTTGCTTTTTTTTTGGAAGAGTAAGAAAGAGAATGGAGAAACCCAAAAATAAATAACCAGCAATAACGATCGAAAAGATCATCATGATTCTAATTAGCAGAATAAAACCTATCTTAAGAAGAACCAGCAATCACAACCATAACCATAAAATATCATGTCCAGATAATTTCAAGAAAGCACAAGATGAAATCTTCCTCTAAAATCTATCAAAACGATGGGATGGACACCAATACTGTTATTTAAGTGCAACTGAAGCTATGTAAATCACAAATAATTCTCCTGAAGGTAGAAATTCCTCATACCCTGTACTTCCTGTGATCATGATTCATGACTGTTCTTTTTTTTTTTCTAAGAGATGACGAACAATCAACTGCCAAGATACATGTCTACCAAATAATCATTTTGAAACTAAAAGGATCTCTGGTTTCTTAGCTTTGCTCGGTGTATTAGCATTTGAAGCAGCTGCAGCTTCCTTTGCAGCCACACGCGCCCTGTTGTCAAGTTGAATCAGACTTCGCGTGGCCAAGATTGCCTGCGGGACCAGCTCATGGGACGCCCTAGCATACAAACGCCTCACTGCAACGGAAGCCGCATCCCTAACATCCTCCGAATTAAGAGGAGTCAATAAGCAGTGCCCTATAATTCTCAACAATGGCTGTAAAAGCTCCCATGGAAGCAGAATTCTCGCTCCTTTAGTAATCCCAGTTTCATTGTCTTCTTCCCCAATCCCCAATTTCTTCATCTCTTCTACATTATCTACAATCTCCTCGTTCTCCAACCAAATCGTATCTTCAGAGGAAATTTCATTTCGATCACTGTTTTTATCAAACTCGCTCTCACAAGGGCAATTCTGTCCCGCCCACGCTGCAGCAAACTGACATAGCTCGAGCTTGGACCAGCTCGGCATCTGAGAAATTTGCTTATAGTAGCAATCGAGTGCAACGCCGACAATTAAATTCCTTTTCGTCGACTTAACAGCATCCTGTGGCTCAAGTGCCGGACAAAGAACGCCTACAGATGGCTTCGACGGGACGGAACCAGGAGCCGGCTTGGTCCGAGGGACGTGGTAAAGCGACGGCTGAGACAAATCAGGAATAGTGACCAAGATAGGTTTACCAGCTCGGGATTTAGTTTCTGAAACATAGAGAGAAAGGAGAACGGCTTCGAAGCCAGCGAGTGAAGGCATTAGGTTCTGGGTAGTCGAAGAAGCCCCACGGGAGAGGTAAATCCCGGCGACAAGGGGAATGGCGGAGAGTACAACAAGGCGGAGGTCCGGATCGGAGGATTGGAAGGTTACGTAGAGCCACTCACAAAGAGGGTCATCTCCAGACCCAGAAAGAGGCTCGGACAGAGCAGAGGAGAGAACTTCGTAGGCTTCGGAAGACTGGAGGAGAGATCGAGCCGGAGTATCGGAGTCAGCAAGAGTAGATATAGACGGACAAGAAGAGGAAAGGATGGAGGATAGGGCATTAATGCGTTCGCGCGCTTTGGACATGGCTTCCCACCATGTGTGCATGGGATCACGGTTATGGTTCGAATTAGGGTTTGGATCCGATGAGGACGACGAAGGAGAACCGCCGATATGGTTCAGTTGAATCTCCATTGCCGCTGCAGATGTGATTCCTGGGGTGGGGTGTTCCACCGAGACGTTGAAAGCCTATCTTGTGTTGCGTATTTTAAATATTATATAAAATGGCCAACAACTTAAAGCAATTGCCCCCAAAAAATTTGAAAAAGGCCCATAAAAGATCTCATTTAGAAAGGTCACTTTCAAAAATAATTGAAAGGTAACTTTTAAAAAATATATATAGTGTCATTTTACATGGCTATTTGGAGTACAAGCGTAGCCTACTTGGAACATAAACACATGTTATGTGGAATACGCGGGACAAGAACACATCCTACATGTGACACGAGTGTATCATATGATTGTATCCCACGTATAATGCGTTTGCATCCCAAATAGGTTATTGTTGCATCTCACGTAGCTATAGTAAAGTTACCCTATAGTTCAAAAAAATTTATGTTTTTAAGTGACCATTTTCTAAAAAGAAGTTTTTTGATGGACTATTTTTACATTTTTATATATACCAACCAAAAGTGGCCCTTTCTCACAATTTTTCCAATTTTTTTCTTAAAATAAATTTTTTATAATATTTGAATATTAATGTAGTTGAATTTATTCTGACTTATTGTTTGCCCCTCCTAAGCTAATTTTCTGGCTCCGCCCCTAGTTGCGTCTATGCCTTCTTCTTCCTCTCTTTTCCCCTGCAAAACTATCCGTATGATTTCCCTAGCTTCTCCACCTTGCGCTCCTTCCAAAAATAATTGTATATGCCACATTTTTGCAAATCTGAAAAAGAACAGCATTTTCTCTCTGGCTGCCTTCTTTTTTTTTTAAACATTCCAAAAAAAAAAAAAAAAAGACATTCTGGGTTATGGAAATTAATTGTTTGATTTTATTCTTGTTTGCATCTTGACCTGAGCAATTATCCCAAAGCTGTATTTTATTTGCTTATTGCAAGTTAGAATGGTAAGTAGCTTGTTTATTGTCCTTCCAGGTTTTTTACCTTTTTGGCTCTGTTATGTTTTTTCCATTTTTTTTAAACTCTCATATTCCCTTTTTCCTTTGTATAGAATCCATCTTTGGATTGGATTTATGTATATTTTGTTTCAACCAAGCTTTTTTTGAGTTTGAGTTTAATTACTGTTGAAGCAAAATACACTTATAGAGTGATAAAACAAAATCATTCAATCAGATTTTCAAATTCTTTATCGGATTCGAATATTTAATCGGATCCGAATACGGATAACAAAACAAACTCCATTCGGATTCAATATCATATATGTAATATCTGCTGGATATTTAATCAAAAACGAATTTCCTAATAGATAATGGGATTCAAATTCAGATTCTCCTAGATCCAGTACGAATCCGACCCCTTCACATCCCCCCACCGGTGGCAGCGACACTTGATTGAAGATAATTGTTGCTTGCAAAACATGAATCCTATTACATAATCAGAGAATGTTTACAACAAATTAGAGAAAAATTACAAAGCTCAAGTAACCGATCCACCATGCCCTTACTGTTGTTAGTAAATTCATTTGCACAATAACACTAAAAACCACAAGAAATGCATTAATTTTCTTCATTGAAGCTGTGCAGCATGTCATCCGAAGCGCTCGAGCTCAGCATAGTTCTCAAGTTTTTTTCTTCCTTGTATAGAGTGAAGCTGTCTATTATCCTTAAGTGACACGCCTCAACACCGGTACACTTAGTGCAGCGACGAAGAGCACCATCAGTCTTCTTTCAAGAAACAAGGCCATGCAACATCTTATGATTCAGTTGTGCAGGTTCAGCAGCAAGTATATACAAAGAGCAGCAACCTCAACTGCCTACTCTGAATCAGAAATCTCCGTCGTTTGTCCAAAAAGATGCAATGATGCTATTAATGGTGACCACTCACCCAAGATTCAAGTGCTAAAAGGTAGGACTTTATTCTCCCTCTTCCAAATGAACTATTTGCGGAATGCAAAAATTGGTCTGTCAAATCCAGTTGTGCTACCTGATAACCTAGAAGCTATGTTTTCTACAGTTCTAAATCCGATCTGCAGGTGCAAAGAGTTCAGATTTCAATCAATTTAACCACAATGACATCAAAAACTTAATGAAAAGAACTCCATAGACAGATAGCATTCTCTTCAGCCTTTTCCAAGTCTTGTGACTATGATTACAAGAAGAGAAATTACCTTATCTAGAAGAATTTCTTGAAAATGTCCCGGAAGTAACATAATATTGTGGTAATTGAGCTTTGCCGTCTGCAATTATTCAGAAATTAATGCCTGAGCTGATCTCATGTCAACAAATATAAATTTACTTTGCAATCAAATATAAATTTACTATAAACATTTGATCAAGTATTCGTACATCAATGCCTAAGCTAATCTCGTGTCAACAAATACAATAATATGGAGTCAAATTTAAACTTCATATAAACATTTGAACAAGTTTAAAATACTCATATATCCAGCCAGTTTCCAGTGAGAAGGAAAAAGTGCAATTAGACAAGGATAAACCCTAGAGACAAATCTGAATCAAAATAAAACTAAAAAAGCTTGACCTAAATAAAACGAAAATTGCAGGAATTGAATTCCCAGCAATAAATGGAAGTTTTCATATCCTTGTTATGGACCATTGAAACATGGCAAACACAATAAGCACATACCATTCTCATCATTAATATGTATTGGGTGAAAATTCTCAATGATATCACTATATTAGCCAACTTGTTCACAACCTTTTTCTCAAATGAGAGATAAACTGATTCAGTTAATCATGCTATTCTATGTATAAATATGATGATTTTTAAATGCTTCTTAATTAATAAGAATCAGACTTTTTCTCTTATTAATCAATAGTGACTCAATTTCGAATAACACGAGATGGTATAAAACAAAAAGGAAGAGGGAGAAAAAGGACATGAGGAGGGGAAGAAGAAACAAATAAAACAAAATTATTTCACCTAATAAATAAATAAAAGAAACAAAAGTAGCCAGGTGCAGTTGGTTGAGCTAGCCTGAGCACCAGCATGATGACAAAACACTCAATGTATAAGGATAGTCATTTCAATAGAACTCTGGTTTATCACTAAGAGAAATTTTTTCAGATATGGAATCACCAAGATTTTGAAAGAAAATGAAAGAAATAAAAATAATAAGAGACCTGGAAAGGAAGAAATTTTATACCTCAGAAACTTGATAATTTTTACGATACGATTGCCACTCCTGAGGTTCCAAAACTAGAATGCCACCCTATTCATGATAGAGTTTACTATTAATTTGTGGAGGAGATGCAGTAAATTAGAAACATTGTATTTTAACTAGACGTATTTTTTTTTATTTTTAATGAGTATTAACTAGACATATTTATTATCATTAGCACATATGAATTATTCACAAACAAAATAATTAACAAGAAGAAACTTAGATCATTATTAAATACCGGACGAAGAAGTCTCCAAATCTTTGCAAATAAAGTAATCAATCCATCATCTCCCCAGTTCAGATGAATCCATTTCGTTACGCTCAGACTGCAAGGTTAGCACATTCCATTTCAGCACACAAGCAGCACATTATCATTAGGCCAAAACACCCCAAAAATCAGGCCTTCTTTACCTTGCATTTCAGTTCAATTAATGATATCCTGAAGAAAAAGAAAAAAAGATATCTAGCATTATATAAGGTAGGGAACTATAGCATGTTAGTGAATGGTCGGCTGCAGAAGTACAATATCAGAGTAACAATCTCAAAATAGCTTTGGCATAGAAGTCCCTTGGAAATTTACGTTGAAGCTGTTATATAAGAGTAAAAATTTATTTATGTCACAAACCAACACCCACCCCCCCCCCCCCCCCCCCCCCCCCCCCCCCAACAAACAGATTGCCAAAAAAACACACACACACACGCACACGCACGCACAGTAAGCAAAACGTGAGGTAACACCCACTGAAGACTCATAACTTACCAGAGAATGGTATCATACTTTTCGCTGGGACCATGCAAACTCTCAACAAAATTTTCTTTCCGGAAAGAGATCCTATCAAACAGATTTCCTTCTTCTAAAGGAGAGAAATTTCTAGGATGCTTATCCGATTCTTTCTTCAAGAACACAGCATCACTATGATCCAGACCATCTGCTCTATCAAAGGGCTCCAAATTTGAAGCATTTAAAGATGGGCTACGAGCAGAATCAACTTTCACAGCTCTTTTTAGGTTCCAATAAGCATCCGAAATTCGACCTGGCAAATGAAGAACATGTTGGGAGAAGTAAAATGAAATCTATACATAGATTATTTTCAACTCAATGGAGCAATAAAAAAATAATAATAACAGCAGTACGTGTTTCACATGCTGCAAAAAAGTATGAATTCCAGGAAATGATACACGTCGGAGACTAATTTCAACATTTATTTGCTTCAACAATTCAGGATAAAATCCACAAACTTGACAAGTGAAGATCATTTGCCTTTAATGATAAAATGCCTAAATATATAGCATAAGAGAAGTCGGAGACAATATTGTGAAGAGACTACGATCAAGACTATATTCATAAAAAGAACCACAAACAATCATTTTCCATCACCTATAATAAGAACAACAAAAACCCAATGGAAGATAAAGACTAAAAGAATTCATAGTTTTACAACTACAGATGTAAATAACTGCCAGAAGGTTGGTAGGCTCTCTCACCTTTTCTACCTAAAATAACCCTAAAGTTTTGTACAACCTCTTATTCCCTAAAAAATTAGTGTAACCAACATACCCTATAGATTCTTAAACTCATGCTATATTTTTCAATTTATTAGCTCACATTAGTAAAATAATTCACATATTTCATTAAAAATATATATATATATTAGAGATTGAGAATAAACAGATAACCATCTGCAGACAGAAGTTACAGTGATAACTTATTATCTTGTGTAAGTTACATACGCCATGGAATCTGACACACACTAAGACAGGAAAAAAGGGAGAGGAGATGCTGGCTAGGAAGGAGAACAAAGAAAGATTGTCTTGATATTCTGTAAACGCATGTCACCATCAGTCATCATAACCATCAGACATTGGCAGTATAAATCTTGCTCAGATGCTACTACAGTCATACCATTAAGTGATTTGCTTGTTTCAATATTATTTCAAAGAACCCACATCATTTTGACCTTCTCATTGCCATTTTGAATCCTTCAACTCATAAAACTCACTCCTCACCAACTTATCTTACTCCTTCCCTTTCTGGATTCAATTCAATGCAGATTCCCTCACATTTTTTTTCCTAATCTTTGCTTATAATATTTTCCTCTCAGCTATTCTCATTTATGGACATGATGCTTCCCAAATGCATAACATTCAGTTGCATGAAGCATATTTTTCGTGACCACGTAAAAAGTCTTCCAGGTTAAAAGAAATTAAAATTAAGAAGAAAAAACAAATCACATCAATAACATGGGAAATCAAAGATAATACTCTACAGACTACAGCCACAGTACGTAACTAATCACATTCATGTTTTACTTCTGTAAATATTACCCCTATGAAAATATTACCCCTTATGAATAACATTACAATGAAAGAGAACAACTATCAAATTCACTAGACACCAGACACAATTCCATGTCAAGAACTTCAGTTCAGATTTGCGCTGGACTAAAACTCATTTGGCAAATGCACAAGTAATGTATTAAATATCACAAATGTTCAATACTATAAAAGCCCAATTCAAAATAGTCCCATATCAACCAAATTAACAACAAAACAAATTATCAACGTGCAAAGTTCAAAATTTAAGGATTAATTTCAGTACTTACCAGCATCGATATCTATTCCAAGGATGCTTCGGCAACAAAACTTTTTTGCTGCAGATAGAGCAAGATAGAACATGCTTAGATTCATATAAGAATAAAGTTGTCAGGATCACAAATTTCTATAGTGACAGTATAATAATTAGCCCATTTCAGTGACTGAACAAACTCTTTTGCTTATATTAGGAGAATTTATACTTTGATACACGTGATATTCTCAATTCATTGATATAAGAATGGCTTAATACATAAATATATGTAGCAATCAATCTTCCTTAGATATCTCTCTAGTTTGAACTCATTCAGGGATACGCAAGGAAGGCCTGAGATCATCTCATAATATGTCTTTTAAGCAATATATTTAGCCATGCATTTATTAGAAAAATAAAAATAAAAACAAATTAGGTCCCATCATATGATGGATTACACTTAAGTGAAAAAGAAGTGTATGAAAATAAGATGGTTACAAATGAACTAAGAACACTAAAATTTGGCATCAAAACTCCTATTAGTGAGGTCCTTTGAATGTAGAATCCCAATTCACTGGAAATAAGCCAATGACAGTTTCTTACTGCCTTAGGACCCTTCCAAAGTTTCTTAAGCCCTAAAGCCAAAGAGCTCCAGAAAATAATATTTGATTTGCAAAGAAATAGAGAACCCACAGTAAGCCAACCTGCCAGAAATAAGAAGATATAACTATTTTCAGCAAAGCATTCAGCACTTGAGAATATGGGTTTTTCACTTTGCTAAAGAAAAATTAGAGAAGAAGCTTCAATTTTACCAAATATCATTTCAATTTGCATCCATTTGACATTCTATTTGAAAATCAATTGCCCATCAAATCATGTCTTCCTTTTTACCTCTTACTATAGAATAAGGGAAGCTTTCAGAAAATCTTTATCATAAGATCAACTTTAAGAGACCAAAAATTAATTTTCCAAAATAAATTTGGGATAAATTTGTAGAGGTCCAAAAATATTCTGTAACGCAAGGAAGGCCTGGGAATATCCTAAACAATGTTTAACCATTTATACTTATTGCCAAGCACTTCTAAGAGAGAATGAGGAGATGAAATAATGCAGATAAAAAGCACTAATAGAGAGAATGTATATCCCAGTGTATCTAACCATTTTAAATTTGGTGATTCAGTGCCCTTTAAACACTTGTGGGTGTTTTATACAGGAAAATGTATTACCTATACCATTGATTTATGTTCCTCAGAAACATGTATCCATGGGCTATAACTAATGCATTTAATGTGCACTAGCTGAGTAAATCTCTTCTTCTGTTTTCCATCAAGCTTTATGCGGCTTAACTTTTGTGGGCTCCAATAGTGCCATACTGAACAAGCATTCCAATGCTGGTCACATCTGCTATTTTGAATGGTGCAAGTGCATGCAATAGTTTTTAGAATTAAGGTTACATAGTTAACTCAATGGTTTAATATACTCTTGAGAGAATTTATAAACGGACCAACTGAAAAGGTAAACAAGGTGAATTAGAGAGAAAATGTGACTGATAAAAGAGAAAACGTTAAGAATGAAAAAGACATAACAGAAAGGGAAACTCATGGGCATGCATGACTACTGCTCTTGCCCTTCCAGCTTTGCTTTGCACATTGCCCTTATCCCTTCTACCAGGTGGTTTGTGGTGGCACCTTGAACTAGTACCTGCATTCAAAAATTATGCTTTTTGGGCATGATGCTTATGCAATGTGCACAATGCCCATTTTTATAGTGACCAATGACTGGGATTCTGATTATCCATGATGAAAGCATGTTTTCAAGTTGTGATATATAGCATAATTTTTCTGGCTTGCTTCCTATTACTTGTACCATTTTTTCACCTATATAGACCCACACAAATTCATAATCTTGCATTTATCACTTCATGGCCTTTTCCTGCAGGTGTCATTGTTGTCCCGCAAAGCACAAAAAAGATGAATCACTACGTGAGGAGTGGCATAATCCAAGCAGATGGTCCTTACTTGTCAAGTGAGGCCTCATGCCCCAGTTGAGTTGAGTACTGCCATTTTATTGTGGTCTAGGAGTCTTACAAGAATCAATATCTTGGAGTTCATGATTTTCACGTCAAGGATGCCAAGAACCTTCCAGGAAAACTAGTTTGTTACAGTTGCATGAGATCTGGAAAAAAACTGTTTGAACAGTACAAGTTGTAAGAAAATATAAATAAAGAAGAGCATTCCATACAACTGTTAATGGCTAGCAACGTCCCAAAGGATAGTCATGTTCAAGTCATCATTTGCTGGACATCAAAAACTGGAATTATGCAAAACAAGTAACGGGATGCTGGATGCAAGCCAATAGTTGACGCAGTCATGGGGTTTCAATATTCAGGAATGACCTTGAAAGAATATACCCAAAACATAGCTTTTGAATCAAACAAATGAAAATAGCATTGTGTTGTATAATAATTCAATTCACAAATTTTAAAAGAACAGCAAAAGTTCCCATCTAACACCATAAAAAAACAAAGACCAGAAAAAGAAAAAAAACAAAAACAAAAACAAAAAATGGTTCACAAACTATAAACAATCAGAAAACTATTACTCCGAAAAAAAAAATCCAGTAAGAACTAACTACCTATGCTAATAGTTAGCAAACCACTGTTGCAGCCAATGTCAAGACAATCCTTGCTTTCAAACCATTCCTTCTTTAAAACCTTCAATCGCGGATCCTCCGTCGAATCCCGATTAATCTAAAATATCAGGCAGAACAATGTATCCAGATCAGAAAATCATGTAAACAAATTCCCAGACATAAAGGAAAAATATATACTAAATCCCTAAAACCTCCAACAACGCAGCTACTGAAGCGAGTCTATAGAATTATATCAAAATTCCCAATTCGAATCAAATTGTTCGAAACGACAATAAGAAAATTTAAATCGTCAATAACGATGACAACTTCTCAAATGAAAAGCGATTTAGTTTTGCTCGAAAATAGTCCTGGTAAATTGGAAAGGGACTTACACGGTAACCGTAATAGAATTTATAGTTGCCGTATATGAAGATATCTTTGCGTTTTCTCTTCTTCGATTCAGACTCCTTATTCTCTGCTTCGGCCTTTACATTCTTCGCCATTCGTTTCTTTTATATTCTTCGACGCACAAAAACGGAGAGAGACGCTTGCGGGAACAATGGATTTGAAAGGGCAGAGAAACGGTTTTATTTTGAAGTACACGGTCAAGGGAAGGGGGGTTTTTGTAGGGTTCACGCAAATCATACATGAGAATGTTGAACACAACGTATCTGGTCCTCCTGATCGGATCATTTCTATCCGGGTTAGGCCCGTTTTACTATCGAATGGGCTCGTAGAGCTCAAGTTCAGGCTGCAATTGGCCAGCCGAACTCAGGTTAGCCTGCAATTAGCGCGTTAGGGTTTTGCCCAAATCACTTCAACCCTGCCCCAAACCTGGTTTTAATTTATTAATCATTTATTTGTATATTTTATATATAAAAATACACATTTTAAATATATCATATAAAGAAAAATACACATTTTATTAATAAATTTATTATTATTTTATATATTTTATTTAATAAAAAAAGTTTTTCAATTCTATAATATAATTGTGTTAATCCGACCCACCACGATACCAACATGATATACATAAAAATTGACAATGTCTGAGTTGTCAATGAAAAAGAAGAGGCGAAAAACCAGAGTGAACCATCAGGAACATACTAGTATGGGTATGTGTATCATCTTTATAGTTCTCATAGAAAGTGCTGGTCAACTACGTCTAAGTTATAACTGGAAAATAAGAACTGTCCTCCTCGTTTGATTTAATGGCATTACAACATTTGCTAGCTTCAAACGTAGGATGAGCCGTAAACTCGAACATCCAAGGTTCAAACCTCCTCTCGACGCTCTAACTTAAACGATACATGAGCCGAGCCGGGTGGTTCATGTATTTAGGGTTTACTCCTCTAAGGTGGGTCCGAAGGGACCCTATCTAGGTAGGTTTCGCATCATCCAAAAAAAAAAAAAAAAAAAAACATTTGCTATGTTCATTAAAGAATAAACTTATACTTGCAGCCAAACATTCCGCATTAAAGATGCAACAACCAACATTGTTACGGACTGACTATGAACCAGTTACCAATATGTGAGGTGCAAGCGGGTCCCTGTATCTCTTTATTTTTGGGGCGGAGAGGTAATGGTTATAAAGGCTGCCCCACGTCATGATGAATCGCGCCGCTCGAAAAACCATGGCCCTTGGGACCTTAAGTCCTCAGCCTATCTTCTTTATCTGAAAAGCAAGCACAAGAGCACAATAGCAAAGGAAAAACTGTAAGTTGGAGCACAAAGAAAGTGGAAGTTTGATTGATGGCTCCCCTTATTTTTTACGTATAACCCCACCTTGCCTCCTCTCATTTAATTTTGCTTGACATCTCCGTGTTCAATAGATCTTCATCCTTCTCGTTCTTCTTCTTTTTGGCTTTAATGGGCTGCTGCACTCGTGTTCATTCATTTTCTGTTCTCCACCCAGAATCATAGAGTTAGAATATGGATGCTAGCATGTATGGAACAAAATGCGTGACTTCTCGGCTGGAGAACATTGTTGAAGATGAAGATGGGCCTGCAAGTTTGCTTCCAGTGGCTTGTGTCACTCCTGAAACTCCTATCGAGTCCATGGAGTTTCTTGCAAGATCCTGGAGCATCTCTGCTATGGAGCTATCTAAAGCTCTTACCAAGACACATATTGCAAACGATGTTCTTGATGATGCTCCTCTCAGCTCCCTTGTTACTGAGGAAAACGTTGCGAATTCCATGGCTTCGTTATCAGTTGATGCAGTATCAAGGCAATCTGTAAGATATATTCCTTCTCTCTGTCTCAAATTTAGTCACAGTTGTTTTATTTAACCAAGTACTCATGCTGATCATGGAACCCAAAATATGTCTTTAATTCACCTGTGAGAAGCTCTTCTAATTTTCACCGTAATTCCCCACACTTCTGAAAGATCAAGTTTGTCAATAATATGTTGCAGTTGGGTGAGCCATTACCTAGTAGTGTAAGCCCTCAAATCTCTCCAAGAGATAGCGAAGATTCGAAGGTACTTTCATCACTTCTTTTACGCAAAGCATGCAACCATTCCACATAGTTCCTTTACTGTTATGTGTTGTACTCTTGATATATTCCTGATACATTTACTTAACATTGAACTAGTACAGGAGCTGTTTTTACTTCACCATGCGCTGAACCCAGACTTCCTGTCCAACCAACAATCACTCAGAAACGGGGTATCTCATACCTTCAACCACGAAATATATATATTTATCTTCATCTTCATCGTTATGACCTTTTTTTATCTACTGTTTGCGTATGATTTGCAGCTGTACAAGAGCGTATTGAGAGGGAAGACAACAGGGAAATGGTCAAAGGATCTAAGGGAGAGGAAGAAGCAAGAAATACGAACCCACAAAGCACAATTACATGCGGCAGTGTCAGTGGCAGGGGTGGCTACCGCTGTAGCTTCATTAGCTGCCCAATCTGCAGCCTCATCTGACCATTCCGCTGCCCACAACCACATTGTGCCTTCAAGAACATCTGCTGCTCTCGCATCTGCCGCGGCTCTGGTTGCATCCCATTGCATAGAAATCGCAGAGGAGATGGGTTCAGATAGCGACCAAATCCTAACAGTCGTCAACTCTGCTGCTAATGCAAGGACCAACGGCGATATCATGACCCTGACGGCCGGAGCAGCTACAGGTATCACAGAGATCCTCCAAATCCGGTTGAACAATCATAACTATTACTAGAATTACATGAGCTACTAAACTGCTATTAAACATCAGCCTAACTTATCAACTATTAATGCAGCCTTACGTGGTGCTGCAACTCTCAAGGCAAGTGCAGAGAAGGGACATGGAATTGCAGCCATTTCCCAGGACGAGGAACAGGTTGAGCATGGCAAAGACTGCTACAATTTATCGGCATTGAACTTTGTTTTCAATGGGGGAGAGCTTCTGAAACGCACGAGGAAAGGTACAACTTCCAGATCTAAATTTCCACAGAGAAACCTGAAAAGATATAAATTTCCATCCAGAAACCTGAGTACCACACCAAAATGGTGTTGCACACAGCCCGTCTGCTTGTCTGGGATGAGAAAAGTATTGAAGAAGCCCAGATTGTGTTGCTAAATAAAACCAGACTAACGCAAAATAATCTTTTGAAATGAAACTTGATAAGAAGCTTAATGAGCTGATATGATACTTACCATTAGATGGCTATTGCTAGCAGGAGTCCTTCACTGGAAGCAAGTCTCCTTCTATATAAATTCAAGTTGGCAGGTAAACACAGACAATACACTCAAAACTTCTGTCTAAACAATTACTGAATCTGATTTCAGTCATTCTATCATTCAATTACTGAAACATCACAAAGCAAGTAGATGTTGCTGCAGTTCTGCAGCTATTTAGTTTCTCCTCCTTTCATTGTTCTTTGTAAACATCCAAATGTGCAATTACATGCAGGTAATAGCTAAAATCAAAAGCAAGCACATGGCTGGAGCATTCAAGAAAAAGAAAAAGTGTAAGCAACACCCATACACATGATACCTTGCGGCCTCTGAACCCCAGTTATCTGAACATGCTACATTTCCAGGTGTGGTGTATGGTGTCTACAGTGACACACCAGCATGGCCTGGACGAGACAGGGAACAGAGCAGCGAGCAGAGGGCTTACTTTGGGATCAAAACAGCTGACAGGATAATTGAATTTGAGTGCAGAAGCAAAAGTGATAAACAGATGTGGACTGATGGGATCCAGGAAATGTTGTGTTGCAGAGTCAATATGAAATGATTCTCCCAGAAGCTGAACCATTTGGAGGGATGGATGACTCAGAAAACAATTAAATAACTTATGAAATGAATATTTCAAACTTTTCTTTAACTGCTATTGAGCCTACAAAAATTAACAATAAGGGCACTTATTACAACTGTTACAGCATAAGAGTATATCTACAAAATGGACTCTAATGGCTGCATTTTGGAAAACTGATTTGGCAGAAAGCATGATTTCAATTGCCAGAACCCGTTTTGACTCACTACATCGATTTGGTCATCGGTCATTGGAGACGGCGGATAATGATAATTTTAAAATCACTCCAGCTCCTTGAGAAAATCTATGTTATCAACAAAGACCTGCAAGAGTCAAAAATTAAATCAGATCAGGATTCTAACAAAAAATAGGAAAAAAGAAATAACATGATCCCTCATCAGCTTTCTTCCTAACAGGTTGAAAAGAAAAATAATTGCAATGTCAAACCTGAATAAAATGTATAATTATATTAATGAGTGACTCATTTAAGGGAATCAACAAATGGCGGTTACTTGGATGCACTCTTCAGTTGACAAAAAAGGATGCCCCCACACTCTTATGCCACAAATCATCATAAAAAGGAGATAGATCCTAATGCAGAAACAAAATGGGGAATCACATTTTTCAGAAGCAGGGAGCAATCACCTAACGCAAAAAGAAAAGCGGGCATCCCATTTATCAGAATTAGGGAGCATCCAAACCAACACCCTCAACAGAATCTAGTAAATTCAGTTATTGAGGAATTAATTTTAAGAAATCTAATGATACAGCGCATCCACATAGTTGTTCAGAATTCTTGAGTTAGCTTGAGATTTGAGGTATAAGAAAGATAATTGCTAAAATAATCAGTAAAATGAGGAAATGCATTTGCATGTGTAGGTTTAGGGTATAAAAAGGAGAAGAAACAGGGGTGTTAATAGCTGATGGTAGTGTTCTAAAAGTGTGTGAAACTTATGCCTCAGGCTGATGATCAGGAAAAAAACTCTCTTGTGAGGCTTGTGTCTTCAAGGTCCCATGATGCTCATCCAAGGCTTGTCATCTCATGCTTATGTGTTCAAGTGGACAGGTATGTATATGAGGCTTAGGCCATGTCTTAAGTAAACCTTATGCCTCACATATAAGCAAGAACAGGGTTAACTACATTATTTTATTTTATTTTATTTTATTTTTTTAACGTTATTTATAATTAAGATGAATTCAGCAAGGGTTCTTAAATTACTTTTAGGTTTTATTTCACATTAACCAGTCCCTCAAGGAAGTAATTTTGGGATCAATTTAAAATTACCATTTTTGTTTACCTTTTTTTGTTATTCTTAATTTATATATAACATACTATTAAGTACTTATCACTCAATACAATCACATGCCTCTCAGGCTCACAGCTTACACTTCGGTCATGCAAAACATCTCACTTTTTGAAAACATTGGTTGAGATCAACCAATGTATGAAGAATAATAATCAAGTCGGGAGGCAGATTGTACAAAATGGTAACACTAGACCACCTATGCTATGTGGAATAGAATGATAGACAACAAAGAAGCAAATAGTTCATTGGACAAGCAACCAAGATGAGGAAATTCAGACAGATGTGAAGAAAGACCAAGATAGACGAAATGTGTCCAATAAGAGTCTAGGTGAAGCCTTGATAGTTTAAAAAAATAAAATTTGTTGAGATCCTTCAAGGACAGTAGATGAAGACCTTAGAGGTACCCATGAAAAGGTGCAAAACATACCAGTTGAAGAAAACTAAAAAGTTGGAGGAAGAGCAGAATGAATTCAGATGGAGTCGGTTGGAATTAAGTTGAAGAGACATAAGCTAATTGAAGATATGGTTTACAAGTTTGGAATTGCAGAATGGCATTTGTTTTGCCAACCACAATTTATTGTTTTTATTCATGTCATGCTATGGTTAGAAGAATAAATGGCCACAAATAATAAAACAAACTGTCATGAAAAGTAGAACAAACAATCGTCAGGAATTCCTAAAGAGAAAATTACAGTTCATTAAACCTAGAGATCCTATTCCCTTTACCTTTCCCTCTTCAACTGCAGTCCAAACAGAACTCTCCTACGATGTCAACAAAGATTTGTAACACATGATGGAAACCATTCTACTAACATGATAGGTCCTGTTCTAACACATTAAAAGGTTGACAGGTTATCAAGAAAAATCCTCAAAGATTGTAAAAGTTCCCATTAAACTCAGGCAAGCTTAAATCCAACACCAAAAGATTTGTTTCGAAGCCACGCTTGGGTTTTCTAATTCTGTTCTGAATTTCCTCATCTAGGATCTTCTGGTGACAACTATAATAGAATTCCTACAAAAAAGACTCCTGCAGTGCTCACAATAAATTAATTTTAACTGTAAATATACTCAAGCATTAAAATTTTGGACAAAAAAATTTAGCAAGGGTCAATATCTTAATTCCACGGCCATGAGATACAGAATGCATAACATCCAACTGCAACAACCAAACACTAGATGTCTAGAAAAACGAAATCTTGAGGTATACATATAACTAAAGTTGTTACAAGTTATACCGTTTTCCAACCATCTGGATCCAGGCATGCATTTATCTTGGTGCTGATACCTGGCAAGGGGCCAGGTTCACGGGTTATCTTCCCTCCACACAGTTTGATTGCTTCAGCAGTCTTATAGACATCATCTGTACCTATTGCAATCTGATAACATAAAAAGAATCAGACTTGTTAAATCATCAAGCATACAAGGTCATGGCTTAAAAATCATTCAAGAATTCATACACTACAGTAACAGTGGCAACATGAGGAAACAAAACATATTTATTACAAAAAGCAGTCGTATTTACAGCTCAAAAATCATGAATGTACAAAAGATTTGAAGAAAAATTAGAGGTTGAGTTACCTGCGCATAACCATTTCCTTTGTCATATTGAGTGACACCGTAATTGTAAGTCAACTCTAGCACAGTACTTTTGTCTTCGGGACCATAACCCATCATGGCTATCGTGTACTGGAAAATGAAACAACTAAAAATCAACCAAGCTTAAATATACAGACAACACAACCAAAACTTGCATTAGACAACTTCAGCGCAGATGAACTGGCAAATGTGATATGATAAGAATTTGAACCAATAAAAAAATGTTTACCGCACCAGTAAGCTGATCCCAAGTGTACCCCTTCCCCTTTCCCTCTTAGTGGGCTTGAGGGGAATGTGGGGTCCTCACAGGGTCCCTGTTGAAAATTGTTCTTGATGTGCTTTTATACTGATGAGTAAGCACTAATTATGTAGTATAATGAAAAAATACACATTGGTTCACATCGTAATATTTAATACTGTGCTCAGTACATATATGAGTCAGACTCAGAAACTCGCTAATTTCTGAAAGTTGTTGGTAGGTCAAATATGGCAAGTCACCTTGTACTCGGGATTATCTCTCTTGCGAAGGAGCTCCATGCCAAATGCCTAAAAATTCAGAAAAATCACTGACTCAGAATTTCAGAATAATTACAGCAGAACCGTCAGGGAGAAGTATTCAGATTATATGAAAAATTAATTCTTCTGTTGCTCAGAACAATACCAACCTTTTCATAGAAACTAATGGAGCGATCAAGATCACCCACCCTAAGCATTACTTGACACAGAGGCTCAGGTGTAGGTCCCCTTTCCAAAAGCTCAAACTTATAACCATCAGGATCTTCAATAAAAGCAATTACTGTACTGCCACCTTTGACAGGGCCAGGTTCCCTGGTTACTTTGCCCCCCTTAGCCTTTACAAGATCCACCGTCTTCGCAACCTAGACACGAAAACAAATAAATACAAACAACAGTAAATATTTGAAATAGCCAAGAAAAATACTTCAATACACGCACACACACATATATATGTACGTATGTATGTATGTATGTATAGGGAACCGAGTAAGAAAATTGAAAATACAGATCGACAAGTACTAAGAAAATGCTTCTGTAATTGTACAGTGTCCTTGTTTCTACAGTACAAAGCATCCTTTGATATGAAAAAGACATGGAAAACCCAGCAGAGCATGTTCAATTTGTTTAAAATGCTGGAATGATGAATGAAATACTACCTTAACAATGAATATTTGAAAGTGAAAATAAGAAAATTGTCGATCAATCTGGCATTTGAGAATTATTTAGTTTCTCCATTCAGTTGAAAGCTTAAAAATCAAGCTGATATGAATTTCAAATTGAGATTGTTAACAAATTTCATCAATGAGGAAAGAGTAACACAGTGATATATATTGAATTGGGCAACTTATATGAACTACAGACCATCAAACGTGTAACAAGAACTTACATCCTCAACCGCAATACCAAAATGTCCAAAACCAGTTCCAATATCATACTTGTCAACTCCATAATCTGCAAGCATAATTTAGTTAAACATAAAATTAATGAGATTTACCATAACCTATTGAAGTGCATTACAGAGTTCCCGTAAGCATGAATTGTGACACATTTAAACACTAAATTTAAAGTCATCTGGTTTTTTGACAAACATGAATACACAGCAATCTTAATGACCAAGCAAGATGACTTACTGTAAGTAAGTTCAACAACAAAGTGTGAATCTTCAGGCCCATATCCAAGAAAAGCATTTGTGTATCTCTCCTCAGGTATATCACGTTTCCGCAACAGCTTCATGCCCAAGCACTCCGTATAGAATCTGCATTTGTCACAAGTTAAAAAGCTTTTGAATTAAACCTACAATTAAATTTTGGAAAAGGGAAGTACAAATAAGATGTTAATGAAGCAATGGATGTCGAACTTTAGAGACATACTTTATGGTCTTGTCCAAGTCCCCAACACGATAAACTACATGAAGCATTCGTCGCTTGTCCTTCTTGACCCATTCTAAGGCATTCTCCTGGGTAACATCAGTACTTGCTTGTGAGATATTTCTAGCTGTGCTTGCCTCTATGTTATTTCCATCAGCTCTTAACAACTTATATGTTTTTGCACCAAACAACTGGGACTGCGGGATGGCTGGATATAACCCAAAATCCATAAGCATATGATAAAAATTATCAATTTATCTGAAAGTAAGCATGCTAATACAACATCTCCTATTCTTTTACCAGAAAGCATCAGATGCAGACACGGCAAAGTAGCAAACATGGGACATGATTGGCTAAACACCTGACAGAATTAAAAATAGCAGCAAAAAGATAGAAAGAAACAAAAAACTTAAAATGCATCAAGCAGCAAAAATGATAAGTTCACAGTTTTCCATCTTGTAGCATGATTAGATGTGCAACAACCAGAAAATTAAAAATATGTGAAAAAGAAAAAAATTCATAAACTCCAAAACAATTTCACCAACGGCTTGGAAAAATAAATCCTATCCAAGCATCTCATCAGGTCAGAAAAAACATAAAACGAAAAAACAAAAAAAAAGCCAAAAAAAACAAAAATCAAAACAAGGAAAAAAAAGTTTATGAATAATGTTAAGCAAGAAATCAAAAAGGTTATCGGTTTGTCAATAATACAATTTGACTTTTCCAATCACCTCAGTGGAGACATTTCAATCAATTTTCAAGTTCCGCTTTTGTCTAGATATTTAACATACTCCGTTTGTATGAGATTCTGACCATCACTAATCCAAAACAATGCAATCAAGTCAATTGATTTTTTCCTGCTTGACAAATTATATCTGGAATCACTAATCTTCATGGTTCCCTCCATCCAATGTGGTCCCTCCAAAATAATTTTAGCTTCCCCCGTTCATCAGCATCACCAATATCCAATGGTCTCTCTTGGTTTAATTACAAAAAATATCAAATTACTTACTGTAAATTCTAAAAAATAAAATGAGAAAAGAAACGAAAATCACACAAAAGATCCAACATAACAAAACATGAACACGCTTCATCGCAGCTATGAAACGAAAGGAAAACTAAAGATCGAACACAACCAGACCTGAACGCACTTAATTAGAGTTACTGTATCCAAAGAAAACGAGAACGAAACAATCAAAAGATCGCAATTCTGGCTTCCCATTCGAAACTGAACCAAAAAATACAACAACAGTAGCATCAAATCAGTCCGAAAAACCCTTGCAACAAACATATATATACTTTGAGCTCGGGTTTTTTTATAACTACTGCGGCATATACTCAATTCAATCACAGATTCCACCCAAACAAGGAAATCCAAGTATTGCAAAACTTCAAGTGAAAGCAAAAAATAAACAAGAAAAAGAAATCTCACCACTACCGAGATGAAAGAGAGCGAGCCTTCGAGAGGGATTGTAAGGCGTGAGGGAAACACCGACGCGAGCAGCAGCAGAGAATCTAAAAGAACAAATAGAAGGACGAAAGGAAGCAAGATGGAGAGACGAAGACGCCATCGGAAGAATCCTCACCATTTCTGTCTCGCCCTCCTACTCTCACTTACACGAGTCCTCTCTCTCTACTCTAGAGCTTACCGTTGATATCGCCGGACCGGTTAAGATATCCTCGAGAGTGTGTGAGACAGCCTTGGTTTCTTCTCGGTTGCTTCGATTTCATGTAAAAGAACTCGATTTCTTATTCAATTCCTTTTTCCTGTGCCGAATAAATCAGAGCTCAAAGCTCAGATTCGAAATTGGAACGGACGCACCTCGCTCCATTCCAGTAGCCATTTAAGACCCTAGGTTTCTTAGATAACGTAACCTAAAACGTTCTGACGCTACCAAGTCTATCAACAGGCCGAGTCGACGTTCCGACTCGGGCCGACTCGTAACTTTTTGTCTTGAATGTGATGTTCTAGACCAGACCAGAACATAGAAGCAAATCGTCTCCATGCTTACCTGATTTGCTCACAGATGTGCCCATGAGATGCTACCACGTGGAGCATCTCATGACCAATGTTTTTCCATATGAGATCCACTTAAAACATTTACAGCATTCAAATAAGATTGACTCTGAGATGCTCCACATGCATCTCACGGTCACATTAAAGAGCAAATCAGGAAAACATTGAATTCTTTACATTCAATAACTATCAAATACTTCAAATCAATGATATTTTTCAAAATAATTAAGATTCAATTAGCCTGTTTTTGAAAATTAGAAATTAGTGATATTTTTTTCAAATAATTGGGATTCAATGTCATTTTACTGTTTATAGAAACTTTCTTCCAATAATGCCCTCAAAAGACTTTGAAAATCTTTTCACTCATTTAGGTGTAAGTGAGGTTTGTAAGTCTTTTATAGTGTACTTTTGGAAGAAATTCTTGATGAACAATAAAATGATACTGAATCCCAATTATTTAAAAAACGTATCATTAATTCTCAGTTTTAAGAATTCGTCGACTGAATCTGAATTAGTTTGAAAAAAGTATCACTAAAAACCAATTTTCCCTACTTAATAATACATATGAGTGTCAAACAAGAGTTGAAAAACCTGTGGATCCTTTATCTAGACTCCTTATATGGATCCTCTACAGGATTGTCCCATGTGCCCTTTGAAGCATTTAAGAAAGTTACATTTACACCATTTGAGGGGCACATGGCACAATCCTATGGAGGATCCACATAAGGAGTTCAGATAAAGGATCCACAAGATTTCAATTGGTCAAATAATGGTCTCATCCCATACCTGGACCTAGAACCCTTCTTTCTTATAATAGGGGTTAGGTATGTGGTTTATTCGGATCTAAACCCTAAAAAAGATCATAGAGATGTGGTCAAGGTATCCTTTTTGAAAATTTCCCTACCATGGTTCTATAATGTCATTATCATATTTTTTTTCCGGTTTGCCGTTTCCTTCACTTGTTCCATCATTTCTTTGTAAGTTTCTACAATTGCCTCTGGTCGTTTTCCAAAAGTACTTTGTGCTAATTTCTTGTTGCAACATTATGAGGTTAAAATGACATCGCAAGTCCGTTCCTCTACCGTGTAGAATGGATTGCTTGTGTGTCCTGTTTAGGATTGCTTTTTATCAAAGGAAAAGCAATTCCATTGAGCATGATCCTTAAAAGGTGCTTTTGTAGACGTTGCCTTGAGGTAAAGATATAAAAACTTGATAAATGATTGCTTAAGTAGTGTTTTTTAAAATTACAAAGATAAGATCATCGTCAACACAAGCTAGTTTAGCCAAATTGGGGTCGAGACACAAATCTTGTCATAAACCTGCTATATCAAAAATCATATATTTAATTAATTTATGTTTATGTACGATAAGATTTACTGTTTCAGTATCAATGGGCGCCCTCAAGGAACAAAATGCTGAAAAAAGTTGATAAAAGCAAAAACAAAATTTTTTTTTTGGAAGTTTATGCAAATGTCGTCGGCACGCCACTCCATTTTGATGACACGTTGTGGAAAATCGCAAAACAATTTATGTTTCCCTCCATTTCACCTCATTTGGCTCAACACATGGCTTTGTTATGTCAACACATCACAAAAAATCACTAGAAACTCAAATCAACAATTTTCCAGCCGCGAATACGTACATTGTATGTATTATTTTATTAAGTCCATCCATGACTTTTTAAGTATTTCTCTTGATCTCTTAGACTCTTTAATATGAATCCTCTCACATCTCCTTAAAGATGTATCTCTAAGCCTTTGCCTTCTATCTCTTAACCATCTTAGCGTACTTTCCTCAATCGTATCCCTAATGCATGTTGTACCTAACAACTTTCAAATATCTTCATTTTGTATTGAATCTTTTTTGCAATATCCTTCTCTAAGTAGTGTGCACACGATGACATGCCCGGCTTTCCGTGGGTTTTTTCGTTGGTTTTGGGGAGTCGCCACTGTTCATTGTTAAGAGTGTGAACAGTCACCCACTTCTTGATTTACATTTATGTACATGATCTACCTAGAAACATTGGATAAGTGGTTCGGTTGTAACCCAAGGAAATTCATAGACACCTTGAGTTATCCCGCTAAATAGCAAATTCCCATGAGTCAGAATTTAGACAAGTGGACTCGATTAACTTGTGCAGGCTTCCACGACAGTAAAACAAAAATCTAGGCTAATAACACAAACCAGCATATAATCCTAAAATGAGCAGTTAAGGAGAAGGGATTTGGGGGGATTAAGGGTACAATGGAGATACAAGAACAGGGGAACATACTTCCTTTAAACAAATACGTGAACAGCCCCATGCACCTGACTGTTGGACCATCAAACAAAGCCTTCCTCCTCCCATTCAAACCAAAGATCTCTCCTTACCATGGGAGTCCCAACCATATCATGAAATGAAGAAGAAGAAAAGAGAAAACAGTAGAAAACAGTATACTCAATGTGGTAAAAATGGGAATGTGCTCACCATGCTTTCCTTTTCATATATGTGAAATAAAACACCAAAATGAACTTACCTTGGAGTTGTTTTTCTACTTGGGTAAGTGTTGATCCTCTGGTGGATGTGGACAGCGGCCAAGATCCCTCCTAGCCTCCACGAAAACTTTCCTCCTTGTCCTTTTGTTGACAAGAAAGGGAGAAGGAGATGAAAGATCAAGTTTAGGGAGTGGGTAATGGGGATTTGAGAAGAGATTGGTTGGTTCAGAGGTGTATGATGTAGAGGGGAAGGGAAGGAAGCAGTAAAAATCGACCAACCCTTGCTTATTGTTCGGATTTTCTATTTATAGAACACAGAGACAAAACTGCACATGTGCGGTTTTGCCTACGTTTTTTCAACAATCATTAGGGGACAAACTGCCGCAGGCGTAAGTTGACGAAAAGTGAACCACACTTATAGTGCGGTTGCTTTTCGTCCATTGCACGCTACGATTGGTTTGTGCAAACGGTGGCCGAAAAAATCAACCGCACACCATATGCAGTCGCATGCGCTTGCGGTTTTTCTCCCCCTTTTGGCTTGAGTTGACGGCTGAGGTGACTCAGCCGCCCACTCGAACGAATCATGCTCCTCCAATTTCTTATTATTTCCCATTTATCTTAACTAGTTTAATTAAGACATTTAAAACTTTGATTGATTTGCCTCTGGGACAATTTTGCTCATATCTTTTCCATCCGAGCTCCGATTCACGCAAATTTAATTGTGTTGGAACCGTGTCGGGATTCTCTACCCATTGGGATAGGGTATAGCAATCAATTTGGGCTCAAGCAAAAGTCACTTTTGTATCTTAGGGTTTTGAGATGTTTTGTTGTTTTTTTTAGCACACTTGTTGGTTTGATCAAAATTTGGGTGCTTACAAGTAGTACTCATCTTCTAAGCACATTGTTTTCTTTGCAACCTTACATCCTTTGTATTGTTTCCTATACTCATTTGTGCACTTTCAAATAGATGCTATCACTTGATAGTTATAATCTTTTACAAGCAAACCTATTTACATTTATAGCTAGAAAACATTCCTAATCATATGCTTCATGTGATAGCATCTCCCTCAAAATGGACTTTTAAGTTATGTTTGGAGCCTTGGATTTGGGGAGAAAATAAAAGAAAAGAAAAGGAGAAAAAAATTACTAATTTTCTTTTCTTTTTTGGTGTTTGGATGAGATGAGAAGAAAAAATACATATATTTTTTGATAAGATGATGGGTTAGGGTGGTAGGTGAGTGGGAGTGGGTAGGTGTTGGTAGGGTGGCAGTAGTAGCAGCAGCGACGATGGGTAGTGGTGGTGGTTGGTGGGGGTGGTGATGGGGCGGTGGTGAACGGTGGTGGGTGGGCGGTGGGGAGGATGGTGGGCAGTAGTGGCGGCGGGGAGGGGGCAGTGTTGGGGGGGGGGGGGGTGGTGGTGGGCGGTGACAAACGGTGGTAAGCAGGACGGTAGGGGTAACGGTTGGTGGGTGGTGATGGTGGTAGTAGTGAGGTGGGTGGGTGGTGTGGGTTATAATAAGTGATAGTGAATTTTCTTTTCTTTTAAAACCTCTATCTTTTTGGAGAGAAAATTATTTACATTAGAGAGAAAGAGGGGGAGAAAATTTGGAGAAAAAAAATGTAATCTTCCTTTGTTCAAAACAAACGAGAGAAGAAAATTTTAGCTTTTTATTTTCTCTTCTCCCTAAATTCAGGATTCCAAACATAGCATTAGTAGAGGGGAAAAGTAAAAAGAGGATGTCAAAACATTCTTTTTGGTTTTAAAATTTAGGTTCATATAATATAGTTTTTTATTCAAATACTTGACAGCCATAACCAAAAGTTGCTTGCTACAATAACCATATACAAGAATGAAAATAAAATTTAAAATTCAATGAAGTAGATGGAGCGATTCCCATCTCCTACAGCTGCTGTATATATTCCCTCACATTTATTTGGGTGTTCCACCATTTATTTGGGAGCCACACAATAAATGTGAGGGGATGCAATGGGTTGTATACAGCAGATCGAAAGGAGTGGGTTTTTTAGTCTCTTCGGAGACATCCGATAAAATTGGAACGATATAGAGAAGATTAGCATGGCCCTGCACAAGGATGATACGCATAAATCGAAAAATGGTCCAAATTTTTATTTTTCTCAAGCTCCTAAACCCATTAAAATGGGGAAGAATCTGTCTTTTTTGTTTTTTGTTATTTTTGTTAGTCGTTACCAAAAAAAAAAAAGCAGATCGAAAGGAGGAGAGTTGAAAACTTCTGATAACGTCACAACCAGCCGAAGTTAAAAACGAGGCTTGAGTTGACATGCTTTGTAAGCACATGATAGCTAGAGAATAAAGAGGGGATTAGTGTTTGATTGCTGGAGTTTCCGATTGGAGGTTCTTTTGTTGTGGTATGTCAGTCATTATGCCTAGTATACAATTGCTGACTATGCCGGTTATATAAAAGAAGGAAAACCAGTTAAAAAATGGTGGCAACAAATGGTTTTTTAAGTGCGAGAGCTTGCTGATGATGTTAGATGTTAAAAGTTGAGGGGCCTGACCTTTGTCAGATGCACTGCCATGTCCCCATCTTGACCATCCCTCTCACAGCTCTCACCTCTACCACAAAGCATTGCTGCCTAGGTGTCCCATCTCTCTAAGATACGCTTTCGGTGCGCATTACGCTGCCTTTCTCCACGTAGTGCGTGGATCAAAGTTGGTGGCTATCGTGTCCGCGGTCTCGCTTTTACGGAGTTTCGCAGTAAGCAAAGGTAGCCTTGAAACTAATGAGAACGCTGGTGACTGGTCGCAGAGAATTTGCTTCACTGTTTCTGCTACGGTATTCCCCATCTTAGAACCCTTGGGATCCAGAGGTATAGTCTTTTTTTCAACCTTTTTCGTTTGTCTCATTCTTTCTTTGAGCCATTTTTTTGATCGTAATCGCTCTTTAAACAGTTAATCGAGAACGAAATTGCAAATGGGTATTTGGGAAATTTAACATTCTATTGAAATTTTATACGGGATTTGAAGAAATTTCTAGCTTTCTTAGTAATTGGGGTTTGTTTTCTTTATCTTTGATTTATGAATTACAATGACTTGTAATTCAGTTACCAGGTCTGTAACAATATTTCCGACTAGCTTCTGATGAATTTTGCTGAATCTCTGGGCTCTGGGCGCGTTTCTTTAAACTAGTTCGTAAAGCGGCAAACTGTTTTTGAAGAATTATCAAGAACTTGTTGAGGATATTAGATACATTACTGTCAAGGCACCAGAATTTGGTTCATATAGTGATTGAGTTTGCAAATTCGTTCGCCGCAGCATAAAAAGATTGTTTAGTTTGAAGCTGATGAGTTGCTTTACGATTCTGGCAACTGGATCTGTTTCGTTTGGTTGCTTTCAGTAATGGGGTGTGTTTACTCAAGGGCTTGTATCGGAGAGATTGCTAGGTCTCCAAGGGATGCTCGAACTAGAGAAAGTGAAAATGTAAAAATCGCCGGGGATTCTGCTTTCTCTCCCAGATCATCGAGTGTGGCAGAAGGGGAAATTGGAGATCAGTTGAATCAGTTGAGTTTAAATCGGGACTCTGAAATGGGTATAAATAGACTGTCAAGGATGTCTTCTCAGTTTCTTCCTCCCGAGGGGTCCCGTACAATTAAGATTCCATCAGGAAACTACCAGCTGAGATACTCGTATCTTTCTCAACGAGGTTACTACCCAGATGCTCTTGACAAAGCAAATCAGGACAGTTTTTGCATTTACACTCCATTTGGGACAAACCCTAATGACCATTTCTTTGGGGTTTTCGATGGTCATGGGGAATTTGGAGCACAGTGTTCACAGTTTGTCAGGCATAAATTATGTGAAAATTTGCTTAGAAATAGTCGGTTCCATATTGATCCTGTTGAGGCATGTCATGCTGCTTTCCTGGCAACAAATTCACAGTTACACTCTGATACAATAGATGACAGCATGAGTGGAACAACTGCAATTACAGTATTGGTTCGTGGTAGGACAATATATGTTGCAAATGCAGGTGATTCTAGGGCTGTTATTGCGGAGAAAAGAGGGGATGGCATTGTGGCTGTAGATCTTTCAATTGATCAGACTCCTTTCCGACCTGATGAGCTTGAAAGAGTCAAGCTTTGTGGAGCAAGGGTTCTAACTTTGGATCAGATTGAAGGGTTGAAAAATCCAGATGTGCAGTGCTGGGGTACAGAAGAAAGTGATGATGGTGACCCTCCAAGACTGTGGGTTGAAAATGGCATGTATCCTGGTACAGCTTTTACTAGAAGTATAGGTGACTCCATTGCTGAGACGATTGGTGTTGTTGCTACACCTGAGATTGTTGTTCTGGAGCTCACACCAGATCAGCCTTTCTTTGTGATTGCCAGTGATGGGGTGTTCGAGTTCCTCTCCAGCCAAACTGTTGTTGAAATGGTAACTGAATGTTTGATAATCATCTTTTGATTAAAACAACTCATTACTATGAATTATTTCTATCACTTAATAAGTTTACTTGTTTAAAACTGAAGGTTCTTGTCACTGTTTGAGATTGGTCAAAATCTTTCTTACTACTGGTATAATTATTGACAATTATATCTGTTACTGAAAGTAGAAAGAGTCAGCTATGTTCAAAAGTTGATAATATTGAGAAACCATAGATTTGTTTTTATTCTTATATGTTTGAATGTAGTTTTGTTGTCTGATCATGCTTTCTTTCACCACACTCAGAAATATGTTTGGGACCTGGTACCTGAAACTGATTAACTACACCAGAATGAAAAATATGTTCTGGTGATCTGAGCACTTATACCTTGTTTAATAATGATTTCAATTGCTACTATAAAATCCATACAATGATTTCTTACCCTTTATGAGCTCTCTCTTTTCTTTAGTTATGAGTATGCATGTACATTTGTAATATGAGTCCAACCCCATCAGACTCCCCAAAGGAAAATATTGAGAAAAACAATCTTTGTAGAATGGATTTCTTGATTGCATTTACCTCACCTCCTTTCTTTTCAAAGTTGTGATTGTTACCTCTGTCCAAATTGCCCAACAATCTGGAAAAGGGTTGAGTGGCGAGGTTGAGGGTGAGGGAGGAGGTTAAGAAGAGGGGGAGGGAGGAATTGGCTCAACCATATGAACTTTCTTTTATGGGCCTTTATCCTTTGATAAATGTCACTCCAAACTTTTTCAGCAGAAAGTATCAAACTTGTGAGTGGACAATCAATGAGAAGGCATTGGGCAGCTTGCCTTCTTCTTCTGCTGCCTTATAGAGGATACAATTGTTAGGGGGGAAAAAGATAGAGAGCAGAAAGATAATAGCGCAAAAACTACCATTACATATGATCACGGTTTTAAAAGTCCACATATCCCCTGAGCTATCTAGCGATATATTACCTTTACCTGGGAGACAATATAAATCTAATTGTTTAATCATGTGTTTTTCCCCTGATATAGCTCCTTTCCTCAAGTGGCAACTAGAGATATCAATATTTTAAACCTCGCATATGGTCCCAATCTCCCAGACAATATATCCTTCAAGTATAATACTCCAAAGATACTATTCTACTTTGGCTAATCATAGTTGTGAAAACGCCTAGGCGATGCCAGGCGATAGACCTGCCTGTAGCCTAGGCGACCGCCTAGGCGATTAGGCGGTCGCCTAGGCAACAATTTTTTCATTTTAAAATAATCAAAATATGTTCATCATCCATTGTAGATGGAAGTACCAAAAAGACCTAAATATTTTACATTTTAAAAAAGAACAATAAAAACTAATAAAAATACAGGCCCTGTTTCCTTGTTCTCACGTAACCACTCAAATTTGCTAGGACAGAGAAAGAGAGAGAGAAAGAGAGAGTGAGAGAGGAGAGTCAGTCTAGGCGCTCAGTTCGTTGGATAAGAACTAAGCGACTGGACCGAAGCTCGACGAAGAAGAGAAAAAAAGAAAGAAGAGAAAAAAAGAAAGAAGAGAAAAAAGAGAGAGTGAGCGACTGGAGAAGAAGAAGAGAAAGAGAGAGACAGCGACAGAGAAACAGAGAGACAGAGGAGAGGAGAAAAGAGAAAAAGAGACAGAGGAGAAAGAGAGAGCGAGAGCGAGAAACAGAGACAGAGGAGAAAGAGAGAGTGACAGAGAAATAGAGAGCGAGAGCGAGAAAGTTTCGTTGGAGAAGAAGAAGAGAAAAAAAAATGACACTGACGAAGCTCGACGAAGAAGAAGAGGAGAAGTTGTCGGAAGACATACCTTGCTTGCGGCTTGCGTTGATGAAGCTTGACGAAGACGATGGAGTAGAAGCTCGACGAAGCCTGTTTCTTGTGTGTTGATGAAGCTTGACGAAGACATGCGTTGAGGGAAACACTTTTTTTTTATCTTCATGTTTGCTCGCCTAGGCGAACAGGCGGTCGCCTTCTCGCCCAGGCTATCGCCTAGGTAGCCTAGGCACAGGTCGCCTAGGCGACACCACGCCTGGACCTTGTTAGAACGCCTGGTTGCCTAGGTGGCCGCCTAGGCGCCTAGGCGACCGCCTTTAATAACTATGGGCTAATGTATCTGCTAGTTTGTAGCTTTACCTTGTAACATGAGAACTTACTTGACAAAGCACAGGCTAGCCAAAGAAAGGGAATAAATCATCAAAAACACTGCTGAGATTCCGGAAACATAATGGAAGAGTCTCTCTTCACCTCTGCTGATGTGAAACCTTCAGATTTCATGTGTTTCAGTCCTGTCATCAAAGTACACATCTCCTCTATCAGTTTCACCTGCTTTGCGTGTTTTATTAAACTGCTGTCCCTTTTTCCCTGTTGTAATTTAATTCTTAAAGCTTGACACTGTTGCTTGGTGGAAGAATCTTCTTTGCTATATCGCATCAGAGACTTTTTTTTTTCGTAGCCTATTTCATTTGCAAAAGAATTTGGTATAATTGATATCCACATGGCATATAATGGAAACATTATTTGAGTCCATTTGCAACTTTACATATTGAGTCAATTTGGAGATTATGACATCTTGGATCCATTTGTATTCATGGTCATGATCAGCCTACAGATTCTATTTTTATAAGATTACTTACTGCTACAATCAGGCAATTGAACTTTAGACTGTAACAACCTACAGTTAGGATGTGTGTTTTTAATTTATTCACTAGGTTGTTTTCTGGCCTGAGTATATCGTGCCTTGTGGTTTGGATGCTCTAGATTTGTGCCCTTATAAATGTCCTTGTTGTTCTTTGGGTGAGACTGTACCTGGCTCCAACTTTGATTAGGGAAATTTATGGTGTATGCCTTTGTGGCTGGGGTAAACTTGTATATTCATCTCTAGTTTCCTATCCAGCACCTAGAAAAGTATGTTTTTTTACCTTGCTGATGCATTCATGCCATCCTGGCTTTGTATTCTGATACCGAATTTTCAGGTTGCAAAATTCAAAGATCCTCGTGATGCCTGCGCTGCAATAGTTGCTGAATCTTATCGACTTTGGCTACAGTATGAAACTCGTACAGATGACATCACTGTGATAGTTGTGCATGTTAATGGGTTAACTAATGTAAGGGGACTTCTGGTCTACGATATTTTGATTCTCTTTATTATTGTAACATGTACCTTTTTAATTATATTTTTCTTTCATATGTTTCTTTCCTTTTGTTTTCTCTCTATTATTTTCCTTTTTCCTTTTTTTTCGTAATCAACTCATTTTGTTTACTTGATAGGTGGATTCTCTTCACTTTGTAACCCCTGATTTGAATCCTCCAATGCCTCAAGTTGTCGAGATGACAGGATCTGAATCTCCATCGATCATGGGCTGGAATTCAAAGAACAATCGTGCAAGGCATGATTTGTCACGGGCACGTCTTCGGGCAATTGAGTGTTCTCTAGAGAATGGCCAAGTTTGGGTTCCTCCACCATCACATAGGAAGACTTGGGAAGAAGAAGTAAATATTATTTATGTTATGCTTCTTGCCTCTGCATTTGACCATGTTGCATTAAAATTAAAAACAGAATAGGATATCATCCATAATCGGCACACTACAACGGAATCCGATTGCAGCGAGAAATGATTAAGGATTGGATAGGATGCTCTCCATAAATGATGCATTATATCACCATTTAGTTGCAATGATAAGTGACCAAGGATTCTCGCGTCAAGTTGGACAAACGTGAGTAAAGAAGCTAATTCAAGCGAGTATGGTTTGCTTAGATACTTGGAACGTAGGAATTTTAACAAGGAACTAGAGTTAGTAAATACTATGAGAAGAAGGCAGACAAATGTAATGTGTTTACAAGAAACTAAATGGAAAGGGCATATGGTTGAGGAGGTTAATAATTATAAAATTTGGTATATAGGAAAAGGTAATAATAGAAATGGGGTAGAAATAATAGTAGACAAAAATATGAAAAATAATATTGTTAGTATTAGGAGAACTGGCGATATAATAACATTAATTAAGTTAGTTATAGGTCAAAAAGTTTAAATATATTAGCGTCTAGATTCTTTGATGAAAGCATTAAAAAAAGTTTTGCAAAGAAATAGATGTGTTAATATACAAGGCATATTTGAAAGCGAAAGGATATTTATAGGAGGGGACTTAAATGGTCATGTAGGAGATGGGGTGATGTTTATAATAAAATTCATGAAGGAAGAGACTATGGTCAAAGTAATGAGATGGGAGAACCAATCCTTGAGTTCGCAGTGGTATATGACCTTACTTTAGCAAATACCTTTGTCTAAAAGTGAATTGAAATTTTGTAACATTTTAGAGTAGATCATATTGGAGTCAAATTGACTTCTTTCTTCTTAGGAGTGAACTAGCCACTTGTAAAGATTCTGATTTTAGCTTTCCAGCATAGGTTATCTTTCTTAAGAATTGGGAGAAAAACAAATTAACTAACCCAAAAGTAAAATTGTGAAAGTTGAAAGGAGAGAATTACTAACTTTTGGGAATAAGCTTATGAATGATACTAGTTGGGACCATAAGAGTGATCCAACTAGCATGAGGAATGAAATAGCTAATTGCATTAGAAGACTTCGGAAAAAAGTCTTAGGAGAATTGCAAGGTAGTATTCCATCTCATAGAGAAACTTGGTGGTGGAGTGATGTAGTCAAGAAAACAAGCTATTCCAACTTGTATGATAAGTTAGGCATCAATGAAGAGGAAAACCTTATTTATAAACTATCAAGATTTAGAGAAAGAAAAAAAAAAGGACTTAGATTAGGTTAGCTGTATTAAATGCGAAGAATCAAGAGTTTTAGTCAAGATGAAGAGATCAAAAAAGGGTGGAGAGATTATTTTATGAAATTATTAAATAGGGATGGTACACAAAGATCTCGGTTTTGCATGGGTGTTAGCATTAATGGAACTAGAGAATAAATCTATATTTGTAGGGTTTGAGTTGTTGAAGTTAAAGAGGCTCTAATCAAAATGAAAATAGGAACAGCCTGGAGCCCAGATGGCAACCCTATATAGTTACTAGAAGTAAATGGAAGATATTGGCGTATCTTGGTTGGCTAATCTATTTAAAATGAAATTTTAAAGACTAAGAAAATGACAAATGCTTGGAGGCGTAGTACAATAATACCAATATATAAGGATAAGGGAGATGTGCAAGAGTTCAAATTACCGTAGAATTATTCTTTTAAGTTACACTATCAAATTGTGGGACAGAGTGATTAAACATTGATTAAGACTAATAACTAGAGTGATAGAAAACCGATTTGGATTTATATTTGGAAGGTCCATTATAGAAGCTATATTTTTACTTAGACAATTAATAAAAAAAAAGTTTAAAGAAATGAAAAATGATATGCATATAATTTTTATTGATTTGGAAAGAGCATATAATAGGAATTCGAGGGAACTAATTTGATGGACTTTGTATAAAAAAAGGTGTACCCATGAAATGCATTAATGCAATTAAGGATCTATATGAAGGAGCCTTAATGAAATAAAAAAAACTGTTGGCAGTGAGACAAGTGAGTTTTTCATTAAGATAGTTTTGCACCAAGGGTCAGCTATTAGCCTTTATCTATTCGCTTCAGTTGTGAATGAATTGATGAGTTATATTCAAGATGAGGTGCTTTGGTGTGTGTTATTTGGAGATGATGTTGTCTTAGTAGGTTCTAGGGAAGTAATAAATTTTAAGTAGTAATATGGAGAGATACCTTAAAATCAAAGGGTTTAAGAATAAGCCGTGCAAAGACTGAATATATGAAATATCTTTTTAATAAAAATAACAATATAACTAATGGGACTATTATAATTGACAATCGGGGTATCCCTATAAGCAATAAATTCAAATATCTTAGATTCGTAGTATAAAAAGATATGAAAATTGATGAAAATGCAACACATAGGATTAGTGCTGGTTGGCTTAAGTGGAGAGGTGGTTTTAAGGCATTATGTGATAAGTGCGGTCCATTTAAATTAAAAGATAAGTTTTATAATTCAGCAAGTAGACCGGCTTTGTTGTATGGTACAAAATGTTGGATTGCAAAGAAACAACATGCTCAGAAGATGAGGGTAATCGAGATGAAGATGCTAAGATGGAAGTGTGGCAAAACTAGAAAAGACAAAATAAGAGATGAAGATATTTGGAAGTGTTTAGGAATAGCATGAATTAGGGATAAAATTAAAGAAATTAGGTTAATGCGGTTTGGAAATGTAAAGCGAAGACTTGGAGATGCACGTGTAAAAAGGTATGATGCATATTGAAGGGCCTAAGAGATCAAGATGAAGACCTAAAAAAATATGGATAGAGTGAATAAAACAAGACCTACATAAACATAAATTAACTAAAGATGTGGCTAATGATAGAATGGGTTGGAGAGACAAGATTCGTGTTTCCAATTCCACCTTTGTGGGAATTGAATTATGTTGATGATGATTGGTGACGATGAGAATATTTAACAGTGAATCTTACTTTTAATTTTGTGATTCTCATTCATTTTCATATTCACTTTCCATTGCAGGCACATATTGAGCGTGCATTACATGACCACTTCCTCTTCAGAAAACTTACAGATTCTCAGTGTCATGTTTTGTTGGATTGCATGCAAAGAGTTGAGGTGAAGCCTGGAGATATTGTTGTGAAACAGGTTTGTATCTGTCTTACTTGTTTTCTGTTAAGTACAGCATGTCTGATGAATCAAATAATATGGATGTGACCCACACTTATCGTGCTGCATAGGGCTCAGGGGTTAGTCAAATGTTGACCTTAAAATCTGGAGATGCTGTTTGACAGGATTGATCATAAAAGATATTTAATTTTGAGGAAGCAAACAACCTTGAGAAAATGAAGTTTCATGAGAACTTTTGTCATGTCCAACTCCTGAAATACATGTCAAGGACCAGAATTTTGGTGGCCTGAACTAAATGTAGAAGCAAAATCCTTCTTGCAGTACTAAATCATATTGCTTACAGTATCCTCATATGCAAGCACTTGAAAATTCCAAATAATAAACCTGAGGATGAAGAAGATAAGTTGCCGGGGTCACAATAACCTCTCATCCCTAAATGATGTACATGGAGAATAACCAATTTCACAAACTATGAATGATGAAGGATCTCTCTCTCTCTCTCTCTCTCTCTCTCTCTCTCTCTCTCTGTGCATGTGCACTTAAGGTGTGTCTGTTTCTATGCATACGTGCACCTGCGTTTGTGTGCAGTTAGGTGACTTTATGTATTCTTTGAACCTCAAGTATAATGAGCATCATGCAATCATATTTTTTCAGGGCGGAGAAGGAGACTGCTTTTATGTTGTCGGAAGTGGGGAGTTCGAGGTCTCGGCCACCCAGGTTCTCATTTTGCTGATGCATATGTTCCTTTTTTCTTTTCAATCACTTGAGATATTAGATAATGCTTTTAGTCATGGATTTCGATTCTTGTCTTCTGAGATCATATATCTGTACTTTTAATGGTTAACTTGGGCTATAAGGTTAATATTTTTGGCCCTATGGATCTAGGATGCCTTGTATTTTATAGTTGGGTGAGCTTTCAGTTAAACTTCTATTTTGGCATGTTTCCACTGGTGTTTTGGAGCTTGGATGTCAACTAAGAATTAAGATTCTCAATTGCAGGAGGTGAATAACGAACAGGTGCCAAGAATTCTACAACGTTATACAGCTGAAAAGTTGTCATCTTTTGGAGAGCTGGCCTTAATGTGAGAACCCCTTCTATTGTGTAATCCCTTCATACTGAAATTTAAAATTGAATATCTTACTTAGTCTCGTTTACACCGAAAACTGAACCAGCTATTTATATTTCTAGAAGCGGTTTTCTCCTTTAATTGAAAATATAATAAATTGAAAAAATATGCTAAGATAAGTAGGATAATTGAAGTTTTGATGCTTCCTCATCTTCTAGCATGGTATTTCTGATTGCCCTTGTATCTTGGTTGCTTGTTGGTTAAGGGTGGGATAAGAGATTCATAGGATAGAAAAAGGAAATGAGAAAGAACGATTCCCTTCTTAGCTCTCAGTGATTCAACGCTTAATCAGTATTATAGATCACCTTAGTCCTTTATCTCAAATATAAATAGGGATTTCAGTTGAGCCTTCAGTTTCTGTTGCCCGTTGATAGGTTTGTTATTCCAAATAGATTTCTAGCACCATTATCATTTTTTTGGTTGTTCTAACACTATTTTCAAGTTACATGGAACTGATAAGTTTTTAAGGCATTTGCAGGCTGTTTATTTCTGCGAGTCACGGTAGATTTGATTCCTGCGGCTGATGGTTCTCTTAATCTATGTTTCTGGTTAAACAGGTATAACAAGCCACTCCAGGCCTCTGTTCGGGCTGTGACAAATGGGACTCTCTGGGCTTTAAAGAGAGAAGATTTTCGAGGAATTCTTATGTCAGAGTTTTCAAATTTGTCATCATTGAAGTTGCTTCGATCAGTAGAACTTCTTTCAAGGCTGACAATCTTACAGCTGAGTCATATTGCAAATTCTCTTTCTGAAGTTTCCTTCGTAGATGGCCAAAAAATTATTGACAAGGTAAGCGCATCCTCTTTTGGAAGTGTTTCAAAGTTTTATGTGTTTTTGGAACAGCTTTTTAGTTGCAACAGAGCAGATTATGCTACATTAAAGAATGAGCTGACCAATCCTATCTGTCCGTTTTATACGGCAACCTTTAAATTAGCCACGTTGACAATATCCAAACTATGTAATACCCGGTAGTTTATGTGCATAAGGTTTTGCGATCTGTATCATCATCCATATAACTTTTTTAATGTTTCCTAAGTCTTAGACAAAAGAAAAATTTTAATCATGGGTGAGTCCTTTATGTCACATGGAAGACTCTCCCATATAAAGTTTAGAATGTGACCTAAGATTGTGTCATAGACATGTAGAGAAGTAGGGCCCTCTAAATAAGCTTGTAATTGTGAGTGCAAGTTACCTGTCTCAACAGGTAATTCTGGCTGGTGCAGCAACTCTGGCTTATATTTTATTTTTGACCCTTATATTCTTATGATTGGCAACATGTGCAGAATGAGTGTCTCTCTGGACTTCATATTATTCAGAAAGGTCAAGTGAGGATTACTTTCAACATGGACTTGATAACAAGTCCAAATGTCTATAGCCTCTTCTCTGATGAGCAGAAAGATCATACTCAAAGAAATAGAGAGATCTCAGTGGAAAAGACAGAGGGATGCTATTTTGGTGAATGGACACTTATGGGAGAACATATTGGTTCCTTAAGTGCAGTTGCTGTTGGTGATGTTGTATGTGCTGTTCTGACGAAGGAAAAGTTTGATTCAGTTGTTGGACCTTTGACAAGGCTTTCCCATGAGGATCAAAAGTATGTTGTCATTTTGCATAGGGAGTGTTTCTTCTCAAATTCAAACTATAAACTCTTAAGTACTATTAGTTTCATGGGTAAAATTTAGAACTTCCCTTTTCATCAGTTCCTATGTTTTCTTTTATTTGATTCATGTACCATGAATGCCTGATACAAATAGATAATGGCATTCAGGACACGAGACTATTCTTCGAGCTTTTCAGGGGAATTGGCTAAAAGTATAAATGTTTCCAATTTTGCTAAAGTTCAGCTCTCTAATTTGGTAAGGGAGAATAATTCTGTCTATTGTGTTTTTGTCTTTATTTTCGTTGTGTTGCTGTGATCTGATTGGAGGAAGAGATAGGCATCTTAAAGTTTATGTATTATCTGCCAGGAGTGGAGAACATGTATATATTCCACCGACTGCAGTGAGATTGGACTTGTAATGACGAGGGACTCAGGTTAGTATACATCATTCAGTTTGGTGTTTTGTGGTTTATTCAACATTTGATTTTGGGGCTTTAATTTCAGCATTAACTATCTTAAATTTTTTCTGTGGAGGTCCTTTTTATTTTAATAAATTAGGGCCAAACAATAATTTCTGCATTGTGTTACTTAATAGAATTTTTATAAGTTTTGTTCCTTTGAGGCATTATTCGTGAAGTAATGGATCTCAATTTCATTTAGATAATATGATGAGCTTAAAAAGATTCTCGAAGCACCGAGTAAAACAGCTTGGAAAGGAAGAACAGGTCTTAAAAGAGAAGGATCTGATGAAGAGTTTGAGCTCATCAGTTGGCATACCACAAATACTTTGCACTTGTTTTGATCAGACACATGCAGGAATATTGCTCAATGCATGTCTGGCATGCCCAGTAGCTTCAATACTTCATATCCCATTGGATGAATCATCTGCACGATTCTGTGCTGCCTCTGTTGTTGTTGCTTTAGAAGATGTCCACAAGGTCTGACTCCTAGGAACTGAAATTTTTATTAATATTTCCCTATAATTTTGGTAGTAGAGTGAACATTCTTTTTAATAATCAAGCGGCAGATGGCAAGTTTGCTGATATTCAATTTTCTCTTTCATTTTAATTGAACATCAGCATGGTGTTCTCTACAGAGGTGTCTCTCCGGACGTTCTAATCTTTGATCAAACAGGACATTTACAGGTTGGTCTGTGAGTTTATTTTCATTCTCTCATTATATGTATCAATATAATTTTCTTGTGAAGAAAACAAAATTTGACAATGTTATGCTCAATGCATCTCATTATCTTTATTTGCATTCCAGCTAGTGGACTTCAGATTTGCAAAGAAGCTATCTAGTGAAAGAACGTATACAATATGTGGTATGACAGACTCTTTAGCTCCAGAGATAGTCCAGGGAAAGGGCCATGGTTTTCCTGCTGATTGGTAAAGATGCTCCCATTGTCTTGTTAGAGTTCAGCTAATCTAAAACATCAGAAAAAGGTCATAATTTGCATCTCAATTGTGGAAAATAATTTGGTACCCTTGGGGTATATACCATGTACCCGAAACCATTCAAAACTTGACATGTTTGCACAGGTGTTGGGATCACAAGTCATGCATGCATGTCATTGGAATTTGATGTGTTAAATTTCGCGTATATACAAATCATCGTGGCATGTTACACTATACCCTTTTTTTTCCTGCATTTGTTTCAGTTTAAATTGAAACAAGAAGTTGTAGTATGACTTCAAGAAACAGGACACTAAAATATGCTCTTTTAGAGTCTTAAGTGGTTCAATTCAATTGAACTTTTAATCTTGTTCTAAAAGACTTGAAAATGAATATGTACTTCAGTGCCATAATGGTTCAGTTCAATCAAGTGTTTTACTTCTATATTCTGCTGTCTGTATTATATGTGGGTTTGGCTTCTTTTTGTATTTTCATCTATTTTTTGAACTAGGTTCACCAGAGATTAATGCCATTTGAGTTTGTTTCTGCTCATCTTAGTCACAAAACCATACTTTCCATTTAGAGTCATTTTGGCAACTTTCCATGGCTTTTAGAGTCTTAGCCCATGCTTGTTCATTGGTTGCTTTGCTTTTAGCCTTCTCTGTTTTTTTTTTTTCCGTGTTGCCTTTGTCCGGATACTGGATTGAGTGTGATTACCGCATTTTCTAAATGAAAAAAAATTCAGGTGGGCCTTGGGAGTCTTGATTTATTTCATGCTACAGAGCGAGATGCCATTTGGGTCATGGAGAGAGAGTGAGCTTGATACATTTGCAAAGATTGCAAAAGGACATCTGAATCTTCCACAAACTTTCAGCCCTGAAGCTGCTGACATTATAGCTAAGGTCTGAATTAAATTATTATGATCTTTCCTTGCCTTTTATAGACATTCCTTAGAAGTAAAATAACATGCAATCCATATGAACTAACTCTTGGTTCTACACATGAATTCCATCAGTTGCTTGAAGTTGATGAAAATGCAAGATTGGGAAGCCAAGGATCTGATTCGGTCAAAAGTCATAGCTGGTTTGATGGCATTGACTGGAAAAGAATATCTGATGGTAGCTTCCCTGTTCCTAATGAGATAACTTGTCGCATAGCACATTATTTGGAAAGTCATGCAGAGGATTGTTCTGCCCTTATGCCTTCCCCATGTCGAGATGCAGTGGCGCTTGATGATTCAGAATGGCTTGAAGACTGGTAAGAGTTTCAAATAGGTTGGCTACCTCTCACAGGCGTCACTGGTTGTGAAAGCTCTGATTGAATTATCAAAAGGGATTCTACTAGAAATTTTTGAATCTGGGATTAAGAAAATCAACATGCAAATGGGTGTAAATGCTGTAATCTATGATTTAGTTGTGATTTCGTGATTCTGCTCTAATTACCTGACACGAACATCAAAGAGGACTTCTGTGTTGGGTGCTTGTAGCCTCGGCTAGCCATTCAAGCAGCTCTACAGGGCTCAGTTGTGGATTCTTTCCTGTAAATATCTGTGTATACAAGCCAAATATTATTTGCTGATGGCTGATAGTAGCAAGATTTTGACTTCATTAGAAGCATCATTTTTTCATGTACACTCCCATGTGGGGGATACATGAACTTTCTTTTGGGTTCACCAGAGTTGAGTTGAGCTAGATTGAATTCGATTGTTGGGATTTTAGAGTGATTTAACAATTTCATTTATTATAAAGGATATGCAACCAACATCCTTTTTTCGTTTTCTGATGATGTTCTGGTCTGTTTGGTTTTAAACTATGATCGTTTGTCTTCACTGGTGTTCACATTTCATCAAAATGGTGGTACTAACCACTCGCCTTCCTCTTTGCCCTCTTTCTCGATCGAATTCTTTCCGGTCTTCTCGCCTTCTCTATCAAACGCAGATGCACCTATCTGTCTCTCTCTTTCACATGCTTCGACTTTCACGGTGTTGACATCTAAAGAGGAAGGTAAGAAAGAAAGAAAATAATTTAGAGTTTCAACGATCTGGGCAGAGTTTTTTGAAACATCCGAGGAGGTTCAAACGGTGAGTGTACGTCGATTATCTCTCACGTCATTTAACCAACATGTCCTTTCTGCTTGTTTATCTCTCGCCCTCGCTACTGTATCATACTCTGGAGCAGAAGTGCAGAACTAGGGTTTTCAATTGCTGAATTTCTGTATGTTTTTTCTTCCTCATTTTCTTTGAATTCGCTAACACTATATCTGATTTCTCTGAATACTGTATTTTTTGTAGTTTACTGGTTTCCGTTCTGATTTTGAGATCTCTTGATATCGGAATGAGGTACGAATTTCATTTGAAATTAATTCGATTCAAAATTCTCGATTTTTCCTGGAAGTTTTGGATGTATAATCTCATTATTAGAGGTATTTGATTCAGCTAGAGAAAATGGCGGAGAGTGCACCGTTTCGGCTGGGAACTATTGGAGCGTTTACTCCGTCGGTGGTCTCCTCGGCGTCGATCGTGATTCGTAAGAAGGCGCTTTATTAGTTCTTTAGGTTTTAAAACACTTTTTAAAGGTAAGGTGTTAGTAATTCTAGATGGGTAAGTCCTTACCCGTAGGCGTCAGAGGGATACTACCCATTAAGAGAAGCTCCTTAACGCTTATCCGGGAAGCTAGTGGCTTTTTTTTTTTGTAATTTTTTTAGCTTATTCGATCTCCTCGCTCTTTCTCACACACACTACTCTTCACAAACACGACAGAACTCACACGATCTACGGATCCAAGCGAACTGGACGAAAGCCGCCGACGGCTCCATATGACCGTCCGTAGATTCGCGAGACGGTGGAAGGAGAGACGGAGGTTGGTTGTCGAAGCTCGTTGACACTGCATCTAGATTCTCTCTGCTTCTTGAAAGCTTCTTCGTTCATCACTCCTGATTCTGGAAACCCCGGTCTGTTTTGTGTTTTTCTTTTTGACAGTTCATTTTCTTTTGCAGTGTTGTTTTTAATCTGTTTTAGTTAGGGTTTTCGAATTTCGTTCTGGGGTTGTACTTATGTTATAATGAGTTGTTTGGAAAATTTGGTGTTTTTTTTTTTTGTTGCTTTTGTTGGGGTTGGGTCTCATTTTTTCTTAAATGTGTTGAGATCCTGGAGCTGAAAGTACATTTGAAGTTGAACAGTTTTCTCCATGTCAAGACGCAATTAACAAGATTAACAAAAGTGCTTTTCGGACTTTCAGTGACGGAAGGAGAGGGAGAAAAGGAACGAAGGGAAGAAACGAGACCGGGGGACAGACTAACGAAGTGAGAAGTGAGTGAGGGAGAACGGAGAGCAGAGAGGAGAGAAAACGATTCCGAGCCATTACGGAAGCAACAATGCGGATGCGGTACGCTGGTCCGCTAAATTAGGTTTTAACCTAGTTCTTACGCTCTAAGGATTTGGAGAAGACGTCGTGCTCGACAAATAGGGAGAGCAGCAATCCTCTTCCTGGCGTTTTCTCCTATTTCTTCTCCACTTCATCCGCTGCATCTCCTTCATCTATAACGACAGGTATGTTTCTCCCATCTCTTTCTCAAGGTCTTCTTCTCTACCTCATCGTCTTCTTCTTCTGTTTCCTAGGTCTACCTTCTGTAACAAAATGCTTTTGATCTTCTAACAAATTTTGCTGGATCCAGTCGTCAGAATACAATATGATCATTAGAAACGACTAGGGTCACCGTGGGCTATCTGTTTGTCTTCAGTGGAACGAATGAGATCATCATTGTCTTGTAGTTACACCACCACTATTTTCTGTGGCTGTCTTGGGTCGGAAGGACGAGTTCAACCTTCCATTTCGTCTTTCTTTGAGATTCTTTAGGTCTGAGTTGCTGACCACCATCAGCTTGTTTGTGTTTTCTTTGTTCCTCTGCCTTAGCCTTGGAATGACAAGAAAACATGGAACATGCTAATTCTTTACCCCTTATTATGATTATATGAAAGGAACATATATTATGTCATGTTAGCTTCTTGTCAAAATTGCATTTATATAATTTTTGATTTGTAATTCAATAAGAATCATATTCAAATCCCACTTAATGTATATAAATAAGTTAGGTTCACTGGCAATGGCGACAAGATATAAACTTGACTTTTGTACAATCTCCTATGTTCTAAATACTTTTTCTCATTGAATCATTATAAGTCATTCCAATTTCAACTCTATGCTGAATTTTAAGTGGAATTAGAATTCTTAACTCCAATTCTAATTCCAGTAAACTATCAGAATTTTAGATCATTTCATAATAACAGTATAGTTTTGACGAAATATGATTGTATTATGATTTTGTTGCATTTTGGCATGAAATGCATATTCGGAGTGAATTTAGTCTCACTGGTGATGAAGATTTCATGGCCCCTTTTTTTTTGGTTTCTGATATTTCCCTGAATTGCATGGACAACATGAATATCTCAGTCGTGAGAATCCTTATTTATCTTGGATAACAATGGAAATAAGGCGATTGTCTAAACACCACATAGTGGAGGTCCAACCACCATGACAAAGGGTTTTTCTCAAGCTCCATTGGCTTTTGTATTACTATTTGTGAGGGCCATCACCTCATAATTAAGTTAGATCAGACTCTTGGAGTTCCCATTATTTGATAATTTATCCCATTTAAAATTTGAGTGTGTGCTTTCAATTCAGTTGTCTGGATTGAGGACCGTAGAGACTCCAGGGGTGATGTAAATCTCATTTACTCAGGTCCGCCTATTGAAGGAAATGCCATTTGGGGGAGGTTGTCTCTTTTTTGGGTGTAAAAGAGGCAAAAGGTTTTCAGATGTATAACTTGAATGCGGTGGGGTTTCATCATTGTTTGTTTAATGAGTTGAAGAGGGGTGATATCAGGTCACTGAATAGGGTAGCTCCTTTTGATATGTTAGGTCTTTTTTCATTGTTGATGGACGTCTCATCTCTTGGGTGCATAGATGATCAGAAACGACAGGTGGATTAGGAAAAAAGCAGGGTTAACAGGGTACTATTTTCAGTGATGAAGTACTATTACAACGAGGATGTGGTTGGGAATTTTCTATTTTCTTTTCTAGATTATGTTGTACCTGGCTGAAGAGACCCCTACTGCCTTTTTCTGTGCATATTTTGCCTTTTGATTTATAAACTTCACTGTTTCTTATAAGATATCACTCATTGTACATTGCTTCTTCACATGATCTAATTTTGGATTGGAGACAAGAATTAAACTTCTTGATATCTTGTTTATATATGAAGAAAAAAGTACGACTTACCTATGAATGTTGAATTTTGAATCAGGTTAACCTGTCTTCAGTGCAAATATACTCTTAAAATTCGTGATCACCATCTGCTTCTTCTTCTCGTTCTTTGTTTTTACATGACTAATGCAATTTTTTTCTGCCTTTTAGATGTCTAATGATGTAGAGAACCCCAAAGATGGTGAGGTGAAGGAACTTCTGAATACCTCTTCAGCCTGCAATGATATTCAATCAACCTGGTACTCCAGCTTGATTCAGCAGGCATCTGTATATGGTATAGCTGCCGGATATTGCATTTCAGCAGCCCTTCTTTCAATAATCAACAAGTGGGCAGTCATGAAATTTCCTTACCCTGGGGCACTGACTGCCTTACAGTATTTCACTAGCGCGGTAGGTGTTCTCCTCTGTGGATGGCTCAAGATCATAGAGCATGACTCGCTTGACCTTCGGACCATGTGGAGGTTCCTACCTGCAGCAGCAATATTTTACCTTTCCCTCTTCACCAATAGTGAGCTCCTTCTCCACGCCAATGTTGACACTTTCATTGTATTCCGTTCAGCAGTCCCCATCTTTGTTGCCATAGGGGAAACCCTATATTTGCACCAGCCTTGGCCTTCAATCAAGACATGGTTTTCCCTTGCCACCATTCTTGGTGGAAGCATGCTTTACGTCCTAACAGACTACCAGTTCACGCTTACGGCTTACAGCTGGGCCCTAGCTTACCTGGTTAGTATGTCCGTGGACTTTGTCTACATAAAGCATGTGGTGATGACAATCGGCCTTAATACCTGGGGTCTTGTGCTGTACAACAATCTCGAGGCCCTTCTCCTGTTTCCTTTTGAACTGCTTATTATGGGAGAACTCAAGAAAATAAAACATGATATCACATATGAGTCTGATTGGCACACCTTTGGGGTGGTTTTACCGGTAGCACTTTCTTGCTTGTTTGGCTTGGCTATTTCTTTCTTTGGGTTCTCGTGCCGGAGAGCTATATCTGCAACTGGATTCACTGTGCTCGGTATAGTAAACAAGCTGTTGACGGTTGTCATCAATCTTGTCATTTGGGACAAGCATTCTACATTGGTGGGTACTGTGGGTCTGTTGATTTGTATGATCGGTGGTATTTTGTACCAGCAGTCCACAAGCAATAAGCCTAAGGCAGTGGAAGAAGCAAAAGCTCGTGAGAATGAGGAAGAGCAGAAGCTACTCGAATTGCAGACTGATTCAGATGTCAACACCTCTGAGAAGGAAGCACAAGATTCGGAAGAGGTGAAATGAGTCTAAATTTTTCAAAATATTTTTTTCAATTGTTCTATATGCCAATTACTTGCAATTCTTTGATGTAATGTACATCCTTTCAATTTGACTGCTACCTTTAACGAGCTCAGGTCTTAGGCTCCGGCTTGTGAAATTTTCTGAGCTCAAGCCTTGGTTGGAGAGAGACGTGCTCCCAAACGGTTCAGGTCAGGCAACATGACTTGGAGCTTATCAGTGCATTGTTTTGGTACTTTATCAGGCTCATTAAGGTTTTTTGTTTTTGACTGCCTGAGCTCAATTTGATGATTCAGGTTACGTCGTTTCACTCACTGTAGATTTAGTTTGGGCTGTATTATGTTTTGACCAACTCAGGGCCAAACCTAAACTGATAACAATCCGGCCCAACATGGCTAGATTACAGAGCTTGTGAACTTTAAGGCTATGTTTGGAGTCTTGGATTTGGAGAGAAAAGAAAAGAAAGCTAAAAAAGAAAAGAAGAGAAAAGAATAGAGAAATACTTATTTTCTTTCCTTTTCTGATGTTTGGATGAGAGGAGAAATGAGAAGAAAAAAAAAAATATTTTAGTAAGATGATGGGTTGGGGTGGTCAGCGGTGGTGCCGGACGGCGGTGGGTGGTGGTGGCGGTTGGTCAGTGGTGGTGGTGGCGGTTAGTGGAGGTGGTGGAGGTGGTGGTGGGTGGTGGAGGTGGGTAATGGTGGGTGGTGGTGGTGGTGGGTTTGTGTGGTGGTGGCGGGCGACAGTGGGTGGTGGTGTTGGTGGGTGATTGTGGTGGCGGCTAATGGTGGTGGTGGGAGATGGTCGTGGTGGTTCCGAGTGGTGGTGGTGGGTGGTGGTGGCTAGTGGTGGTGGTGGTGGGTGGTGGTGGTGGCAGGTGATGGTGGATAGTGGTGGTGGTAGGTGATGGGTTGTGGTGGCGGTGGATGGTGCTAGTGGTAGGGTAAGTGGGTAATGTGAATAGTGATAAGTGATGGTAAATTTTCTTTTCTTTCAAAATTCCTACCTTTTTGGAGAGAATTTTATTGGAGAGAAAAATGGAATGAAAATCTCATTTTCCTTCGTCTAAACCAAATAAGAGAAGAAAATTTTTGCATTTTCGTTTCTTTTCTTCCCAAATCCAAGGTTTCAAATACAGCCTAAAAGAACTCAAATCAATTGCTCTCAACCATGGAAGTCGTACAAAAAATGCAGTTTACTTTTGTCTTGGGCAGCCATACCAAAATTGAGTTGATGTCGGTCTCAGAAACATTCTGTAATTCTGAAGCGAGCATGACGAGCATAATAACGACATGCAAGGGTGACCTAAGGCTGCTTACTGAACAAACCTTTTTTTTTGGGTAATATGCTTACTGAACAAACTTAGTATCAGAATGTAACACTTGTGCACTTAACCTACGTGGCTTTACATGAATTTTGATGCCTTGCATATCAACTATTTTTCATTAAGAATCATATGGAAATAAATTCTTGAATGCAATATGTTAGGTACCGAATGATAAAAATGACTGTGACTGGAGTCTGAAATTTCAGTTTGGGGAATTAACAATGAAATTGAAATCTGATCTTTAAGACAGAAATAAAGAAACTTTGACACACTTCAAAACATGATTTTTTTGTTCCTGGGGAGAAAAAGTTTTCAGACTTTTGCCAAAAATTAATGCCCCAAATACAAAATTTATGGTTTTAGAAACTGCCTGAAACATCAAGCCAGAATGAGTTTATGTGCATTGTTTATTGAGTTGCATGGTAGATGTCACTGATGCGCAATCCTGACGCTTCTTACCTTTCTTTTGCTATTTCCACCACTTTCTTCTATGGATCTATAATGACAAAAGGATCAGAAAGTGGATATCCCCCAATTCTCCATGGAAAAAACTAAACATCGTAGTGATTAAAATCTAAAAGAGAGCACAGGAAGGACAAGAACAAAGCCATTTCCCTTTGAATAGTATATTACCTGATAAAGATCAACCCTCTAAGCAAGCCAAAGGACCCCGAAGATTCCTCTCTCTATTCAGCTCTATCTAGCCGGCCTTGTCCCTATTTTCAAATCTTAAACAAACCCCATTCACCCTATCCACTCAATTAACAAAACCCATAAACCAAAATTCATTTTTGGGACATGGTCGGTGCACTTTGCAGCCTAAAGGTGGTCCTTTTCCTTCTCATTGTGTCACAGACATGGACCTCTCAAACCCCTTTTGTTTCTTCTTTACCGAATGTCTGAGCGGTCGGTCACATGGACGAATTATTAATGTGCTTCGGGACACTTCCATTAAAGCACGTTCGTCACAGCTAGGATTGGCAGAGAAACCTGATTGGATATTCACGTAGTACTGTACACTTCAGATTCCTCATCTTAAACGATTTTCTAAATTTTTTTTTTGGTGGAAAAACGATTTTCTAAATGAAGTCTGACCCTCATTAACGGATTCTTAATATATATATATTATCGGAATATTATGCTGTATGTAGTACTATATATATGGGTCTAGTGACCTTTGTTATCTGAACCTTTCTTCTTTGAGCCCCATCCATCCAAAGGATCAGTCCCTTGAGCTCCTCTGTCAGAGATGGCCGGAAATATCGCTTTCGGACGCTTTGATGAATCTTTCAGTTTAGGCTCTATCAAGGCTTATCTTGCAGAATTCATTTCCACCTTGTTGTTCGTTTTTGCCGGTGTTGGTTCTGCCATAGCTTACAGTCAGTTCCCTCTCCGATCGGCTCTCTCTTGATTGAATTTATACTTACTTCTGGGTAATTGAGACTGGGTAGTTAGTTTCTAAACTACCCAGTAACTTTAGTCCCCAACATGTAAACATAGATGATTTTTATTGGATAAACCCAATTCAAACTCCTTAGGTTTCTGGTTTAACCCATTTGATTTCAGAGCTATATATTACTTTTCTTTCCTTTCTGCTGACATGATAATTAGCTATTTATACAGTTCATGTTTGTAGACTAACACCAAAATAACATGTATTGGGTGTTAATATTGCAGACAAGTTGGCACCAACCGCGGCTCTCGATCCAGCAGGACTCGTAGCAGTTGCTGTTTGCCATGGCTTTGCCCTCTTTGTTGCTGTCGCAGTGGCCGCAAACATCTCCGGTGGCCACGTTAACCCTGCCGTCACCTTTGGACTGGCTCTTGGTGGCCAAATAACCATTATTTCCGGCATCTTGTATTGGATTGCCCAGCTTCTTGGTTCCATAGTTGCTTGCTTCCTCCTCAAGGCAGTAACCGGTGGACTGGTAAGTTTATATTTCTATGAACTCAACTAAGAACATTAATACGCATCTGTAGTTCATAAAAAATTTTTTTTTTTGGGGTTTTGCAGGCGATTCCCATTCACAGTGTTGCGGCAGGAGTTGGAGCTATTGGGGGTATTGTAATGGAGATTGTGACGACCTTTGCTTTGGTTTACACAGTGTACGCGACGGCTGCAGACCCCAAGAAGGGCTCCTTGGGCACCATTGCCCCGATTGCGATTGGTTTCATTGTTGGTGCAAACATCTTGGCCGCCGGACCATTTTCCGGCGGATCGATGAACCCAGCTCGCTCATTTGGACCGGCGGTAGCCAGCGGAGACTTCGCCGGTAACTGGATCTACTGGGTTGGTCCTCTTGTGGGTGGAGGCTTAGCCGGTCTCATCTATCGCTATGTCTTCATGCCCTCTGAACATGTCCCTCTCACCAGTGATTTCTAAATTCATTGGTTTCTTGTGCGCCAAATCCTTTCATCTTTGTGATAAAAGCATGAATAGCAGTTTGTAGTGATCTTTCTTTTCACTTTTTTGTGACTTTTTTAATCTCTTTTGGTTTGTCTCCGCAGCTGTAAAGCGTTTTGTGGTTCAATGATGGTTGATTACTATTGTGATGTTCTGTCAAACGCTGCCCTTCCCTTGATTCTTGACTTTTTCTTGCTTTTCATTTTTCTTTGTATGGGAATCCATATTATTCATTATTGCAGTCAATGCAAGTGGCACTTCATCATTTGGATTTACAGAAGCGAATTCCACATTGGATTTGGGAGATGATGGTTAATAAATGTGGAATTCCACATTGGACTTGTCACCTCACAATATAATTCCTCGTTAATAAATCCAACTGCCTTTTTCTTCTTCTTCATCATCGTCATCAGTCACTTCCCATTAAAGTGAGAAAATCCAACTACCTAACAAAAATATATATATATATATCTATCATATGCAAATAGTCATTCACTAAGTATTTCTCCTTGAATTTAAATCATCTGCTGATGAGTCCGCAAAAGATGTTCGTCCATAGCCGTTGAATGATTGTCATGTCATAATCATCTACAATGCTTTGAATTCAAATCATTCAATTTGTTGCAATGCAACGGCTACTCGTCCGTGAAGGATCTAAATCCTTTCTCATTTGCAGCTGGTAATCATTTACTTTAGGCTTCGAAAATTTACCCAATACAATATGTAGCAGCTCCAACCTATTAATTGGAATTCTTTTTTTTTGGGGAGATTCAAATGTTGAATAGTTATATATATATATATATATTTCTGTTTACACCATATATGACCAACGAATAAGAAAAGGACACGTGGTGCCTATGTGGCTTATTTAGGCCATGGCATCAAAGCGCGTAGGCCTTGCACAGTTGGTTAGGTCACGTCAACATGAACACAGAACCAAGAATACAGTTCGAGTCACGCCAATACGACAAAACTACAAATATCAGAAGATCGTGTCATTGGCCATTCAAGAATAAACTATTTTAAGATCGTGGCCGAACGGTTATCGTTCTGGAACGGAAGACTGAAGACGACCAATCGCCATGAAGATCGTGCAAGAGTAGGACGTTGAGCAACCGTCAAGGATCGGTTGTAAAAGGCATAACTTCGAAGAACTCAAGGACACAATCCACTCAACCGTGATCTTTTATCCTCTCTACTACAGAAGGATAAACTAGGACTTCTCTCACTGCTTCCAGTCGCAGTGACATCTTCGACCCCTCTTTACTCCGATTAACACCAGAATCCTGCCACCGGAGAGTAAGTTGAGGCCGCCCCTGACTCGCAGTTTTGTGTTTACAGAATCCTGAGTAGCCGGTCCCGAGACTCGCTCTGATCACGCCAAGTGATTTGTGTATTTTCGGGTAAGCAGCAATCCAAGGTGAATCCCCCGAATTGACTTTGCTAACAGCCGTCCCCTTCCTCCTGCGCTTATACCCGATTACGGCTATAAGACCAGGACAGGCCGGTTCTGCAAGCCCTGTCGGTTTTCTTTTGTACTTTTTGTTTCTCTTTTGAGGATTATCTGTTGTCGCTTTCGGCTCGTCGGCCGATTTTATAATAAAAGGATTTGTGTGCCATTAGTCACTTTCGCTTTCAAACACTTACAAGAACCCAAACGAAGACCGGACCCCTAGTCTTCATATCATCGCCTGACCCGTTTTATTACAGGTGACTTGCAGTACGACTGGACCGATCCCGGTTCAGATTCGGAACAGGTGCCCGGGGTCAGGGTTCGACCCGAAATCATTTGTATCAAACGATACTGGCACGCCCGCGTAGAGACACATCATCACCTTCGACACGTGTCCACACCGGCCCAATTTCGGAGCAACAATTTCATTTAGTCTTTTGTTATAATTTATTTTTGGCATACTCTAACATTGCTCTCGTGGACATGTTATGATTATTTGATTGCGTATAAGATGACTGTAAACTGTTCTTTATGTTGTGTGCAAGGTCAGATTAAGGTATTTTGTTGCATTCTATCAAATATATCAATACTAGTGGCTATGCTATGTTGGCATAAGCCATATGATCGGTTAATTAGTTAGGATTGAATTAGTGTATATCATACCTAACTTGACCCAAACCTGTTTTACAAATGACCAAACCCTACCCATTAGGGTTGGATTGAGGTGACCTACCCCATTTCGCCCAGGGTTGGCAATTAACCGTTCCCGAGTTAATTTTGGATTTGGTTTGGTTTTAAGTTTTGGCGTAGTGTAATTCGATTTGGTCTTGGTTGGACCTAAAAACTTAATTGGTCCTTACCAGCTTTTGGCAAATTGGTTAGATTCATATTTTCATAAGTTAGTATTGTTGTTCCGAAATTGGGCCGGTGTGAACACGTGTCGATGTTAATGATGTGTCTTTACGTGGGCGTGCCAGTATTGTTTGATACAATGATTTCGGGTCGGATTCTGACCCTGGGCACCTGTTCCGAATCTAAACCGGGATCGGTTCAGTCGTACTGCAAGTACGACTAGGGGTTTGGTTTTCGTTTGGGTTCTTGTGAGTGTTTGAAAGCGAAAGCAACTAATGGCACAAAACTCTTTTATTATAAAATCGGCAGACGCGCGGCCGAAAGTGACAACAGATAATCCCCAAAGAGGAAACAAAAAGTAAAAAGAAAACTGACAGGGCTTGCAGGACTGGCCTGTCCTGGTCTTATAGCCGTAATCGGGTATAAGGGCAGGAGGAAGGGGGCGGCTGCTAGCAAAGCCAATTCAAGGGGTTCACCTTGGATTGCTGTTTAACCGAAAATACACAAGTCACCTGGCTTGATCAGAGTGAGTCTTAGGACCTGCTGCTCGAGATTCTGTGGACACAGAACTGCAAGTCAGGGGCGGCCTCAATTTACCCTTCGATGGCAGGATTCTGGTGTTGATCGGAATAAATAAGGGTTTAAGGTGTCACTGCAACTGGAAGCAGTGAGAGGAGTCCTAGTTTATCCTTCTGACTACATTGTAGGAGAGGGGATAAAGATTACGGATGATCAAAATAATATTATAACCGGTTGTGGTTGGATGGATTGTGTCCTCGAGCTCTTCGAGTTTGTGCCTTTTATAGCCAATCCTTGACGGTTGCTCAACGTCTCACTCTTGCACGATCTTCGAGGGATCCCTTTCCCATGTTTGTAGGTCCGTTTTACTTTACCACAAAGTCTCCCAACAACCCACTTTTAAGAAGTTGAATCCACCTTATATAACCACTCCACGCTTTTAGAAAGTGGGGGACCCCACTCTTCACGTCTTTAGAGAATTATCGGAGTATCTTTAATGAGCCGTAATCCGCCAAAAGGCATAATTGGTCAAATGCACCTTTTCATAAATAAAAGGCAAATGAACATACATACCTTTTATCAAATAAAAGTATCATGGGGTTGATCAAGCGTCAAGAAATTTTCCTCAAACTCAATAAAGTAGCACATGCCATGATAACTCCTTCAATGGCTTTAATGGCAAAATCATTCACTGTCGTTTACCCAATAAACATATATATATTATACTTAGACCCCTGTTTACTCCGATTTCACCGGGTTACGGCAGGTGTAAACATGGGTTTCACTTGACCTGTACGTGGTAGGACACAAATCGGTCAAAAGATATACGTGACCGTAAAACACTACCGCCGGGCTACGGCGGGTGTAAACAAGTATAAAGTTCATTAATTTAACGCTAACTTTCCACAAAAATTACAAATATAAAAACTAAAATTACAATGTTTGATACTTGCAATGGAAATGTCTTAATCACGATAACAAATATTAGTAAAGATTTTTTCTTCTTGATAACTACTTTATACATTTTCATTAAATTATGCTTTGTAATTCCATTCATGTCCCTTCCACTCGGGCAATTGTTGGATCACAACCTGCATTAAAGAAAGAAAAACATTCTCATCCAATCTAAAGAAAAGAGATGCATTAAAACGGGACAAATTCATCTGCAATTTTTGCTTGAATTGGTTATTGCTATTTAAGAACGATGTTTTTATGTGGAGTATCTCACAGTTAGTGTTTTCTTAAGTGAGCCAAACATAAAAAAATTTATAAAAAAAGTAAAAAATACTAGTGCCCACATCAATACCATTAAGCAATTTAGGCAAAAATTGCCCACGATTTAATCCCCATTAAAACATTTAGATTCTGTTTAGAAAACAAAAAGATATCAAGAATGACTGTGTAATTTGGTTTGAAAAACTAATTAAATGAAAATGCCTTGAAAGTTATCATGATTTTCCATTGGGTCACGTCGCTCAAGACTCCAATGTAACTATAAAATTATTTTTGAATTTCGAAATTAAACCGTTTATTATAGAAACCAATTCACTTTAATTTGAATTAGCCATGATTATTGTTATTGGGAAATTTAGGGATTACAGACCTGACCCCTTGAATCTGCTTTACCAACAACGGTTTGACAAGCAAGTCTCCAGTTTTTTGGCTTCTGCAACAAACAATTAGAGGATAATTAGGTGACATTAGCAAAATGCGGCATATTATTTCTAAGCTCAAAGGCAAAAGACGAGAGATCAAAGGAACAAAAAAATACCCTTTTGAGGATTTCCTTCTCCTTGTCTGTACGAGGGCTTAGCATTTCCTTTCCCTCAACAATCTATCAAATTGCAAGGACAACTTATCAAATCACACTGATTACCCAAAAGTTGAACTGCCCTGAATTACATCTCCAGAACTTTACCCAATCAAGGAAGTCAATTTGAAGGTGAATTGGATTGGATTACCTCCACAAGACATGTCCCACATGTTCCTCCTCCTCCACAATTAGATAGAGGTTTAGCCTGATAAATTAGGTATGATATTAGTTAATTATCAGAATTATTAGACCTGAAAATCGACTTGGGTCCATAGCTCAGTGGTAGAGCATTTGACTGCAGATCAAGAGGTCACCGGTTCGATCCCGGTTGGGCCCTTTTTGAGACTTTTTTTTTAATATATATTTTTTCATATCTATGAGACTTTAAGTAATGGAAAGAGAGGAGGCTTACATAAGGACCATACAGCTCTATATTGTTATCCAACATTATATCTCTTAGTTTCTGTCCACCACAAGCTGAACGTACGTGTATGTCCGGCGTTCCATCTGGGAGTAATACCGACTGAAAATGCAAAAAACCCACAATTCAATCACTACATTTTCCTTAATTTCCTCTACAAAGCTAACTGGGTATGGCTGCTCTTTCTAGCTCCACATCTGTCAAGCTCTTTGAAGCTAACTTATCAAGTAAATATAAATCAATCAGTCTGCTTTTTACTTACATGAACAAAGGCGAAATCAATTGAAGGCGGTTCATCTGAAGAAGAAGCTTGAGGCAGGTTTCCGGGGATGGTCCTTACAGCTCTGATTCTCCCTCTGGTAAGGCTTAGACGATGAGAAGCTCTGTGGGTTTTAGTGTAGTGGTGGAAGTTTGAAGCCAGTGCGAGAGAAGATAGATTATGACGAAGAAGAACACACATTTTTGACACTTCAATAAGAGGATCTTATCAAGATTGTTTCCTCTTGAATTGGATATCTACTTTAGTGTGTGAGGCATCGGGTGGTCCTTATTCTTTCTCTTATCCTACGAGATGGTATCATGAGAGATACGGGTCAATATTTGAAACTAACACCAAAATGAACAAGGGTTGGAGAAGGTGAGTGGAAAAGGACAAAAAAAGAAGGGTTAAAATTTGTTAGATTAATTGATATGAGTGCCTAGACTAGACTAAACACTGAGTCAACTCAGCCCTAGCCCTTTTTTTTTTGGTCTTAGGTAAGGGGGATTGGGGGTGAAGGCAGGATTCGATCTTAGGCCTCGGGTGAAACCTCCCGGGTGCAACTTCTTTGAGGCTTTACTGCAACTCAGCTCTAGCATAACGCAGCTCATGCAAAGACAACACATATATGTGACCCTGCAACGACTGCTTCTATGGCACCAATCATCTAGTTCTAGGGAGTAGGACTGTCAATGGATCAGATTGTAATTCGAATACCATCCGATTCCGATTAAATTATTCGATTTAATTGGATTTTTTGTCTGATTAAATGTTCGATGGACCGAATATGGATCTTATTATTCAATCCGATTATAATCGGATTCGGATTTAGTCCTATCCGTTCGATTAAAATCCGTATTCGATTAACTAACGTATATGTTTCGTAGTTTTTATAAATTTAGAAGGATACTTAAGTCATTTAAGGTCATTCATTAATTGTCGTTGTCCCTTAGTCAAAGAACCATCGTTTCTCGTGCCCATCCTTCTCTCCCGAACACTATTTGGCCGTTCTTTCAGTGCAAGCTTTTCCCTTCTCCCAATGCAATATTATTACTTTTCGTACCCATCATTTTTTCTTTGCAAGCCTTCTCTGTTAACATACTACTTGCAAAACCAGGCTGGTGGACAATGGACATGACGAACATGACTGTTGAAACCGGGAGGAGCAGCGAGGAGTACAAGTACGCAAGGCCAACTACTCTTGAAAGGAGGCTGATGGCTCTGTTCGTCGAGAAGATCTACAGCCATGGCTCTGTTCATCTTCTTCTTCTTCAGATCTACAGCCATGGCTTTGTTCTTCAGATTCGGAGGAAACAGAGAAAAGCTCAACTTCCCAAAGAACGTCAGACTCCGACCGTCTTCTCCTGTTTCTCCGGCGACCCAGTTCACGATTTCCGAGACCCCCCATACCCATTTCCCGGTTTCTCAATCGCCTCAGCCGTTCATCCAATCACAAGTTCCTCAATTGCTACAGGCCTCTAACATTGCAAGAGATTATTTAGTAGGGAGTTACTCAAGTAATCAGCAAAACATTGTTGCAAATTGGGATTTAAATGTTTGTCAACACACGGAGGGTTCTATATGCACTAAAAAAGGGATGGCATAACTTGTAATTTTTCACTGAATTGGTTTCTGCTTCTGTTGTGAGATTCTGCTAGTGTCATGTGGAGCATCTCGTGGATATAGTGTTTTTTCAAGTGGGCTCCATGTGAGGCGGAAAAAATGCCAACCATAATATGCTTCACATGGCAGCAGCAGAAACCAATTCAGTGAAAAATTATAGGTTATATCAACCACAAAAAACAAATTGGTTACTAGCCACCATTTGATCGATGTTGTAAGAAAGTACAATTAATTATCAGTTTTTTTATTCATGCAATATATCTACTTGGGGATTTAACCGCATCAATGCACTCTTGATTGGGTCATCAAATCAAACAAATTGTTATTTGACATAGGGTTTCTTACTATAACTCTTGAAAATTAATATCACATAGTTACCCAATATAACTATTCCTTTAAACTAATCCTTAACAAAATTTAAAAGACTACTAAATCCCTCTAATAATTACTCAGGATTAGTTTTTATGGGAAAAAAAATCACTTTGTAGCTTCATTGAGATGCTGTCATGTGGACTTTCACGGTTGATAAGTTTTTTGCTTTTGAAAATATAAAGGTTTTTCTTGTTGAAAAATCTCTGACAGTGAGATGTTCCACGTGGCAGCACCTCACTTAAGTTGCTGGATAAAATGGTTGCAGATCACCTCATTTTTATATGGATTTAGATCATCTACAATTGGAACTTGTAAAAGGATTCAATTGTATCCAATGGTTGCTTGCCAACCTCGATAATAAAGGTGAAAACTTTTCACTATCCTTTCTTTCTACTGTTTTGAAAAGTGAAATATTACTTCACTTTTTTTATTGAGATTGTTTACAACAAATATACAGTTAACCTTTTTACGAGTTCAAGTGTCGATGATCTGAGTCATTTCTATTACATACGTCCAATATGTACGTCCACCCACTATTTCTTCTAGAAAAAAGGGGATCTTTATCATCTTCCATATTAAACCACTTACTACATGAAAGAAAATGAAAGAAGTCCATTTTCTGTACTCCTCATCGACTTGGAAAGCCTAATTTTGAGCTCGATCTCCAGTCTCTGCACCTTGTTCTTCGAGAGTCAGTCTGTCGAATGCCGACGCAATCCCAATCAAAGATCCTTCCGCGAAAGACGCCATATGACTTTAAAGCACGCCTATAATCTTCCACGTGTGAATGGGTCCTTACGTGAAAGCTGCGCTAAAAGATGAGGTCAGCACTTGAGTCACCAGAAGCACCCCCACCATGTGGTTCATAGCCGTCTCACTGATCCCAAGATTCCCAACAACTCATCTCCAAGAAATGTGAAAATTAATTTTTATTGATTTTTTCATAATAATTAATATTCAATCCGCAAAGTCTTGAGTTTTAATTTTAATATAACTTTACTAAAATAATTAATTACTAAAATAATTAATTTTTAATGACATTTCACTATTACAAATCAACTATTCCAAGAATGCACTTACATCAATCGCTCAAATGATTTGTACAATTCACTTACTCTGCAAGCTAATTTATTGACTTCTACAAGTCTTGGGATAAGTGATATAAGGGTATTTTTGAAAGAATTTGTTCGTAGCATTTAAGTGCCATTAAAATTTAATGGAAAAAAACACTTGGTATAGGAAAGAAAACACTTGGTAGCTTCATTGAGATGCTGCCATGTGGATTTTCACGGTAGCAAAGTTTTTGCTTTTGAAAATGTAGAGATTTTTCTTGTTGAAAAACCCTTGATAGTGAGATGTTCAGCATGACAGCATCTTACTTAAGCTACTGGACTAAATGGATGCAGATGATCCCATTTTTATATATACTAGGGGATTACACGCCCTATAGCAAATTTGTGGGACCCACTTAGATAAATAACCTATTCTAAAAATAGATAACATGCCGTTCTAATTGGGTAGTTATAATGTATTTAAATTTGAATGCGAAAAAAACACTGACGATGATTGTTTTGTTTATTGAGAGCAATATTTCAAAAAATAAAATAGAGAGCCTGAATCTGGAGAAAATATTCCCTTCTGTTTAACAGTGTAGATGTCCAATATGTACGTCCACCCGCTGTTTCTTCTCTAGAAAAAAAGGGAGCTTTTTCACCGTCGTAAACTACTTCTACAAGAATGTAAATGAAAGGAGTCCAGCTTTTGTGTTCCTCATCGACTTGGAAAGCCTAATTTTGAGCTCCATCACCAGTCTCCACACCTTGGTCTTTGAGAGTCTTTCGAACGTCGACGCAATCCCAATCAAAGATCCTTCCACGAACGACGCCATCTGACTTTCACGCATGCCAATAATCTTCCACGTGTGGATGGGTCCTTACGTGAAAGCTGCGGTTAAAGATGAGGTCAGCACTTCAGTCACCAGAACAAAGCACCATGAGGATCAAAGCCGTTCCATTGATCCAAAGTTCCAAACCCTAAGTCATCTACAAGAAATCTAGACTGCCACGCACACAATAACACTAGCATGCTTCCATTTTGTTGACTTTCTAGTCCAAAGATATTAAAACAAAACCAAACAAAAGAACAAAAACCCTTTACGCGGTTGTGTTCGCACAGAAATTTCATGGCGATTACCCAATGTGGAAAAATCAGCTCCCCACTTCTCATTATTTCACCTTCCCGAACCCTATTTTTCCCCCATTCTTCACACACCAAATCTAGACGATTAGAGTGCCCGCCGGAGCTCTGAATATGGATCGAAGGATTCACGAGGCAGTTCTAAGAGGCGACGTGTCCACCTTTCTCGATCTCATCCGAGAAGATGAGCAAATCATTGAACAAACAACACGCGGATCGTTAAACACCGTCTTACACTTGGCTGCCAAGTTCGGCCACCTGGAATTGGCCATGGAGATAGTTAAGCTGCGGCCGGAGATGGTGTCTGAGCAGAACGAGAAGATGGAGACTCCGTTGCACATCGCGTGTCGAGAAGGGCACGTCGGTTTGGTTAAGGTCTTACTGGAGAGTGATCCCTGCGTTATTTTCAAGCTGAATCGTGACAACGAGAGCGTGTTGTTTGCGGCTTGTGGGCGAGGACAGTTCGACGTGGTGAAGCATCTCTTGGGCTATCAATGGCTGCTGACCTACGAAGACGATGGTTTAACGACTTCGCTTCACGTCGCGGCTTCTGCGGGGCATACAGGTACGTAGCTGTGCATGAACCCTCTTCTTCATTGTAGATTTGAAGCTTTAACTTAGTCTTCTTCCCCGGATACCCCGCCGGCGTTGCTGAGAGCCTGAGAAAAGTCTGCAACTTCACTCAGAAACCGACAAATCAATAAAAAAACGAAAAAGAAAAATGGAGGATGAAATTTTTTTATTACGACTAAGATGGACTTCCAAATCCCAATCACTGTTTAAAAACTCGGATAGTTGGAAACTCGGTCGGTCCGAGTTACAAGCTTAGTCCGAGTTACTAGTTGACTATGTGGGAGAACATCTGATTTGAAAATATATTTATAGTATAAGGTTAAATAGGAAGTAAATATTGTTTTAAGGATTTTTTTGCACAAACTGCAGGTTAAACTCGGCCGAGTTTTATGACTCACCCACCAAAATTGCATTAGAAGCACTATCCTTTTATCCAGTAATATAAAGGTTTTAACTTTATTTCTTGAGTATTTACCAATCCGAGCTATTTTAGTTACTTTCATAAATTCAATTATCGATCAATATAAATTATATTTTTTAAATTGTCAAAAAAAATTTTAATATCTAATTTTATGAAGTGATAAGTATAAGGGAATATTTATTAAAACCTTAAGTTCGTGGTTGGTGGGTGTTTGTTATAATTAAACAAAACGTGAATGAATTGAAGGTCAATTTTATTTATTTAAAAATATAAAAGGATTACTTCACGAGAGGCTTTTATGATATTCCCCTTCACATTATCAACTTGTGGCTCTCATAAGCAGACTTGGACTCTCATTGAGCCACTCACATCAGCCTTGTTATCAAGGCAACTAGGGTTAGGGTCCCATCCCAATTCCCATGTACGCTATCTAGAACAGTGTTTAAAATTTGCTTATAACTCGGCTATTCACCTAATTAAATTGGCCAACTCGACCGAGTAAAATCAGCTCGAATAAACAAGTTGACTCGGCTGACTCGGCCTAAAGTCAATTATATTTTTTGTTAGTTTCTGTTTTTTCCCTTTGTCCTACGAAGACTGGCACTTGACTCGATCTGGCCGGCTGAGTCACTTGGATCGGTCGCGGAAATGCCATTTCCGAGTTGTTAAATACTGATGCAGTAGAAGAAAAATGAAGACTCTATTCTAATGAGATGTGGTTGCAGAGATTGCGAAGGAGATACTCAAAGAACGCCCGGACTTTGGGAGGAAGAGAGACAGTCATGGATGCACACCATTGCACTTGGCTTGTAGCAAAGGTCACCTAGAGATAGCAAGGGAGCTTCTGAGGTTGGATCCGGACCTTTCCTGCTTACTAAACAATGGCGGTAGAACGCCTCTCCATTGCGCAGCAATCAAAGGAAGAGTCAACATCATTGACGAGATCCTCTCAACAAGCCTAGAGTCTGCTGAGATCCTCACAGAAAGGGGAGAATCCGTCCTCCATGTTGGTGTCAAAAACAACCAGTATGAAGCCGTCAAGTACTTGGTGGAGAACCTTAACATTACCAAGCTAGTAAACTTGCCAGACATCGATGGCAATACTATCCTTCACCTTGCAACTGCGTCAAAACTCACTACAGTAAGACCTAAAGCACTGCTCTGTAAGTTTTTCAGTACTTATGGAGCAGTAGATGGTAATTGAGGAGCTGATCAAACTTAATTGGTTTTCCTTTTCTTAATTAGATGGTTACGTATCTGCTCAAGATAGGAGTTGATGTAAATGCCCTCAATCGGAGAGGATTCACGCCACTTGATGTCGTTGAGACTGATTCCAGTAATTCCGGTGCATTGGTGCTTATTCCCGCATTACAGGATGCTGGTGGTAAGAGATGCAGCCAGTTGCCACCTGGGTCGCCGGAAATCCGAAGAATTACTGAACCAATTCTGGAGAGGCCGGTGCACCAAAACCATCCCAGCAGATCTAGACGATCTTCATGGTCAAGGAAGATTCTGGATTCCCCAACCAATCGACACCGCCGGCGACACCACACTCATAGACAAAAGCATCTGGAGCTCCACAGTGAAGGCTTGAGAAATGTCAGAAACACAATAATAATAATAGCTATCTTGATAGCCACAGTGACCTTTGCTGCTGGCCTGAATCCTCCTGGTGGGGTTCACCAAGAAACTGGGAAATCTATAATGGGAAGAGCTACTGCCTTCAAGGTCTTCTTCGTCTGCAATAACGTAGCCTTGTTCTTGTCTCTAATCATTGTTATTGCACTAGTGAGTGTCATCCCTTTCAGGCGTAAACCGGTGATGAAACTACTGGTGGTTACTCATAAGGTTTTGTGGGCTTCGGTGTCGTTCATGGCCGCAGCCTACATAGCGGCGACGTGGGTGATCATGCCAACGGGAAGAGGAACCAGATGGGTGTTGGTGTCTCTTCTGTCAATTGGGGGAGGGAGTATATTGACCATCTTTGTAGGGCTTGTTGTGATCTTGACAAGGCACTGGCTCAGAAAATTAGAGTGGAAGATAGAGAGAGAGAAGAAGAAGAAGGAGAGTCGGAGCCCTAGCAGCAGTATAAGCCGGGTGGAAGACGAGCTTCGTGCCATCGGGAAGAAGCGAGAGTCTACTCCGAACTCGGATGTGGAGAGCTCAGACAAGGAGGGTTTCCATCCTATTTAAAATAATGGATTATACTTGTCGATTGATCGACATTATCTGGTCGCAGAAGTTAGTATGATCATGCATTGATCAACGACTTCAATTGCTTTCTCTTTTGATGAACTTAATTGGTAGAAGAAGCCATGGAAGCCTCCAGCCCGTGCTCTCTACGGGGTTCCTGTCTAGGGCTTTCTATTCTTATAGCTCTGTAAAAATATGTAATAATGTTCATTATAGATGTATGTATGTATGTGTAGACTCGTTTCACCACTGATGTATCTCATTATAATAAATATCAGTATCATGTAAGATTAAATTGTATTAGCTATTTAATTTTTCCCCGGCAAGTAAACGGATTTGAATTTTCTTGATGTTTTGTGTAAAAAAATCTAATTAAGTAAGCTTGCAAGAGTTGATGAGAGTTCATAACTCCACTAGGCTATTACAAATGAGCGTTCACATCCCGCCCTATAAATGTTCATCTGACAGCAAGATCATATGGCCCATTTCTGTTGTGTTATGAACTTCTATATATTTAATTATATTCCTAACATGTTGGGCTTACATATTTAATCAATGTCAATCTACTCGCCTGGTTTTAGAGCTTACCCTTCCACCAAGTACGCTCTCTCCCTAGTTCTTCAATTAGTTCGGTGAATTGAACCACCCTAGGTTACTATTGAATGGGGAATTTCCAAGATCCTTTTTAATCTTGCTGGTCAATTTAATGCATACAATTCTGACCATTGTACCTCTTTCTTTCCAAGAAGAGAACGCATTCCCTCTAGTTCCAGAATCCGATGGTACCGTGATACCACCGGCTGTAATGTGGTTTGGGGTGTGGGGCCCTCTCCTAACACGAGGTCATCTGTGTCTGTTTCATGGTGGTACCACTAAGTGGTACACTACAAAACTGTTCACTTTTACCGGCGGTTCTAAAACCGCCGGCAAAACTAAAAAACCGCCGGCGTAACATTTGCCGGCGGTTTTCAACGACGCCGATGGTCCTCCTCGCCGGCAAATGCTTTTGCCGGCGGGTTTTAAAACCCGCCGGCAAACTCAAATCATAGCCGGCAGCCAGAATAACCGCCGTCTAAAATGTTACCCGGCGGTTAATTTGGCCGCCGGGGAATGGGTTAGACTTCCCTGACCCAATTGCCGACGGCCAATTAAACCGCCGGCGATTATATACGCCGGCGGTTTATTTGCCCGCCGGCAAATTGGTTAGAAATCCTGAACCATATGCCGGCGGCCTCAGAACCCGCCGGCTATTATATATACCGGCGGATATAGTCACCGCCGGCATATCGGTTCGACGTATCTCACGGATTTGCCGGCGGCCATAGACGACGCCGGCTATTAGATATGCCGACGGATATTGTAGCCGCCGGCATATTTCTTGGACTTATGGAACCGATTTGCCGGCGGCCAGAAGAAACGCCGGCTATTATATATGCCGGCGGATATTGTAGCCGCCGGCATATTGGTTGGACTGATCGAACCGATTTGCCAGCGGCCACAAGAAACGCCGGGTATTTGATAAGCCGGCGGTTTTGATCAAATCTGTCAAATCCAGGATATCCAAGGTATAAATTCAAAGAACACATGAAAAATCCTTAGTTTTTTAGATGAGGTTTCAGGGTCTTTTGGAGATGAAATGTAGAAACTCCAATGAAAATTTAGTATTTGTGGAGTGGGCTTTGTTAATAGGATTCCTCTCTGCCGGACTAGTGATGGGTATTGTTTCTGGGCAGTGAGTCTAGGAGATCCACGGGTGTTACTTTGGCAATAGGGATGTTTGAGGGAAGCATATATGCAGAAAATTATAACTAAAACCATCAACACCCCATATTATTCCATAAAGTCTTAAATTATTAGTGTAAGCCTCAAACCAACGAATTGATTCCACTCTCAAATGTTTACTCCACATGTATACTTCTTATAAGCAACCAATGCAATACCTGATATCTTATCTTATAAGGGAACTAGGAAAATCTGTTTATGTTCTCATGAAGAATTTTAAACCTGTTGGGTTACTTGTGATGGAGGTTAAGGGGGCATGGCCAGCTGGAGTACCATGCTAAAATATTTCAACTAAGTTTTTTATGCCTCTTCCTCATTATAATTTTTCTTGTTATAGAGAAATATGTTTTTATTAGGATTTGAATTTCTGTTTTTTTTGTTAACATACTTTGAAATGAAACATCAAAATTTACTTACAAGTCCACCTAAATCCATCAAAATGTTCTGAAATTTAAAAAAATTAAGCTGATTAATGAATTTCCAATGGTCTTATATGATATATGCTTGGATTTTATATCCTTCACCTGACAAAAGTCTTTACATTTTCCTGAATTCTAAAGTACCATATTTAAATTTTTTTTTTTTGGTAAACAGTACCATATTTAATATGGTATAATATATTGGGATGAAGTTTGTAAGGATCAAATTTAAGCTACTTTCGCATTTTCTGGTTCCTTAAGCTTATAAGGTACAGTATTCTTTAATTACCAGAAGATGAAGATCATACCTAATATGTCTATGCTCCTCATCTCTCTTTCCAATTCCACGTTACTGTGAGATCCATTGACAAAAAAACAGCTTAAGAAGCTTTCAAAGTTGATAAATTTTGACGGCACAAGGAATAACTAGATAGCAGCACCCTTCTAGCTCAGTAAAAGAAAATTACTCTTGATTCTAGTGAAAAATACTCTTGATATGTTCTAGTCAATCATTTTTTCAGATAAAACTTCTGCTAGATTTGTTGAAAATAACTGCAGATTATCTATTTTTAAAGGTTAATAAAGCTTGCAAACATTTCATGACGACCCTTTGAAGAACTGTTATAATTAACAATAAGTCTGGAGGGAAACTTCAAAGTATAGGCAATTTATTCAGTATATATAAAAAGAAACTGAAACATTACATGTAAATTACTCAAATATTAAACTGGTTTATCTTTCCTTAAACTTAAAATTTTAAGTAGTATTAAGAAATATTAAACCCCAAAAATTTTAAAATTTTAGCATTCAAAAATAATAAACTAGTCCATCTTTCCTTAAATATTTTATATAGCATATAAGGGGTGCATTCCAATATTATACTTTCCCTAAACCCTAGATTATTTTTCTGATGTACAATTACCTAGATCCAGATTCAATCAGAATCCAACCCAAAAACATTGAATTCAGTTGCACCAACATATTCTAAATGTGGGATTCAGATATGTAAACTCGATTTAATCTGGATTAGATTTGTTCTGTTCTTCAATTCCAATTGATGGCTATATATACAAAAGACTAAGGGATAATTTTTGCATAATTTAAAAAGTGACCTTGTAGATTTATCCATATATAAATATCCAGTAGATATAAGAAAGTCTGGACTCAGAAAAAAGGCCCCAAATTAAACAAAAAGATAGAAAGAAAGACCTATACTCATCCAGAAACCCAAATCGTGTAGATCTCTGTAAATCAATAGAACTCATCCAACAAAGAACACAAATTTAGATTAATAACTACTCTTCAACGAAGATTGACATGAGATGGAAAAAAAGGCGCCGAATTTCCCCAATAAATCAAACCAGAAATTAATAAGACTAAAAATTTCAAGATTAAACGATAACAAGAAGGGCAAGGTGTGGCCGTACCTGGTCGCGCTATTCGTCGTTGGCCGTCTCCCCTTTGTCGCACGAAAACCCAAGAAAACGCCGGAAGAGGAAGTAGTTCTGCAAGGGGAAGAAGGAAAGGCTTCTCCGGAATTTAGGGCCGGCGGAAGAAGAAAAGCGCACAAAGAAGATAAGAGATAAAGGAACTCCCCTTTGTCGCACGAAAACCCAAGAAAACGCCGGAAGAGGAAGTAGTTCAGGGGAAGAGTTCGGGAAGAAGGAAATGCTTCTCAGGAATTTAGGGCCGGCGGAAGAAGAAAAGCGCACGAAGGAGATAAAAAGGAAGAGATAAGAGATAAGGAGAAATCGATTTCAGCGAATTAGGGAAAAGGAAGAGATAAGAGATAAAAGGAGAAATCGACTTCAGCGAATTAGGGAAGAAAAGGAGAAATCGACTCCAGCGGCCCCAGCGGAAGAGGCACGAGTCGCGCGATTCCTTTGCGCGACCTTTGCCGGCGCTTTTTAAAATGCCGCCGGGGAAATTGACATTTGCCGGCGGTTTTACAACCGCCGGCAAAATTCCGCCCTCCTTGCCCATCTTTTTTGTAGTGACGTACCATATAAAACAATCTCAGGATCAGGACCCCAAGAGCATACCTATCAATAGAAAACTTAAATAAATATTTAAAAAGGAAATTTATTGTGTTCACATCCCGTGGACAAGACCATATCAGCTGAACCCATGATGGAAGATCTGCTGGTCCAACATCAAAGGTTGTGTATATGTTAGCATCATTCACTAACGTGTACATGCCATTCACCGTTGGACCAGCAAGGAGTTCTAGCAGATCTCAAGTCTCCTATGGAGTTTGCTATCTACACTTTTTATTTGGAGCTTTCACGTGATTGTACCAAGTGTACTTAAAAAACATATATGCGGTTAAATCACACAAGGGTTCGCATCTATAGTTTTTAATACACATGACATGATCCTGTGGATGCTCCAAATAAAAGTGTAGTGTACATAAGATCCACAAGAATCTCAATTGGAATTTACCAATATAATTAAATGACCCTCGTAAAAGTCTTGAAACGTCAGGGTGGGGGGGTGGGGCTAGTAATTAGCAAGGCATCTTCGATTCTTTGCTCATATGCCAAAAGCTAATATTAAAATTGCGATGAGGACCTACGCATCACTTCATCATTTGCGATATATTAAAATTGAAACGATTACAAAACAGATAGCTCATCACTCACCCCGGCTATTTATTAAAAAAATACATATATATTACAAGTCAAAGAACCTTGGTGGGGGTGTTCCTATACCACACAATATTGGAACTATTAAATAATCATATGAGAGGATGTCTTACGTTCTATTTAATGTTTAGTTTGGCAAAGGCCCATAAATGAGGTGGGGACCTTATGGTAATTAAGGAAGTTCATTAGCATTTTCATTGTAGTTTTTTAATGGCCTTAGATATTATTTAAATGTTAGTCATAAAGAATCTCATGGATGGGAAATAGATGCCCACATGGAGGATTCTCAAGAGAAATTAACTTCTCCCATTCCAAAATGATAATTAAGGATTTTTATTAATTATCATTATCATTGAAGTTTGGTGTTCTAAACGGGAGCACTTTTAAAAATAGTTCTAATTCGGGGGATGACATCGTCTTTTGCTTCCTCATAAAGCAGCTGATGCGGCTTGAGTGAGATGCTGCCACGTATAGCATCTATTGGCTAGTGGTTTTCAATGCAAAAATTTTTTAAAAGACATTTTTCTTATTGAAAAGAACACTAGTTGAGAGCCGTGAGATTCTACATGTATATAGGAACATTTTTTCTTGCAGCAAAATCTCACTCAAGCAGCATCATCTCTGTTACAAGAGGAATCATCTGATGATTTCAAACCATAGCTAATTTAGAGGGAACCTATCAGATTGTGTGCTTACCATATAATGCTTTAAAAAATAATTAATGAAAATGACGATATAGATGGAACATTTTTCTTCTTTATTGATTTTTCATCAAGAACCTTATACCATGAAACCATGCAATAAAAACAGTGAAATTTTAACCTTTCTAGTAAATCTGTTTTTGGAACAAAAATTGAAATTTATATGAAATCATCTAGCGAGAAATATTTAAAAGAGAAAAAAAAAAACCACTTTTTCATGGATTTATATAGTGAAAGTTGACAATAATACCTAGGTGTAAAAGGGTTAATTTCCTCTGAAATCCAAGTAACCATTTTGTGAATGGCTCACCGCCGGCCGGCCCGGATTGGAGGATGTGAAGATCTCGACGAGTGTGGAGAATGAAGAATTATGAAGAAAATCATCAGAATTTACAAATTTGATGGCTGTCTTCAGTACTGAGATTCCCCTAATCTTCTTTCTCTACCAGCAAACCATTGTACTGTTCTTCTAGCAAGCTGAAACCAAAGCTTCATCATCCCCTCTTCTTTTGCTTACTTCCAACTGAAGAACATCCGGTACTGCTAACTCTATTCTTTACACCCAAATCCGGAAACCTTGAAACTTTTGTAATCTCCGACTTTGATCTCTTATCCTCCGGCAACAAGATCCTCGAATTCCTAATCAAATTCTCACCGGAATCTGAACTGCTGGAAGGAAGACTTGAAATAGTAAATGAATGATTTTTATTAACTGCACTGACCTTGCTCTCAAACGATCTCTTCATCTCCATCTCCTCCTTAATCTTCATAATTTCATCATTCTTAGATGACCCCGTTTCAAAATCATTTCCACCGAATCGTTCGCTGTTTGAAGAGAATCTTCTGCTTGACACAAGATTGAACATCTCCGAATTCAGAAACATCACGTCTGCAGAAGTAAGATCACTCCATCGGCTCTGGAAGACCACATCAGATACAATCATCTTGTGCTTGAACTTGTGCAAGAGCTTCCCATCATCATTTGGGTCACTAACCTTTCGAGTTGGGAGTTCTTCCTTCTTACCCATTTCAAGGATCTTCCGAAAGCTGCCACCGATACTGAACCTTGAGGATCCATGATTGTCTTGTTCTCTCTCAACAAAAAGTTCAAGATTTGGATTTTCTATGAGCTGAGAATGATTCCAGGAGAATCTTAAGCTGTTTGAATAAGCAAATATTGCGAGGTCTTCAGCAGCAACCTTGCATCTACAAAGAGGACAACTAGAATGGCTCTCAAGCCAGTGATCAACACAGTTTATATGGAAAGCATGTTTGCACTTGGGCAGCAATCGAAGGATCTCGCTCTCTTCAAATTTCGATAAGCAAACTGAACATTCAAGGCCTTCTTTTGATCCCTTTAGTGCCGAGAATCTGAAGAAAGGGAGCGATTCAATCACAGTTTTATCGATCCCGGAGAACCGGGGCACTGATCCTGCAAGTCCATGATTATGCTGATCTTGCTGCAGATCAGCGGCGCGATTCATCCGATCCGAATGACAGAATTTTGCATACACAAGAAGAAGAAATGTTAACAAGAACATAATTGAGAGGATCCCCGTGATGACGGCAAGGCTCGGGCGGAAGGCACTGGCAATACTAGGTGGGTTTGCACGAGCTTGATTCAGATCATGAGGAGCTTGTGCTTCAACATGGAGGAACAAGAGAAAGAAAACAGGGATGAACATACTCAATTGATTCATTTGAAGGCTAGGTCTATATTGTTGTCCAACATTATATCTCTTAGTTTCTGTCCACCACAAGCTGAACGTACGTGTATGTCCGGCGTTCCATCTGGGAGTAATACCGACTGAAAATGCAAAAACCCACAATTCAATCACAAAATTCTCCTTAATTTCCTCTACAAAGCCAACTGGGTATGGCTAGCTGCTCTTTCTAGCTCCACATCTGTCAAGCTCTTTGAAGCTAACTTATCAAGTAAATATAAATCAACCAGTCTGCTTTTTTACTTACATGAACAAAGGCGAAATCAATTGAAGGCGGTTCATCTGAAGAAGTAGCTTGAGAGTTGAGGCTGGCTTCCAGGGATGGTCCCTATAGCTCTGATTCTCCCTCTGGTGAGGCTTGGACGATGAGAAGCTCTGTGGGTTTTAGTGTAGTGGTGGAAGTTTGAAGCCAGTGCGAGAGAAGATAGATTATGACGAAGAAGCCACATTTTTGACACTTCAGTGAGAGGATCTTATCAAGATTGTTTTCCTCTTGAATTGGATATCTACTTTAGTGTGTGAGGCATTGGGTGGTCCTTATTCTTTCTGTTATCCTACAAGATGGTATCACGAGAGATAGGGGTCAATATTTGTAACAAAGACCAAAATGAACAAGGTTGGAGGAGTGTAAAAGGACAAAAAAAAAAGGTGGAAAATTTGTCGGATTAATTGATATGAGTGCATAGACCAGATTAAATACTGAGTCAACTCAGCCCTAGCATTTTTTTTTGGGGTATCAAGGGAAGGGAGATTGGGGGTGAAGGCAGGATTTGATCCTAGGCCTCGGCTACCTCCTAGGTGCAACCTCCTTGAGGCTTTACCACAGCTCAGCCCTAGCATAAGCAGCTCATTCAAGACTCCACATATATGTGAGCCTGCAATGACTTCGGCACAAATCACCTGGTTCTAGGGAGTTACTCAATTAATCAGCAAAACATTGTTGCAGTTGGGATTTAAATTAATGTCTGTCAATACAGGTTCTATATGAACTAAAAAAAAAGGGATGACATAACTTGTAATTTTTCATTGAATTGGTTTCTGTCGCTGCCGTGAGATGCTGCCAATGCCATGTGGAGCATCTCATAAATAGTGCTTTTTCAAGTGGTTTCTATGTGAAATAGGAAAAGTGCCAACCCTGAGATGCTCCACGTGGTAGCAGCAAAAACCAATTTAGTGAAAATTTGCACATGATGTCAAAGCCAACAAAAAAAAGGTTATTAACCACCATTTCCTCTAGTGCCACTTAGTGGTATTAGCATGGAACAGATGGATGGATGCCCTATTTCAAAAGGGGCCCCCACACCCAAAATACATCCCAGCTAGAGGTTCCATTGAACCACCAGATTTTGGCACTAAAAGAAATGCGTTCATTTGATTGGTGTTGCAAGAGAGTACAATTAATTGTCGTTTTTTTTTATTCATGCCAAATATTTACTTGCAAATTTAACTGTATCAATGCATTCCTAATTGGTCATCAAATCAATCAATGAGGCTTATTCATCATGTCCTCTTCCCATGATGTTGCCAACAAATTTTTATATCTATTACTATTATAAAGGAAAGTATGGAGATTGTTATTTGACATAGGGTTTCTTATTATACTTCTTGAAAGTTTAATGTCACATAGTTACCCGATATATTTATTCCTTTAAAATAAACTTTAAAAAGATTGAAAGGACCACTATATCCCTCTAATAATTACTTATTGTTAGTTTATATAGGAAAGAAAACACTTGGTAGCTTCATTGAGATGCTGCCATGTGGACTTTCACATTAGCAAAGTTTTTGCTTCTAAAAATGTAAAGGTTTTTCTTGTTGAAAAACCTTTGATAGTGAGGTGTTCCACATGGTAGCATCTCACTTAAGATTGCAAATTTGTAAGGCCCACTTAGATAAATAGCTTACTCTAAAAATACATAGCATGCTGTTTTAATTGGGTAGTTACAACGTGTTTAAATTTGAGTGCGGAAAAAGAACTGTCAAGGATTGTTTTATTTAATTGTAAAGGACAATATTTAGAAAAACAAAATAGAGAGCCTGAATCTGGAATGAATATTCCTTTCTCTTTAATACAGTAGATGTCCAATATGTACGTCCACGTACCCATTGTTTCTTCTAGAAAAAAGTGGAGCTTTTTCACCATCGTAAACTACTTCTACAAGAAAGTAAATGAAAGGAGTCCAGCTTTTGTGTTCCTCGTCGACTTGGAAAAAAGCCTAATTTTGAGCCCAGTCTCCAGTCTCCACGCCTCGGTCTTTATCGGAATGAAATCCTCGGCCATGTTTCCCTGAAGTGTTCCTTGAGGTGACCGTGAGATGCTGCCATGTGGAACATCTCACGGCCACTGTTTTTTCATGTGGGGCCCACTTGATACATTTATAACATATGAAAAAACAGTGGCCGTGAGATGGTCCACATGGCAACATCTCACGGCCACATTAGGGAGCAAATCTGGGAGACAAGACAAACGATTTTAACTCGTCTTTGAGAGTCTTTCGAACGCCTACGCAATCCCAATTAGAGCTGTAAGTTTTGCCCGGCCTGCCCTAAGCCCGCTCAACCCAACCTGAATAATAGCCCGATCTAAGGTTTTATTTTGGGTTTGGGTTGGGTTTGATTTTAGGCCCGAACTTGAGTTTGGGTTGGGCTTGGGTTTGCACCTCATAGCCCGAAAAACCCGAAACGCTCGAACTATATAAAGCCAAGGTTAAATGACTTACCGCATACCCCATTTTCTTCCTAAGTTCTTTCTAACTCCAAGCCCTTCCTCTCTATTTTTCCAATCAATTCCCCAATAGATAAGGTTCAATAGAATTGAGTATAAAGCTTCAAACTTAGAACCTTTTTAAGATTTAGAAATGTTGATAATGTTGACCTTTGTATGGATAGTTGTAACGCCCCAGATTCATAACCAGCAAGATATTGTCCGCTCTAGGCCCACGGGCCCTTACGGATTTGTTCTCCAGGATAACACGAGAAAACTTCCCAGGGGTCACCCATCCTAGCAGTGCTCCCACCTAAGCACGCTTAACTTTAGGGTTCCCAAGGGATGTAGTCCCGTGTTGCTCCTTAAAAGGCCTCTTGCTTAGTTGAGGGTCTTAAGACTACTTATAGCATCCCCGAGCGTTGTGGGATCCCAACCATATGCACATCCTCGCCTGGTAGCTCGCCACTGTGGTAGCTCGCCCAGGTCTCTCATCCCGCCCACATCACAGCCGCCCACTCAGACAGCCAGGATGTCACAATAATGACTTGAGATTTATAAATGACCACATTTTCAGTAAGTATTTCTTTCATAAAATTGAATGTGTTGTCTTATAATTTGGTCAATAAACCTTAGAAATGTTATAATTTAAAAACTCAATTTTTTGCTTTCCTATACTAAAAACATTATAAACTTGTTGCCTTTGCTATTATATTTCATTAGATCCTTGATAGATCCCATTAATTTGGGTCAACCCGAACCCAGCCCAAACTCGAGAAATAATTTTACGGTTGGGTTTGGATTCAAGCAGTTTGGGTTTAGGGCGGACCAAGATGAGTTTGAGCCAATTGATTTTAGATTGGGTTGAGCCCAAACTCATCAAAACCCAACCCAACCTGCCCTCATTAGAGATCTAATCCCAATCAAAGATCCTTCCACGAACGACGCCATATGACTTTCACGCACGCCTATAATCTTCCACGTGTGCATGAGTCCTTACGTGAGAGCTGCGCTAAAAGATGAGGTCAGCACTTCAGTCACCAAGAAGCACCACCATCAGGATCAGAGCCGTCCCATTGATCTAAACCCTAACTCACCTCCAAGAAATCTAGACTGCCGCGCATACAAAAAAACAATACCAAACAAAAAAACAAAACCCCTTTACGCGGTTGTGTTCGCACAGAAATTTCATGGCAATTACCCAGTGTGGAAAAATCAGCTCCCCACTTCTCATTAATTATTTCTCCTTCCTGAACCCCCCATTCTTCACACACCAAATCTAGACGATTACAGTGCCTGCCGGAGCTCTGAATATGGATCGAAGGATTCACGAGGCAGTTCTAAGAGGCGACGTGTCCACCTTTCTCGATCTCATCCGAGAAGATGAGCAAATCATTGAACAAACAACCCGGGGATCGTTAAACACCGTCTTAAACTTGGCTGCCAAGTTCGGCCACCTGGAGTTGGCCATGGAGATAGTTAAGCTGCGGCCGGAGATGGTGTCAGCGCAGAACGAGAAGATGGAGACTCCGTTGCACATCGCGTGTCGAGAAGGGCACGTCGGTTTGGTTAAGTTCTTGCTGGAGAGTGATCCCTGCGTTATTTTCAAGCTGAATCGTGACAACGAGAGCGTGTTGTTTGCGGCTTGTGGGCGTGGACAGTTCGACGTGGTGAAGCATCTCTTGGGCTATCAATGGCTGCTGACCTTCGAAGACGATGGATTAACGACTTCGCTTCATGTCGCGACTTCTGCTGGGCATACAGGTAGCTGTATGAATTAACCCGCTTTTTCATTGTAGATTTGAAGCTTTAACTTAGTCTTCTTAACCGGAGACCCCCGCCGGCGTTGCTGAGAGCCTGAGAAAAGTCTGCAACTTTAATCAGAAACCGACAAATCAATAAAAAAACGAAAAAGAAAAATGGAGGATGAAATTTTTTTATTACGACCAAGATGGACTTCCAAATTCCAATCATTGTTTAAAAATTCGGATAGGTGGTAACTCGGTCGATCGGTCCGAGTTACTAGTTGATTAAGTGGGAGAATATCTGATTTGAAAATATATTTATAGTGTAAGGTTAAATAGGAAGTAAATATTGTTTTAAGGATTTTTTTTTTTTTTGCACAACCTGGTTAAACTCGGCCAACTTTCATGACTCACCAACCAAAATTGCATTAGAAGCACTATCCTTTTATCCAGTAATATAAAGGTTTTAACTTTATTTCTTGAGTTTTTACCAATCCGAGCTATTTTAGTTACTTTAATAAATTCAATTATCAATATAAATATATTTTTTAAATTGTCAAAAAAAATTAAATATCTAATTTGATGAAGTGATAAGAGTATAAGGGAATATTTATTAAAATCTTAAGTTCGTGGTTGGTGGGTATTTGTTATAATTAAACAAAACGTGAATGAATTGAAGGTCAATTTTATTTATTTAAAAATATAAAAGGATTACTTCACGAGAGGCTTTTATGATATACCCTTCACATTATCAACTTGTGGCTCTCATAAGCTGACTTGGACTCTCTTTGAGCCACTCACATCAGCCTTGTTATCAAGGCAACTAGGGCTAGGAACCTAATTAAATTGGCCAACTCGACCGAGTAAAATCAACTCAAATGAACAAGTTGACTCGGATGACTCGGCCTAAAGTCAATTATATCTTTTGTTAGTTTCTGTTTTTTTTTTCTTTTTCCCCACGAAGACTAGCACTTGACTCGATCTGACTCGCTGAGTCACCTGGATCGGTCGCGGAAATGCCATTTCCGAGTTGTTAAATACTGATGCAGAAGATGAAAAATGAAGACTCTATTCTAATGAGATGTGGTTGCAGGGATTGCGAAGGAGATACTCAAAGAACGCCCGGACTTTGGGAGGAAGAGGGACAGTCATGGATGCACACCATTGCACTTGGCTTGTAGCAAAGGTCACCTAGAGATAGCAAGGGAGCTTCTGAGGTTGGATCCGGACCTTTCCTGCTTACAAGACAATGGCGGTAGAACGCCTCTCCACTGTGCAGCAATCAAAGGAAGAGTCAACATCATTGACGAGATCCTCTCAACAAGCCTAGAGTCTGCTGAGATCCTGACAGAAAGAGTAGAATCCGTCCTCCATGTTGGTGTAAAAAACAACCAGTATGAAGCCGTCAAGTACTTGGTGGAGAACCTTAACATTACCAAGCTTGTAAACTTGCCAGACATCGATGGCAATACTATCCTTCACCTTGCAGCTGCGTCAAAACTCACTACAGTAAGACCTAAAGCACTGCACTGTAAGTTTTTCAGTACTTACAGAGCAGTAGATGGTAATTGAGGAGCTGATCAAACTTAATTGGTTTTCCTTTTCTTAATTAGATGGTTACGTATCTGCTCAAGATAGGAGTTGATGTAAATGCCCTCAATCGGAGAGGTTTCACGCCACTTGATGTCGTTGAGACTGATTCCAGTAATTCCGGTGCATTGGTGCTTGTTCCCGCATTACAGGATGCTGGCGGTAAGAGATGCAGCCAGTTGCCACCTGGGTCGCCGGAAATCCGAAGAATTACTGAACCAATTCTGGAGAGGCAGGTGCACCAAAACCATCCCAGCAGATCTAGATCATCTTCATGGTCAAGGAAGATTCTGGATTCCCCAACCAATCGACACCGCCGGCGACACCACACTCATAGACAAAAGCATATGGAGCTCCACAGTGAAGGCTTGAGAAATGCCAGAAACACAATAATAATAATAGCTATCTTGATAGCCACAGTGACCTTTGCTGCTGGCCTGAATCCTCCTGGTGGGGTTCACCAAGAAACTGGGAAATCTATAATGGGAAGAGCTACTGCCTTCAAGGTCTTCTTCGTCTGCAATAACGTAGCCTTGTTCTTGTCTCTAATCATTGTTATTGCACTAGTGAGTGTCATCCCGTTCAGACGTAAACCGGTGATGAAACTGCTGGTGGTGACTCATAAGGTTTTGTGGGCTTCGGTGTCGTTCATGGCCGCAGCCTACATAGCGGCGACGTGGGTGATCATGCCAACGGGAAGAGGAACCAGATGGGTGTTGGTGTCTCTTCTGTCAATTGGGGGAGGGAGTATATTGGCCATCTTTGTAGGGCTTGTGGTGATCTTGACAAGGCACTGGCTGAGGAAATTAGAGTGGAAGATGGAGAGAGAGAAGAAGAAGAAGGAGAATCGGAGCCCTGGCAGCAGTATAAGCCGGGTGGAAGACGAGATTCGTGCCATTGGGAAGAAGCGAGAGTCTAGCCCGAACTCGGATGTAGAGAGCTCAGACAAGGAGGGTTACCATCCTATTTGATCTGACATTATTTGGTCGCAGAAGTTAGTATGATCATGCATTGATTGACTACTTCAATTGCTTTCTGAACTTAATTGGTCGAAGAAGCCATGAAAGCCTCCAGCCCGTGCTTTCTACGGGGTTTCTACCTGTCATGGGCTTTCCATTCTTATAGCTCTGTAAAAATATGTAATAATGTCCATTAGAGATGTATGTATGTGTAAAAAAAAAAAATGTGTAGACTCGTATCACCATTGATGCATGTATCTTATTATAATAAATGGCATTGAGATCCTGTGCAACCTTTATCTACAACCTTATATGCAGTTTTTCACACGATCATGCCATGTGTATTGTGAATGGTATATCTATAAATTTTTAAGCAATCCTGTGAAAAGCTATATATAAGGTTGTAGATAAAGGTTGCACAGGATCTCATTTGTAATAAATGTTAGTATCACATAAAAATTATGAAAAAGGGTCACTTTTAAAAATATTTAAAAAAACAGTCTACTAAGTCAGTATCATTTTATTGTAGAAAAAAATAACTTGTGTACATGTAGATGCGCTCGTATCCCACGTAAGATACCCTCATATTTCATGTCAGAAGCTCGTGTCCCACGTAAGATGCCCTCATATTTCATGTAAGAAACTTGTGTGTCAAGTAAGTAATACTCAAATTTAATTATTTTTGAAAAGTGATCTTATAATTTAATTTTGATGGATTTTTTTTATAATTTTGAACAAAAAGTGGCTCTTATTGTAATTCAGCATCTTAATGAACTGTTTTTATAAATATGTTTAAAAGTGACCATTTTTCATAATTTTCCCTCTTTAATTTTTCCCCTCAAAGCAAATGGATTTGAATTTTCTTAATGTTTTACGCAAAAAAAAAAATTTTTTTTTTTAATTAGAAAAGGTTGCATTGATGAGAGTTCATAGCTCAACTAGGTTATTACAAATGAGAGTTCACATCCCTTTTCCTTTTTTTTTGGGACGAAAAGATACATCACAGCCCAGAGAGAGTTACAAATAAAAGGGGGAGTTCCCCCTCTCTTTTAGGTCTTTTAACAGCAATTATTTATCGCGGACGGTAATATTTACTCCGATGAATGGTAATATAACAATAGAATTAGTGATGGTTGTAGTAAGCGCTGGTAACAACTTCTTAATTGTTTCTAAAATAAGTCAATTTTTTATCCGTGTTAGCAACATACAGTTGGAAAAAGATTCTTTTTTTCACGAAGGTAGTAACCGTCTGTAAATGTTTGTCTGAGAGCAGGAAAATGACTGATCAGTTAATCAATATCACTCTCTACTGGCCTGGTTTAAGAGTTTACCCTTCCACCAAGTACGCTTTCTCCCTAGTTCTTCGATTAGTTCGGTGAATTGAACCACCCTAGGTTTACTGTTGAATTGGGGATTGCCAAGATCCTTTTTAATCTTGCTGGTCAATTTAATACATAAAATTCCAATGCATTTCCTCTAGTGCTAGAATCTCGGGGTACCGTGAAACCACCGGATCGGATGTATTTTGGTATGTGGGCCACTCTATTAAAACAGGGCATCCATACACATTTCCTCTAGTCTCAGAATCCGGTGGTATTGTGTGATGTGGTGTGGGGTGTGGTGCCGACCCCCTCCCGAGGCCATCTGTCTGTCCATTTCACACCAGTACCACTTAGTGGTACCAAATAAAACGGTTTCTAAAGCAAGACCTCAAGAGCATATTTGTCAATAGAAAACTTAAGTAAATATTGAAAAAAGAAATTTATTGTATTCATATCCTGTGGAGGAGACTATATTAGCTTGAGCTTTAAAAGATCTGTTGATCCAACGGTGAATGACGTGTACACGTAAGTGAATGACGCTCCAAATAAAAGTGTAGTCTAGAGAAAATCCACAAGATCTCAATTGAAATTTATCAATATAATTAAATGACCCTCAAAAGTCTTGAAACGTCCAGTTGGGGAGGGGGAGACTAGCAACCAGCAAGGCATCTTCGTTCTTCGCTCATGCCAAAAGCTAAAAAAAAAACGAGGGAGGAAAAAGATACCAATTAGCTAAAGAAACGGCCAACGCAACCTGAAAAGATGGCCAAACCATGCCGTAAAAGTCAAGGTAAGAGGACGCATCGATCACTTCATCACATTTACGATATATTAAAATTGAAAAGATACAAAACAGATAGCTCATCATCACTCAGCCCGGCTGTTCATTAAGAAAAAAAGAAAAAAAAAAATTACAAGGCAGGAACCTCGGTGGGTTCGGTTGTTCCTATACCATACAATATTAGGAACTATTATCTAATCATATGAGAGGATGTCTTGTATTGTATTTAATGTTTAGTTTGACAATGTAATTAAAGAGAGACTATGCCACCAACGAAACTGGGGGGGCAAAGGCCCATAAATGAGGTGGGTACCTTATGGTAATTTAATTAAGGAAGTTCATTAGCATTATTATTGTAGGTTTTTTTAAAGGTCTTGGCTTTTATTTAAATGTTGGTCACAAAGAATCTCATGGATGGGGAATAGATGCCCACATAGAGGATTCTCAAGAGAGATTAACTTCTCCCATTCCAAAATGATAATTAAGGAAGTTCATTGATTAGCATTATCATTGAAGTTTGGTGTTGTAAAGGGGAGCAGTTTTTAGTTCTTATTCGGGGGATGACATAGTCTGTTGCTTGTTCATGGAGCAGATGATGTTGCCATGACAAGTGCTTTTTCAATAAAAAAAGGTATTTTCACAATTTTTTTATTGAAAAAACACGTTAAGAGACTCAAGCAGCATCATCTATTGCAGGAGGAACCATCAAATGATTTCAAACCCTAATTCAAAGGGAACCTATTAGATGGTGTGCTTATACCATCAAGAACCTTATATGGAACATTTTTCTTCTTCTATATTGATTTTTCATCAATAACCTTATACCGTGAAACTATGCAATAAAAACATTGGAATTTTAACCTTTCTAATAAATCTATTCTTGGTACAAAAATGAAATTTATATGAAATCGTCTAATGAGAAATATTTAAAAAGGAAAAAAAAACTACTTTTTCATGGATTTATATAGTGAAAATCGACAATAATACCTGGGTATAAATGGGTTAATTTCCTCTGAAATCCCAGTAACCATTTCGTGAATGGCTCATCGCCGGCCGGCCCGGATTGGAGAAAATGAAGCTCTCGATGATTGTGGAGAATGAAGAATTATGAAGAAAGTCCATCAGAATTTACAAATTTGATGGCTGTCTTGAGCACTGAGATTCCCCTAATCTTCTTTCTCTACCAGCAAACCATTGTACTGTTCTTCTAGCAAGCTGAAACCAAAGCTTCCTCATCCTCTCTTCTTTTGCATTACTTCCAACTGAAGAACATCCGGTACTGCTAACTCTATTCTTTACACCCAAATCCGGAAACCTTGAAACTTTTGTAATCTCCGACTTTGATCTCTTATCCTCCGGCGACAAGATCCTCGAATTCCTAATCAAATTCTCACCGGAATCTGAACTGCTGGAAGGATGACTTGAAATAGTAAATGAATGATTTTTATTAATTGCACTGACCTTGTTCTCAAACGATCTCTTCATCTCCATCTCCTCCTTAATCTTCATAATTTCATCATTCTTAGATGACCCCGTTTCAAAATCATTTCCACCGAATCGTTCGCTGTTTGATTCCAAAGAAGAGAATCTTCTGCTTGACACAAGATTGAACATCTCCGAATTCAGAAACATCACGTCTGCAGAAGTAAGATCGCTCCACCGGCTCTTGAAGACCACATCAGATACAATTATCTTGTGCTTGAACTTGTGCAAGAGCTTCCCATCATCATTTGGGTCACTAACCTTTCGAGTTGGGAGTTCTTCCTTCTTACCCATTTCAAGGATCTTCCGAAAGCTGCCACCGATACTGAACCTTGAAGATCCATGATTGTCTTGCTCTCTCTCAACAAAAAGTTCAAGATTTGGATCTTCTATGAGCTGAGAATGATTCCAGGAGAATCTTAAGCTGTTTGAATAAGCAAATATTGCGAGGTCTTCGGCATCAACCTTGCATCTACACAGAGGACAGCTAGAGTGGCTCTCAAGCCAGTGATCAACACAGTTAATATGGAAAGCATGTTTGCACTTGGGCATCAACCGAAGGATCTCACTCTCTTCGAATTTCGATAAGCAAACTGAACATTCAAGGCCTTCTTTTGATCCCTTTAGTGCCGAGAATCTGAAGAAAGGGAGCGATTCAATCACAGTTTTATCGATCCCTGAGAACCGGGGCACTGATCCTGCAAGTCCATGATTATGCTGATCTTGCAGCATATCAGCAGCAGCGCGATTCATCCGATTGGAATGACAGAATTTTGCATACACAAGAAGAAGAAATGTTAACAAGAACATAATTGAGAGGATCCCCACGATGACGGCAAGGCTCGGGCGGAAGGCACTGGCAATACTAGGTGGGTTTGCACGAACTTGATTCAGATCATGAGGAGCTTGTGCTTCAACATGGAGGAACAAGAGAAAGAAAACAAGGATGAACATACTCAATTGATTCATTTGAAGGCTAGGACAGACACAATTGAGAATTTTGTATGAACTTTGAGGCGCCATGCCTGATCCTCGACCCCTCGACGGCGAACATCCGGCCGGAAAATCCTTCATGTGTGTGTATATATGGTGATACCAAGTATAGATTGAGATGGATTTGATATGGTTGAGTGTTTTATATGACATATACCGGCCCCATTAGATGGTATTGTTCTGGTTGTCTGTTTTCTTAGTTTCTTCCCGGGCTCTCTTCGTGACCTATATAATTGAGAAATCTCATCAGTTCAATGGTGTGATCTTTGGGTTAGAAGTGATGAAAAGGTGAAAATATAGGTAACTGCATATAAAATTAGATTGATGACATAGCAAGCATTTGACTAGATAATAAATTATACAAGACATTATGTAATCGTGTACATCAGGCATCTTTAGTAGAAAATTTTGCGTAAGCTATGGAGTCGGCATGAGGTATACTAGACATTTTGGATACTATAATTAGGATTCTATATAACCAAATCTTGTAGTCTACTTTACACCAGTGATTGTTTCTGTCCCCATTTGGTTTTATTTGAAGACCTCAAAATATAAGTATATAATAGGAAATTAATTTCACTTACCTTCCTTGTTGCCTTTTTATTCTTTTTTTTTTTTGGATACCTCTCTTCTTGCCTTCTGCAACTACAGATACCTCTTTGACGTTTCTAAAATGATACCCTTGTTAAAAGTAGTTGTAATTTGACCGTTTTATCCCTTGTAAATTTTTTTTTTTTGGCTACTTATAGTTATAAAAAAAAATTAAAGATTTATATTACCAACTCACTTGTAACTTGTAAATTGATTTTTAATGTCATAAGATCTAAAAATAAATTTTTTTTTTATAATATCAAAGCTCCCTAGCTAGCCCAAAAGTGAAAAGACCTTTCCACCTCTCCTTTTTTTATCTTCTTCCACTTCCTTTTATCTCCCTCTCCCATTTTTCATCCTCTTTTTCCATCCCTCTCTCTAGTACCCCTCCAACTTTTTCCTCTTCTGATACCCTTACCCTCTCTCTCTCTCTCTCTACAAATTAGATCCATGTACTAAGTCCAAAGAAATGGGTAGAAAATCTAAACAATTTTAATTTGTTATTGGATTTTATTGGTTGCCATTACTATATGGACTTTTTGATCAAAATTATATGCACTTAGAAGGAAATTGAGATTGTACACAAGTTATGGGACAGGTATGGAGCAAAAAATGTATTACCCCTTTGAAAGTTTTTCTTTTCCTCTCCTTTAATTAGCTTATAATTTGAGTTTTAACTTTTATAATTAAAAGTTTTTATGTTATATTATAAATTATATATAGGAGGGCAATATAGAAAACATGAAATGTATAATTAAAGGTAACTTTTTTTTTTTTTTTTGAAAGCTCAAGAAAGGCAAAATAGTCAAAGAATAATTAAATTTTCATGAGATCTACATCTTTTATTAATAATTATTAAGATAAGGAAAGGACATGTAGTAGACAACAAAACCACATGGGAAGTTGGTTTTATTTAAAAAACATTATGGAAGGAATTTGTGTGGTTAGAAATCAAAAGGAAGGTAAGTGTAATTTTTTCAATATATAAATGTGAATTTCCATAAATCAGGAACTTTTTTTTCCTCTTTTTCTGAGGAAGTTTTCATATAAGTCTATTATGCCACATAATTTTTCCTATTTCCAGGTGAATCTTAGCTGAAGAAAAATGATATAGCCTGACTGTGAAAATCAACAATTAGTTTGAGCATGATTTGAAAACTCAATTTGGGATGGTGGGACCTACTCCCCCTCTCCAGCATGAGTTAGGTTTAACTTTTGTTTAAAAATCAGCTATCAATAGTGTTTGTCAAAATCAAACAAACCGTGTTGGCTTTGAACGCATTTCCTTGGGTTTTACATATACTTGGGCTGGGCTGGGCTGGGCTGGGTTGAGGATACATAATTAGGCTCACGACCGGAAATGCTCAAGTATTTAACGAGCATAAGTCGACGCCGAACCCACTCAAGCTTGGCTCCATTAAAACTGGACTCGTTTAATTTGTTACTAGCATTCTGCCCGTGCTTTGCACGGGCAAATAGGTTCGAAAAATTATTAAAAAATAAATTATTTAATATCTATATATATTAAGCGAAGCGGGGGTGGCTGCTGACGTGCCCGCTTCGCGTGGTTCGGGGTATCCGAACCTATTTTTCTGAAAAAAAAAAAAACGAAAACAAAAAAGTGGCAGGCTCGGACAGATTTGTAATATAAAAAAAAGCAGGTTCGGGCAGGTTCGGAGTCCGAACCTGCCGTAATTTTGGACTTTTTTCCTTCCGGTTTTTCAAAATAATTTAGATTTAGTCATTTAATTTTTATAATAATTCTAAATAAGGTATAAGAAAAAACAATTTTTACTCCTTCCGGTTTCAGTTTTAAAGTAATTTATATTTAGTCATTTAATAATAAAAAAACACTTGCCGCAACTTTTGACTTTTTTGTTTTTAAAAGTAATTTAGATTTAGTTATTTAATATTTATAATAATTCCAAATCAGGTATATACAAAACAATTCTTTACTCTTTCGGTTTTTAGATTTAAAGTAATTTAGATTTAGTCATTTAATAATTAAAAAAAAAGTGAAGAAGCTATTGTCGAGAAGATTTGAGAACCCTCCTGAACTGAAGTGTCCCTCTCCGCCTTCTCTTTCTATTAGATAGTTTCTCTATTGTCGAGGGGGTTCGAAAACCCTCTTGAATCGTCCCTCTCTGCCTTCTCTTTCTAACAGTCCCTCAATCCTGTTCACCCTCCCCTTCCCTCCCTTTCTCTTCTCTCTCCCATTGAAAACCCTAGAACCAAATCGACCCCTCCCCTTCCCCCTCTCTTTCCTCCCACTCTCATCTTCTCTCTCTCATCAACCCCTCCGATTTTGGTTGCTCAACCAAAATCTCAGAGGATCGGCACATGAACGTGAACAGTTGTAGTCATACATTATGAAATCTCATTCTTTATTTGTCTGTAGATTCTTGCTTTTAAGTTTTTTTAATTTGCAATTGATTATGGTTTTTTCAAACCTACTGCCCGTGCAACACACGGACCACATTATTATGAAAACAAAGTTGCAAATTAGAGTAGATGAAATTTCAATTGGTGCCTTTTTTTATATAGCTTTTGATTAAGAGCCTTTTTGGCAATTCCTCAAGAAACTCTAATGGTTATTCCCTTTATTGGTGTTTTCTAGAAGACTTTTTACTTCTTGCTTTTGTATTCTTCGTTCTTTTCCCTCATTTCTTTTATCTATTTAATCTTCTTTTTAAATATGAATATTTAAAACTGTTTGATGATATTTGGATTATGCATTTTGTTTTGAATAGGAAACGTTTTGTAACCTTGATGATTTATCTTTTGTATGTGCATCCATTTTGAGTTCTCTTTTTTTGTTTTGTGTGTTTTTTTTTAAATAAACCCTTTGCAAGTATTGTTCAATATAATCATACATTATAAAATTTCATTCTTTATTTGTCCGGAAATTCTTGCTTTTAAATTTTTTAATTTACAACTGATTATGGTTTTTCAAACCTACTGCCCGTGCAACGCACGGGCCACATTGCTCTCAACTTGATTCTTTGAAAACCCAAATTCTTGCTTTAAAATTTTTTAATTTGCAACTGATTCTGTTATATGTTGTTAATATATTAACTTTCAAGACTTCTACCAAAAAAAGAAAAATTAACTTCAAGACAATATATAAAATAATTTATTTTTTAATAATTTTTTTGAACCTATTTGCCCGTGCAATGCACGGGCCAGAATGCTAGTATTGTCTTGAAAGTTAATATTATTTTTTGGTAGAACTTGAAAGTTAATATATTAACAATATATAACAGAATTAGAATTAATTATCTAAACGGCAAACACTATCTCATAAGAACTTTAAAATACACCTGGTGTGACAAACCTCATATAGTTACATGAACGTGAAAATGGATATAAATACATGGATTAGTAGTATGTGCTATGTACAGGAAACTTCAAAAGTGTGAGTCATAGGAGTAGTAGTTATAAATATATTGTCTTGAAAATGGATATAAGAATTCCCTTCTTATAAAACATTGCAAGCTCCATGAAACAGTTGTGAGGTCCTGAAATGAAAATGAAATAGAATAAGAATAAAGTAAAACCAAAAGATATGTGACTACTATTAAGAATTAAAAATGTTGTTTATTAAAAGATCTGATAATTTCATAAATTGTAAACGTTGAATTTTGTGGGATTTGCTAGGAAGCAATATATCAAGTCATAGGAGTGGCAGTAGTTTGATCTGTTTGACAATGCGAATCAATGTCTATCCATGCAATGAAAGATGTCCAGCTAATTAGAGTACTACTACTATTAAAAAAAAACTTTTGGTGAAAAAATTGAATTGTCTACATTGCCAAAATAATAATAATAATAACATATTAATAAATAGTTGAATAGCTCATTAGGAAACAGCAAACTCAAAATTGAAAACAATAACAAAGTCTTAACATTAGAAAAAATGCCACATCCCAAATAGTTGGGGTCAACACGATAAATTCAATATTCAGATTCCAAATCTTGGCACTTTTCCATAATTGCCATTTTAGGCTTCTGATAAGTCGAAGCCATGTCAGAGGGTGCTGCTCCTAATCAAGGCAATGAGATTTCTAATGCAAAGAGTTTGCTAGATTTGGCAAACGAAACGTCACCGGGGTGGTTCTAAATTCTTTAAAAATAGTTGTTTCAGATGATATAGAAAAGAAGTTCACTCATGCTTTGTGTACTTAATGAAGAAAAAAAGTTTATTATTATTATTTTTTGTGCAACCACCGCCGATGACTTCGCCACTGCCAGGGAAATATAGCAAGGGCTTTCGACAAGAGAGAGAAGATCAGAAAGGAAGATAGGAGATAGAGAGGAAGGAAAGGGATCTTGCAATTCTAGGACCTTCGAAAGAGGTTTCAAAAAAGAGCCTCTGGAACAGTCAAGAAGAGCCCGGAGGCTGCAGGTGGAAACTTGCGGGAGAAGGAACCCCCGCTCCCGTATCCCCCCTCTACAATGGGAGTGAGTGAGAAAGCGAGAGGGACGAAAGGAGGATAGAGACCGAGAAGGGGAGACAGAAGGAGGTGTAGAAAGAGGGATTCAAAAACCGAAGAACAAAAAGTTGCGGCACGTTTTTTTTTATTATTAAATAAATGCTTTAAAACTGAACCGGAAGTTGTTTTTGTTTATTCCTGATTTGAAATTATTATAAAATGATATGACTAAATCTAAATTATTTTTAAAAACCGAAGAAAGTCAAAAATTACGGCAGTTAAATAAATGCTTTAAACCGAAAAACGAAAGTTTTTTTGTTTATTACTGATTTGGAATTATTATAAAAAGTATATGACTAAATCTAAATTATTTTTTAAAACCGAAAAGTCAAACATTGCGGCGCTTTGTAAGAAGATACGCCTGATTTTAAATTACAAAAAAACTTAAACACTGAATGTGAATTATTTTTGTCGTTTGAAACCAAAATAAAAAACTTACGGCAGCTTTTTGTCTGATTTATTGGGAGGCTCGGGAACGCCGAATCACGCGAGGCTGTCCCGAGCCTCCGAAGCAAAGGAGGGGTGACACGTCAATCGCCACCCCCCTTTCGCTTAATATATAGATATTCCCACTAAAAAAAAAAGTTTAATTTGTTATATAACGAGTTTATTTTATTTGTAAACATAAAATAATGTTTTTAATTATTATATTATAATTTTAATTTTTAAGCTTTTCTTTTTCTAAAGTTTTGGATATGTGACACATAGATTTTGTAGATTTATATTTAATTTTACATGAGGTTTCATTACAATTAAGAATGACCTTTAGGTTGTGTTTGGAACCTTGAATTTGGGGAGAAAGAAAAAAAAATGCTAAAAGTTTCTTTTTTCTCGTTTGGTTAAAATGAATAAAAAGTTAGATTTTGTCTCTTTCTTTTTCTTCAATTTAAAAAATTCTGTCTAAAAAGATAGAGATTTTGAAAGAAAAGAAAGTTCATCATTATTCATCACTATTCACATAACCCACCCACCCCTCTGCTACCACCACCACCATTGCTACTACCCTACAACCATAACCACCATCGCCCACCACCTCACCAATGCCATTGCTAGCACCCAGCCATAGCCCATAACCATCCCATCACCAACATTACCACATCCCCACCCACCACCGCCCATCACCACTGCCCATTACCGCCCACCACCACCATCACCATCCCTACTGGCCAACAAAAGCTAAAAAAAAATTGGGTGACCAAATCTGAATTATTTTTAAGAATTATTACTTAAGACCAATTTCCCCAAATTTGATGAAAGTGATATATGGGGCACCCCTTCTATATTGATATTTCACAAACTATCTATTCCTGTTGGAAAATGAAATTTCTATGAAATCATATATGAAAACATTTTATAAATTCAAAGGAAGAGGGGAATATTCCCTGGCCTCTCTTATTATTATTTTTTTTCCACTATTGTCCTCTTCAACTAAAACAATCCGAAATTATTACCGCTCCCTCACATTTTTCACATTGGAATTTAAAGCCCTACTTATATGCTACAGTCAAGGGTGAGGACGTGCCCGCTAATCCCACTGAAATCCAAGGAATCATGCTCTGAGCGTCTCGTCGCCGGTGTGCAATGGAGAATTCTAAGCTCTCAGCAATGGCGAAAATTGAAGAATTAATTACCAAGAAAGTCATCAAGTTTTTACACATTTGACTGCTGTATTTGATACTGAGATTGCTCCAATCTTCTCTCTCTACCAGCTAACCATTGTGCTGTTCTTCTAGCAACCCCAAACCAAAGCTTCCTCTTCCTCTCTTCCTTCGCATTATTTCCGACTAAAAGACCTTCATTACTGCTAATTTTATTCCTCATGCTGAAATCTGGAAACCTTGGAAGGTCTGTGATTTCTGACTTCGATCTCTTCTCCGCCGGCATCAAGAATGTCGAATTCTTCTTGCTTAAATTGTAATCGGAAGAATCCGAACAAGAAGGAAGGCTTGAAACTGCAACTGGATCAGTTTTATTAATTATACTAGCCTTTCTTTCAAACAATCTCTTCTTCTCCATCTCCTTCTTAATATTCATAATTTGATCATTCCTAGATGACCCATTAGCGAAACCATTTGCATTAAGGAGGGAACCTTTTGCTTGACATAAGATTGAACGTCTCCGAATTCAAAAACATCACGTCTGCAGAAGTAAGATCGCTCCATCGGCTCTTGAAGACGACTTCTGGTACAATTATCTTGTGCTTGAACTTGTGCAAGATCTTCCCATCATCGTTTCTGTCACTAACTCCCATTTTGAGGATCTTCCTAAAGCTGCCTCCAATGCTGAACCTTGATGATGATTCTAAATTTATGTCTCTCTCTCTCTCAACAAAGAGTTCAAGATTTGGATCTTCCAGGAGCTGTGGATGATTCCAAGAGAACCTCAAGCTGTGAGAATAAGCGAAGATCGCATCGACCTTTTGTCGACAAAGAGGACAGCTTGAGTGGCTCTCCAGCCACTGATCAACACAGTCAAGATGGAAAGCGTGGTTGCACTTGGGCAGTAATCGAAGGATATCGCTATCTTCGAATTGTGATAAGCAGACTGAACATTCAAGGCCTTCTTTTGATCCCTTTAGTGATGAGAATCTAAAGAAAGGAAGCGATTCAATCACCTTTTTATCAATTCCGGAGAACCGAGACACCGATTCTTCAAGTACTCCATGATTATGTTGCAGACCAGCACCCCGCCGATTGGATGCTGCGCCGTGATGGCATTTTGCAAACAGAATGACAAAAAATGTTAATGAAACGATGACCGAGAGGATCCATATAATGAGTGGATCATGGCTCTGATGGAGGGATCTGACAGTATCAGCAGGTGGGGTTGCAATGCCTTGACCTAGAGGAGCTGGTGCTTCAACATGGAAGAGCAAGAAAGAAAGAAGGATGAACATACTCAAATGGATCACGAAATTGAGATTTTTGGAGCTTTGAGAGGTGCCTGATCCTCTACCTCAGACTGCAAACATCCTGGCTCCAGAAAATCTTTTATGCGGCTATAAGTGGACTAGATTGAGACAGGTTTGTCATGGTTCGGTATTTTATTTGACAACCGGTCCTCCCAAAGGAAATATTCTTCATGTCTTTCGGTTTTCTTTGTTTTATCATGTTCATTAGCGATAAAAACAAGGTGGAAATGTACGGAATTGTATATAAGATTAGATTGGCATCTTATTAGATAATGAATTATGAGTATGCATCAAACATCTTTAACAAGGTTTCAGTTATGTAGTCTGCATGGGCCATTAAACAGCTTGGACTCCGTATTAGGATTCTATAACCAAGCTTGATCAAGTCAGCATTAAACCAGAGTGTTCGAATTTTATGCTAAGTTACATCTGGGATGAAAGGCCCAGTCCAGATGGTAAGCCTTGGGCCTGGATTGGCTTGGCTTGGCTTTTATTACGTACCCTTATATATAACTTGGAGAGAAGGATTCACATGAACAAGCCAAGATCAAGCTCTGGTTCACTGCTCAACAAGCACATAATCTGCAGAACTGCTTAGACCCATTTCAATCAGTTATTTATACCAGATATGTACTTAATCTAGCTAGAGTCTTTGACTAATATTTCCATAAATGTAGCATGCATGATAAGCTACTGAATCGTCTCAGACGCAAGGGAACATTGATATAAAAGTTGCATGGAAACCATACATCACTCTGTGTGGCAACGAAATTTTGGCTGTTGGCTCCCCTTCAAACTTCTTTGCATCGACTATATGAACCCTGTAAGATAACTAGATAATTTTTGGAACTTGTGAACTGATGTTAGTTGTGATAATGGTAATTAAAGATGGTGGTGATAGTGGTGGTGAAGATAATGATAACAATGGAACCAATGGCACTTGGTGGTAGTAGGGGTGTATTTCGGTTGGTTTGGTTTGGTTTTTGTGCCAAACCTAAACCAATCCAAATTGTGTTGATCAAAACCAAAAACCGAATTTCAACTAAAAATTATAAACCGAACCGAAATAAAGTGAATAAACTGAAATTATAATATCTTTAAAGTTTAAACCTGTTTACACCCGCCGTAGCCCGGCGGTAGTGTTTTACGGTCACGTATATCTTTTGACCGATCTGTGTCCTACCACATACGGGTCAAGTGAAACCCATGTTTACACCCGCCGTAACCCGGTGAAATTAATCGGAGTAAACAAGGCTCTAAGTATAATATATATATATATATATATGTTTATTGGGTAATCGATAGTGAATGATTTTGCCATTAAAGCCATTAAATGAGTTATCATGGCATGTGCTATTTATTGGGTTTGAGGAAAATTGCTGGACGCTTGATCAACCCCATGATACTTTTATTTAATAAAAGGTATGTTCAGTTGCCTTTTATTTATGAAAAGGTGCATTTGACCAATTATGCCTTTTGGCCGATTACGGCTCATTAAAGATACTCCGGTAATTCTCTAAAGACGTGGAGAGTGGGGTCCCCCACTTTCTAAAAACGTGGAGTGGTTATATAAGGTGGGTTCAACTTCCTGAAAGTAGGTCGTTGGGAGACTTTGTGGTAAAGAAAAACAGACCTGTAGACATGGGAAAGAGATCCCTCGAAGATCGTGCAAGAGTGGGACGTTGAGCAACCGTCAAAGATTGGCTATAAAAGACACAACTTCAAAGAACTCGAGGACACAATCCACCCAACCGCAACTAGTTATTATATTATTTTGATCATCCGTGATCTTTATCCCTTCTCCTACACTGTAGTCAGAAGGATAAACTAGGACTTCTCTCACTGCTTCCAGTCGCAGTGACATCTTAGACCCCTCTTTACTCCAATTAACACCAGAATCCTGCCACCGGAGAGTAAGTTGAGGCCGTCCCTGACTCGCAGTTCTGTGTTTACAGAATCCTGAGCAGCCGGTCCTGAGACTCGCTCTGATCACGCTAGGTGACTTGTGTATTTTCGGGTAAGCAGCAATCCAAAGTGAACCCCTTGAATTGGCTTCGCTAGCAACCGCCCCCTTCTTCCTGTGCTTATACCCGATTACGGTTATAAGACCAGGACAGGCCAGTCCTGCAAGCCCTATCAGTTTTTTTTTTATTACTTTTGTTTCCCTTTTGAGGATTATCTGTTGTCACTGTCGGCCCGTCAACTGAATTTATAATAAAGGATTTGTGTGCCATTAGTTGCTTTCGCTTTCAAACACTTACAAGAACCCAAACGAAGACCGGACCCCTAGTCTTCATATCATCGCTTGACCCGTTTTATTACAGGTGACTTGCAGTACGACTGGACCGATCTCGGTTCAGATTCAAAACAGGTGCCCGGGGTCAGGAATCGACCCGAAATCATTGTATCAAACGATACTAGCACGCCCGCGTAGAGACACATCATCAACACAGACACGTGTTCACACCAGCCCAATTTCGGAGCAACAAAACCATATTCTAGAATATGAATGTGAACAATATTTTTTACTAGAAAATAGAAATGGCATTTCTATAATCTTACATTAATAAAAAAATTTCAGTCACAAACATTAATAAAAACTTATTTCCCTCCTTAGTCAGTAATATCAATATGAAATAACCTCCTAAAAAAAGAAACAATAGGTTTTGAGTCTTTTGACAAACAATGTGTGCTAAGAGGTTTTAAATTTTTTGTATATATAGTATGTAGTATAAAATTATAAATATGTAATAACATATATGGTTCGGTTTTCAGTTTTGTTTGGTTTCTCAACCACCTAAACAGTAAACTAAACCAAACTATTTCAGTCTGTAATTTTTTAAACCGAAATCAAACCAAACTAAGAATAAAACCAAACCAAATTGGTTAAATTTGATTTCGATTGACACCCTTAGGTTGTAGTGATGTGATGGTCCCCTGGTGGTGGTAAGGGGCGGGTTCAGGCTTGTTACACCGAACCAATTGACACTCTTTTTTCCGTTTTCTCGTCAAACGAAGAGCATGTGTAAACTGCTTCCTTGTTTCCCCTGTCGACTTTGAACACACCTACTTTACGCGGCTGTGTTTTCAATTTTTTTTTTTTTTTTAATCTTTTCTTTCTTCCTTGAGAACGCGGTTGCGTCCCCATTTCCATTATTTATCCTTCCAGAATCCCATTTCCCCCCATTCCTTTTGCACCAAATCTCGAAGATTACAGTGCCGGCCGGAGCTCGGAATATGGATCGAAGGCTTCACAGGGCAGTTCTAAGAGGTGATGTGTCCACCTTTTTTCATCTGCTCCGCGAAGATGATCAAGTTATCGAACAAAAAACCCGAGGAATGTCGAACACTGTCTTACACTTGGCTGCCAAGTTCGGGTACCTCGGATTGGCTACGGAGATAGTTAACCTACGGCCGGAGATGGTGTCGGCGCAGAACAAGAAGATGGAGACTCCGTTGCACGAAGCATGTCGGGAAGGGCACGTCCGTTTGGTGGAGGTATTGTTGGAGACTGATCCCGGCGTTGTTTTCAATCTTAACCATGACGGCGAGAGCGTGTTGTTTGCGGCTTGTCAGCGTGGACAGTTCGATGTGGTGAAGCATCTCTTAAGCTATCAACAGCTGCTGACCTTGGAAGAGGATGGATTAACGACTTCGCTTCACGTCGGGAGTTCTGCTGGGCATACAGGTACTGCATGAACCCACTCCTTCATTGTAGATTTGAAGCTTTAAAACTTCAAGTCTTCACTGGGTAACCCGCCGAAGTTGCAAAAGTCTGCAAGTTCACTCAGAAATCGAACAACCAAATTTTTTGAAAATTTCTGAGTGGGGTGGGTGAGTTAATCGTATTTTTCATATATCTTTTATATAAATATATATTTAACAAAGAAATATATTATTGTTTGAAATATTGAATAAATTACATTTACCTCTCTTATGGTTTCTGACAACTGCAGATACCTCCCCTGAGGTTTCCTAAATGACACTTACCTCCCTTATAAGACATATAAAATATAATTTTACTATTTTACCCTTTATCACTTATTTATTTAAAATAAGAAAAATTCAAAATTTTAAATAATAAAATCACTCATAATTTTTAAATTGATTATTAAGAAGTCCTAACTTTTAAAAATTATTTATCATTATATACAAACCTCAAAATCTTACACTTTTTTATATCTAAAGGGTAAATTCGTCAAAAAAATATTCATATTTTAGTAAAATTTGTGCACAAGGGAGGGATATGAAGTAAACAAAAAAAGAAGGGAGGTAAGTGTCATTTTAGAAACCTCAAGGAAAGTATCTGTAGTTATTAGAAACCATAAGGAAGGTAGGTATAATTTACACTAAAACATTTGTATTTTAACATTTTATAATATAGTTAGGTCAAATGACCCTCCCATTAGCAACCCAACCGGATAGCATTTGGAGGGGGTAAGGTACAGGCTGGGTTTCTTACTCATGAGTTGACTTGGTCTGAGTCATTGAGCCATTCACATTCCGAAATGTTGAGCCCCAATCTATACTACAATTATGATTCTCTATAGAGGTTTGTTATCTAAATTATCCCTCACTTGACTTTTTTATTTTATTTTTATCACCTTTCAATGGTTTCTACCATAAGTTCCTATTATTCATTATTGTACAAAAATGCCTTTTAATTTAAGGAATGATATCTTCTACATTATTTGCGAATTGGTCCCTAATGAGATAGATACAGTCACGTGGAGCATCTCACAGTTGTATTTTTTGATTGATAAAAATGTTTCAAAATGAAACCCACGTAAAAAAACATTGTCCGTGACATGCTCCACGTGATAATATCTCTTAGTCAACATCTCGGGGAGAAATCAGGTAAACATGAGAGACGATTTCATCCTTCTGATTTACAAATGCCTTTTAGTTGCGTGCATTCCCCTAGTCCGATTAAAAATGAAGACAATTCCGCGGAAATATGGTTGCAGATATTGTCATGGAGATACTGAAAAAACGCCCGGACTTCGCGTGGAAGAGAGACGCTCAAGGATGCTCACCATTACACTTGGCTTGTAGCGAAGGTCACCTAAAGATAGCAAGGGAGCTTCTGAGACTCGACCGAAAACTTTCCTGCTTACAGGACAACGGCGGTAGAACGCCTCTCCACTGTGCGGCAATCAAAGGACTAGTTAGCATCGTTGACGAGATCCTCTCAGCCAGTCTCGAGTCCGCTGCCGTCCTGACAGAAAAAGGAGAATCTGTCCTCCATCTTGGTGTCAAAAGCAAAAAGCTTGAAGTCATCAAGTACTTGGTGAGAAACCATGACATCACCGAACTTGTGAACTTACCAGACAACGACGGCAACACTATCCTGCACCTTGCAGCTGCTTCAAAACTCAATACAGAGATGGATTACGCTGTAAGTTCTTCATGATCACCACTTGATATGTAGCATGCACTAGATGGTTGGTTATTAAGGAGCTGATCAAACTTGGTATTCCTTTCTCCGTATTTTGCATGGGATTCGTAGATGGTTGCATATCTGCTCGAGATAGGAGTTGATGCAGATGTTCTCAATCGGGAAGGACTCACGGCTCTTGATGTCCTTGAGACTCATGCAAGTGAATCTGATGCTCTGATGCTTTTACCTGAATTACCGCAGGCTGCTGGTGATATAAATCTCAACCTGCTCCCACCCAGGCCAACGGAATCAGGTTTGGCAAATGGTAAGCTAACCAAAGTCAGGAGCTCAATTTCACGGTCAAGAAACACTGTGGCTCCCCAAACTAATCGATACCAAGACAACCCCAGCTTACAATCTTCATTGTCAAGGAAGATTATGCATTCCCCAACTAATCGACACCACTGCCGGCGCCACACTCGTAGACAAAAGCAGCTTGAACTTCACAGTGAAGGCTTGAGAAATGCCAGAAACACGATAATTATAACGGCTGTCTTGATAGCCACAGTGACCTTTGCTGCTGGCGTCAATCCTCCTGGTGGTGTTCACCAAGACACTGGGAAATCTATAATGGGAAGGACTGCTGCCTTCAAGGTCTTCTTTGTCTGCAACAATGTAGCCTTGTTCTTGTCTCTAGGAATTGTCATTGCACCACTGAGTGTCATCCCCTTCCGGCGTAAACCGGTGATGAGATTACTAGCGGTGACCCATAAGGTTTTGTGGGCTTCGGTTTCATTCATGGCCGCAGCTTACATAGCCGCAATGTGGGTGATCATGCCATCGGACAGAGGGAATAGATGGGTGTTGGTGTTTCTCCTGTCAATTGGGGGAGGGAGTATATTGACCATCTTTGTGGGGCTTGGGGTGATGTTGGCAAGACACCGGCGAAGAAAATTGGAGTGGAAGATAGACAGAGAGAAGAAGAGTGTAGATAGAGGCTCCACAGGATGCGAATTGAAGAAGAAGGGAAATCGTAGCAGCCGTATTAGACCCGTGGAATACGAGATTCCTTCCATAGAGAAGGAGCGAGAGTCTAGTCCTAACTCGGATTTTGAGAGCTCAGGTAGGGAGGGTTACCATCCTATTTAAAATAATGGAGCACATTGCGCAGATCAGCCCTCCTGTAGTGGATTGATCAACATTATTTTGTTAGTATGTACGATCATGCATCGGTCGAGTACTTTTATTGCTTTTCTTTTTTGAATGACACTACCAAACAAGGTGTTTTTGTAAGAATTTTTAATAACAAAAGACTTATATATATATATAATATTGAGATTGATAGAACTGATATTGATAATAATATTGATGAGAGCTCGTGTCTCCCATACAGGGGTGGCAAACTGGCAATCGGTCGAATATGGATCGAATCTACCTTGATCCGTATTCGAACCAATAAATAAGCAGTCAAATTCGAATTCAGATGGATATCCGACGGATCATCAGCCGATTGAATCCGTATTCGAATTCGAATTTAACTTAAATCACAATACTTTGAACTAGATTCCAGTGACTGCCTTACTGGTCTTCTCCGTTCGTCAACAACGACCTTCGTTTTCTGCGATTGTGTTGTTTGCCTCACAAAAGTCTTCTGCCAGTCTGCATTGCGATTGCCAGATAGTTTCTTCGGGATCAAAATGTAAGGTATAGGAGGAATTATCATTTATAACGTAGATTCACTTTACAGTATATACAGCGAAATACAAAGATGTTGTTTACACCCTCCATAGACCAGCAAATGAGTAAAGGTCACGTGGCATCTACATGGACTTATTCAACTAGATAGACCACATCAGCATACACGTGGGCTCCACCACAAAACAACAAGATTAACTCAGACGAAAGAAGTTATTCGTCAGGATCATGTAGAACGGTTGTATTACTCGAACAAGATGGAACAATTGGGCAACTTTCAGTTGACATGGAGATCGTACAGATAGGGGACGTTAAACAACCGTCAGCGATTGGCTATAAAAGGCACAGTGACGAAGAACTCAAAGACGACCTCCACTCAACCACAACTGGTTATTATGATTATAACTCTATCATCCATGATCTCTATCCAGTTTCCTACACCCAAACTGTAGCAAGAAAGGATAATCTAAGACCCCTCTCACTGCGACCACTCTCACTGCTTCTTATCGCAGTGACACTTCAGGCTACTACTTACTCCAAGTGAAGTAAAAACCTTGCCACCAGCAAGGAGGTTGCAGCCGCCCCTGACTCTTGGTCCTGTACTTCGATTACGGTTACAAGGTTACAAGCAGCCAGTCCCGAAACCATCTTTGGTCAAGCCAGGTAACTGTCAAAACATTGGCTAAGTAATACTCCTGAGTGAACCCCCCGAATTAACTTTGTTAGCAGCCGCCCCTACTTTCTTTTCTGATATTCCGATCACGGCTATAAGGTTATGAGAGGCCAACCCAGTTGGTTTTCTTTTGTTTTATTTTCTTTTAAGTTACTTGAGGATTTGTTGTAATCAAAGGTTGCATTTCTAGCGACCAATATCTGAATAAAAGTATTTATTGTTTACTGTCGCTTTCAAACACGAACAAAAACCCAAACGAAGACCGAACCCTTTGTCTTCATTCTATCGTCTGATCAATTTTATTACAGGTGACTTGCAGTACGGTTAGACCGACGTTGGTTTAAATCCAGAACAGGTGCCCGGAGTCAAGATCCGACCCGAATCATCGTATCAAAAGATACTGGTACGCCCGCACGAAGACATATCATCCCCACAGCCACGTGTTGAGCCCGGACCAATTTGGGACCGACAGATGTAGAACTCACAGAATATTTATTTTGATGATGTCTTTTATTGTACATAAGGATGCAACTCGGTTCGGTTCAGTCAGGGTTGAGCTCAATCCAAGATCAAACTGAAAACATTGAACATTAACCCAAAACTAAACCGAACCAAAACTTATAAATCGAAAACCAAACTGATTTAAATGTGAAATCCTAAACCCAAACCAAACAGAACCGAATTTAGATTCGGTTCAGTTTTATTGTAGAGATGGGGATTTAAATGGTTTGGTCGGTTCAGCATTGAAGCTAGTTCGCCATTATGGTTGGGCCGATTACTGCAAAATGCCATTATGGCTGGGTTGATAAAAGGCCTAATTAAACTTTAAAGCCCTTTGAACCTAAAGGCCCTAAACCCTTTATAATGAATCGGCTGGCAGAACTTCGTCCCACATCGGTCTGGAGTAAGCATTCTTCCCCAACCCATTCACTATAAAGGCCTTAAGCCCTTAGGTATGAATGATATTTCCCATGTGACGTCCACATGGGCGCCTGCTGACGCAAACTTCCACATATGGCCGCAGCTAAATTATAAAGCTTGGGCCAGTCTTGGTTTGTATTTTCTTGCTTTGAAGAAAATGGGGTTCGCAGGGAGCAGAGGCCAATCCCAAATTCTGTTTCAAAGATCAACAAAATACCATACAATCCACGGATACATAAACCAGACACTGGATTCATTTATTATAAATCTACAAGCCACTGCGAAACCCAAACTCCACAGATACATAATGAACTACTGAATCCTGTTAACAGTGTGTGGCATTGGTACAAAAGTTGCATGGAATCCATACGGAACTCTCTGTGGCAGCGCAATTTTGGCTGTCGGCTCCCGTTCGAAGTTCTTGGCATCAATGATATGAACCTGCAAGAAAAAAAATGTACATTTATATATGCAGCTCAAGATGAAAATAGTACTTGTTTTTATGAGATCTGTTTGGGTTGGTCCATGTTTTGTTTCTGAAGAATGTAACTCACTTGAGATATATTAATGTCTTCATTATGGACGAAAGAGATTATCCAACCATCATCTTCTTCAAGACCTCCCTGTTTAGGGACAAAAGTAACCCCTGAGCAGAAATTATTCTCTGGAAGCTTATGGTATTCGACCTTTATTTTATCTTCAGCTAATTCCTCATTCTACTCCAGCAAGAAAAAAAAAATTCAGCATTTGGGTATCAGTACATGAATCAACAATAGCAAAAACAAAATTTTAATTAGATTCATGTTTAAGAATAATTTTAGGATTGTAGCAGAAGTGATCTATCATCAGCTAAAATTAATTAAAATTAAAGGTGAAACAACAACATAAAGAAAATATATAAAGAATTCAGTACCTTCAAGGGCCCGGTATCTGGTTCCTCAAAGCATAGCTTTGCTAGCCCTCCATATTTAGCCATCCCTGACAGTGACATATCACATAAGCAATTCTAATTTAGGCAAATAATGATTTATAGATCAAATACAGCACTGCCATGGATTTTTTTTTACCGCAGCTAGAGCTTGCCATGTGATCGACAACCATGGTGTACCCATATTTGTTTCTTATACCAGTAAACTGTTCGTGGATCATAGGAAAGTCCATCGAATAGGTTGTTCTAGTGAGATTTCTTTCCTTAACCTCTCCAGTGGCCATATTTAATCTCCATTCGTGCACACGTCCAAAAAAACCAATTTCTGTGGAACTATCACCGTTTTCCACATCTGAAATAATTGGTTTGAATCTTTTTGAGAACCATTCAAATTTATTATGACCAAAATCTGGGCCTGGTATGATAGATTCGAGTGCTCTACATGCCAGCACTACAACCTGCTCTTGTTCATAAAAAAATGCAAATATAAAAGCAAGTCAGTTACAAGTACTTATTTTTCTTTGATTTTCTTTTGATTCACAAGAAAGGAAGCTAAAATGAGAGTACTAAACAATTTTAAGATTTCTGTTTATTTTGGTTACCTCATGACCATCCTCAAAGCAATTGAGAATGTGAAATGTACAATGTGGTTCTACCTCAAACCATCGGGTTGAATCTGCATGACCATAACGAGGCATCACTCCAATCCTAGCATATCCTTCCTTGTTGTACTTTATTAAACTTCAAAAGGACACCAGTTCAAATAGAGAAATTTAGAATTTAATGTTGCCATTCGGATAGTAGGATTTAACAGGAATATGCAAGAAAGTCCAACTTTCCTTAGAATTTAATGTTGCCATTCGGCTAGTAGGATTAAACAGGAATATGCAAGAAAGTCCAACTTTCCCATACAATAGAGATATTGGGATTATAAAAATTTTCAAGAAGTTGGGCTCACAAAAAGCATATTCTTACTCGTTTCCACAACCTATGGAAAGGACCAGCTGACTAATTCCTACGAAATACAGAAGTAAATATCAGAAACTACGTAGTTTTGTAGGAAAATGCATGATTCATCCTTGTCCTCTCTTATCTTGCATAACACTTTTATATCCCAAGTAACTTTCAAGAATACTCTTGGCATCTAGACAATAACAAATAAGTGGAATTTGAGGGCGTTTACTCACGGGCCTCCTCCCATCAGTCTGCTTATGTCTATTGTGATTGGATTATCCATGACCACATTGTATCTGAGCAAGAAAAAGTAAATCAGTATTTGTACCTCAATCTAAATCCAAATGAACAACACAATACCTTAAACAAAAAATAATTAGAGGAACTATTGGTGCTACTCAGAAAAATCCATGAACCAATACAGTCCAAAAAAGGCATTATGAAACTTACTTTTGTGTAACCCCTATCTCATGGCAAAGGCTACATCTGTCTAACTTGAGATCAGCTTTATGACATAGTTTACCATCAGCTGAAAAATAAGCATTCTAATAGAAACTGTTAACGTTAACAGGAAACTTCAGTTTCACTCTTTTACTGCACTTGAATCAGCAAAAGTATCATGGGAAGAATTGAAATTATGAAGAAGGTACCTGAAATGACTCCAACTACAAAGTAAGGTTTCACTGCATCCACACCCATTATAACTAACTCCCCCGAACCTGGAGCTCTCTGCATCATTTAAAGCAGTGAATGAAGAAAATCAACTTGCTTATTCTAAGGGTGAGTACAAATGTTATGGTAGCAAATAATGTGTGGAAAAAGGGGAACCTTTGGATGGCTGGTGAACGGTCGATCCCAACCACTGATATCCCAATTGTCAAAAGTTTCAAGGTTGAGGATGTCAATCTCTTGTGGCATGTGATTCTCTGAGATACTATAGAACTTCCCCAAATGTTCAAAAACATTTGTGTTGCTAATATATTTGTTAATTTTCCCAAATCTCAACTGAAAATGATATGGTAAGAAAGGTCAAAAACAGAACAAAACAATAATGTCTCACTATCATGCCTGAGTGACACTCATGACAGTTGATCCAGAACCTTCAATTGACAAGCCTAGTCTATGGGATGTCTATTTTTAGGGAAAAAAAATCCGACAAGATTTAAAATTCATTAATGGACATTCTTTCTGGATATTGAAAATTTTTTTGATTACGGAAAATAATAAATTTGATCAGAAACCTTGGTTATCTAATATTACTGCTTTTGGGTTCAGGAGATATGCTAAATGAGGCCAGTTCCTTACAGAACTGAATTAATCAATACATGGACCATCTGTTGCATAATAGCCACAATATGCATTTCTAATAGTTCTCCTACATTAATAGGGGCTCTTTGCAATATGTTTTACAAAAAAAATTTTGAAACACAAAACTGCAAATTGTTTTCAGCTTTCAGAGACAGGATTTCAAAAATCTCATTTGATGGTGGCCTCAATATCGTAGAAGGAAAAAAGGAGGGAGAAGATAACCAGTCTCTACAATAGTGATTCACACAGTATCAGGTACAGAGATAAAGAACAGAGGTATTTATGTCTTGAGGAAGAAGATGAGCTTATTTGAGACAGAAAACAACTTTACCTTCAAGAAGAATATGATGCTGATCAAGGTTTAGAAATTCAGTATCAGGTTCAGTATCGGCCCAGCCTGATACCAAGTTGTATCGGCCGATACTTCCGGAAAAATCTCCTGTATCAAGTCGATACTCAGTTTCGCCTCAAGCTGATACCGAGTCGTATCAGCCGATACTTCTCCGTATGGGCCAATACTTAGATTTTGGTACTGATTGTCCCTTGAAGAAGAAGATAACTGCACTTTATATAGGATTTATACTACAGAAACTCCATGATAAAATCAGAAAAATTCTTTCTGGTCCTTTAAGAACCAACCTTTTCACCCATCAAAAAGGTGGTCTTCTGAAATGGTTTTCTAAAACCCAAATTCAAAAACAAACTTACCAATCAATTTTAAGCAATATTTATATCTGAGAAATGAAAGAAAGATATTTTTTCTCAAATCGTTTCAGAGCAGCACGTAAAAAATTTAAGTAGCTACTAATCTATTCATCAATCTAGTTGCAGAACTCACACACCATGTTTAGCAAATAAGCAGATAAAACAGATGGAGAATCTCCTTCTATGGCAGGAAGGAAACATGGTTTATTTCTTTGTTTTTCTAGCTTGAATGTCTCAGTTTGAACATATCTGTTATTGTATGACACAATCCAATTCCCATGACGATCTTTCTTAAAGTACATGGCATGAAGCATTCCTTCTCCTTCTATCCAAGTGTGGCTTGATCTACCAAACATTGAAACCACCGATTTTAGACCTCCAAAAAGAGGATTTGGACCTACAAAAAAGATTAAATAAAATAAGCTCCCATTACAGACATATAAATTATAGAATATAATAATAAAACCCCATCTTTTACCAAGTTTTGGATTACTACCAAGAGCATCGTCCGTAAGTAAATCCCTCTTTAGTTTAACATATAACGCCATACAATATATTATTAATTTTTGTTAATTATGCTCTTGCTTTTGTCATTAGTACTTGCCAAGAACACTAAACCTGTCTTCTAAGATGAAATCAGCTAAAAGCCAATCTGAAAAACAGCATGACTACAAAACAAGTAAAGTATTACATTGAGTAACCCCAATTAGGTACCATTTCTGATGTAAACTCCCTCGGGAAAACCAGCCGGAATTTCCCCTTCAATGTCCGTTATCCGAAATGGACCTCCGATCTCTTCAACTGGGGCAAAGTTGGCCTGAAAAGTTAATAGGAAGATCTTTCTCCGACTATTATTGGTATACTATCCACCCATATTTATCCAAAATTGCACTGAAAACTAGTTGCTAAATACAAGAAAGAGGCCTTAAAATTCTAAGCATGAAGTGAAGATACTCAAAAGCGATTAGATCCTTTCGTTTCATACCTGGGATGGAAGTAATGGCTGGTCAACGAACTGGAAAACAGAATCCACAAAGGCATCTAATAGTTTCTGAGAAGTGTGTTTGATGGCTTTAGAAATGTCGATTCTCCTCTGCCGAAGAAAGAGGGAAAAAGAAACTTCAGTAATTCTGATAACTCGTTGAGCAAAACAAAGATTGCTTAATACCTGAATAGAGAGAGAGAGAAAGAGAGAATGGAAACCTGGGGGATGCTAACAGAAGAGCGAAGAGAAGTGTGGAAGTGATCAGAGTTGTGAGAGGCAGAGTTGGGTCTTTGAAGCGAGACAGTGACTTGTAAAGCAAAACAAGAAGATGCCATGTCTGGGTCTTCTTCCCGTTAAAAACTTTCCTGCAAATGAGAAGCAAATCCGGGTTCTGTCCTGCAAATGAGAAGCAATTATCAATTTTTCCCTCCGCCATAGCGCGAGTGGCGGAGCATCGCGCACTTTTCTTGTTCACCGCCAGTCATCCACGTCCATAGCGCGAGTGGCGGAGCATCGCGCACTTTTCTTGGTCACCGCCAGTCATCCACGACCAATACTTTGTCTTCCTCCTCCGCCATTCAAGATACAGAGTATAAACCCATTTTCTTGCCTTAAACACGTTTAGTGCCCCAAAAAACGCGTCAAAGAATGATTTAACCAAAACCTTATCGGTGATATTTAGAACTCACTCAACTCAGTGGAGACGTACCCAACTCACGCCACAGTCGTTCAAACGGAAAAGAAAACTTTGCACTACCTCTACTGTTCTTCCATCAAGAACACAGTCCAATTAAAAAAATGAAAAAGAAAACTTTGCACTAGCACTACCTCGGTCGTTACCGGGCAATAGCAATCAAACGATTGACCGGACGGGAAAGAGCGCGTGTCCCAGTCCCAGGTTTTTAATTGGAAAAATTAATTTTTAGTGGTACTTTATCAACTTATTTAAGATTTAGTAAACACAGTTTTAAATTTTAATTTTTAGTATACCTTTATCAAAATAATTCATTTTTAATGCTATTTCACTGTTACACGTAAATTCTTCCAAAAATACCCTTATATAACTTACTTCCAAGACTTGTACAAACAATAAATTGATTTCTACAAGTCATTTTAGACTTGTACAAGCAATAAAATGACTTGTACAAGTCAATAAATTAGCTTGTACAAATCAATAAAATGACTTATACAAGTCATTTGGATGAGTGATATAAGGGCATTCTTGGAATATTGGATTTGTAATAGTAAAATGGTATTAAAAATTAATTATTTTGATAAAGGTATATTAAAAGTTAAAATTCAAAACGTTATTGACTAAATCTTAAATAATTTGATAAAACACCACTAAAAATTAATTTTATATTTTTAATTAGCAAGAAAATGTCTATTGGTCATAATGATGCTGTAATTGGGATTTTGATAACAAGATCGATGGAATGGCTAAATTTGTATCGGCTGATCGAGCCGAGTTTGTAAAAAAGCAGAAACCGTTAAAACAGAGTTCAAACAGTTGTGAGAGGAACATAATTGACTATGGTGTTTATATGTAACAGAGGTTTTCTTTTTGGAAGTTTTAACTTAGATTATGTTGTCTAAGTTCTAACTATATATAGGTAGAATCACGAAATTTGTGAATACTAAAACCCTAAACACATAATTAAGAACAAGGAAAATGACTTATTGGATTTGACCGAGACAAGAGTCTCAGTAGCCTTTGAATTTAAACCCTTAAGTGACCCCTTCTTGATCGATTATTTAGTGTAACGAGTTTGATGGCTTAGCTTCTAGTTATTATTTAGGGTTACTTATTGGGCCATGCCAGCCCGGGCACACCTGCGGCAAGCGGGCCGGCCCGCTATGGGGTACGCCTGGGCGGCCCAACTAGCCTAGTTTATTAATTTAACCCAAAAATTGTTGGTAGTGAGGTTCGAAGCAAGCAGGCCCGCTATGGGGCACGCCTAGGCGGCCCAACTAGCCTAGTTTAATAATTTAACCCAAAAATTATTGGTAGTAAGGTTCAAACCTTGCCTAACATGTATGAAATATGTCTCCTTAACCACTCAAACATACCAACTTCTTGTATCAATAGTATTATAATTAAATTATTTTAGCTAAAAATTAATGATACCTATAATTATAGAAGCTCTTATATAATCAATCAGAACTAAGAAAATAATTAGGTATAAATAAGCCTAAAAAGATGTTATAAATCTCCAATTAAATATATTTGTTAAGTCCATGGTTTTTAATTAGACTACTTTAAGTCTTTAATGAGTGTCATTTATATTTTTTAAGCAAAATCAATCCCAATAAGTGTAAAACAATTTTGTGAATAATAAAAATATTTTTTAGGATTTTTTGTGATTTTTTTTTATGATTTTTTGTGATTTTTTAGGATTTTTTTATTTTTTATTAAAAAAAGGGTTTTAATACCCTGCCCCGCACAGGCCCGTGGCACGCCTGGGGCGTGCCGGGTCGACCCAACTATCAACCCTAGTTATTAATAAAGAGAAGAGGGGAATATTCCCTCCATATTCTGGTCCCACTTTTCTTTTTCCAAACATTATCCTCTTCAAACAAAACAATCCTCCGTTATTTTAAACATGTTGTAGCTACTTGGACTGTTTATGTAAGTGGGTCCACGTTTTCTATGCAAGTAGTGCGTGTAGTCTCGTAGTTTAGAAGATGTCGTGAACTTTATGTCCATTGGCAGTTTGACTCCGATCCTTTTCCCTAGACCGTCTGTTCAGTAGGGATAGCAAATTCTGAAGCGACTTGTAAACCCACCTAAACTTAATTATATTAAATAGATTTAGATTGACTCGTTTTATTGTTAGGTTGCATTTGGGCCTAGCTGCAGGTTTTTTCTTTTGTAAAACTGCAGGTTTTCTCAATTTATTTCTACTATACATAGAGTTGTAAGTTTAGCCAGGCTCGCCTTAAACCTGCCCAACCCAACCCAAATAAGAGCTCGATCTAAGGTTTTATTTTGGGTTTGGGTTGGGCTTAATTTTAGGCCCGAACTTGAGTTCAGGTTGGGCTTGGGTTTGCACTTTACAGCCCAAAAAACCCGAAAAGCCTAAACTCTAAAACTCTAGGTTAAATGATTTACTGAAAACCCCATTTTCTATATAATTTCTTTCAAAATCTAAGTCCTTCCTCTCTACTCTTCCAATCAATTCTTCCATAGATTAGGTTCTATAGGATTGAATATAAAGCTCCAAACCTACAACTTCTTCAAGATCAACAAAAGTTAATAATGTTGACCTTTGTGTGGACAATGACTTGGGATTAGCAAAGGAGCACACTTTCAATAAGTATTTCTGTCATGATGTTGAATGTGTTGTCTTATAATTTGGTCATAATTCTTAAGAATGTTTAAATTCAAAAATTCAATTTTTTGCTTTCTCATATTAAAAACATCATAGACTTGTTGTCTTTGCTATTATATTTGACTAATAAGGTTGCACATGCAGTACTGCATGTAGTGGGAGAGAACAATTTCAAACTTACAAAACTGATTGTTAGATTTTAAAAGATTTGAGGGAACTTTTGACCATTTTATCCTTTTATTAATAAATCTGGCTTTGTTGCATAAGGGCTTTTGTGGAAAGGTGCACATTTTTGTACAGCACGCTTCCCACGGGGGGTGCCTTGCTTTATATATAGTATAGATTAGATCATTGATAAATCCTATTAATTTGGGCCAGCCCAAACCCAACCCGAACTCGAGAAATAAAATTAGGGTTGGGTTCGAGTTCAAGCAGTTTGGGTTTAGGGCGGGCCAAGGTAAGTTTGGGCCAATGATTTTATATTGGGTTGAACCCGAACTCATCAAAACCCAGCTCAACCCGCCCTAAGCGAACAGCCCAACACATATACTCTTTTTATTTTTTGGAAATAACCATCTAATAATATTTTCTCTTGTATATTTATGAGGGTAATTTTGTCTTTTTCACTTTTCACTTTTCAAAAGATACTTTTTCACAATTTCGTTCGTCCTAACTTTTTTATCAACATACGTGAAGTACTACATGTGCACCCACGCTAGTCTATTGAAAATAAGACAACTTAACCTAACCCATCAATCCATTAGGTACCTATTTAACTTTTAAGTTTAGTTTTTTTCTTATTTTTATCACTTATGCCATATTTATATTTTATTTTATTATGTTATCAAATTAACTTAGTTTATTAAGCACATTATTTTAGTATTTGAGACTTTAATACACATACACACAATCTTTCTTATTTTTTGAAAATAAATCATGTTTAATATGCTAAATTGAGTTTTATATAAGCATAACTAAAATTAAAATAGAAACAAAAAAATTAATTAAAAATAAACGGGTTGGTTTTCAACCCGCTCATAATCAGATTAGGTTCGGGTTGGTTAAAATCCAACTCATTTATCAACCGGTTTACAACCCACCCAAGCCGATCCAACTCTGCCCATTAACAGCGCTTATGCTCGGTCCTATTTTAACTTGTCATCCTCCTTCCTTCGTCAGGCGTCCTTAAACCCTTCAAAAGAGGGGACTTTTAAAATTTAAAGACAATGCCACAGCTTGCAAATCTGAGGCTTTTCTTCTCGTCAAATTACTCCTCCTCACTTCTTTTACCCCTTAAAGTCCCCTTCTCTTCAAATCTCTTATTCGAATCCAAAACCCTCAAAAACCCTCAATCTCTTCTTACCGTTTTATCGTCTTCCGCTAGAAGAGAACGTAACCCTCCCTTTTTTAGGGGCAGAAGCAACAGCACCCTCGGAGAGGGTAAGAATAGAGAGGAAGCTGTTTCCATGGAGGAGACTGAATCTGTTGGGTATAATAAGAGGAGGGCAGAAGGGAGAGATAAGAGGGATAAGCCTAGGAACCTTCAGTTGAAGGTCCGGAAACTTAATCCGATAAATACCATCTGTTATGTTCAGGTAAAAGGTTATCCGTATACCCATATTCTGTGGGTTGTTGCTTTTGCGAATTGTGTTTGTGATTTCTATTGTTTTGTTCTTTTGATTATCTTTTTGTTTTTGTTTTTTTCCTTTTTCAATTCGTTTTTTAAATCTGATTTTTCTTATTTCTTGCCACATTTCCGAGTTCTCGTTTCCCTACGTATACTTTACTTGTTCGCTTCTGGAAAAAATTGAGCTTTTATATTTGCTTTGTATTTGTGATTCTTTCTTAGAATATATTAAGTTGATTTTGAAATATATTTGACAATTGGGTTGTTGATTTTCTTACTTTCTTAATTGTTCTTTCATAGATTTTGGGGACTGGAATGGATACACATGATACATCACCGTCAGTTTTGCTGTTCTTTGACAAACAGAGATTTATTTTCAATGCTGGAGAGGTATGTACAGGAAGCTTTTTGCATTAAGAACCTAAATCACTGCTTTACACTGTGTATGTTTCCGTGTTGGTGCAAACTAGAAAACAGGAATCTTTTGTTCTCCTGAAATGGTTTATTTGTCTCCATCAGTATTAGAATTTATTTTTGAGTCAGAATTTGGCTTGTAGTTCTTTATTAGGATTTAGTCTCTGGAACTTACATCCTATTTGATAATCTGGTTTTCATTGTGAGGTTGAGCTGGTAGATTGGCTGATTGCCCAGAACCATGGTATTTTTTTCTGGTGACTTAGAACAATGTGTTTGACCCATTCTAATATATCTGTATAGGAAACAAATGGATAGATACTTATATTTGAGTGTGACAATAACAGCTCTTTAAGTATCAAGAGCTACACTCCAGCGTGGTGATTTTCAAACGATTTATATATTGAGGGTCTTTGTTTTTTTTGGGTGATAATAATGAAGAAACCATATAAAGAAAAGCACAAGGAAGAATGTACAAATGGTGCAACTGTCAAACCATGCACCAACAAGGCAAAACAGGAAAAAGGGCATATTATATACCCTCCCTTAGTATTAAGTTTGAAATGATCTGTTCTCCATGAGCTTTTGTGATAGGTCAAAGATACACCCTTTTTTCTTTCTAATATCTGCTATGGTGTCTTTTATTGGCCCAATTAATTAGAGTTGTTCCAGATTATTATTTTTCAGTTCTTCTATAACTTCTCTCTGCTATTGTAATTGGCCAACTATGCACCTTGATGTAAGCTCATTTTAGGGTGGAAAAACACTGATATGGTTAAATAATACACGCATACACAAATTCACACACACACTCACACATATCAGATTTGTAGCTGATTGAATTCATCCTTTTCAGGGTTTACAACGTTTCTGCACTGAGCATAAGATTAAGTTATCAAAGGTATGGTTTATCCAACCAATTAATAATTTTATTTGCTGTAAATCTGGAAACAAAAGCTATTTCATTTTCAACACATGGAGACACTTCAATCTTCGTCTTATTAATGGAGACAAAGCTCAGCAGTGTTGTGCCTCTTTCTGCAGATTGATCACATTTTCCTTTCTCGTGTCTGCTCAGAAACTGCAGGTGGACTGCCAGGTTGGTGCCTTGAAGTTCCTTTCATCTATAAAGAAAGACTTGTGACATGAATCTTTATAGTTTCATCTAGAATCCTAGTACTGGTTCGTAAGGTAAAATAGTGCTGCAAACTGGTAATCCAGTGACTCTGACTTGCTCATTGTTAATCTATAGGTCTTCTGTTGACTTTGGCTGGAATCGGAGAAGAAGGGATGTCTGTATGTAACATTTTGAGTTTTACTTGATATATTTTTCTCATTCAATAAAATATAACTTTTTATAACTTTTTGATGGGCCGAATTTTCATGTAACCGCACCCTGTGGTTTCTGCTGTTATGAAGGTTAATGTATGGGGTCCCTCTGATCTTAAATATCTAGTTGATGCAATGAGGTCATTTATTCCAAATGCTGCCATGGTTCACACACATAGCTTTGGACCATCCACCAGCAGCGATGGAGCCACCTCTGCTGGTTTGGGGAACTTGGCAAATCCCATTGTTCTCATTGATGATGAGGTTGTCAAAATATCGGCAATTCTTCTTCGTCCAAGTTGCTCTGAAGATTTTCAATTCATGAAGAATGATCCCACTGTGATGAATTCCTCAGCTGATGGAACAGAAGAGAGAAAGGATACATTTTTAGAACCCCCTTTGCCATGTTCACAAAGCTCAAACAGAAAAGCAGGAACGAATCTGAAGCCAGGTGATTTTTCTGTAGTATATGTTTGTGAATTGCCTGAAATCAAGGGCAAATTTGACCCAGCAAAAGCCATGGCCCTTGGTCTAAAACCTGGGCCAAAATATAGAGGGCTGCAACTTGGGAACTCGGTCATGTCAGATCATCAAAGTATTATGGTAGGTAGGCAAATATACTTCGTTGATCTCATTTAAGAGTTTTAGCTTCCATAATCTTTGTATTCATGCTCTGGAATACTCACACGCACAAAAACACTTAAGAAGGAAACAATTTATTGGCACCTGGCTTTTGTGTCATCTTAAATTTCTATGCTTTTGTGACCCAGTACTAATAAAATGCTATATTTGCTTGTTCACAATCAGGTTAATCCAAGCGACGTGCTTGGTCCTTCCATCCCTGGTCCTGTTGTACTTCTTATCGACTGCCCTACTCTATCTCATTTGGAGGATTTGATGTCTGTACAATCTCTCAATAGTTATTACACGGATGTCGTGCAACAAGAATCTGAAACTGTCAAGACTGTGAATTGTGCCATTCACCTTAGTCCTGCATCAGTCGTAATTAACCCTGACTACCAGAAGTGGATGAAAAGATTTGGTGATGCCCAACACATCATGGCTGGACATGAAATGTGAGATGTGTTTTATTCTTCTCCTATGGGGAGTCAGGACTTCTATATTTGATTGATAATCTGCTTGGGAAAGGCTTTCTTATGCTGTTTCTTGTCTGCAGAAAGAATGTAAAAATTCCAATTTTAAAATCCAGTGCAAGAGTCACTGCACGACTTAATTACTTGTGTCCTCATTTCTTTCCCGCACCGGGTGTATGTTATCTTGATCAACTTAACAACTTAGCGTCGGATGCTGTTGCTTCAAGTGAGGTTTGTTATTTATCTGGATTGCTTCTTTTTTTTACTTTTTATTTTTTTTGGGGGGGGGGGGGGGGGGTGGGGTTGGGGGGTTTTGTTTAAATTCAGTAGTTCTTTCATGTATGGGCAATGAAGCTGTTTTTTTTCCCCTTTCCAGAACTCTGTTTCAAATCTTTCTGCAAGTGTTTCTGCTGAAAATCTCATGAAGGTATGAAACAATTTAATATTAACATATATATCAAACCTAGTAGATTGATTTTTCAATCATCATGCTCATTGTTTCTCATTTTCTTATCTTTTTAAGATGTATTGTTAAGTATGGTTTTGTTTTCCACCTAAAATATTGTTATCTCCCATGGAATTCCCTAGGGGTTATATGAGCCCTTTTTCCTTTTTTTTCCCCTTATTCAAAGAAGGAAAAATCATTGTGTTTCTGTTTGTGTTTTGCAGTTTCATTTGCGGCCATATTCACAGCTTGGGGTAGATAGATCTGGTATAGCGAGCTCAATGGCTCCCACAGAGGTCATTAATGAGCTTTTCTTGGAGATTCCTGAGATTCTGGATGCTGCCAAACAAGTTAGCCAATTCTGGCTTGGATCTAGAGAAATAAAAGGAGTGATTACACACATGCAGGACAGAGTTATGACTGAAGAACCATGGTTGATTGGAAATGCATCTTTTCCTTTTATTAACTCTGGATCTGGAAAACAAGGTATAAATGAAGTTGGGGAAAAGAGCTCATGTGTAAATGGCATTAGCATAGATAACCTGATGCATGAATCTACTTTTCCTAGTTGTTTGGAGAATATAACAAGAGAAGATATGGAAATTGTTCTTCTGGGGACTGGTTCATCTCAGCCGTCAAAATACCGGAATGTTACTTCTATTTATGTTAACCTTTTCTCTAAAGGAGGTTTGCTCTTGGATTGTGGTGAAGGTACTCTGGGGCAGCTTAAGAGAAGGTATTGACTTTCTTTATACGGTTTTGAACATGTTATTTTCTTTGTAGCTCTTGCTTTTCCTTTTTAACAGATATAAATGATGATGTGATTGTTGAGAACAGATTTGGTTTAAAGGGTGCTGATGATGCTGTGAGAGGATTAAGGTGTATTTGGATTTCTCATATTCATGCAGATCACCACACAGGTCTAGCAAGAATACTTGCTTTGCGTCGTAAACTGTTAAAAGACGTACCTCATGAACCTCTGCTTGTTATCGGGCCGAGGCAGATAAAGAGATTTTTGGATGCATATCAAAGACTTGAAGATCTAGATATGCAGTTCCTTGATTGCAGGCATACAATGGAAGCTTCATTGGCTGCTTTCGAGGGAACTGTCGAAACGAATGGGGATCAGTCCCCTCCTGGAAGTCCATTAAGTACTGGAAAAACAAACAGAAGAGATGAACTAGGAGTAGTTACCCAAAATGTTGAAACAACCTTATTTGCTAAAGGCAGTCGCATGCAGAGCTATTGGAAGAGACCAGGTAGCCCGGGTGACATGGGTGAGGCCTTCCAAATCCTTAAGAACTTGAAGAAAGTTCTAAGTGAAGCAGGCTTGGAGGCTTTGATCAGTGTCCCTGTTGTGCACTGTCCACAGGCATTTGGTGTTGTATTGAAGGCAGCAGATAGATTCAATAATGTAGGAAAAACCATTCCAGGATGGAAGCTTGTCTATTCTGGTGATACTAGACCTAGTCCAGAATTGACAGACGCAGCTCGTGGAGCAACAGTTCTAATACACGAGGCAAGTTATATATCCTTTTCTTGCTCGCATTAAAATTTATTATTATTATTTTTAAATATATTCATATGATTTCATAATATTTTCGGCCCACCCAAAATACAGATTCCTTAAGGCTCTAACTTGTATTCATGAACTTCAATATAGATATTTGATTCATAGAAATGAGACTAAAAACCAAAAACTGCAACAATTACCCAGCATTTGCTTTCTGTTGGTGCAGGCAACCTTTGAGGATGCCATGGTGGAGGAAGCCATAGCAAGAAACCACAGCACAACAAAGGAAGCCATAGAAGTAGGAGATGCAGCAGGTGCCTACCGAATCATCCTCACACATTTCAGCCAGAGATACCCAAAAATCCCTGTTTTTGATGAGACCTACATGCACAAAACATGTATTGCCTTTGACATGATGAGTATTAACATAGCAGATTTACCCATCCTTCCCAAGGTTCTCCCATACCTCAAACTCCTCTTCAGAAATGAGATGATTTCTGATGAATCTGATGATGTTGTAACTGAAGCTATTTGAAGAGAGAGAGAGAGAAAATTTTCCATTCTTTATAAGTTAATGAAAATGCATTTTTATTCTTTACATTGTATCAGAATTTTCTCTCTCATGTAAACATTTCAATTCAACTCTTTTTCATCAATCAAAACACAGTGAGAGCTGGTAAGAACCATTAATGGGTGTCATGATTCTAAACTACAACAAATTGCACTTCTAACCCTATAAAAAGGAAAGATCTGCATGAGTGTAGAAATTAATGAGATAAAAGAGAATTTAATAAATAAGAGAATAAAAACACAGAAAGATAGTTCTTTCTATTTTTGTTTTTAATCCGGCTAAGTTGAAAAGTGTTACAAGTTGCTTCATAGCATTCATGGAAGTTAAACAATTTTTCTTTGTTTTTTTTTTGGATAGATTTGAAAGAACTTTTGTAAAATATAATAAAGTATATAAAATTCAAATTTTAAGATTTTTGTCTTTCATGAAAAGACAAGATAGGTATAAAGCAAACAAAAAAAAATTTTTTTTATAGGATTAAAAGAACTTCTAAAATATATAAAAGTATATAAAATGGATACCTTTCTACTTTTTAATATGGGTGTATGCACTCCATGATCTTTATGTAAAGGATCAGACGGTTAAGGTCACTTTGATAATGTCGAATGCATGGGCCTCTTGTCTTCGGATATCTTCCACGTCGGCATAAGGCACAGTGGATGAGCGACATGACAATAGGATAGCTATTGTCTGTGCTGGTCTCTTTTGACGTGTACGATGAAGGGAAAATTGTGAAAAAAGTCACTTTTGCAAAAAAGAAAAGTGAAAATTGTGAAAAAAGCTACTTTTGGGCCTCTATTTATAAAAACAGTTCCATCGAAAATCTTATTTGCTTAAAAGTCTCACTTCCTGAAAGGTAATTTTCAAAAGAAAATTAAAATTTATGATCAATTTACTAGCAACATGAGACACGAGTGCATCGTACATGAGGTACAAACTTCTTTACATTGAATATGAACGTATTTTATTTGGGACACGAATATATATTATATGTGGGATAGAAGCTTGTCCCAAGTAAGCTTGGGTCGTATCATGTAGAGCTAATGTAAAGTAATTTACAGTTTAATTTGTTTTGAAAAGTGATTTTTTTTTTTTTTTTGGAAATAAGTTTTTTGGTGGATTATTTTAAAAATACCGGTTGAAAGTGTCCCTTATTCATAATTTTTCCTCATATAAAGAATAAGTTTGTAATTTGAGAATACCAAGAGGCGTTTTTGGAAATTATCAAAACGTTTGTTTGCCACGTGGTGCTATTATGGGTACGTGGTGCAGGTGAAACGGGCCTGGTTAGTAAATGATGAGGGGTGCGCACTGCGCAGAGTCTCCGCTCACCGAAGCCTTCTTCTACCCCCACAAACAGGGTCGCGTCTCCTTTCTGGAATCTATTTCCTCTCTGCTTCTTTTTACCCGTAAAATATCGTTCTAAATCCCTGGTTTAATCCATTACGAAGCTTGAATCCCTGCAATTTCATGAATTAATTCCAGTTATTTCACGTTCTCATAACAAGGAACCGCTGAAATCGGAAGATTTTAGGTACGTTTAATTTCTCGCTTTAGACTCATTCGATTCCTCTAATTTTACTGCCTAGATTCTCAAAGTTTTCTGCATGGTATGGTTTTGTTGTGATCTAGAGGCGTAATTTCTCTTTAATTGGATCTGTTGGTTAGGTGAAATGTGGTGCTATGAAATTTGCATCATGGGACCCTTCATGCGTTGTTTTTCTTAATTATGTTTCTAGGGCTTTTATCGGATTGTGAGTTCAGTGGTCCCATTGGGTTTGGACATCGAGGGAATCCGGAAATTTTCTTAGCGGCATGGATCAGAGCAGGAGAGCTGTTGAATCGTACTGGAGATCTCGGATGATCGATGGGGCAACGTCGGATGAAGATAAGGTTACTCCTGTTTATAAGTTGGAAGAGATCTGCGAGCTTCTTCGATCTTCTCACGTCAGTATCGTGAAAGAGGTTTCTGAGTTTATCTTGAAACGGCTAGATCATAAGAGTCCAATCGTCAAACAAAAGGTGTGAAACATTATCTTTACTTTTTTTTTTCCAGTTCCCTGTTCTAGAATCTAATCTTCATATGGTTTGCAGGCATTTTATTACCTGACATCATTTATAACTTGTTGACCCTCTGGGAATTCCTTTTTTTTTTTTTTCTGGTCTTAAATGACTTTAATTGCATGGCACATCTTGCATCAAATTTTAAATTAGTAAGAACTTTCGGTGGAGCTACGGCTGCACAAATAAATTTTTTTTTTCCATATAGCTTCCAAGACAACCAATTGACTGTCAATTCGGTCATTAGAATTCCTAGAACAGAGAGATTTTTTTTTGGGGATCTTTTTCCTTTGATAATGAGTGTGTTCTTCATCTTACGTCATGTCTTTAAGAGACAAGAAGCATAACCGTGACCCTTACGAACTTAGCTGAATAAAAACAGTTAATGTGAACCCTGAACCTGACCTCAAAATTAATAAACTTTAGAACCGGATAATTTTTATGGTAGCCAACTAAATCTCAGCTTATCAAATGTGGGGTGTGGAGCAATGATGTTAAAGATAAATCTCTTTCGGGATTTTACGAGCATTTCAAGCTGAACTATGAGAAAAACTGATGGACATTTTATTTCTCTTCATGTAGGCTCTGAGGCTAATCAAATATGCAGTGGGAAAATCGGGTGTTGAATTCCGGAGGGAAATGCAACGTCATTCGGTGGATGTCCGCCAATTGTTTCACTATAAGGGCCAGTTGGATCCACTGAAGGGAGATGCACTTAATAAGGCTGTTCGTGACATGGCTCATGAGGCTATAACTGCCATCTTTGCTGAGGAGGACAACAAGTCTGCCCCTGTAGAAGACCTTAATAGGCGAATACAAGGATTTGGGAATACCAACTTTGAGATGCCATCAGAAGATAAGAAATCATTTCTCAGTGAAGTAGTTGGTCTTGGAACTGCTTCTATTAAGCACGGTTTGAGTAGTTTTACCCAAGCTCACTCACTGAGAAAGGATGATAGTGGGAGTTACAAGAGCCCAAATCTGAGAAGGTCATTGACAACTGAAATTGACCACCCAGATAGATATGAAAGATTTGAACATCATAGTAAAACTCAGGGTTCTTCTTTGCTCTCTCATAATGCCACTTCTGGACCATGGGGCCAGGATTCAAATGTAAACAAGTTCTCGACAACGAATGGGGACTCCAGTTCTAGTTTTTCAGGGAGTAAAAGTCGCGAGGAGAAGTTAGTGGAGACAATTGTTATGTCTGGCGGTATTCGTCTACAACCAACTCGTGATGCCATTCAAGTTTTCCTTGTGGAGGCTTTGAAGTTGGATGCAATGGCTTTGAGTCATGCCCTTGAATCCAAGCTCCAGTCTCATTTGTGGCAGGCATGCACCCTGTTTTGATAAAATTGTTTTATCAGCATATGTATCTGGAAACTTGCTTGACAGAGTCTTTTCACTGTTAATTACCTTTTTGACTGTAATTAGAAGTACTGTGGATTAAATTTATCTGCAACCATCTTAGCTTCCTTTTTAACTCGAGTAGAATGGGCACACTAAATCTTTTGTTTTTCAAAATTGTATATATATGTATATGTGTGTATGTGTGCGCTTATTTTATTTTATTTTTTTAACTAAAAGGCAATTTGGGTTCATTGTTATTTGCAGGTTCGTATGAAGGCTATATGTGTCCTTGAATCAATTTTGAAGAAAAAGGAAGATTCACATTTTTCAATTGTAGCAACATACTTTAGTGAAAACACAGATGATGTGATGAAATGTTCAGAGTCTCCCCAAGCTTCTTTGAGGGATAAGGCCAACAAGGTATGCATTCTACATTCTATGTTCATTTGATCTATTAAGACTTTTGAATTTCAGATCTATTAAGACTTCTGAATTTCAGTTTCATTCACCTCTACTTATGTTGCTGGACTCTTTTAAACAAGTCAAGGTGACTGTTTCAGATTCCAACACTCAATGAATTCTACTGTGGCGCATGTAAATGGTTGTTTCCTAATCTGATAATAATTCATTATTAATCATCAGTGTAAGCCAGTTCCCACCAAACAATCTGATAATAACATCCTATGTAGGCTTTCTTAGTATTTTCATTTATTCCTTTCCCTACATTTATTAAGCTCAGTTATGCCTTTGTCAATAGATATAAGATGGTTCGGAAATAGAAGCATCATATGTATCATATTTATGCCTCTATGAATTTAAGACTGGATAAATTTAACCTTATGCAATTTTTCTCCTTTCGAAATATGACAAAACGCACCACCATGCTTAGATTCTGGCACTCATTCTTGTACAACTATGATTCAGGTTTTTGTTTAGTAGATGACAATGTTAATTAGTACTTGCCCAGTTACCCTTATTAAGTGTATAACTCATTTGCATCATTGTCATGGTGCCCTGTCCAACTAATTTGGAAGAGCAGCACAGATCATTTTGTTATCCTTCCCATCAAAGAATTCATTTTTCTTTTGTTGGATCTCGTTGAAAGGGGATTAGGACTTATGAAATTGGTTTTGATAAGTTTTAGTGGAATCAGTCTTGGCATTGGCGTGGCACTGATGGAGTTCCTGTAGAGCATTAGCTAAAAACATTGAAGTATAATATCAAATGGGGTGACTTATAATATATCTAAAACATTGTGTTTATGTAGAACATTAGCTATATCATTGAAGTATAATATCAGATGGGGTGATCACTTATCATCTATCTGGTGGCATTGTCGGAATACATTTATTGCATTGTAATTCTAGCTAAGTTAGATCCTAGGGGATTTCACTGGAAATTTTCATTACATTATTAGGTTCTTTGTGCCCGAAATCAATTTTATATGGATTTTTGGATGTGTTTCTTTTGAAAGAAACAGATGTACTAAGATTGATGATTTCTGGTTCATCTGAATATTCGAGAGTTGATGATTCCTATTCATCTCCTAAAATTGAGAGCAAGAAAGGGGACAAGGATTGCCTTGTTGCAAGGCTTTCTTGACTTGAAAAAATCCTTTAGGGGGGCAGTCTAGATGCTAGAGTAGTGTATCAAAGAGCAGTCAATTTCATCCACTTACGAGAATCGAGAAAATCCAAATCGGCATTTTTTTTATATGCTTTGATAAGTCCGCTTTTTAGACCATCCTTTTCCCTTTTTAGCAATCTTATCTCCTTGTCACATCATTAGCATCCAGATTGATTTCTGTTGTGGCAATTCCCTACAAAGGCTTCTTTACAGGATATGCTTTCTAAATTTTCTTAAGACTTTATGCCATTCACTAGGCAAATGGGTTTAACATCTAAAGAGGTGGATGACCTATTCTTATTTAGAATCAGAGCGATGAGTGTGACATTTAAATATTAAAAATTATTCTTTTTTATGAATTCTTCAAAAGTTAAAAAAAAAAAATTTGGTTTCTAAATGGTTATCAACACTTTATTAAAGAAGTAGTTGAAAACTTATCCTGTTTTGGGGCTTTATCTTTCTCTAGCTTAAATACCAATGATTTTATTTATTTCAGCTCAAACATCCTTCTATCAACCTTCAGTTAGTTTCGGCCGTCTGTCCCAACTCTAGACCTTAGACATTAAATTTGGTTACTTTCCTTGTGGATAGGATGTTGTGGAAGTGATTGATGAGATCTTTCTTGTTTGGCATGGGGTTCTTGTGTTTCAGAACTTTCGGCATATAATAAAAAGCTCTTATTTGTTTGCCTTTTCTTTGCTGTTGCTAGCCTTGGAAGAATCTATTGCTTACCATTTCCCGTGTTTGATCCATTTATGCCTTGGTTTTGATCTCCAATTGAGTTCCTCTAAGCTTTGGTATTTCTCCAGTTTTACTGAATTTAGATCTATGATTTTCTCCATTCCATCTATCAACTCTGCTTTTGCATTGTTTTATTAAATTTTTTTATTCCCGCGAATGTTTCTTTATTTTACACTTCCAAGTTCTGCCCGTTGAGTGTCCTCATGAACACAAAACCATTCCATCCTTCTATTACAGTCCTCATACCATGATAATATCAACTCTTGTATGGGATATTTAGTATGAAAGGGAATGGTCAGCCCCTAAATTCATGAAATTGTAATAAGAGCTGGAAAATTTACAGTTCCAAAATTTGTCTTCAAATTAGTTGTCAACAAAAAACTTTCAAGTTTACATGCTATTTGGTTTGTGAAATCAAACTATATAACATTATGAAATCAGTGCATCATACATATTGGACCATGGGAAGTTGTATTTGAAAGTGAATTGTCAATGTGCAATCTTGCATTTGAAAGTGAAATGTCAATGTGCAATCACAAATAAACTCTTCAAAAGCCTTTATACTCTCTTGATTTCCTTTCATATTGGATCATGTTCTACTTAAACCTTATGAGAATCACTTATTTTATTATTAATGAAGATCCTAGGAGAAGCAGATCTAGGGAATCTGATCCTGATTACATTTATATGATAAATAAGTACCACCTTACTACTTCTATGTACTTTGTGCGCCAGTAAACTTAAAGGGTTTGATCAAATCAGAGGAAGTGTGCAGACTTAGCAGAATCCTCCATAGAATTAAGTCAACTTAAAATTGTTGGGGCACGTACAGTAAATAGAAGCAGTAGGGCAGTACATTTTTAATTTACAAATACTTCTCAGGTTCCATAATTAGTCCTCTCTCTTGGAGGAGTTCCATTAACTGATTTCAGACAACTCAAACCCATCCTTTTAGTTTCTTCATCTAAGTGAAATAGTACATTACAATTGAGTTCATGCACATGCCGAGTACTTTCTACATTCACATGATTACTTCTGTTCTATTATGTAACTTTTTGATTTCAATTCCAGAACTGGAAGATATCAGTCTATCTCTTACAAGGCAGAGTCTTACTGATGAAAGACATTTAATGCTCATAGAAGGGATGCATTTCTACCTTAACTTCACAAGGAGGAGAAATTTGCCTTTCTAGTTAGAGGCAGTCATTTTTAAAGCAGCTAACATAGCTACAAAGTCAAACAAAAAAATGCATTTACTTTGTAGATGCTTTCCTGTAAAAGCTTTTCTAGAAATCTAACATGCATCTTATCAGTTTTCTATGTTTTTCTTCTAATAACTCATAAAAGGTTCCTTTAATTTGTTGACAGTGATTACTTGAGTCAGGAATTTTCTCGTCTATTTCATTTGTAGCTCTGATCCAAACTAATGAATATGGTCCTTCTCCAAGAAATTATTTTAAAAGCTCATTTATTCTTTGTTTAATCAACCAGTTTTTATGAAAGCAGCACCAAAATTTCATATTGTCATATGTTATCAGTTTATTGAGAAGGTTTTTCAATGCATAGATCCTTCATAAAGATCATTGAGAAGCTCAATAGAATATGGTCCTTGTTCAGGAAATTAGTTTGAGGGATATTTTACTGTTTGTTTAACCAATCAATTTTGTTATAATTTCTGGCAGTCATATGTTATCAGTTTACTGACAAGATCGTTAGATATAATGATCACCCTTCATCCCAATGTTCTCTTTCTGTTCTTCATGTGAACCATTCCGAATTTGTTTTTGAGATATTGTTTTATGCTTGTAGTTGGATACTTGGGCATGACTTTTTCCCTTATTTGTTTCCTTCTAATAATAGCTGCTGTTTGCATGGGTGAGCCCGTGGCATATGCTCATGGTGTACATCGATTGTAATTAATGTAAATATTTTCTGGCCTTTGATGGATAGGTCTTAAGCCTTCTCGATGGACAACAGACTACTAGAATGAAGAGTCATTCAGAAAGCCCTTCCAGTCTGAAAGCTAATACAGTGACTACCATTCAGATGCCTGACTTAATTGACACTGGTGAGCCAGATGATTATAATGAAAAGGAAAACCTTACACAAATGCCGAGTGATCATGTTGATGGGAATATGATGACATCAGCTGCACCTCTAATTGATGATCTTTTTGGAGATAGCTCACTTACTAATGCAAGCAGTATTAGACAGAAAAATGATGATCCCTTTGCAGATGTCTCATTTCACACAAATGATGACAAAGAAAAACCAGAGGACCTCTTTTTGGGCATGACAGTTGATGATAATCAGGGTTCTAATGATCTATGTGTGCCATCAAATAAAAATGGACAAGAAATATTTGATATATTTGGTCCAAATTCTGCAGAAATTGAGGAGCCAAAAATTCATAAAAATGATGTACAAGGTCTAATGGCTGGTCTGTCTATCAAGGAAAATGTCCCAGAGATAAATCAGAAAGAAAGCTTATCAGGATTACTCTCTGAGGCCACCTTCTCGGATACAAGCATACCATCAAGTCATCGGATAAAAAATGACAGTCTGAATGGCGTATTTGCTCCACAAGTAGTTGGAATGGATCCAAACAATATGTTCCCCATGGGTCCTATGCCATATAATATGCCACCGAACATCATGTTCAATCCTGCTTTTGCATCGCAACCAACAAACTATGCTGCCATGGGAAATTTTATTGCTCAACAGCAGGTCCTTGCAACAATGTCGAACTTCCAACACCATCTGAGCAGTCAAGTGAATGCTGGTCATGGTCATGCTGCTGGTCATAATATGGGTGGATACTTGTCACCTATTCCTGACGTTTTCAATCCAAATCTTCAAACTCCAATTGCAGTCATGAACAACACGAAAAAAGAGGAGACAAAGGCATTTGATTTTATCTCGGTAAGATTGAAACTTTGCGCTGCAATATTATGTCATTTTTTTTCCCATTATTATGTTAAATTTGAAATAAATTAATTAAAGTACCACCTATGCAAAATGGTGGTCAAGTGAATATAGGACGGAGCGGCATAAGACTAAAGTGGATCCAAGTTTGATGTAACTACAGACCTATCACATCTGAATTTAACCAAAGATCCATTAGATTTGGAAAATTTGAACCATGTAAAAATTGACTTGAATTACGAATTGAGTTTGAATTAACAAGGTTGTTTGCTTCTTTTCTTTTGCTTTTTTTTGGCCATGCAGAGGAATGATGTAGCCAACCCAAACCATTCATGGTAGGGAACACTGTTAATAATATTTCGTTAATTGGACTTGCATGTGAACAAGCGGGTCTCCAAAGAATATTTCAGATGTGATGAAATTGTTTAAAATATTATATTGGACTTGCATGTGAACAAGTGGGTCTCCAAAGAATATTTCAGATGTGGTGAAATTGTTTAAAATGCGATACATGTATCGTAATTATATATAATATATATTTATATTACTAACACTATTTGTATATACTATTTATGTGTTGATTTCTACGCTCGTGAAGGGTTGAAGTATGTTGTTATTAACACTCAGTCTGAACTTCTTGCTTGTAATTTTTATGTCATTTGGACAAGTTCTCATTACTATTTCAGCTGATTTTCTCATAAGCCTTTAACACACAGTTGTGTTCTTGTTACATGTTATTGATGGAAAGATGGTATCTGCTTGGTCTTGTTGTGGTTGGCTATAATCTTGCAATGCAGGTTGCAGTAACGAGAGAGAAATTGCCATGTACATTATTTAGGCAGTGCAGATGGTAAGGTACTGGGTCAGTATGACCTGATTTAAGAGTCCACGCCCTAAAAGGATGACCCAAAGATTTTTTTTTTCCGAAATTTTGAGTCCAGGAATACATAGATGGCTTATCCTGTGCCATTTTGAGCAAAAATAATTGATGATTATCATGGATAATACCCAAGTTCCGTCTGTCTTGCAGGAGCATGTATCAGCAGCTCGTGATCCAAAGCGGGTAGCTTAGAGGTTGAATGGAACTAATGCTCCACAATATAGGGCCTTCTACCACTTCAGATGTTCTATTTATCGGTTGCTAAGCTGCTTGAAGCACAGCAGGTTGCTTTCTTCAATATAGATGGTTAGTATTCTTTTGCAATAATACTATATTCAAATATCTTCTTGTTGAATCTTATATAGGATTTTGCAGTCCTCTGGTGGGATTATGTTGGGATTGCATCCTCATTTAGAGAGATGCCGGGATGTCACATAGGCAGGAGTGTGAAAGAGTCGGAGTGAAAAAATTGTGGGACTTGTATCATAAGACCAAGTTAAGCAAATGTAACTCTGCAGTTCTCTTGATTTTTGGATTCTGTAGAGCAGCCGTTAGCTGGATCTTTTCCTCTTGTTAAGTCTGTTTGTAGAATTTTGTATGCAATTAACCAAACCCTTTTCTCATCGTTTGTGTTAGAGGTTTTATAAACTGTTCAATTTCAGCAGTTTTCAGTGAGAAGCATCCTGTTGTTTGACGGTGGTGCTTCCAGTCCAGGTCCGGAATTCGGATAGAGACCAGAGAAGGTGGTTTCAGTGACTCTTATTTCTCTCTTCTGACTAATTGGGGGCCATGAATCTTGTAGAACAAGACAATTCAAGATGAAAAAAGCAAGTGACGACTTTTTTTGATGAAAAAAAAAGCAAGTGAAAACGCAGGCTGTGATTAGGGCAAATTCAATGAATCAACCTTGGGATTTTACGCCAAAAGGGAAAATGGATTAACCAAGTAAAATTAGTTGCTAAACTGGCATTCTATGTGAGAACATTTCGAGTATACGAACAGACGGGAACTCGTTATAAGCCGACGCGTGGAAAATCATGAATTAACAATTTTAATAATATATCTTATTTCAGAATTTTGTGCCAATCGAAGGACATAATGTGACGGAGTTCGTATTTGGAAAACATGAACTTCTCAATGGATACCTTCTGATGGCTCGTATCTGCTGGAGCTGATCGGCTGAGCCTCAACAAATCCTCGCTATGTGTCCCTAATTCATTAGTGGTGTAACCAAATTTAACATTGGGTACAACCTAGTTTAGTTTATCATTGGATACAACTCAAATTTAACTCATTTTAAGTATCATAGGTATAATCCCATTCATCATGGGTATAACCAATTTCGTTATGATAAGTTAGTATAATGAATGAGTAGAATATGTGTGGTGAAGATCAATAGATGCTCTAGCCGATGTGAGGGTCCTTCTGATGGTGGACTCCTGACTTGAAATTGGATCTGTTGGTCCAACAGTGAGTAGGGTGTGCAAGCCTGTCAATGACGCCGACCTGTACAATTAACTCGTGGTTCTACTATCGGATCTGTGTACAAGTTTGTCAATGATGCCGACATGTACATTAACTCATGGTTGGATTAGAGATAAGAGCGTTTCACCTTATGCCACTCAGTGGTGCCAGTGTGAAACATATGGATGGATGCCCATGTCAGGAGGGGCCCCACACATTCAAACTCCATCCCAACCGGTGGTTTCAAGTAATAACCGGATTTTGCCTCTAAAGGAAATGCTTTCCTAGCGGATCTTGTGTACAAGTCTATCAATGATGCTGACCTGTATACTAAGTCATGGTTGGATCAGCGGATCATCCAGCGTTTTTAAACGGATTCAAATCCTCTGCTGGGTGCCCAACAGTGCTGGGCATCCAGCAGCCAATGGGACAGGGCCACATCACCAGCAGCCCTGACACAAGCCAGGGCTGCTGGTGATGTGGCCCTGTCTGGGGGATTCCCATTGGCTGCTGGATGCCCAGCAGGGGATTTAAATCCCTTTTAAACTGTTGGTCCCTCGCCTACTCTGTCGATAATCGATGATTCGATGTATCCCAAAGGATACGGATGCAGAAAATAATCAAATATCCCTTTTGGTTGTCCTTATCCAAACGAGGCTTGGACGGTGCAGATTGAACCATGTCTGTGTGGACGTTTAATGATGGACAGAGTCTTCGGTTGATCAGATTAACTTTGAAGATTCTTAACGGGATATAAATTGTCACGTGGCAAGAAATCGCTGGCTCGTTCCTACCTATAGATGCCCAGTAAATTTAAAAAAAAAGCTAAATAACACGTGGCGACCATTGAAGTCCCCCATTTTCTTAAAACAGGAAAAGAGATAAGAAAAATGAAGAAAAAAAATGAAAAAAGGATGAAATTATATCAACGATGAAATTAACGGGGTCATGGTTCCCAATCGGTTGCAACTATTAGCCACGTGGCAAAAAGAGACGACTTTCCTTATTATTACTAGATTAACGAAATGGATAACTCATATAAGGTTAAAAACGATTAATGACAACGTCTTCGTTGCGTGATCCCGTCGAAATAGCCGAAATTTCTGATGTGAGCTGTTTCGATATTTCGGTTCATAAAAGGCTCCCGCTGGTTGTTTGCAACTTGCAAGGTCTATCGTCTTCATCCGTCTCTTTTCCTTGGTTCAAAGTCTCCATCTCTCCGTCTTCCACTTTGTCTTGTGTTCTTCAATTGTTTTTAATTAGGAAATTTGGGAGTTTTGGGCTGTTTTTCTTTCCTTTCTGGTTGACTTGACTTTAGCCATATAATCCGTCGGAACATTACGTCGCTCGGAGACTTTTCACAAGGGGATACTTGTTCACATGGGTATTGGAGTCTGAGAGAGTCTGAAGAGGAGTGTTAAGGAATACTTGTGTTCTGATAAGTTTTAGAAAACTGGTATAGGAAGGAGAGATTGAAAGAGGCTAGTGATGGCAGGTGGCGGATTCGGAGATGGAGGAAAGCAACCGAGGAAGGATTTTTATGAGCATAAGATCACTGGTTATTTAATCTTTGCCTGCATTGTTGGAGCCCTCGGAGGATCCCTGTTCGGATATGATCTTGGTGTTTCAGGTGAGTTTTCCCATATTGTTTTGGATTATTTTGGTTCTGTCAGGCCTTGCTATGATCTGGGTATTTTTAGATTCTGTAAACCTTTTGGTATATTTTCTGACCTGGGTTGTCTAGTTGTGTGCTTTGATCACCAAAGCAGTTCTTGGCCTTTTTCGATAGATTCCACACAAAAAGATCTTTCTTATTGTCGAAGATTTCGATTTTGTCGATTATGAACATCAATATTTATCCTACAATACCAGATTAAAATCCCCTTTTTTTTTTGTTGTCTTTTTTGCTTTTGGTTAGGAGCCTATGTGAAAGAAAAAAATTTTTTTTTTTCTGATTTTCGTCTTAAAGTGATTGATAAAACTGAAAGTTTCTTCTCTAATAGTGCCTAAAAAACTAGAATTTTACTACTTTTCTGTTCCTAAAGAAAGTTGGGTTACAATGTAACCTCCAAGGTAAATAAGAATTCCAACTGAGTGGACCCCCTACAATGATACAGGTGGAGTGACTTCCATGGATGATTTCTTGAAAGATTTCTTCCCAAAAGTGTACGCAAGGAAGCAATTACATCTCGACGAGACGGATTACTGTAAATATGACAATCAGATTCTCACCCTCTTCACATCCTCTCTATACTTTGCGGGCCTCATCTCCACATTTGCAGCCTCACATGTGACCAGAAACAAAGGAAGGCGAATCAGCATCATTGTTGGATCAGTCAGCTTCTTTCTTGGGGCAGTTTTTAATGCTTCTGCAGTCAACATTGCCATGCTGATCATAGGTCGTATCTTACTTGGTATTGGCATCGGATTTGGCAACCAGGTAAGCCAAATTGCACAGAAGAAATTCTCTAACAACAGTTTACTATCTGCCTCTTGAGCTTGATCCAGTTCTTGTTTTGTTGTTCTCTGGCCACAGGCAGTTCCTCTGTATCTTTCAGAAATGGCACCTGCAAAGATCCGTGGAGCAGTTAATCAACTGTTCCAACTAACTACTTGTCTAGGAATCCTAATAGCAAACCTGATCAATTATGGCACTAATAAAATTCATCCATGGGGATGGAGATTGTCCGTTGGACTAGCTGTTGTCCCTGCAATTCTAATGTTTGTTGGCGGTCTTTGCCTTCCTGAGACACCAAACAGCCTTGTAGAACAAGGCAAACTAGAAGAAGGAAGACGAGTATTGGAGAGGGTCAGAGGTACCAAGAATGTAGATGCGGAGCTTGCAGATCTCATTGATGCAAGCAAGGCAGCACAAGCCATAAAACATCCCTTCAGGAACCTTCTCCTGCGAAAGAACCGTCCGCAGTTGGTGATTGGAGCACTGGGCATCCCTGCATTTCAGCAGCTCACGGGCATGAACTCAATACTCTTCTATGCTCCCGTTATCTTCCAGAGCTTGGGTTTTGGGTCAAGTGTAGCTCTGTACTCATCTATCATAACCAATGGAATGCTTGTCATTGCAACACTTGTTTCAATGGCTGTTGTTGACAAGCTTGGCAGGAGGTTTTTCTTCTTGGAAGCTGGTTGCCAAATGATCACCTCCATGGTAATTCCATCTTCTATTTACAGTTTTATAATTTCTGCATACATTGTTACAATTAAAGGACACTGACTGGGTATATCTACAGCTGGTCTTGGCCATTATCCTTGCCCTGAAGTTCGGACATGGAGTAACCCTCCCCAAAGCAGATAGTGTTGTCCTTGTGATCATGATTTGCCTCTTCGTCTTGGCGTATGGATGGTCTTGGGGGCCTTTGGGGTGGCTAGTCCCAAGCGAGCTGTTCCCGCTGGAGACTAGGTCTGCTGGACAAAGTATGGTCGTCTGCGTCAATCTCTTCTTCACAGCATTGATTGCACAGTGTTTCCTTGTGTCTCTCTGCCACCTTCGGTATGGGATTTTCTTGCTGTTTGCAGGCTTGATTTTCATCATGACCAGCTTCATTTACTTCTTCTTGCCGGAAACAAAGCAAGTTCCAATAGAGGAGATAAGTTACCTCTGGCAGAACCACTGGTTTTGGAAGAACATAGTTGAGACATCAGACGACAAGAAGAACACAGTTGGCCCATCAGACGACAAGCCAGCCGTAAGAGCTGTTTAAAGCTTCATCAGCAAAGATGACTGAAATGACTACAATCACAAAACCTGTTCATGAGGAATGGTCTAAACTGGCACAAGACAATCAGTTATGGATGAAAGATTCTTTTTCTATTCTGTCATGAATCTCTTTTCTTCTCCTTTTAAGGAGACCCTTTCTTTTTATAGAGTAAATATCTAAAGCTTTGATTATGAATCTCTTTGTTTCTATCATGAAATATCAACCTCTAAATTTCAAAAGTTCCTCTAGAGAAGTAGCTAACAAGGACCTCTTTTCATCATTTGCACCAGAATCCTCCACTGTTGCAAAAGATATCAGAAAGATTGAGCACTGAATGTTAAACCTAATTAAAAGGACCATATCCAGTTTAGGTCCCACAAAAGTAGTGTCCAGATGTCAGACTGAACAAAGATAACTCAGTGTAGGTCCCATAGAAGCAGGGTCCAGGGAGGGCATAATGGTAACAGACTTAACCTTTGCTATGCAGCATGACTACCGCCCCTACCTCCCTCCCTCTGTGTTAATTAGTGACTTTTTGTCATAAATCAATTACATGCGAAGTTTTGAAGAATCCATGAAAGCAAGTTACCCTATGATGACAATTCATTGTGATGAAATATCAATCTCAATATTTACAGAGTTTCCTTGAAGATAGAGCTAACAAAGTACCCGCATTCACTTATCGTGTTATAATCCATTGAACAATGGATGTTAAACTAAACAAGTAAATTAAGTAGGCAACAACAAGAAAAGATCATTTTGTGAGAAAAAGAAATAAATTTGCCAGTGCACAGTGCCAGCCTATAACTTAGCAAATATATCATACGTCTACTTTCAGGCCTGTGTGTGTCTCTGTGTGTGCAGCTTTTTTGTGGATTAAGGAATAATCTACTTTCAGGCTTCTATGTGCTGTTATTTCTTTGGTTTCCGGAACGCTTCCCGCCATGTCTTTCTCTTAAGGCTGCAATTTATCCCACCTCCCCGGTTCTCAATTCTAGCATGAGTAAATAATTCCTGCAAACTCCTCCCACTTCTCGTGACACATGTACTTGAAACTTTTCTGGGGTTGCACTTAACAAGAAACATAGGTGGAACATCCTCCATATGTATAGTCTGTGGTTACCAAAAAAATATGTATAGTCTGTGTACCTAGATACAACAAAGGTTTACTGTTTCGGTGCCAACGCACGAAATGGTGGAAAAATTAAAGAAGTAAAAAATGGACAACAACTGGAATTTTTAGATTTTGGAGAAATTTCACCGACATGCCACCACAAATCGTCAATGGTAATTAAAAAGATTTCCGTTTCCCTCCCTGTTTCGCCCCGCTTCGCTCGGCACGCCGTCCCGTTTCACCGGCACGCGTACAACTACAGAAATGGCTTCTAATTCATCATCAAAACAACTTTGGGGATGTCAAGCATGCATTCCCAATTGAGATTTGTTGACAACATAGTTTGATGAAACGGAATACGACCACATGTCTAAGATTTCCTTTGTTTTTTTTTTAGTTGTCAATCATATTTTGATCTTAAAGTTCTCAACCATAATGTATGTATAAAGTTCAGTTCTCATTAGACAATTCAATCACTAAAACCATCACCAGAAGGATGTCAACATGATCCAGGCCTTTCTGGGATCGTGTGATTAGGATATCATCAGGGATAAAAGAGAGAAAAATTATTGAATTTCACCAGCCACAGATATTCTAAGATAATAATAATTGCTAGTTAACAATGCAGATATGACTGATATGCGGTTCTTTAACTTGCCATGTACAGGACAAGATCAAAGCATAAAAACATCAGAAATGCTTAGGAACACTGATCCATCTTGATATTATCGAGAAATTATTTGGGCAGAGGAACCACACAACTGGGTTGAAAAGTGACTAACCAGAAACACAGGCCACCATATCACCTCAGCTTCATTCAATATGCCAGGTTCATACGACTGTTTATGCATCATTAGATTTAAACAAATTAAGCAAAGTGCAGATTGATGATGACATAGGAAGAGATTCAGATCTCTCGCAAATCGGGATGGATTTGAGTGAAATCAAACATCACAAAAATGATCACCTAAAATCAAAGATACTCTGACCAGATCTTACCAAGATCAGCACAAAGAAAGGATCCCCTAGTCCTCCTTTCATCCGAGTTCACATTGATTTGCATAACTGCTGTTGCAATAAATACAAGATAAAGGCAAAATAAACAAACAATTTAAGCTCCAGCAGGGTAGAACAAGGTGTTTATGAATCAGCCCATTAAATAAAAAGAATAAGAGACTTCCTCTTCCCCACCGAGAAAGGTCCTTTCCAAGTCTTTAGCGATCTCTATCTCTTTTTATTTTTTTCAAATACCATTTTTTGCTTTTCATTATGGTAATGCAATTCAAGAGTTAGAGTTAAATAACTAAACAAATAAAAAAATGGCTAGCAAAATGAAAAAATACACACACACACATTATTAATAATAGTTTAATCAATTCCAACCAAAAAGATGGAATTAAGCTAATAGCTTAGCAAGTTCATCCACTTCCAGGCTTCCAATTGGTAAAATATCTGGATAATGCCCTTCAAACCCTTTCATTCTGTCATTCCTAGAAGCTCTCTTCTCATTTTCTATTTTTTCAGGAATTTTTATAATTTCTTCTACTTTAAAGTCTTGACTTTCTTGCTTCTCAGACTTCGGAAGTGTTACTTTCCTGAAAGTGCGCTTAAAAACAGGTCCATGTGGAGCATCCTTGGCAAGCTCAAATGCTTTTTCGTAGACAATATTAGCATCTAAAGAAACTTCATCTAAAATGATTGCACTCCCACCCTCAACAGCTTGCCTCCAAAGTTTTATAACTTCTTCTGTACAAGTAGACCTAGATCTTTGCATCTCATTGAGATGATGTGAGATATCAGATGCATCTTGCAGCTTGTCGTCATCAGTCACTGTGTGAAGTGATGTAGAGAATAAACCAGGAAAATAAGGATCCTTAGTTATAGCCATTTCATGATTGTCAGCACTCTCGACGCTGTCCTGAGTGGTGTCAGATATGTCGCTCTTCATCCCAGGAAGATCCATTGGCATAGTTGCTGACTGATCATCAGCACAATGCATATCATCAGACCCAGTTTCAGATCTAACACTGCTAACAAGAGCGGAGGCCACATGTGCACCTACTGACAGCTGATCATTTGTTTTATAAGCTAATAGAATCTCGGATCCTTCTACTCCAACATCATTGATTGAGATAATTGGAGCACATATGTCTGATCGTTCTTGGCCTTCAACAGGTGGGGAACTGACATAATTTGATAGAATGGAAGTTCTGTCATCTGTTTCATAATCTTTGATTGCCTTACAATCATCTTCCAATTTTTCAAGCGAGGATTTCCAATCTCTCCCTCTCCACATAAGGATGTGCTCCTGTTCAAATGAGACTAGAACACATGGTACAAGATCCTGCAATAAAGAACACAAAAAGTAACTAAAATTTTTACCAGTTTAACAAATCTCATAGCAATAAGAATGGGGAAAAAAATCTTATAGCAAACAGAAATAAACTAAAATAATGAATCTCAATGATTATTTGATTAAAAGTTATTCCAGTCTAAAGAATCCCACAGAAAAAGGAAACAAAGATACCCAACCTTGAGTTTTGCACCTATTTTCTTATAGTCACTAGCATTCATTCCTTGACAATTAATCCGCACCAATTCACACTCTTCAAACGCTTCTCTGACATGTTTCACTAGGTCCTTATATACACCATTTTTCCCTGTCAAGAGACACATGACAAAAGCAAGGTTAGTTTGCTCATTGACATAATTCGCTAGATGCATTTTATGAGTACATCCTAATGACTACCAAGCTTGCATATTGGTAGTAATTTGCGTCCTTTCTTGCGCATCTCCTTTGCTTCTTCCAGTGTTAGACCTTCTGGAATGTGCTGGATCAACCTTGGATACACCGGAGTAACAGGTTTCCACAACATAATAGGAAAACGAGGCCTGGTCCTGTAATTGTAATTTCTACCACGAAACAGGAATATTACCCCTCCTCTACTGTAGATGATCTTCCCTCCAGTTTTCTCCTGTCAAATCATTTAATCATAGGACGATGAAGGTTCCTTGCAAGTAAACACAAATCAAAGACTTAAGTCTGATGGAGTTTATACCCCATGTTAGAGGACAAACTTCACACAGGAGATCTATCATTTGGCATATGCCCCATTCAGAGGTCATCAAATTACCATTCTATTTCAATATAACCACTGAAGTACCACTTTATATGGTCAGACACACCCAATGATTGGACTAAATGTGGAATTTCAGCTGTCTAATTTCAAATTCAAGCCTCAGGTTAGCAACAGAAAGGAGCCCCTTCCAAGAAGCAAGCACCATGAATTAGATATGATTAAATCATGAAAGCCGGCTGAAGATGAAATGCCCACAGCTTATGAAATGCAAAAGTAACATTTAATCACTGAATGTAACTACTCATATGGTGATCATGCTGACTGAATTTCAAAAGTAATCTGCTGGATCAATACTTGTACAATCCATGTTTAGTAAATCATGTTCAACACAACTCACCTGAAGAAACCATAACAGCAATCATTTCAAACACACATAATAGAGCTTCCCAAGTGTTCATCAGAGGAAAAAAATAATAGAGCTTCCCAATTAAAGCACATGGATATAAACATGTAAAGCTAGGCAGAATAAGAATGAAATTCTAACCTAATCAAATAGTGGACTGTAATTAAGCACTCAGCTTTCAAAAGTTATTTGAGAGACCAACAAATATCTAGAAACAGGTGCATTGTGAAAAAAAAAAAATCACGATGAGAAAAATTTAACAACAAAAATCAACATAACCGTGGAATAAATCAAAAAGGGAAGGGAACACCATCCTGTAAAAACTGGACACTAACCTCTAATTGCTGGCACACATTGTCCATGTCAACCGTGCACACCCCTTTGCATTTTATTTTGCACACTCTCCGCCGCTTCCAATGAGCATGAATGTTGTCCAACATGTTGTGTGTTAATCCATCTCTTCCTGCACAAACATGGAATAATTATCATAAATTAAAAGGCCCGAATTGACATTCAAAATTAGATAACCAAATTTATGTAAACATAAATAACATGAGAAACTTCTAGTTCCCATTTCAGCTGAAAATAAGAACAATGGAATTTCAGGAAAGTTTCAAAATAGAACTGAGTCAAAGTTGATATCAGAATCTATGACAAGTGCAGTGAAATTCCAGAAAGTATGTAATTAGAATAACAGAATCAGTGTGATCACACAAACCCATATTCAATTGCCTGTTGGATTTCATGCAGCCTTGAATAAGCTCTTTAATCTCCTCCTCTGTCAGTGGCTCACCCAAAATCTCCTCCCTCGACATCGCATACCTGGGCCCAGAGCCTGCTAAGTACGGTCCCGGTTTCTGCACCGGCTTTACTCCCTTCTTATGAGGAGGCGGCAACCGGAAAGAGTCAAATTCCGGCAACTTCTTCTTACTTGGTGGGAGCGGGCGGCGCCCCGTCCAGGGGCGAGGCATTGTGTTCGGTCCAAACGGCACAAAGGGTTGTTCACGCAAAGCCAACGGCTTCACCTTCGGTGTCTCAGTATAGCTGTACTGAAACTCAAACGGTGCGTTTGGGACTCGATACGAAACTCCTTTTTCTCCTATTGTAACACCGGCTGCTACGTCCGGAGGAACTTGAGACACTTTCGAGACCTTCGAAACTCGACGAAAGGCGGGGTGAGAAAAGCGAGGATTAGGGTTTTTGGAGTACTTCGAACCCTTTCCGGGAATCGAAGGGCGAGAGGGAGAAGAAGGAGTACCAACGGACTTGAAGCTTTCATTGTCGGAGGCGGTGAAGGTGTTTTCTGACTCGGAGATATCTGCGATCTTAGAGGCGGATTCATAACGCCTTTCACGGCGAATTTCGCCTTCGATTTCCTTCTGAGCACGTTCATGACGGAGGAATTTCTCGGCGTTGGCGTTGTTCCAGCGGGAGAAACGAACTTCAGTGGCCGGACGGCAGTCTAGGGTTTTTGGGGAGAAAATGGTAAACGGGACCGACGTTTTTATTGCCATTTTTAGAAATTCGACTTCACGAAGCGCAGTTTCCCGGTGAAGGAGTCCGACGCTAATCGGCGTCACGAAGCGCAGAGGGAAAGATCAGATTTTTAGCGGGGCTGCCGCGGGTAATCCTACTCTCTTAATTGGATACAGACACGTGTCCAACTCGAGACAGGGCCGGGGCAGGATCCAAACTGGTCAAAATCGCCTCCATTCTGTCATTAAACGGGCTAGCACATGGTCCGACAACTATGTCAAACCGGTTCAAGCAGGTTTCCCAGGCTTTTGGGCTCGGGCTCAGCCCGACAAGCTCTTTAAATTTCCGCTTTCCTACTATTAGATTAAAATTTTTGCTTTCCTTTTTAAGAAGAAAGCTTTCAGAGGTTTTTTCTAACTTTTCCAAGCTCTTTAAATATTTGCTTTCCTTTTTATTTTCTCTAACTCTTTTGGAAAATTACTTTTCCACATGAATTTTACTTTTTGATGTGCCTACATTTTATCATAAACCAAAACCTTAAATTTCAATAGAATGTTCATTTTCCTTTCCTTTCCCATAGACTCTGTCAAAACAAAAACACCCTTATTGAAAAGGGAGACAAGAACTTCTCTTGCTCTTCACATGTAATAAATTCCTGAACATGGTAACTTTAATGAATAAAATTCCTGTTCAATAATAGCAAGCAGGTACAGAGTGATATAGCACAATGACTTCATCTTCACTTGGAACTTCTCCAAATGGAGGATGAGATACGAGCTCAAACATTAGGCATGCCAAAAATACACCTCCGAGTTCGAAACCTCCCGAGCAGTGCATGTATGTGTTTTTTCCATCTCTGACATCATTAACATCGGAAATTACAGAGCCCTTAGGACTGCAAGTTTTTCCTGAAAAAATCAGAGATCTTTGCACTTGCAGCACGCCCTCGTTCTATGCAATGAAGATAATCATCCACTGAAACAAGAACCAAATTAGAATTTAGCCCATGCATCAGAAAACTACACAGAAAAGGAGTCCTTCCAAAATTTCATTTTGCGAAACTCTAAACAGTGATAGATAATCTCATACCATGATTGGAAAAATATTTATAACTCTTCTTAAAATAAGTCATCACATTAAAAAAAAAAAATTTATCACTTAAAGATGCAACGTCCTCAAATCATGTATACAGTTAAATCCTGCTTCATTACCCTTCTTGTGAGCTGTGGATTTAACCCATAAAAAAAAATTTATCACTTAAAGGTGCAATATCCTAAAATCATGTATAAAGTTAAATCCTGCTTCATTACCCTTCTTGTTACTGCATATACGTACAACAAATGAAGATATTATGCTATCTACATGATCACAAAGTGTTCACCAGGAAAGTAACAAGTCGTATGCTTCATCATTTGTGTGTCTAAGGTAGTGCCTGGAACTTTAACAATAGGTCAGAAGATTAGAACCTACAGCATTTTCAAGGAAGTTAGAGAACTTTCAGAGATGTAAAATTAAACTATTACTGATAGATACCAAAGGTGAGAAATAGCCATTCTTTCTGACAAATATGAGCCTTAAAAATGCTAGATGACCAATAAGTACAGAATATAATCACCGGCCATCAATCCTTAGTTTACAGATATCTGCTTTTGTATTTGAACTAGAAAGCATTCCTTTTAGAATTAGATCTTTCTTAGCTTCAAATGGCTACTTTAGTTCAATTGGATATTACAACTTGTGTAGAACAGGTGCATTCTACATTCAAATTTGTGAAATCCCTACTTTTATTATTATCAAAAAAAAAAAACAATTCAGCTGTGCCACTTGTACTATTTGTCAATTTTGTGAAGTCTAATGTACCATCAAGTAGACCATAAGGATGGTCCATGTGTGCACTGCAACATACCTGATAGATTTGAAAAGCTGTGCATCGACTATTCAAAGGATCATATTTAGAACGTCCCTGATACCAAAAAGAACCAGGAAATGTTAAATTCTAGAGATCCTACCCATAAACTTTTTCTTTATCTTTTTTTTTTCATATTCTCCCTTTAAAAGATATCTACTTCTCTCCTCATCCTATTACGTTCCACATATACAGAACAGTGATAATGCCTTGTATGCTAACATTAACAATCTATTCAGTGGCCTGTTAATTCAATTGAGCAAGCACAGCATAGTTTCCAGTTTAAAGTGGCATAAGAAACACGTTTGAACATAGATAAATACATAAATAAGGTAGATAGACAAGGGATAATTTGGGCAAATACCTAACATTACACCATGACTAACAGAGGTGATTACCCCGTGTTCCATTGGTTCACCTTCCACATGAAATGATTCTTTCGGAAGGACTGAAAGAAACGAATTTGGGAAGACCAAATGCGTGACGGCCTGCATTTTCTGGCAGTTTACAAGACAAGAATGTTAATACCAATTATTTGTTCCATCAGACGACATATTTTGCAAATATGAACATAATGCATTTTATTCAGCATCTGTGTTTTATTTCTAACCAGATCTCAACCAATCAGGACTCAGGAGAGTGCCTATCTGACCAGGTGAATCCAAATCAACTCAGCTGAATTGGACAAACAAATCTCTGAAGAAACATGGAAAAGAATTTTAAAGTATTGATTAACCAATTCAACCACCCAGACCACATGCCACTCAGTTTAAAGTTTCATGTCAACACAAGTCAAGCAAAACCATGCTGAAGCTGTATTCAAGCTTGTCCAGTTTGTCCATGCAAATTTTTAACAAAAAATGCTTTTATTTGTATGTTTCTAAAAAATCCATGTCATATGAAAGATTATTAAAATAAATTCACTGTTCACTGAACAATTCCAGAATGTGGCATTTTAAAGTACACCAAAGTTGGATGAGAGGAAAAATTTTAAAGTACACCAAAGTTCACTGAGCAATTTTGTGGCAAAATTTCTAAGTGCTCCCAATGGATGGTTCACATTGACCCACAAGTGCATAAGCTAGATGAGAGGAAAAATTATCTCAATGGAGTAACAAGCTGTATACTAACCTGTTCTTCAAGTTTAGTGGGGTCTAGAAGCACATGACCATCTTCAGACATAGCACAACAAATTGCAACTGCCCACGTCAACAAGTAACAGTCAGTGAATATGCAATAAATTATAAAAATAAAGAATTTCTACAGAAGTCTTGCCTACCAGCAAGATGCTTTAAAGTAATTCCAGCATCTACAAGGGCAGCACAAGCTGCATTTACAGCACAAGGGAGAAGCTACACAAGTTTGCAGTCATGGAAATCACTATCATATTTACAAAAAATAATGGACATAACTTGTGAAATCAATGTATGCCTTCTGAAAAACCTTTAATAATAATACAAAAAGGTCCAGAATCAGCAACTGTTAAATCGAAATAATTCCAGTTTCACTATAATTGGTACTTGCCAATTAAATACAAAGAGAAAATAAGGAGGATACAGCACCATCATCATTGACAACCTGCACACGGAGTACACTTCAGTTTTAATGGAAGAAGCAGCTGAAGATTGAAACAAAACTGCTTGGATAAGATGAACATCAAAAAACAACTTTTCGAATAAAAGCTAGTTGTCTGTTACAGCATTTCACAGACACGATTAACCCGATATCCCTGGTAGTTCATCTTGATACAGCAGTATAACAACTCTCAGATGCCTATAAAGACGGCAGAGTGAAATGGCACTAGAGGAAAACATGTCTAACACATTCAAGATGAATGCAATGGTTTGGTTAGCATAGATTGGTTGATTATCCAAGTAGGAAGACATCAAAGATCAAAGACCAGATTCACCCTTTGGTAGAGAATGTTCAATAATAGTGAATTCAAAGAGTCCAACTCCTTTATAACAGATACTACAGAAGTCGATTCTCTTCATGTAAATAGTATAGACATGTATTAGCATGTATAACAACTCTTAACCTCTATTCACCAATGGATATTGACGCAATTATAATGCAATCTATAAAAACAATTTCAGCATAAATCCCAATCGAACCACCAGACCTGAACTATAATAGATGTTGTAGTATTTGGATTGACAGTCAAAAGGCAGATACTTTGTAATGTCCTCTTCAGTATCATCTCATATTCCTTTTCTGATTTCCCTGAACAAAGTCATATTATCCAGAATTAAAACTTCAGAAACTTACATACTACATTCCAATCAGACCAAAACACAATTCCTGTCAATTCAAAAACTCCATTAAGAAAAGCGAAGTTCTTAATCTACCAACTAGTTAGCCAAAAAGGTAGTCTCCACAACACAGAGCTTGCTGTGTTAAGTGTGGGGTGTATTCTTAGAATTTTTCTCCCCAACCCCTGGTAAACGACTTTAAATCTTTTTGATATGTCCTTCAATAGAAAGTGATCAAATTTACAAGATAGCGGCATCCAGATATAAACTAGTCGTATATATCTGTTCTTATACAATTCTCATTAATTTTTTTTAGAAGTCATTTAAAAACTTAAATGAGAATATGAAACACCTTACTGGAGTTCCAAGACTCACCAATCTGCCCAGTTTTGGGCTTCCAGATGACCTCAATCGACGCTTTCTCTGGGTTTTCATTCTTTCTTGTTCCCGCTTTTGGTCCGTAAACTGCTGCAAGAATTATCGTATCTCCTAAGTCCAGAAAAAATTACCCATAACAAAATGTCAAAAAATATTAAAACTGAAGACAATCCATCTGAAGAAAGCTGGTAATAATAAGATCAGTAACCAAAATAAAGCGATTGATAATTTAAAAAAAATGTCTTTCAAACAAACTTAAACTTCAGAACACAGAACAGGAAGAAAGCATAGAAATTAACACTTTTATGTCTGTGGCTTATGGAGGCTACCTTGCGACCAGCGAGCAGAACCATGAGCTCTGTTCAGAAGATTACGAGAACAAGCTAGTGGTCTCAACTGGTTCGGTTTACGTCCGTCGGCCCTCTCAACCTCCATGGTCGCTCTAAATCCACCTTCAGTGTTTCAATTCAAAATAACGCCTTCGCGGGAAACAAAAAGGAAAATAAAAGACCGTAAAAACCAAAAGTTTCCAAATATAAGCCCGGATTACAACTGGTGCTGAATCCAAAGATGCTTCAAACGATCCGAAGCAGCCGTTTCGAGTTTTGTCGAAGAGAGAAGCAGAAGTTGAAGTAAAAACGAAAACTCAGAAACCTAAATGGCACTTAGTGGCATTGATGTAATAGAAGCAAAATATGAAGGGCTTTTATATTTGATCTACTACCTCCGCGGGATCAGGTGATTGAACTAGGTCAACAAAGGGAAAGAAGCATAAAACCAGAAGCAATGGCGACAGAATTAAAAGGAGAAAAAGGGGAATGGAGATCGTCTTCGGCCCGCCTATCTATTATGATCCGGTAAGCAATCAGAAATCGTAATTTTAGAAGATTTGTTTTTTGCTCTTTTTTAATTCGTAGTTTCCGTTCTCCATTGAGATGTAAGTTTTTTTTATATAAGCTCTAATTTTTTCCACAGATGTCAATTAGAAATGATTTTGTGTCTTAGGCTTTTTGGGAGATTGTATTCTATTTTATCCAGATCTTTATGTTTATTCTTCTCTATCTCGGTAGAATGAACTTCTGGATTTCTTTTGCTTTGCAGAATTTCATTAAGTGCTTCAATCTAATTGCATTGTTAGAGAATAAGCTGTAATAAATATCAATTTCTCTTTAATCAATGAGTTATTCTCAATTATTTCTGCTGAAAAGATTTAGATCATTGGAGGTCTATTTCCTGCTAAATTGCATTTCTTTGGGTAGTTGTTGCCCTAACGAGGATGGATTACTCTTTGAGACTTTGACGTGTCAATATATTTTTGTTTTATAGGATTCAGGCTTACAAATACCATTTAGTTTCATCCTTTCTTTTTTGGCCTTTTCTTCTCATTGAGGATATTGACAAATAAAAGACTTTATTCTGTCAACAAAAATCTACTTGTTAAGTTGTTCTGAATTTTCAAAGCCTCTGATTATATTTGTGTAGAGATTCATCAGTGAGTAATAATATATTAGACGCTTCTATATATCTGTAATACATCATTTTGATTATAATTTTTAGATTTTTATGAAACTTTTATATGCTTTTATAATTTATATTGAGTTTTTTTTTTTTTTTGTTGAAATTTTCGGCACAATAGTACAAAAAATGCAGCTCGTGCTGGCAAAATGGCAAACGAGGCCCTCATTGAAACAATACCAAAACCAGCATGACAAACCTGGCCCCCTGACATTTGGAAAATATAGAAAACCTCCCTTCACATATGTGGTCACAAAGCCGCCTTTCATATAACAAATATGTTGAAAAGTCTGAACCATTCCTTAAGATTAAATTCATTTAAAAGCAAATATAACCCAAAAAAAATATCTAACTCAAACCAAAGAGTTAATGCAACTAAACTAGTTTTAATCAAAATAAAATTCCGACTTCCTCCATTTGCATTTCTGTGGAAGTTTCCTTATAAATGTCAAGGATAATTTTGTCGTTCAATACATAAGGTAAAACGTTTTGCTAAAACTTAATGGGCATTTTAGATATAAAACTATTTCTTGTGAGTGACATTAGCAGCTTTACTCTGGAACGGGACTTTGTGACCTGTATATGAAGCTTCACCACACCAAAAAAAAAAAATTTTGTTAATGAAGTTTTTTGGCTTCTTTCCAAATGTCAAGGGGTGTATGTACATAAGTGACAAATAAGTGACAAACATCACGGGTATAAGTGTCACCATCCCTATTTTTATTTCTTGTACTTTTTTTTGGGGCCTTGCAGATAGAATATTTTATTTTGTAGTGAGGGTTTGTATGTTTTCTGTTATTTTATGTGTTTTGGGACTCCTCAAGAGATGCATTGTGTTTGAGCATGGGGATGGAAGGTTATTGTCTTGTGCATTGAACTTTATGACCATCCAATCTCTTTGTGTTGGTTGGCTGTCATTTCCACTCAAACATGTGAATTTATGGGTTTATCACATGCAAAGTGTTCCTGTATTAGTAATTAAAGTGCTTTACTTTTGTTCTTCAGTAATATTGATGTTTGAGTGAATAGAACAAGTATTCTCATTTTCCCTTTTTCCTTTATTTTTTTTAAAATTTCACATTATGAGATAATGGCTCTGTTTCAGTGTTCTACTTATTTTTCAGGGAAAGTCAAAGCCTTATTTCCCCACTGATTCAAGACCTAAGCTATTTTGACAGTTATAGCTACAGAAATGATGATGGATTATGTTTCAAGTAAAGTTGAAACCAAGAGTTTGCTACTGGTGATGGGAGTGGTAGTTGCTACTGTTTTTGTTATTCAGTCACTTGAGCTTCCCTACACAAATGTTTTGTTGTCTATATTTCCTGCTGGTAAGGTTCCAATTCTAGGAAAAAGCAGCTCTCCGAGTGGAGATTCATCCTCTCATTATGCAGCAACAGAAAATAAGACTCCTGTAAACAGCTCCAACTTGATCAATTCATCTTTGCTTATTGAACCAAAAATTGAGTCTCCCCATATGGGGCCAAACAAAAATAATGATGCAAATTCAAGCAATTCCAGTACATTTTCCATTGGAACATCAGGTACATTTTCCATTGGAACATCAGGAACAGGAATGATTTCCAGGGATGAAAGTCCAGGCTCAATGCATAGTAGTTCCGTCACCTTAAACAATAATTCTTCAGGAAGTAGCACTCACATAACTGAGAAAGGTTGGATGCCAGCAATACCAATATCAGAAATGAACAGATTATTGCTTAAGAGTCATGTTTCTTCCAATTCAATGGTATGGATTTGGGCTCTGAAATTTCATTTTGAGAAGAAGGGATTGAGTCAAGTATCTCTGTAAGAACTTGTCATAATTTTTACTTTGTTTGGATAGTTGAGACCAAAATGGGCTTCACTGTGCGATAAAGAACTTCTATGGGCAAAATCACAGATTGAGAATGCACCTGTTGTAAATAATGATGATGAACTTTATCCTCCTCTTTATCGGAATATATCCATGTTTAAAAGGTGAGCATACTAAAATTCATGCCTGGTTGTTACTTTATAGCAAGTTATTTGTTTCAAAATATTGGTTGCAGAAGTTTTTGTGAAATTTCCTACATGTATTACATATCAAATTACTCACAATTAGTTGAAGAAGTAGACTTTTCCTGATCTAGCTGATATCAAAGGCATCTCTCTTTTCTTTTTCTTTTTCTTGAGTGCGTTTATTCTTTTCCTTTTCAACTTAGATCAGTGAGATATTATTTTTGTGTAACATTTCTGTTAACCTGCTTTTATGTGGTAAGTTTTTCAGGAGTTATGAATTAATGGAACAGATACTAAAGGTCTACATATACCCTGAAGGAAAAGAACCCATCTTCCATCAGCCAACAGAACCAATCCTGAAGGGTATATATGCCTCTGAGGGGTGGTTTATGAAACAAATGGAGGGAAACAAGCATTTCATTGTCAAGGACCCAAAAGATGCTCACCTGTTTTACCTACCTTTTAGTTCACGAATGCTTCAGTTAACACTATATGTGCGTAACTCCCATGTTAGACAGAACTTAGCAGATTACTTGAAGAGATACGTGGATATGATTGCAGCAAAATATCCTTTCTGGAATAGAACTGGTGGAGCTGATCATTTTCTTGTTGCTTGCCATGACTGGGTATGTCTTCAATGCCTCATATTTACCTTTTAACCACTTTGAATCACTGAGGCCTGAGCAGCTGATGAATATCACCAACTTTGAGTATTTAAATAGTACAAATATCAATTGTCCCTTGGTTGTAAAATTTTTCTGATGCGATAGTTTCCCAGGCACCATTTGAAACAAGACATCACATGGACAATTGCATCAAAGCATTGTGCAATGCTAATGTTGCAAGAGACTTCAAAATAGGGAAGGATGTGACTCTTCCCACGACAAATGTGCGTAAGATGGAGAACCCCCTCAGAGACATTGGAGGCAAACCTCCTGCCGAAAGGCCAACTCTTGCTTTCTTTGCCGGAGGAATACACGGACATCTCCGTCCTATCCTACTAAAATACTGGGAAAACAAAGACCCTGACATGAAAATCTTTGGTCCCATGCCTCAGGGCCACAATGGGACAATGAATTACATCCAGTACATGAAGAGCAGCAAGTACTGCATATGTGCAAGGGGCTTTGATGTAAACAGCCCGCGTGTAGTCGAGGCCATATTCTATGAATGTGTACCTGTATTCATATCCGACAATTACGTGCCTCCTTTCTTTGAGGTTTTGGATTGGGAGGCATTCTCAGTGTTTGTCCCAGAGAAAGATATTCCCAAATTAAAGGACATACTCCTATCAATCCCAGAGCAGAAATATTTGGAAATGCAGCTGATGGTGAAGAAGGTGCAAAAACATTTTCTCTGGCACAGGAAGCCTGTGAAGTATGACATCTTTCATATGACTCTTCACTCTGTTTGGTGGAATAGACTGTATCATGTATAATCAAAAGCTGCGGAGTGTTGTTTGTTTACTAACAGGGAGGAGAGAACAATAAAGGGCTGGGTATACAAGGAGACTGAAACTAACCACAAGGGAGAGAAGATAACAAGAAGAGATTGAGAACCAATTATAAGGAGAGCAACCGAGAAGAGGAGGGCGGTGCTCTTTTGAGTTTTGAATTATCCCAGAAATTTTATGGTTCTTTTCAAAATTATTATGAATGTGTTAAGTTTTTGACTTGCACTTTTTTCCTACACTTGTCCACGCTCTTTAAGAGAGATGCTACATTTTAAATTTGGAGTTTCTCGACAAGGAAAACACCCATACAATTACAATAAGAGAAAACTCTTAATTGCTTGTGTGATTCCTTATGGGAATGTTTTTGTATCTTTTTATAGTGCTGACAAGGCTTCGCAACTTGGAAACAACATCTTTTCCTAAAATTTTGATGGCTGGTTAGTTGACCCTTTCAAACAGTTCAAATCCAGCAAATGCGTCTCTTTTGCACCAACTGGTCAAAGATGGTGAGTTTTGAATCATTTTGAGACAAACTGAATATAACCATGAATCAAAAAGGATAGAGGGACCCAACCCCTCCATTTGCATTTCCACCAGTACTTTATTCAATTGGCACGGCATTGCAGAGAATATCAGATGCAAATTCCAGAACCTATATCATGTCTTTCACCTCCAACTCATCTTCAGTTGGTGAACATGAAACAGAAACACTTTCTAAACTGAAAAACCTGTGTCATTGTGCAGTAGTCCTGCCAGTTCAAGTGATTTGTCTCACAAGATTTTTAGTAGTCCTGTGAAGAAGAAAAGGTGTGAGCATCAGAGATATATATCGATAAGCAAAGAGAAAAGCCCATCTTCCATCATCCATTACAAACAATCTGTAGTGAAGGATCGCAGAAGAGCTCATCTATTTTGCCAAGTGACTTTGGAATCAGGGAATTCATTCATCATCTCAAAAGAGTATAATTATTTGTTACATTCAGTCATCATAATGGGAGGATAAGTCCCTCCTTTTCTGTGCATGTAGCAGTTTATTTACCATGCACTCCATGTCATCTGCACGTTGTCTTTCAGCTTCCAGTGCTAGTTCCAATTCTTCAATTTTCCTTCTGTATTCTTTTTCAGACTCGAGCAACGTTGACTTGGGTCGGGAATGGGTCAAATGTAACTCTTTCATGTGATCTCCACAGATACCGAGTGGTGGAGCCGATTTTGAGCCTGGTTCTGCTGTATGAGAATCATCATCCTTCATAAACTGTGCTGCCATCCACAGCTTGTATTCTTGATAATGTTGTGCTGAGAACATGGGTTCTTCATGCTTCAACAGGGTCCTCCATTCAAAGGCGAGCCCATTTTGCAACTTTTTTGTCATGGGCCCTACCAAGTCTTCTAGACTTTCTTCAATCGGGATTCCCTGTGGCTGTCCAAATTGCCTAAGGACCCTAATTGGATAGTATACTAGTGAATGGGTGAGGCCAATTAAGGCCAGGCATCTTCGATTCTTAAAAGCCAAGATAGGTGACTTGGCTATGTGAAATGTGCCTTCCCACCTGAGGTCTTCATTTTCATCTATAAGGGCCAAGTAACTGTGCCAGTCTGCTGGTCTTGGTAAGTTTAATTGGAGATTTTTTTCAACTACCCCTATATGCTCAAAGAGCCACATTTGTAAGAGGGGGGCACAGGCTTGGAATTTTCTATTGCCCGTCGAACACATGTTCAATGCATGGTACATTTGGGCTAGGACCATAGGTGCAAGTCTGAGTCCTGCCTTGAGCTGGTTCACAATCTCCATGAGGGCCAGGTTGATAGTGTTGCCTCTGCATGGAAAGAAAAAGTGCGCTAGCACCACTAAGGTGAAGGTGTCTAGCCAAACCCTGGGTTTTTCATTCTTCTTTCCTTGGACCTTTTCTGTTAGGAATTCCTTTGATGTCCGAGTGAAGGCTAGGTGTCCAGAAAAAGAATTTTTCAATTCACTTCGCTTCAAGTCAAAGAATTTACTGGCTTCAACTTTGTAACTATCTTTAAGGCTTGGCCTGATTGGCTCTCCATTATCTTTTAATTGGAGGTACAATTCAAATTCCTCAATTGTGGGTGTCATCTCATTCAACTTAAATCGAAATACTGAGTAAGTGGGGTCCCAAAAAGGGATGGCCCCTTGGATAGCATTCCAATTCAGGTTTACTTTGAGAAGGGTGAGAGTAAGCCCCATGCCGTACTCAATAGCCCAATCCTTCAGCTGGTTTCCTTCAAATTTCTGGATCCAGCTCTGGATCCATGGGGTGTTTAGTGTATATCGTTCCAAACGAGGGATCTTGGGACCAGATAAGGATGCCATTTTCAGTCTGCTATCCAATTAGGGTTTAGGCCATGTTTGGACAAATCAGATCAAACAATTCAAATTAGTAGTCTTTCAGATGATACATGCCAGCACATATTTTGTCTTTCAGATGGTCCATGCATATGTTCAGTATAATTACACATATGAATGATGCATGGATCATCTGAAGATGAGGAGTTGGTGTATTTAACTATAAACAGTTGAAACAGCATGTTCGGCCATTACCAAACTTGCAATAAGAAATCTTCTTATGTGTAACTTGCTTGCTTATCTCAGAATCCACCCACAAACCAATCTTTTCTAATGCAAAACGATGACAAATCATGTCAAACACTCAGGAACTCAACTGAAAAATGGATTCAAAAAAACATATTTTGGGATTGTTAAAACAACAGCCGTTTTGGCTGCTCTTTGACCCTCGTTTCTTCATTGTTTTTTTTTTCTTTTTGATTAATGCTCATCAACATGGCTAGCATTGGGTGGGCAAACAACCCAGTCATTAGTGGGCTTGCTGTTTCACACGCCCCAAACAAAAAATAAATAAACAAAAACAGAGCAAAATTTCTTTCATGCAATGACGTAGAACATCATTCAAAATCTATCTAAAACACATATATGATGTTAAATAAGAATGCAACTGAACAAATAAAGAAGTTCTAAAGATGTAGAGACCACTGAAATGCAACGGAACATATTCGCTTACCTTTTCTACTCTCTCTCCTCAGCTCGTTCTTGGCTCCTTAGCCTCTCGGCCCTCTCCCGTGGGATCTCTCAACTCTCTCTTGGGTCTTGACTGTGTTTTTGGCTTCCTCTCCTCTCCCGTGCCCTAATGCTAGAGAAACTTTCTTCTTACGTACTGAAGGGGCGGGCGTGCAGAGCCATGTAAATATAAACCTTTCGGTGCCCTTGTTGAAGGGCTTGACTTTCTTTTTCCGCTTTTTTATTTTATTTTATTTTATTTATTTATCTTTTCTGTGGAATAACTTTATTTAGCTATTATATTTTTTAAATTAATGTATATTGGTTCTTACTCAAGATTTTTAAACATAATCCAGATTCAGTTATCTAATTTTTTATAATTAAAAAATAACGATATTTTTTTAGTAATTGAGAATAAGTATCGTTCTAATGTTTAATGATTTCTTTCAAAAATACCCTCAACAGGAATGTAACTAATTTGTTATCATCTTTTTTACGAGGTTAAAAGAAGTATTTTGAGGGTATTTTTGGAAGAGGTATTTTAAAGGTAAAATAACACTTATTTTAAATTATTTAAAAAGTAATATTTTTTTTTTAGTTATCAAAGAATTAAGTGACTGAATCAAAACTCTGGCAATCTGATAAACTGGGTCGCGGCAGTATAGACTGTACTGTGTCCTTGCAGTCTCCATTTTTCATGTTTAATATTTAACCCCAGACCTCCAGCTGTGAACACTACTTCCTTCCCTGTTAACAAAAGAACACTACTTCCTTCTCACTCCCACAGTCTCAGTCTCTCTCTCTCTCATGTTTATTGATACAAATGCTTTAGCGGAGTTGCATAGAAGAGAAACTTCTTTCCTGAGCTGAGGTTTTTGTTTTGCTCAAATGGGAGCCTGAAAATACTGCTTTTAAGGTTTTACCTTGATTCTTGCAATCGACGGAAGGCTAATTTGTTTTATGGAGCTTTGTAATTATGATTTGCTGGTTTTGATGGAACTTCAAGGTTTCTATTCTAGAATTACCTTTTTTAACAAGCTTCTCGTTGCTTTTTCCCTCCTGCATTTGTGATAATGCAAATTTGAGATATGGGGTTTGAGTAAGTTTTATGGGTTGGGAGGAGTAGAAGTGTTTCCTCGCTACTGATTGAGTTATTTCTAAGCAATTCTGGGGTTTCAGTTTTTTTTTTATGATATGGATTGTACACTTGGATATCAGAAGTTTTGTCAAGTTGAAACCAGGAAGTTAGTTGGGGCAATGGGGTTAATAGCTTTTATGGTTATAGCGATTCAATCTTGTGTGCTTCCATATGGGAATGTTTTTCTGTCTTTTTATGTTGCTGATAAGGTTTCACAAATTGGAAAAAGCATATCTTTTCCTAAAACTGTGATGGTTGGTAAATTGACCCTTTCAAATAGTTCGAACCCAGCAAATGCTTCTCTTTTTAACCAACTGGTCAAAGATGGTGAGGTTCGCATCACCGGGAGACAAACTGATTATAACCATGAATCAAAAGGGAACGATAGAGACCCAACCCCTCCATTTGCATTTCCACCAGTACTTTCTTCAATTGGCACGAAAATGCAGAGAAAATCAGATGCCAATTCAAGAACCCATATCATGTCTTTCAACTCCAACTCATCTTCAGTGGGTGAACATGAAACAGACATACTTTCTAAATTTGAAAAGCCTGCACCATTGCGAATTAGTCCTGCCACTTCAAGTGATTTGTCTAATGAGACTTTTAGTAGTCTTGTGAAGAAGAAAAGGTGTGAGATGCCACCAACATCAGTAACATCATTATCAGAGATGAATGAGTTATTGCGTCAGAGCCGTGTTTCTTCCCGCTCAATGGTATGGATTTGAACTTTTAGCTTTGAGATTATCAATTTGATCAAAGAAGATATATTAGCCCTATATATAAACCTGATTCCTTCACTGCATTGTAGAGACCTCGATCATCTTCAATACGTGATCGGGAACTTTTAACTGCAAAATCCCAGATCCAGGATGCACCTATGGTAAAGAATGATCAGGAACTTTATGCCCCTGTTTTCCGGAATGTTTCCATGTTTAAAAGGTAAGACCTTCAAAATGCATTGAGATAAACATATGTTAGTTCTAACCGGAAAACCATTATATGAATTTCTCATTACAAGCTTTGTTCTCATTAACAACTTGAATGAAATAGTGGTCTCTCATTTTATAACCATGTAATTGTTCAATGAACATAGTTCAAAGACCCAGAAGCCCAATAAAAGAGTGAAAAGGGGTAGGAAGAAAAAGGGGAAGAAAGATAATCATTACCCTTGGTTTGCCAAATAAACCTGCAAAATCCTTCTGTATCTTCTTATGAAACATACTAATTGCATTAAAGGTTGATGAAATGGAGCTGCATATATGAGGACTCAATGTCTTGGAATGTGTGCTAATGTATATATAGAATTGCAGTCCCCTTTCATACTACCATGTGATCATCGCTGAACTATTATCTGTGGAATTAGTAGGGTAAGCAGAACTTGGAAGATACATATCACATACTTTTATATTGAATCTTTATGTGCAAAGACATTGGATATAGGATATGAATGCTGACACTTGATAAGTTATTATCTGCTCAATATTTATTGATCTATAATCGATTTTCATTCTACATTTATCTGATTACCTTTCTTTTTTATGCTTGTTTTCATTCATGGCTTATTTTTATAGTTATGTGAGTACACAAATCTGTGCACAGTTCATTATATAAATAATGTTGTTCTCAGTTGTGAATTTCGAATCCATATAATAGCAATATTTGCCAAATGTTTATACAGAAAAGTAAATGTATACTACCTGTCAATAATTTTTTCACATATGAAATTCTTTCACAGCTGGATAATGCTCCTATGTGCATGATATCTAAAGCAGCAGGGCTGGATAATGCTATCTACTCTAGGCCAATGTAAAATAAGCTATCTTTTAAGCAAACCTCCTACTCAGAAGTTAGAATAAGATGTGATCCTCAATGAAGGTTTTAGTTATTGCAGGACTAATTAACCAGTAGAAATTGAACATGAATGGAAGAAGCAGTTCTTTGTCCTTCCATAAGCGTGGAAGTACACCTGTTAAGGTTTTTCTTTTAGGCTCTGTTTGTTTCACCGGAAAATAGGGAAAAGAAAATATTTTCCGGACGTTTGTTTAAGGGGAAAACGAAAATTGATGGACAATATTTTCCTAATCGGCCGTAATCGGGAGGAAAATAACTTCCGCCAAAAACTGGCGGAAGTTATTTTCCGGAGGAAAAACAAGCCCAACATCTTGACTCGATGTGTTTCCTTCTGGAACTACAACTCCTCGATGAAACTCACTCACAGCCTTGGATTCTCCTCCGTCTCCATCCCAAAGCATTTTGCTTAACAAATTATAGTCTAAAGATCTGAAATCGGAGCATCTCATGCGGCCGGAGAACCTAATTGGCTTTCAGAGCTCGAAGGCTTTCTTTCTAAATCTTCTCTCTCAATCTTATGACTGTCGGCGATTTCCTCATTTTTGTCTATGATCGATTGACATCTTACTGTCATCTAGTTCCGGCGAAGTAGATCATTTTTTCCAATGTTGACATTCACGCGGGAGTTAGAGATCCCCATCACCATGTGCGCAAAGCTTCTGAATTTTCCGTTCATAACAGCGCATCATCTTGAACTCTCCGGCAAATTAGCACTCTCTGGTGACTGCCTGTACTATTTATAAAATGTATGTTTGCCAATTGGTAATCAACCTGTGTGTCGACACTTGTTCATTGTAGAACAGTAAATGGACAAAACAAGGGAGGAGGGCTCTCTATTCATCAATCTCTCCTCTCTAAAGCATCCACTGATGGACCATGTCTCTACTCCCCAAAGCATCCATCGAGCGAAGCACTTCTATCGGGATAAAGTATCCAAGTCTATTGTTTGTCAATTAGTGTTTGATAAATAATAATTAATCCATATAAAATTTTTCGATTTCACTACAATCTAAAAGAGCTGGGTCGATTTTTGTAAATTTGATAAAGTTTCACGTTGTTTTAGATATATTTAATAGTTAAAGGATTATACTAAATTATAAGTTTTCACCTTTTCCTCAACTTTTGAACTTTCATTTCAATCTCCAATTTTCTTATTTCTTTTCTTTCCTATCACATCCAACCGCCTAGAAAATAAAAAGAACAAAAAAAATTTCCTAGAAAATTTTGTTCCGGAAAATATTTTCCATTGAAACAAACAAAGCCTTATTGGAATCAGGAAAATTTATCTTCATTTTTTTCCATTAGAAATTTCCGCCTCAGCGGATCTTTGGTGTTTAAGCTATCGATATTTTCAGAGAAGTGGCTCATATTCAAAGAGGATTAAACACCCTATTCACTAATCCCGAAGGGGCAGGACTAGGGGCCTTGTGGGCTCTACTCCGCTCCTCCCAAAGGGAGAGCTCCCTCTCATCTTTTTTTTTTTGGGTTGGATTGAATTGCAAGCTGGGGGGTGCAGGGGTGTTTGCAAAACTGTAGGAATATATTGGATATTTTATTTATGCACTAGGATGGGATTATAACTGAGGATTAAACAAGTTGTAGCTATAATATGTTTTCAAAGTAGTGAAAAAGGGTATTCTCTTCTACGGACGTAGGTACAGCGAAAAAACATGTAAATATGTGTGCCATTTATCTATTTCTTCTGATTTCTTTTTCAGATTTCACCAAATCCTCACATCATTGGTTCTGATTAACAAATATGTTTTAGTTCTGAAAGCATACTCTCCTAAGTTCTTTATAGATGTGCATAGACCTCTTTTTTCATCAATCTTCATATGTTGGTATGAATTGTTGTTGCTTTTTGTAAACTAAACTAAATTTCTCTGAACTTAATAAAATATCACATCTGTAGGAGCTATGAACTGATGGAACACATACTCAAGGTTTATGTCTATAAAGAAGGAGAAAAGCCCATCTTCCATCATCCATTCCTAAAGGGAACCTACGCATCTGAGGGATGGTTTATGAAACTCATGGAGGCAAACAAACCATTTGTAGTGAAGGATCCCAGAAGAGCTCATCTGTTTTACTTACCTTTTAGTTCACGAATGCTGGAGTTCACCTTATATGTTCCTAACTCACACAGTCAGAAGAACCTAATCGAGCATTTGAAGAACTATGTGGACATGATCTCAGCCAAATATCCTTTCTGGAACAGAACCGGCGGAGCAGATCATTTTTTTGCAGCTTGCCATGATTGGGTGAATTTCATGCTCTTTCTCTTCAAATTTAATTTCCACAGCTTTCTTTTATATTTTAAACCATTGTCCAACAATCCGTTTCTAAATATTCAAATAGGTCAGTTTCTAACATACTGCGTTTCTCAGGCCCCAGCTGAAACAAGAAAACATATGCGTCACAGCATCAGAGCCCTCTGCAATTCTGATGTTAAGCAAGGCTTCAAAATAGGAAAGGATGTGTGTCTTCCAGTGACAAACGTGCGGTTTGCCGAGAATCCTATCAAAGATCTTGGAGGCAAACCACCTTCGAAGAGGCCAATTCTTGCCTTCTTTGCAGGGAACATGCATGGTTATCTCCGTGCCATCCTACTGAAGTACTGGGAGAACAAAGAGCCTGACATGAAAATCTTTGGCCCAATGGACCGCAGGATCAAGAGCAAAATGAGCTACATACAGCACATGAAGAGCAGTAGGTACTGTATCTGTGCTCGGGGTTATGAAGTCCACAGCCCCCGGGTGGTTGAAGCCATCTTCTATGAATGCGTACCAGTGATCATATCTGACAATTATGTGCCTCCTTTCTTTGAGGTTTTGGACTGGGAATCATTTGCAGTTTTCCTCCCCGAGAAAGATATTCCTAACTTGAAGGACATCCTCCTTTCAATTCCTGAAAAGAAGTACCTCTCGATGCAGATGGGCGTAAGGAAGGTACAGAAACACTTCCTTTGGCACTCTAAACCTGTTAAGTATGATATCTTCCACATGACCCTTCACTCAATTTGGTACAACAGAGTTTTTCAGATAAAACCCAGATAATTTTTCTGTAAGTTCTTATCAGAACACATCTCTGTTCCTGGGATAGAAGCTTTCGTTCTGATTTAGAAAGAACCCTCAAGGAATGAAACAAGAGGGTATTTACCAGAAGATATGTGTACCCCTTCATTTCGTGGTGATACCATGCAGGGTATGTTTCAGCATAAAACAGGGGCATTGATCCATGATTCCGTCGGCCATGGACATAGAAAGAACATTGTTATATGACCCATCAAATGACGTTACATGTAATGGGTGAAAATGGTTGCAAATATTTCAAATTGTGTGAGATTTGAAAAAGAAATTAAATATGTTGTGAATCGTGCAATCTGAATAGTAAAGAAAATAAAGAGAAGAAGAACAAGAATACGCAGATTTAAGTGGTTCGGCGATGTGCCTATGTCCACTATGTACGGTAAAATTTCACTATAAAAAAACGTCAATTAGGGTTACATGAATGAATGTAATATCAAAAAAAAAAGGGTTACATGAATGTAAATATATACCAATCCTAAACCTGATATTTTTAAAATCTCAAAAATACCCTTTACCGTACCGCGGGGGTGAAACCCGTCGCACCCCTAACCCCATTGTTTACTACGCGTCTAACTCATTCCTTAGTACGGGGGAGGGACTTCTCCCCATGAGTTCTGTTATGCTCTGCCCATAGGGCCTCTCAGGTCCCTCCCCTCTTGGACCTAGAATATGAACTACTATTTCTAACAAAATGAGATAAAAATAAATTTATTGTCCTAGAATGGGTTCTGTTATGCTCTGCCCATAGGGCCTCTCAGGTCCCTCCCCTCTTGGACCTAGAATATGAACTACTATTTCTAACAAAATGAGATAAAAATAAATTTATTGTCCTAGAATATGAACTACTGTTTCTAACAAAATGAGATAAAAATAAATTTATTGTACAAGAAATGATACGCTATAAAATAAAATTTGTATATTTTAGAAAAATCTAATGAAGAGATAAGATGTTTTTCGTGTGCTCTCACATCATTCAGCATGTGACATGCCAATACTTTTTATGAGGTGGGACATGTCCTGTTTTAAACGGTGTCCACATGGTAAATGCCCCATCCAAGAATAAAGATTATTTTCCTCTAAATGATGTGAGAGTACACATCAAATATCTGATTGAGAAGGATAAGTGAATTATTTTCAGATGAAAATAATTTGAAAGATTTTCGGGTGAGAACTTTCTAGGAAATTATTTACCTTATCCTTTTCTACCTTTTAAACTCCAAGGAATTGGAGGTGGTAGTGGTGGTACTGAAGGGTGATGGCAATACTTGTCCAGTGGTAGTGCCGGTGATACTCATAGTGGTGATAATTTTCCTCTTTTCCTATAAAGTAACTTCCGTAAAAAAGTATGGTAGAAGTTATTTTCTTCCATTTTCTTCAACAATTTAGAAACTATGTTTCACATTTTAAATTTTCCTATCAAACGAACATGAGGAAAATTTTTAAAATTTTGAAAAATAAAATTTTCTCATTTTTATTTATCACCTAGAATGGATATTTCTTCATTTTGACGGGGAATGTGTTATTTTCTCAAATTTGGCTACGGCCATCAATTTGATAACATCATATATTCATATTATTGTCATGTGATGGGTGTCGAGGTGAGGGTGTTAATTAGGACTACGACGAAACCTTATGATATTTATATTTAAGGCATAAATTGAAACCTGCCCTCACTAACTCAAAAGAAAAGTACTAATACTCCTCAAAATAAGACATTTCACATCTTGTCATTGTATATATAGGCCTCCAGCTCTCCGTGAAGCCGTGCTCCCTAGGGTTGCTAATCTGGTCGGGCCGACATGGCATGGCACGGTCCAGGCACTATTAGCGGGTCGTGCCATGTCTGGGGTACTGAACCCTAAGCTCGTCAAGGCACGACCCACTAGGTACGATGGAAGCACATGGGCAGCACGACACATATTAGTGAATGATAAATATATTTTTTAGAGAAAATTATATCTAAATATGAATGAATGATAAATATATATTTTTAGAATTTTCTATGTTATTTATTTTTCTTTCTATTTTTGAATATTTTAATAAATTATTATGCGGCTCGCTAGCCCACGTGCCATGGCCTGGCCTTAACCGTGCCATGGGTTGAGACGCTCGTGCCAGCCCACCAGGCACGGACTAAACATGCCCGACTGCCCGTGCCAAGCAGGATCGACACACAGCAAGTGCCCAAATGTAAGTAAATGTGTTAGATATATACGTGTATACCAGTTGGGAAAGTACCTGAAAAAGACAAAAAAACAAAAAACAAAAGATGATGGATGTAATGTCACAACAAATACTATTTATAGGCATAAAATTATTCTCACTATTTTTTGCTTGTTGGCTTAGGCTCACACAAGCGACCAGTTAAAATGTAGCACCGACAGAAACGCAGTGCTTACCAAGGGCTACCCCGAAGTGTAATATATATATAGGAAAACCCTCTCTAGCCCAGTTAAAGTTGCGTTTTTTTTTTTTATGTTTTTTTAAGTGGGATTTTACTATTTTAGGGTTTAAAATATTCCTTGCTTAAAGTGTTGAGAAATCTCCTTTTTGCCCTTATGGTCGTCGGGTTTCGGTGCCGCTAGCAACACTTGTGCCACGACTTAGGTTGTTTGGACTAGAAGGTTAGTACTGTGCTGGCAGTCCAACGGCATCTTTTGAAAGAAGTCCTCCATTAAAGCTTCTCTGTTCCTCCCGTTGCGGCCCAAACATCTCGTACAAAACACTGAGGATGCTCCAACAAGCGGTATACTTTAAATGGCAAAACAGGATTATGTAGAATTTGAGCTGTTCAGTCTCGTTAGCTTGAAATCCCATGGATTAGGGTTTGATGGACGACTGAAGCTCATGACAGGGTAGTTTTTGTATATCCGATTGGGCACGTACATGACGACAGTGGCTTCGGTATCTAGATTCACACTCTAAGGTTCTCTCTATCTCTGTGATTTCTGGTGTAGTTTCTTTCATGTTTTTGGAAGCAGCATTACTAGTAGATTTGTAATTTTTTCCGTCTGCTGTCAGTTTCTATACTATAATGCTTTGTTTATCTGTTCTGAATATGTGGATTTGTAGTCGTTTCATCTTTATTGGTTTTAAATTAGAGCTTAAAACGCTTGAACGTTGTTTTTTAAAGTGTATTTTTTAGGATTGAGTTAAGTTATTGTGAAAATTATATTTTTATAGGATGAACACTCTTTCCTTTTCTGATTAGATCCAGGGATTTCGGTTGCGTTGCAGGACTGAGAGGTAGCTAAAGTCTCATGTTCCTGCTGATTGTGTACCGCAAGTGGTAGTTACTGCTGTTATTCTAAAATGGGTTATTCACTTCAAAATCTTTGCCAGACTGAAACCAGCAGACTGCTTTTGGTGATGGGAATGGTAGTTGCTACTATTTTAGTGATCCAATCTTTTGAGCTTCCTTATGGGAATGTTTTGTCATCTCTATTTCCTGCCAGAAAGAATTCAGTTTTAGGTAAGCATCATCCCATGTTGGAGAACGTAAAGAATCCAAAAGATGGTTCCCCATCAGAAAAAACCAGTGGACTTGAAGGTTCCAAAGACAGCTTTTCCACAGAGAATGCTAGTGAATTAGTTAACATCCATGAAAAAGGCACTGAGATGACACAAGAGAATAGTGGAATTTCCAGTAGTCCTTTTGCCTCCCCTTCACCTGCTTTACAACCCACAGTTTCTTCAACTAACATAATCTCGCCAGAAAAATTAGTTACAAATGCAACAATTAGGGAAGTGCCTGACAACTCCAATACATCTTCAGGTTCTGCAATAGAGAAGGTTAGGGAACCTGAAGGTCCTGAACACAGCTTTTCTGCAAAGCAAACAATGAAATTGGATAATGGTTTCTTATCAGATAATTTCCATAAAGAAGGTAGTGGATTAACAGGGGGCAGAGGCGGAAGCTCAGATACTAGTTTTTCATCCCCTTTCCCTGCATTGCCACCTGCACTTTCTTCAACTAACAGAACCTCTACAGAAAAACTAGATACGAAGCCAATAACTTTGGAAATGTCTGTCAACTCCAACATATCTTCGGTGGACAAGCACCCTACAGGAATACTTCAGAAGGATGAAAAATCTGGGGAAAATAGTCCCACTGCTTCAAACAAAAATCCTCAAACGAGAAGTAATCCTTCTGCAGAGAAGATGAGGTCTGAGAAGCTGTCAAAGTCAGTAATATCAATATCCCAAATGAACCAACTGTTGCTTCAGAATCGTGCTTCTTCTCAATCAATGGTATGGACTTGAACTTTAAAATTTACTTTAGTCAGAGAAGATTGAGTTCATCATGAAAGGTGTTTCAACATGTTTCTGGATGGGTTTTAGAGTCCACGGTGGTCTTCAATACGAGACCAGGAACTTCTATCTGCAAAACTACAAATTGAGAATGCTCCTATTATAAAAAATGATCGAGAACTTTATGGTCCTCTTTTTCGGAATATTTCCATGTTTAAAAGGTAATATTACTGATCTTCAGCCCTGTTCTTTGAATTAATGTTATCATTGTTTTGTGCAATTTTTGAAGTGTTTGGAAATATATGCGCAAACATACACATTCATACACACACACGCACACACCCCTGCGCAGATGCATCTGGAGCAGGAAAAAAAATTATGAGACATAGTTGGCAATATAAGCCTCTTATCTTCCTCCAATATCTTTTAAGTTGAATGGATTATAGGACGCATCCAGAATGTGGTATCTTGGCGTATAGGCTAGTGAAAATATCATTCATTCTACAACATTTGGAAATTGGAAAATATAGTTGACTATGTAAAATACATTCTTTCTGAAACCAGAATGCTTCTTTTTCACTTGGAAATTGGAATTGCATGTGCAGTAAACTTTTTATTCTGAAGTTCACACCTATCTACATAGTTACTGGATATTCTTGATGAAATGTGATGGGACAGGATTTGTGATTCCAATCCCCGCTAGTTGGGATAAGGCATTTTATTGTTGTTATTGTTTTTGTTGTGTCAAAGTGGATAGTACTGTGGTCTAATGGTTGTTCTCATATGATAAATCAGTTTTATACTTGCTTGACTCCCAAATTGTATGTTGGAATAATCTTATATGTAACTTTTGTTTTGAATGGTTTTATAGTGCATAATCTTTTTTTCTGACAATCTTGAATGCTGTCATGTCTCTTTTGTGTTGATGTGGTTAAGACCCAGGTAGCTTAGTTCAAGATAAAATTCCTCTAATAAATACATTTGTAGGAGTGAGTTCCTTAATAGAAAGTGGATATGGACTGGAAGAACACTACATTCTTTCTAAAATATTTGTTGGGTAGCTCTACTTTTCATTGTTAAAATTTACTCCTATTTTGCTAACGGAGCTGCTAATAATTTCATAATTGTACGGGGCATGAAATTTATGCTTTATGGAATCCCATATGCAGATAACTTGTTGTTTAGCATTTTACTTGAAATTCTTATATGATCACATGTCCAGGAGCTATGAACTGATGGAACGTATACTCAAAGTCTATGTGTACAAGGAAGGAGAAAAGCCCATCTTCCATCATCCGTTGCCAGTCCTTAGTGGAATATATGCCTCTGAGGGATGGTTTATGAGATTGATGGAGGAAAACAAACATTTCGTAGTTAAAGACCCCAAGAATGCTCACCTTTTTTACTTACCTTTTAGTTCACGAAATCTGCAGCGTGCTCTATATGTACAAAATTCACACAATCGTAAGAAGCTAGTTGAGCATTTGAAGAATTATCTGGACACTATTGCAGCAAAATATCCTTTCTGGAACAGAACTGTTGGAGGAGATCATTTTCTTGTTGCTTGCCATGATTGGGTATGCTTTTTTCATGTTTTATTCTGGTTTATTGGCTAGTAATTAGGTTTTGTGGACCTTGTTCATTCCTATGCTTTCAAGTGGAACATTTCTCATATGCTTCGTCTTCTTAGGGCCCATTTGAAACTAGGCTTTTTATGGCTAGCTGCATTAGAGCTCTCTGCAATGCTGATGCCAGCAGAGACTTTCATATCGGCAAGGATGTATCTCTTCCCACAACATATGTTCGCTTCCCAAAGAATCCCCTTAAATATTTTGGAGGAAATCCTCCTTCTAAGAGGACAATTCTTGCCTTTTTTGCCGGTAGCATGCATGGTTATCTTCGTCCAATCCTATTACACTACTGGGAAAACAAGGATCCGGACATGAAAATCTTTGGTCCAATGGGACATAGTTCTACGAGCAAAATGGATTACATACAGTACATGAAGAGCAGCAAGTATTGTATTTGTGCAAAAGGTTATGAAGTCAATAGCCCCCGGGTGGTTGAGGCTATCTTCTATGAGTGTGTTCCTGTGATCATATCCGACAATTATGTGCTGCCTTTATTCGAAGTTCTCAACTGGGAAGCATTTGCAGTCTTTGTTTCAGAGAAAGACATCCCAAATTTGAAGAACATTCTCCTTTCTATCCCAGAAAAGAGGTACCGATCCATGCAACTGAGAGTAAAGAAGGTGCAACGGCATTTTCTTTGGCACACTCAGCCTGTGAAGTATGACATCTTCCACATGATCCTTCACTCAATTTGGTACAACAGAGTATTCCAGATAAGGTCTAACTAACATTGTAGAAGTTTCAAAAGAGCTGATTTCAATGCTTGAAATATCCTTATTTCTGCATTGGGGGAGAAAGGAAACAAAGTAGAGTCCATAAGAACTGAAGTACTGAACATTTCAAGTCAAAAATGCTGCACCATCATTGAAGATTATTTTTTTTTTGAAAAGAAAATGTAAACAGCTTCATTCATGAAATAAAACGTGAGGTACATCTTCCACTTACATCATCGATTAGACATGAATTTAAACAATGTGGGGGTCTGTTATACCAAGTACAAGAGTAACAATCAAGCCCAAAATTTGCAAGTAAATCTGCTGCTTGGTTAGCTTCCCTAAAGACGTGGGAGATCCTAACGATAGTAAAACTTCTAATCAACTCCTGGATCTGTTCCAAATATGCACTGATTTTCCAAGGAGGGAAAGCTGAATGTGAGGAGATAAGTTGAATTAAAGCTAAAGAGTCACCTTCAAGCTGAATATTCTGACAATTTAAACTCTTTGCCAATTTGAGTGCTTCAAGAGCTGCCATTGCTTCCGCCTCTATGGCAGATTTAGGCCCCAATTTTACAGCAAATCCTCCAAGAAAAGTTCCCGATTCATCTCTGCACAATCCTCCTGCTGCTGCTTCCCCTAAAGAACCACGGGATGCTCCATCGAAATTCACTTTGACAAAAGAATGTTTTGGTGTTTCCCAGCCCACCATGATTTCTTTCTTTGTCCTTTGTTTGCTTTTCTTTAGTTCTTTTATCTTCTTAGAGTCCATTTGCAATTGGTGGATGTGGGAACAGGTCCCTTCAACTGATGGAGTAATGCCTTCAAAGAGTGCTTTATTTCTGGTCGTCCATATTGCCCATGCCACATTTGCACAACCTGTAATCACATCAAAATAATGTAAGTCCCATGAACTATAATCCATTACTAACAGAGTTTGGAACCATTTGTAGTAATCTTCTGTGGGGCCTGCTTGTTGTGTTGTCCCTCCCATCGTACTAATCCATACAGCTCTTGAAAATGGACATTCAAGCATGAGGTGTTCTAGAGTTTCCTCCTGCATGTAACAGAGCACACAATTATCATTAAAACCTCCTATTCTAGAATTCAAAAACTTGTTAGTCAGGACAGCATTTTTAAGGCATTTCCACATGAATAATTTTACTCTTGGCTGGCACCAAATATGCCAACAAGTTAACCATGATTTAGCATCCAATGTACTCGGGGCTTCTTCAGAAAGGATAGATCTATATGCTGAAGCGACTGAGAAGATCCCATTTGATGTAGGCATCCAACTTGGAGAATCAGCTTGTAGGGATACTCGGATAGGAACATGCATGATTCTTTGGGCCATTGCAACTCCCCACAGATTCTCTATTAGGTTCAAATTCCAACTTCTATCATCCTGACATATGATTTCACTTACCTTGCTAATGTTGACATTTGAAGACACAGGTGGGAAAATTACTGTACCCTTATGATCTATCCAATTAATTAATGAAGGGTGAACTATTTATTGCTGTTTGTTAATGTAATTGGATGGTGTAAAGCTATATTCTGAGATTTTTGTACAAGTGTACAGTTGTGAAGAAAATAATCTGCATATCCTCATTTTGTACAAGACTTGATGAATGGGTATGATTACTTCTCTGCAACAAATATGTTACGTTAGTAACTTATCATTAATATTTTATGAACGGCTAGGATGATCATAAATTTCAAATTATTTAGAAATTATGCTTTTCTTGCGTTCTAAAATTGGTATAAAGATAAGTAGGGATGCTTATCTGGCTGGGCCAGCACGAGCATGGTACGGCCGTGCGTAGTAGTAGGCCATGCCATGCCAGTCCTATCGGGCCCTACCACACAATACACTTTAAGCATGCCTTACCGTGTCGGTCCGCGAGTTTGTCCAATTTTTACAATTTTTTTATGTTTTTAAATAATATGAAGTTACAATTTTAGTAATATATAAATACTTTATTTAAATTTTTTGGGGAAAATGTTATCCCAATATGTGTAAAAAGTTTGTATGAATAATAAATATATATTTTTAGAATTTTTTATGTTATTTTTTTTTTCCTTTTGTTTGAATTTTTTAATAAATATATTACGTCGCCCTCGGATGCCCCACTAGCCAGCATGCCCAGCCTTAGCCATGCCACAGATTGTGCTGTGTCTAGGTTATTGGTATACGGGTTGGCCCCATAAGCAATCCTAGAGATAAGTAAGAGAATTTTTATCCCTGGCATGGAGATAAATGTAATGCTAAAATTTTTAGGGGAGTTAAAAGTAATAGTTTTTTAGTTCATCAAAAAACAAATGAAAGTAATATTTTCAAACTACAGGGGCGTCCAAGTTAATTCACCCTTTGAGTTGTAGCTGACAGCAGGAGCACTGTCATGAACACATTGAACAGTGCAAGCTTAAAAACAAAAGCTCTGCTTTTTCACAACAACGGCAATGTTCTAACAGAGTGGTTTACTTTCGCTTAAAAAAATGCTAAAATAAGGAAGCTTTTCTCCTCTATTTACATTTTTATATCTTATTATTATTATTATTAGAAAAGATAAAGATTAGATATTCTTGTTATTCAGTGATTCTTCTTTATTTTTGTTGAAAGAAGATCTATTTGTTCTTTACTCCTACTTTATTCAGGTTAGCTCTTTTTTCCTTCGGTGGAGGGAAGATTTTGGGGTTTTTCGAACGATCGCACCTCTGACAAGGAGAATGCTCATTAGATTTCGTGAAGTGGATTGGAGGCCGTTTTTCATGAACTGGGTTGTTTTTCTTTCATTGTGGAACCGGAGTTTTTTGTATCGGAAGTTCTGAGACATCTGCAAATCTTTAGGGTTTTGGTGCATTTTTGAACCTCAATAAAGGTTCTGCTATAAATGCCCTGGTTTAATGCTTTCGGTTAGTCCTGCTATCTTTTTGCAATCCGGCTTTTCCTTGTTTCTAAAGTTATTTCGTGAGAAGCTCTGGATCTCATTGATTTTGTTGCATGCTTGGCGCCTCGTATAATTGTTGAGCTTTGGGACTTGTTTACCGAGTAGAATGGAAGTAGAGATTGCTTTTTTAGTTTTGATGGACTGAAAATGCAAGTTACAAACCACACGGTTAAGACTGTTCGAGGTTTTTTGATCCCTATAGACTTTTGTCCCTTAACGAGTAGCGATCGCTCTTCAGAAGGTTCAATCATAGTTCTGAAGTTCCAACTGTTATTTATATATTTATTTTTTGAAAAAACAGAATTCTTGTAATTTTTTGCCTTATAAATGGAAGATTCTATTTTCAAATGACACGGTTCTGTTTTTGTTTTGTTTTCTTTCCCCCTTTTTTAGTCGTATATGCCATTCTATTGTTCAAGGTTTGAGGAAGAACTGAAAGATTAGGGCTTCATTTCTTAACTTATGGGGTGTGTATGAGTGTTCAAAGTTCTGTTGGCATTGAGGAAGTTTTTTGGATTTCTTGCTATAAAAATCGAAGTTTTTGCTCTTTTTGGCATATATTGCTTGATTTCTTGGGAAGTTTTTGTTGTATATTTTTCTTAAGTTGATGTCAGTGTTTTGGGTTGTTCTCAGCAAGGTTTTATGATTCGGTGCCGGTGGGCGTGCCGCCCATCGGCCAAAACGAAATTTCGGCGGCACGCCGGCGGCGTGCCGCCGAAACGATGGAAAATTAAAAAGGAAAAAATCGGGTTTTTTTTCGTGCCGGTGGAAATTTCGTTGGCACGCCGGTCCGTGCCGGTCCGATTCGTGTATAAAAGCTGATTTTTTTTTCTGTTTCGTCCGTGCCGGTCCGTGCCGCTCGGCACGCCGCTCCGTGCCGTCGAAATTTCGGTGAGTTGCTACCGATGCACCCAAAACGATTTTCCCCCGGCGAAACGCATCGCCGGGGGTCCCTGTACCGAAATTTCGGCGGCACGCCGAAATTGTAAACCTTACTTCTCAGTTCCTGATATTACTCATTGAAACACTGTATTTGGATTTTTAAAGTGCTTTTTTTCGGACTGAGCATAGTTCTCTATGTTTTTCACTTCCCTCTGACCCACTCCCACCGCCGCCCCCTGTTCCCCGCACCTCCTCAACTCCCTGCCCGGCCCCCTGGGGAGCACTTCTTCAGTCTACTTCTCGCTTACTGAGAGTTAATTGTCTTGTTGATTTTGCAGGGACAATAAACAAACAAGGTTTGATTTCCCGCTGATCAGTTGATGGATAGGCTACCTGGTTAGTGACGTCTCTTTTTATGGGATGGAGTACGCTCTTCGATTTCTGAAACTAGGCCTGATTGAAAGCAGGAGATTTCTTTTTGTCACAGCGATAGTAGCTGTTACTGTTTTAGTTTTTCGGTCCTTATTGCTTCCATTTAGAAGCTCTATCGTGTCTCCAGTACCTGATGATGGGGTTTCAATACTTGATAAAATCAACTTTTCAATGGAACATTCCTCCGTTAGATCTCCAGTGGCTGGTAACTTCCATCTTTTTAATTCTTCAGACTTGACTGATACATCTGAATTTCCTGGGGGAGAGAAGAATACTCAAAATCCTGATCAAAGTGAAGAAGTTGAGCGTGATAGTAAAACAGAAGGTAAGGACAGAGACCCGGAGAATGATTATACTTCGGAGGAGGACACAGGTTCCGATAATTATTTTGAACTAGACGAGGATAGGAACCCAGATGATGTCTTTCCATCTGAGAAAATTATCGGTTTCAGTAAGGACCCCATGTTGAAGAATGATGAAAATTTAGAAAATGATTCCGTTCAAGAAAAGGCTAGAGCACATAAAACCATAGAGCAGATCAGGGAGCCAAGCAGTGAACTTTCCTCAGATAATGATGGAGAAATGGGCACAAATTTAATACTTGAGAAGGTGGGGGCTGCACATACTGCATTGCCATCTCTTACGCTTCTGTCAGCATCAGTAGCTCCATTGAATAAGCAAGTGCAAAGTAATCCTACATTTTCAAACAATAATTCTGCATTGGAAGGTACTCCTGTAAGGAAAAAGATGAGGTCTGAGATGCCACCAACTTCATTAACATCAATTTCTGAGATGAACAGTTTATTGATTCGGCGTCACGCTTCTTTACATGCAAGGGTATGGATTTGGCTTTCAAACCTTGAAGTTGATTGGAGACTGTGTAAGATAATATGAGTTGTTTGAACCTTTATGTTATCTTCTTGTTTTTTTTCCCTTGTTGGCCTGCAGAGACCAAGATGGTCCTCAGTGCGAGACAGGGAAATCCTATCTGTGAAGTCTCAGATTGAGAATGTACCAATTGTGAAGAATGACCAAGATCTTTATGCTCCTCTTTTCCGAAACATTTCCAGGTTTAAAAGGTAAGTCTAATTAATAATATTAAATATAAACTGGATTGTAAAAGTAGACTTATTTATCTTGACAACTGAATATGTTTGTTGTTGCAATCCACTTGTAAGAGGTTTTAGAAGTTATTTCCTTGTTTGGAATGGTGGACACTGATTAAGCAGCCATAACAACTCAAACAAAAAGGGGAAAACCAACTTAGCAAATCAGTCTTATGTATCTTGACACATGAAACTTTTTTCTTATTATAATCAGCCTGCAACAGATTTTAGAAGCTATATTGCTTCAAGCTACCATACCTACCTGAACAAGAAGTTGGAGTGAGAGAGTCCATAAATTTTTTACTGTGAGTAGAAACTTGCTTTCTTGGGTGTGGGAGGAAGGCTAATTGTGTTTTTTTTAATTACTATCAAAACACTACAGATTGTAAATAGATTTTTTTTCTTTGATGGTAAATGAGTAATTATATTAATAGAGATAAAATAATGTACAAATTATATGTCTGATCATAAGATCTGTCACAGAAAACAGAAACAGCCACAAACAACAAAACTGAGAGACATCACTTAAAATTCTCCGCGAAACAGCATAGTCTTCTCTGAATGATCTGACAGTCCAATAGCTCCTCCATCTGTTGTTAGTAGATTCCCTTATGACACCATGGAGGGGTTGGAACTGAGGCTTTCAGATATTGGAGGTTGCTTACATAAACATTCTGCAAGAAGCTTCAATTCAAATATTTTATTTTTTGGTTTGCAATATAGAAGTGCTCATAATTTATTTGTGATATTAAATATGATCTTTTTCATGCCAAAAAAAACTTAAACTTGCTCTCTTGAGGGAGAGGAGATAGGAATACTTCTAGATGTTGAGGATACTTTCATGATCTTTCAGCTTCAATTCAGTTGTGATGTGAAATGCACTATTCTATTATGTAAGAAACTTGTTCCCTTACAATCTATGATAATTACATTTGATTTATAACTCTCGACTCAACATAGTTAAATATAACACCTTGATGTGTTATATGACTGACTTGCTGGATTCATATATTTTATTCCACCAGAGATAGATATGTTTGAACTTGCAATAATTCTTTGGAAACAGGAGATTCTGGTGAGGCTGCTTCATATAGACTGGTTCTGATACATATATGCATGGTGATATTTTGTAAGATCACATAGATGAGCTGATTGTGAAGTATTAGTATATCATAGATGAGGTTAAGAATGGTCCTACCATGAGCAAGTGACCTGGTTTATATGGAGCACAAAAACTGTTCCAACAATGTGTTCATTTCTGTGCATGCAAGTAATTGAGTTCCTTCTTTGCACGTTCTTTGTAGGTTAGCTGATCTGATTCTTTAATGTGTTTCCAGTCTGAACGAAGATCTTCAATGTTAATGTTTCTCATTATGAATTTTAATCTGGTCATTTCCAGGAGTTATGAACTGATGGAACGCACACTCAAAGTCTATATCTACAGGGAAGGACAAAAACCCATCTTTCATCAGCCAATTCTCAAGGGAATATATGCTTCGGAGGGATGGTTTATGAAACTGATAGTGGGAAACAAACGTTTTGTAGTGAAGGATCCCAGAAAAGCTCATTTATTTTACATGCCTTTTAGTTCACGAATGCTAGAATACACTTTGTATGTACGCAATTCACACAATCGGACAAACCTCGCCAATTATTTGAAGAAATATGCTGAACTGATAGCAGCAAAACATCCTTTCTGGAATAGAACTGGTGGAGCAGATCATTTTCTTGTTGCTTGCCATGACTGGGTATATCTCCAAAGAATTTAATCTATTGTTCATCCCTGTTTATTACTTTAGCTTGAATGGTTGAATACCTCTGCATATGAAAATATTCAGGTGGATCAAATTGTTGTGAATTTTCTAATGTACTCATGAAAGGGACTTTTTCAGGCCCCATACGAGACAAGGCACCACATGGAACATTGTTTGAAAGCCCTTTGTAATGCTGATGTGACTGGAGGCTTCAAAATAGGAAGGGACGTCTCTCTTCCAGAAACATACGTCCGCTCGGCTAGGAACCCTCTCAGAGATGTTGGAGGAAAACCTCCTTCTGAGAGGTCAATTCTTGCCTTCTTTGCCGGGAACATGCATGGATACTTGCGTCCAATCCTCCTCCGGCACTGGAAAAATAAGGATCCAGACATGAAAATTTTTGGTCCAATGCCTCCTGGCGTCGCCAGCAAAATGAACTATATCCACCACATGAAGAGCAGTAAGTACTGTATCTGTGCCAAGGGCTATGAGGTCAACAGTCCTCGGGTGGTCGAAGCCATCTTTTATGAGTGCGTGCCGGTGATTATATCTGATAATTTTGTACCTCCATTCTTTGAGGTTTTGAACTGGGAGGCATTCTCAGTCATTATTCCAGAGAAAGACATTCCTAAGTTGAAGGACATACTCCTTTCCATACCAGAGAAAAGGTATCTGGAGATGCAGCTGGGGGTGAGAAAGGTGCAAAGGCATTTCCTCTGGCACAGTAAGCCTATCAAATATGACATCTTTCACATGACTCTTCACTCAATTTGGTACAATAGGGTTTTTCAGATTAGACCCAGATAAAGGCCTATGACAAGGTTCTGAATAACAAAACCATCTTTGGAAACAGAAGGCAATCGTAAAGATGGACAAGCTAAATGAGGGAACAAGTAAAGGTATCAAGGCGTTGGCTGAAACGACTCTCCCGCATTACCCATCTCAGGCCAATTCCAGGTGCTGGTGTCAGATGCTGTATGAATCGTGTTCTCTGTATATATTATAATTCGATTTCCATGTTGAACAAGATTAACGATTCAGATTTCAGACTCTTCTCTATCATGAATTCCACCATTAATGTTCATATCCATAATCTGACTTGGGTTGCTGATTTCTCGGAAAGCTAAATTGATGCAAGATCAACTGATCCTAATCTGACAAACAAGTCTATCGGGACCCAATCCAATCCGTTACCGCAATGGATGACATGATCCAGAGATCAAATAATTCTGATACAAGTTCCGTTTGCAGATACTTTCATGTGTCATCCTCTGCTTTGGACATACTTGCACGATCGAGTCTCCTCGGTAACAAGCCACGTATTGTTTGAGACTTTGCGTCATGGTCATTGGGAAGGTTGCGCTGCATTTATGATTTCGCAGTATTAATGAGCTTTTCACCAGACTGTAGGAAAAACGGTCTCACGCTTTACAAACAGAGCGGCGGATTTTAGGGCACAAGATAATGGTTTGGACGGTCTTTGACAGTTAAAAAGAAATTCTACAATCTTGGAATTCGATTTTCATGAAATCCAGGCCAGCGTGGTTGTCGGGAGCTTTTACGTCATATGGGAATTCCGTAAAACTCATTCCCTCGTTTGAATTTTGTTTGTCGTGTGGTTCTCGTACGTGAGCAGAAGATGAGAAGATGGTGGGGTAGGGCAGATCAGAGCAAATAAAGGGACTGGATAACGATGATCTCGTTCGTCGGGACGAGGAAATTCGATATTCTTCTTTTGTATTGCTCCACTCCCTTCCCATGACTGCCTTTTTCTATGTAATTAATTCTTCTCTTTCAGTTTGGGTTCTCTTTTTTCCCCATTTTTCTTTTGCTTTTCTATTTATTTTTGGGTGGGTCGCTGGATTGGTTGGATTGGGATTGCATCTTTTCTTTCTATATGCAGACCTGCGTTTGAATGGATTCTGAGGCATAATCTGTCTTTTGCAGATTTGAGTCTGGTTTGTTGGTATTGAAGCACCTGATTCTGTAAGTTAAAGTCTCTGGTATTTTAAAATTTCTTGAGATGGCTGTATTTCTTCTGAATCAGTATTACGTGTATATCTGAACCATTCTGGATAGTATATTTATTTTGTTTTCTGATTGGTACCTTGATTTTATTTCTTCTTCTCATCCAAGTATATGCTGTTGTAACTTGTAAGCTCAGTTGTCTTTCTGTTTGTTTTAAGTTACTCTGTAAAAATGTGACACCGCGGGGTGGCTGCTGTTGAAACGGATACTGAATTGAGTATTATTAAGCAGTTCCATTCCTTCTTCTACCTTATTGCCTCTTTATTGTTAGGTCAGGAGGTTGTGTGTGTGTGTGTGTGTGTGTGTGTGTGTGTGTGTTTGTGGTGGGGTTGTTGTGCGTGCAGGGGTGTTACAGATTTGGTTATGCTTGTTGGGGCTTTGTTATGTCTTTAAGTTCTATGATAAGATTAACAGGGATTGAAGATTGGTTTATGGCATTTATCCCTTTTCATCTTTTACTGGGCTATAAGTTGGACTCTAATCAGCTCCAATTATAGCTCATTAAAGGCGAAAATGGTTGATGGCTGATTCACACTTCTAGGTAGTGTCTGTTCCCTATTTAGAATAAAGTGGGAACTTGTTTTTAAAATGATTGATCAACATCAAGTCATTGAGAGATTTCCAACAAATCCACCAATATTGTTATCAATTTATTGAATTAGGTTGTTGGGTGGGGGTGGTGTGTGGGTGGTGGGGTGTGGGTTTTACAAAGAATTATTTTCAAGGATGTATATGGCAATGTGTAGCATCATTCTGAACAAAAATGGATAAGATCATCAGAGAAAATTGTCGGGGTACAAAGTTTTTCAAATTCGACACTATTAAGTTACTATTTAGCTCCTTGATTTTCTGTGATAAAGAATGTGAAGTATCTCATCAGATAAAACTGCAAGGGCTGTTTTATTTTGCCTTATTGCTATAAGATCGGCACGACGTGGTTGTTTTGTGTAATGTTGGATCCATAATTAGTTATTGAGGATTAATTTGATGTAACAAGGAATCCTTTAATACAGATTGGTCTTCTTTGCTTCTGTCCCAACTGAATATGAGCATGACTTTTGACTCTCCTTGCCTTGTATTCTTGGAGGGAGCCTCTTTTATATATCTCATATACGGAATATATAATTGTATTTATTTCTTTCAGGATTGGAAGAATTTATGGGAGAATTCTGTGCCAATGAAGAGATATCTAGCTTCCATTTAGATGTGAGTACTAATATATTTATGAATAAATGTACATATATAACTCAAAAGCAAGAATCATGCATAACTGAAAGGCATAAATCTTTACATTACTGGCATCACTATTTGATATTGTGCTTCCACATGTCTAATGCATGGTTTTGCGTTTTTGTCCTCAAAGTCACAACAGGTAGGACACATCTCAAGGAATTTTTGCCAACTTGAAGGGCAGAAATATGGAAGAAAACATTTGGTGAGACTAAAAGTCAAGCTTTTCTCCAAGAAGTGGGTTTTATCAGAGCTTTATCTTTTATATGTCCTCATATTGATTAATTTCACCGTTTATTGATTTAGCACATACCTACGCATGTAACTTGTTTTCTTCCAAATTAAGGGTTTAGTCAATGGTCATTTAATGACCGTTGTCAGTGAGCTTTCTTTTCATGGATGCTTATTATATTTATTGTTTATTTATGGCTTGGTTATTAAGCTTTGTCACCCATGTTTGATTTGTGACTTATTTAAGCCCTCTTTTCAGGTCTACTCTGATGCTGTCAGGACCACGGGTTCTCATTCCGAACATAATTTGATTTGCTCATCTATTGATGATATTTTTTCTAGTATTTTGATCTTGACTTCATATATAAGTCGCCGATTTATTTACTTTATTGGTGAGCTTTTTATTCTTTCTACAATTAAGAGTAATCATTTAAAGCATTTCATTCTTAATCCAAAATCCTGTTACAATTCTATCATGAGTTCCAAATGCATATTAAACATCAGTAATAGTTACTTTGTGTTATTGATGTCTTGCAACCATAATTATTGCATTTGCTCACAATGTTGTTGTCGCAGAGGATCTTGTGTTCAGAGATGTTGGTAGATCCTCACAAACTTTTGCAATATTATCTTCCGGACAGCATCAAAGATTCCCTTGTAGCAGCTGTTGTCAATATGTTCTTGAGGACTGTTCAATATCTTCTTGTGTAGCTTCTGATGGTGATTCAAGCCTTAGAAGTTGTAAAAAGAAAGTGTCAGGTCTCGAGGAAGATAAGGATGTAAATATACCTGTGGAAGTTATAGAAACCAACCACAATATTTTGGGTGGCCCTTCCATTTTTCAATGGTATTTTCTTTTCCAGCTCTGATGACATTTATTGAACCAGAATGTTCCAAAATTCATCCACTAATCCATTAGTTAGGCTTGCTCTTTGCACTTTCAAGGCTTTCTCTTTATGCTCTATTCTGATATAATGTTCTTTATGATTAACTCATGATACCTGCATGAGGTATGACGAGAAATTCCTCTGTTTATGTTTAACCATTTCAGATAATGTCCCAGTTTCAATTACCTTGATTAGTGTTTCACGTAAGCTTTTATGGTGGTCATGGCCTTCATATGTATCACTAGTCATATACTTCTATTGTGAAATTTAAATTTGCATATAGACAAGGCTTTGAGGTATTTTTCCTTAGTAGATCGATTCTTTTCAATATATGGGATATGTACATCTGAATACAGATGGACTTACTTCCATTTTAGTTCTCGTTTGTCTTTGTGGGAGTTGATGCTGTTTTATTTAAATTGTGAAATAAGAATTAGAAGTTTTGGTCTCTATCTCAGTATCTGTGTATTATATCTATGCATTCACGGGGAAGGTTTGGTTTGTCTTTTTCTTTCTGTCTTTCTATTGTAGGGACTTAGTCCACCAGCCATAACTTGGGCACTTTACACGGTTGAAGATCCTCACTTATGCCATCACTAAAACACCATTCATAGGTCGATGTCTAATACCATTAACTTAGTGACATGCTTGACTGTTAACTCCTTGGATAATCTCTTTATCGCGTATGATGTAAGATGGTTCTTTCTTCTGTTCCTCTTGCTGTATCTTTGTTAGTCTGATGGTTGATTCAATATGTGTAGGTTGATGTTCCCATTATTTGGATTCAGACTTGCCTGTAGGATAGCAGTTGCATGTTTGAGATATTCCTTCCTTCATGTGAGACGTACTCAAATTCAAATTCAGAGGTAAAACTAGTTTCAACTTTTAAGTCATGACCATTTTATCAACAAATTTTATGTGAATGGTGTATTCCCGTTTCATTGCAAAATTCAACTATCTTCTCATGCTATATGAGTTCCTGCACTCATAATTTTCATTGTATTGCTGGATTACCCTTTTTGGAACTTCCAGCTTGATATATCGGTTGCAGAGGACTCTGCATGGATCTTCAGATGATATTGGATGGTTGCAACTAGCTTCAGGAGTGTTACCTGTGGAGGATGGTACAGCCAGATTCATGGAGCTGCTTCGAGGCATACGGTATCAATCTAGTCTGATTTTCAGTTCTCCAACTTCAAGTGAATCCTAGCATCTCATTGTTTTGGTCATGATTAATCTAATTGGATTTTCTCTATCATAATCAATTTTTGGTTCATAAACATATACGACAATATATATAGCAACAACAAAAATATTTCTTACCACATCTTGTTGGCTTGACAACATAACCTCTGTTCTTCCATCTGACAATATTTTTTCATTTTCTTAAAATAAACTTGATGATATTTTCATGTTTTTTCTTTCCTTTTCAGAAGTGGGGAACATAGTCTGCCTAACTCATTTGTTTACTTGCTAATTCCAGGTAAAACACCTCCCTTTCTCCTGAGTTTGCATTGGTTTTACATCTTTCATATCAGCTTTTGGTATTGTTTACCTTGTTCTGCAAAATTTGGGTTGGCAGGCCTTTTCAGCAACCATAGCCCCTTGTATTTTGTGAACACAAAGAGGTTTTTTTCAAAAATGGGTCTAGCTTGCCATATTGCGAAGATTCACAGTGAGGTGAAGTATCTTTTTTCATTAATTTGACTGGATTAAATACTTTCTGTTATGTTGGAAAGAGTTCACTTTTATCTGATTTTTCTCTCAGTGTGGGTATTCAGGCATCAGTGGATCACAATGCATGGATATTGAAACAATATATTGAGGAGCTTTACTGGGGGTCTAGCAAGCGTGTGTTGCTTCTTGGGCACAGCAAGGGTGGGGTTGATGCAGCTGCTGCATTGTCACTTTATTGGTCTAAGTTGGAGGACAAAGTTGCTGGATTGGCACTAGTGCAGAGCCCATACGGTGGCACTCCAATTGCTTCTGATATCCTTCGTGAAGGCCAGATTGCTGACAAGGAAACGCGGAGAATCATGGAGCTGTTGATATGCAGACTGATTAAGGTATTCTTTCATCTAGCAAGAATTGTGGACTTGGGTACCGCAGGTCCTTGAATTGACTCCACTGAGAAATTCAAGTGCACACATGGTGACAGCCGCTTGAAGCAGAGACCATGAAGCTCGACAGAACGAGGGATAACTGCTTATGCATCCCCACATCTTCCACTTAAACTTCCTCCCTTCTTTGTTACGGTGATCTTGTAGGAAATTTCTCTTGTTTGGGTCTGAAAAAGGTTTGCAGTATCTGAAAGGTTGTAAATTATTTACTTTGTATTGTAGGGTGACATGCGGGCTTTGGAGGATCTAACATACGAGAAGCGGAAGGAATTCATCATGAAACATAAGCTACCTGAGCAAATTCCTCTAGTTTCCTTCTACACAGAGGCAAGCATAGCTCCTGGTGTTCTTTCCACCATGTCCCACATTGCCCATGCAGAACTTCCATGGCTTCCACTTCCCAGCTTCCTCAATGAGGAGAGTGGTTCGATTCAAGCAGGTTGCAAGGTGCCTGTTGTGATCCCTCTTGCCGCTGCCATGGCCATAAGTGCACTCCACTTACAACTTCGGTATGGTGAGAAGAGCGACGGATTGGTGACATGCCGTGATGCTGAGGTTCCAGGTTCAGTAGTTGTCAAACCTGACAGGAAGCTGGACCATGCTTGGATGGTCTACTCATCGAAAAAGAACAATGGTGAGCCTGATGCATGTGAGATGAGTGAGGCTCTGTTGACTTTGCTTGTGGAGATTGGGAAGATGAAGCAAAAACAAAAGTCTCCATATTGAAGCAATGTTTGTCTATCAATGAAGATTGCATTACGTTTCAAATTTGTTATTTTTAAACATCAATTCAGAAGAGGAAGATGAAAAGCTAGGCAAAATTGTTATTCAGGTTGATGTCATCTAGAAAACAAATCAAGGTTGGGTCAATTGAATCAAGTACAGGCCTCCTCAGCTCATTAAATGAACAAAAGTAGAAAAGCCTACACCTATTAAAACTTAAAATGCAATTTGGATCAGTTTGGATGGCTTTAAGTCTATTTAGATGTACATTCTTGTTTTGGGTTGGCTTAGGCAGTTTGATAAAGCACCTACATCTTGGTGCTTTAGCTAAATCATGGCATGTCTTATACGCAAATAAATTCATCTATATTAATATTAAGCGAACTCTAGAGTATATTTTAATATTCAGGCTCGCTGTTTTAAGAGACCAGATCGCCCTGGACCCTCTCATTGGAAGATCTGCTAGTCCAATGGCAATGCATGTGTCCACATCAGCCTCACATACCTATGTAGACATATGCATTGCCGTTGGACCAGCAGATCTTCTAGCCTACGGCTCCAGCAAATTCTAAGTCTTGTTTTAGTTATTCGGAAGTAATTCTTTGAAAATTCTTTAGAGACTTCTATATATTATAAAAAAAAAAAACTAACTACCCAAACTCTCTTATGTTATCAACTACTCATGTATGTACCATAAGAGACTACCTATGTATACATGCACGTGCCTCATCTAGTCTAATATGTAAATTAGTGCATTCAAAATCACTTATAAATGGATGATATTTATGCTTTTTTTGAGAAAAAAGAGTACATATTACTAGGGATGGCAATGGGGCGGGTTTTGGTATACCTGAACCTGCCCCGTCAAGGGTTTAGCCAATACTAAACCATAACCCGCACTTATTTAACCCATCCCATTGCCATCCTTGTATTCTACACACAAAAATATACGCCTAATATGTAAATTGTTGCACCTAAAATCTCTTATAACTAGGTGCAAGATATATATATATAATAACAAAGGGCTTTGGCTACAAGTTTCTCTCCTACGTGGATTTTTGTGGGATTTTTAAAATTCCACGTGGATTTTAAAAGCCTTCACTCTCTCTCTCTCTTCCTCTTCGCTACCGTTTTTCTCTCTCGCTTTCTCTCTCTCTCCTGCCCTTTCTATCACCAATTCTCTTCTCTCACGCAAGAAGAAAACCAAACCTTAGCCAACCCCTCCTCTCTCCAACGCCACACCCCCTTTTTGTTTCTCTCTCGCTAATAATCTTCTTAGCACCTTATACACAAATAAGTGCATTTAGCGTGCACATTAATCTATACTATATATAAAGCGAGGCACTCCCTTGGGAAGTGTGCCAAGCAAAATGTTCATCTTTCCACAATAGCCCTTCACATCCATTGTCAATAGTTATCAATAACATGGTATAATGGTCAAAAGCGTCTTAAATCTCTTAAAACCTAACAATCTGTTCTAAAACCGCTCCCTCCCTTTTTTTTCTTACGTGTGTGTGCGTGCAGTAGTGCACGTTGACTCTGTAAGTGCCTTTTAAGGAAAGGGGCTGTGGATTTAATTATTTTTTAGGGCGTTTTGGTAATTCCAATGTTCAAATTACCAGAACACCCTCAGTAGCGTTCGTTAAAGAGAGCGCGTATCTATTTAACTCCCAACTCCCGCGAGTAAAGTTGTCTTACAACGGTAAAAAAACGCACAAATCAAACGACCGTTGTAAGACACCCTTGAAGATGCGGAAGAGAGAGGCATCCCGTGACCCCGCCGCCGCCAACACGTATCATGCGATACGTTCCACATGAAATTAAGTGCAAGCAATAACGAGATCCCGTCCTTGGAATTGGACGCGTGCGATTAGCTCCAGCAGGGAGAGGTAAGCCTTTTCGTCAAATCAAGTTTTCACCTAAAACTGAACAATAAATGTCAGTTAATAATAAAAACTAGCTAATTGGATTTCTTCTTACCCGGGTTTTTCACGTAGAGTGAGAAGCGAGCTGGGGTTTGCTGATCTTCGATGACGAGCTGGGGAGAAGGAAGTAACTGATTCTTCATTCTTCTGATCAATCGGTTTGGGGCTATGGCTTCCCAGGTTAAATCTAGTGTTGCGAAGGTGAAACCCTATCAAGATGGGTCTTCGAAGGGCAAAGGGGTTTTGTTTGTTAATAAAAAAACGAAGATTGAGAGCTCAAGCAAACAGATTGTTGGCTCAAAGCAAAAATCTGTGTCTACCGTTTCAAAATCAGAGGTACCCATCTCAGATTTTCTGTTTTGTTCTTTTCAATTATATTTGTTGTTTGCATCTTCTTAGGTACCTGCCAATCTGGGCTTTTGATGCTTTTGTTGTTTTAGTTCTCGATTGATTGACCTGGGATTGTAAGTTCTTTGGCTATAAAATGGGCAACTCTTGTATCATTTCAATGTCTAAATGGCTTGTTTTGATATTGTCTCTGTGCTTTTTAGATTTATTCTCTTTCCGGGAAACCCCTTCTCGACTTTAATTTAATCGATCTGTCATTTAGGGTATGTATTTGTTTTTTTTGAAATGAAGGTAAAAGAGAAAACAACAAGTTCCTCAAAAACCGTCACCAAGACAACTGCTGTCAGAGTGAGAGAGAAGAAAGTCTACACTTTAGCTGGCCAGAAATATGATCCTCCAGAGGAGGTTTCCACCATGACCCTTTTCTATTTTTGTTTTTCATCCAAATAATGTTAGTTTCAATCCAATGCCCTTAATGTTGCTTCTGATATCAGAGAGAACCCCTGAGGATATTCTACGAGTCATTATCAAAACAGATACCGTCAAGTGAAATGGCAGAATTTTGGTGAGTATTCCTTCCAAATTTTTATCAGTATTTCCTTCTTCCTTTGGTTATACACTTTGTGAACTTACTCATTTTTTTAATTCTGCATTTATTTGTGAAATTGCTATGCTAAAGAGAATAAATGATAAATAGGGTTCTAGCTTGCTATTGGTTACAGTTCTGCAAACAATGTAACTTCAAGTTTGTATGCTTTATCTGATATTGAACACCAAGATGTTTATGAGGATTAAAAGAATGGAAGGTATTTCGGAGCCGGAGAACACTTTCATGTATAAAAACTGAGAAGCTATTTAACTTCTGGATTATTGTGAGGCTCTTTATTTTATACCTTTTTTTCAGTTCACCTATTGTTTCTATTTGAATTTGGTTCCCTGGAATGTTGTTTTACACTGCACCTTTATCTACTCTGCATGCCACTCAAACAAGAATACATGTTCTAGAGAGTCTTTACTTACCTACCTGAAGAGTTGGAAACGTATCATGACTCCTCATGAGAAGGTAAAATTTTCAAACTAAGCTTAAAGTTTACAGCCCTTAACATCAAATCGGTATGATAGCCATGGTTTCATTCATATAATTAGTCAACCAAATACCTTCCCATTGTAGGTCACCATCTAAATGTGCGACTTGAATTCAAGTGGTTGGTGAAAGCTGTGTTTTGCTTCTTGTTGCTTCTTATGTTTATACTTATATTTCCCTGTAAGGATACACATCTAATTCTTTTTCAGTAGTTACAATGCTGGGTATTTTCATGAGACGAAAGATATCTAGAATTAAGGATTATTGAAGTTCTAGTGTATTTTGCATTCTGGTCTTAGCTGGAACCTGAAATTTCTGAGAGAGCTACAAATTTCAGAATTTGTGGAGTTAGGTAATCTTTTGGATGACCTCAGTTCAGTAATTCTAGAGCATTATACTCCTGATTCTCGCCTTGGGTCTACACCCCCGCAATGGTGCCTTCACATCCAAATCACTTTTCTCAAATCTTTGTTCTTCCTAAAGAATCAAGGACCCTCTTTTCTCCCCATTCTTTACCTGAAAAGCTCCAGCTCCGCTCAAAGTTAAGGCTTTTTTATGGATGCCTTTCATAACAGTATTAGCACCCTTGATAACCTCCAAAGAAGAAGGAAAGCTCTTGCTTTGTCACCTAACGTTGTGCTTCATAAAAAAAGGGGATGGGGAAACATTGGATCATATCTTTGTACAATGTGAAGTTGTGGGCTATATTTGGTCCAATTTGCTCAATTTGGTGGGATTAAGCTGGGTATTCCCAAAAAGCTTCCTTAATCTATTGGATCAGTGGAGATTTTTATCCTTGAGAAGGAGAGGGAAGCTTCTGTATTATGCAGCCTTCTTTACCACGATCTGGTCTGTGTGGATGGTGCAAAATCGATGTATTTTTCAAGGAGATTATGTCCCTTACGAAAGTAGTTTAATTGATATCTTCTAATGATGTTTTGAAAGACTGGAGTACACTTGCTTTGGATGCTTGACATGTGGTAGATCAGACATTACTTTCGATGCGTGATCCTTGTTTCTTTTCCACTCCTTGTGGAACCTTTTCCTTCGATTTTTCAATAGTATCTTCTGTTAACCATATAAAAAAAAAATTGAAATTACTCTCTTGTTAAGGATTTAAAGAAGTTCTTTTGACAGTCTGTTTGAGAACATCAACTTATTATCTTCTCACTTCCCAGAGTACATACAAGTGGGAAGCTTATCCTCCACAATTCCATATATGTTTGTTCATTTTTTGTTTCTTTGCCCCTCCCACTCAAGATGACTGAGTGCAGTGGTCACCAACAAGTTATTACATGAAACCCATCACATTAAGAGTGCCAGATCTTTTAGCGTCTAGTTCTGAAAATGATCATGTCTTAAAACCAAAGTAGCATTTGATGTAGTGGACCATTGATTTTTGCAATCAATTTCTCAGACATAAAATCATCCTGTATAGAAGAAACACTTAAGTTTGAGGCACATCTTCAGATCGGTTGCAGATAAACTCCCTGTTGATTCAGGTGCATATAATTTCCTTATCGAAAAAAAGAATTGGCAAAATGATGCTGTTCATTTATCCAAAATCTATCATACAAATATATTTGTCAGATTATGAGTACCCAAATACTTTTTTACCATCACCTGCTTTCCTTTATCTTATCTACTATTTGGGCAAGTAAACGTTCACATCTTCATTCCCTACCTTATCTTCCCTAGTCTTACATCTATCTCAATAATATTCATTCTATGCCTTTTCTTATAGCCTTTCAAATATATACATCAGATGCCTCAACCACAGCTATAATGCAATAGTGATCAAGTAACTATGACCCTATGAAGTGAGATAATGCCTCAGCCTTATTGGAACCACTTCAGAAAATGGTCCAAAATAATAGTGGATAACTGTTTCGCTTGAAAGCCATGAAAGTTGTGCTCAATAACATCTTAATTAAATATATACTCAAACCCTCAGGTCCATATCAAAGGGGAAAAGCAGATACTAAGGTACGTTCACAAAACTAGTTATTGATCAAAACGAAAGACAGATCATTAAAGCGATAGAAGAGGGCTTTAGAAACTTGAGCATCTGTAAAATCAGAAATGTTAGTGTGACGAGTGATACACCTCACAAAGAGGGGACCCCCGACTGTCAAAAAGTCCTTCCAATACTTAGAAATGAACCAATTGTTGTAGATATGGGAAAAAAGAAGAAAGCAAAAGAAGAATATCAGAGGGGCTAAATTGATGAATTCTTAGACGCTAATGTCCCATGCATTCAGATCGAAAGCATTAACAAGAAAATTTACTGGTATTCCCCCATTAGTGTTATGTTCCTTACGATGATTACACAAATAGTTATCTTTCTGTTGGTCATTTCAGTTTTCCTTTTTTGGAGTTTTGGGGCAAACATATTTTTTTGAATTTTCAGAACCATATGATGAAAGTTTCCTAATTTTATAAATGATACTATACTAGATTAAGATAATCTTAGTAATTTCTTATTCTCAAGCTTCAATATGATGGTGCTAAGTGTCCTTTATGATTTATCAAATTTTCTTATCATGCTAGGATAACAATTTCAACTCCAACTTCTAGCATGTGTGGTTCAGACTGACATACACCACGAAAGAACATATAGGAAATAATATCGTCATTTAATAAGTGCAAACAACTACCATGCTCAAATCTTGTATTGATCTACAAAAGAATATCTACAAGCTAATAAAGTATAAAAAACACATGAAAACCAAGACATAACAAGAACAATGAAGAAATAAAATCTGAAGATAAAAGCATACCCAAATCTTGTACTTGTCTAACAACTCTACATCCCATATTAAGCTAATGAGTATCAATTACAGAACTTATGAATAAGGAATACATCTACATTCACTGGACATAATCTTTGGGACTGGAATTCCCAATCTGGATAGCTATGTTTCTTATAGATCAAAAGATTATCCTGGACATGGGAAGGTCACTTACAATTTGCTTTTTGTAGAATAACCTGTTATAATTTTCAGGATGATGGAACATGGCCTGTTGTCTCCTGAAAGAGCAAAGAAGGCATATGAGAGAAAGCAAAGGAGGCAACAGCAACTAAGGATGGGAACGCCTGTCAAGTCTTTGAAACCAAGTAGACCTGAGAGCTCACAAAAGCAGCAGCAGTACTCTAAGAATGGTGATGTGAAAGCCAAGAAAAGAATCATGCAATCGAGTGATAGTGATGATGACTTCATTGTGAAGCGCAAGAAAGGAAAAGGATAAAACCCAAATTTGAAGGTCCCTTTGTAGCAATGTAAGCTTCTGGGGGCAGGGTGGTGGGAGGAGATACAGTCATGAAACTGATGAAAGCCAGGTATAGTAGAACATCGGCAGACGGATGATAAGTTGAGATGGTCTTTATACCGAAATAATATTGTCTAATTTATGAAAACAATAAGCAGGTCAGTTTTAGATTCTTGTTTAATTCACGTGATCTTCCAGCTTCTACTCTAATGTGTGAAATTTATTTACTCTGATAGACAATTTAAAGTCATTTCAATTCTAATACACATTCTTTAGGGTGGACAATTTCATTATAACCATATTGTTTTTTTCATCTAGAACTCCCGGAAGGTTTTGTCCTAGGAGGCTTTGTCTAGTGGCATATTCTGTCTTTCATTATTTTTACCTTGAAAGAACTATCTATGATCTTTCTGCTCTCTAACCATTGTCACCCAAAAGTAGGGGTCTCATTTTTATGAATCCAATGGGTGCATATCATCTTGTGATAAAAACCAGTGATATAGGCTGCGGTAAGCAGATGATCGCGCCATATATTTATCTGAATGCTAGGGACTTTTACCCATATGCCAAAAACCCCACGACTGATCGAATGCATCAAACCAAGGTCAATTTTTTCAAGTTTTCTTATTAGCAATCTGAAAAACCTTAAACATTTACCCATATCAAACCCTAAACCCTAATGCTATGAACCTAACAACAAAACATGTAAAACCTATGATTCTGGTTTTCCTATTAATAACCTAGACCTAACCAAATATAAACCACAAACCCTGATATCAAGAATGTACTACAAAATCAGTAATTTATCATTCCAGTCTTCAGTCTTCTTATTTGCAATGTAAAAACCCCAAAACACCTTCAACCCTAACATGGAATATAACTTAAAACACTAACCTTAAACCACCTTAAATGCTTAACCCAAAACCATCCTGAAAGATAAAAACCAGAAGATGAGGTAGTTAGATCATGTAAGTTAGTACTTCGCACGGTAGCATTCATATCAAATCAATAAAATAAATGTATAAAGTAAAAGGGGGCAAAAAGAAAATGATCAGAAATAAATTCATAGGTTGTTATCTCAAATACTAACAGAAACATCTAAATCAGAAATCTAGAAAAAGTTCCGAATCACCTTCAGATAAAAAGCGTAATAGAAGTAAAGTCCTTCCCTAGGACAATAAAATTTGAAAATCCATGTAACTTCTCGAGAGCAATCACTCTGATGTTAATTCAAAATAATTATGTTAGATGACCCAGAAGAGCTTCCAATTTAAAGGTGACTATTAAGGAGGGACTATAAATGTGTCAACCGGTGTTACAGATAAGATAGCTCCAGTAGGCCTGCAAGGACACCAAATGAAAAAGGGTGATGACAGGGCTTTAGGAAACCGTTCGGATGCGCTTTAATGGATGGGGACCATCTTGTGGAAAATTTGATAGTTGTGCCCTAACTGTTTCATCAAAATCCCTTCCTTGAATGGAAATGCAACATCAGAACAATAATTTCCTCCTCAAATCACCCCAACCAATGACACTAACCCACCTGTGGTTCCTATCTTCTGAGTAGTTTTTTTTTTCTTTTTCCTACTCAACCTTGGAAAAGGGTTTTTAAATATTTAACCTTATAAGGAGAATAATAATTCAACATGTAAGGACAAAATGGAAATTTATTAAAGTTTAATTTATCAGAATAATAATTTTACAATGGTAAAATGATTTAGTGTTATTTTCAAACGCCAAGGGGAAGGCGTTTATAATTTAGTTAAACCTTGAGGGAGGCTTTTGTAATTTACCCTTTTCTCTTTGGAATTATGCTATTTGAGTTCTTTTTGTAAGTCTTCTTATTTCAATGAACATAATTGTGGTGGTTACTGATGTTCATGACTACAGAAAGCCTATGTGGGACCAAGCATTTGATATTCATTTATCAAAGCCCATAACAAGATAAATGAGTGTCCCTATTACATTAAGTTTTGTAGCCCCCTAAATGGTCCCCCCTCATAAGAAACCCAGTCCATTGAAGCCTTTAAATTTATATCAAGAGAAAATGTCTAAAACCACAAAATAAGCAGAAGAAGACAAGTTATCAAAATAGTTAACTACCATGCTAGTTTTAGGAAGGTAACCTTGATCATATATGGTGTTCCATGAAACTAGTAGGAAATTAGAGTTGGGATTTTTAGTTAGAGCCTTAAGAACAAACTCACATAACTGGTTTCCATGAAGGATCAATTCACATGTGGAAAAAGCACCCACTTCATTCAATAACCTCAACCTTCCATAGTTTGACTCATCCCCTCAAACCATGATAAATTGAAAGGTTCTGAACATACAGGACCAGTTGGATTTTGTCTAGGGATTGTGACTTGATGAAGGGCAGCAGCCATTTCATTATGTATGTTATCGAATGCATTCCTGACAATAAGCTTATGGAGGTCATCACCTGCCTTTAATTCTCAAAACCATATGGTAAGATTGTAAAAGTAAAGAACTTCTACTCCCTGATGGCATGCATGGAGCTCTTGTTACTGGCACATGATGAATTCAGGCATTAGCTTATATATCAGAGCAGTGCCATGATTCAGAATACCATATCTGGAACAGTTTTTACTAGCATGAACATGTATACCACCTGACCTGCATGTGAATGAAACATGGAAAAAAAAGATCCATCTGGAATAAGATTATAATCAGAGAAATAAATGATAAGGTCCCACATTACAAGTTCCAACCATCATCATCTGAATGAATTGAATGTTGACCTATCATACACATGCGATGAATCCCTCTAATGACATCTAGGTCAATTAAAATCACAGGATTCAATTTTAACCTTTTGATTTTATTCCCAAATTTTTCTTGGGGAGACAATTAAATAGAAAATGATGAAACCCTTTGATGGATTTGGAATGTCCTGATGAGATGAAAATTTTACTACTCTTTATCATTCCAAATGCAATTGTGCCATTTCATTCATTGTGTATGTCCAATGTATACCTCACTGCCCTGCACTTAATTTACAACCAAAAACTAACAGCTTTTTTGCATTTTTCTGTAAATACAGCTTGGAGTCCCTGAGAAGCATTGATTTGATCACTTCTTTATTAGTAAATTTGGAAGTAGAAAACTAACTTCATGAGTTAGTTGATGTGCTGTAAATCTCATTCAATGTGGTGTAGGACAGTTATAGCCTGTGATGTTCATTCAATAGCTATAAACAAACTCACATAAATGGCCTTCTTTTTACCAAAGAAGAATGTGGAGGATTTGACATTGTAACCTTGGATGATCATGTCAGATAACTCGCCTATCTATTTTTTTTTTCTTTTTTTTATCAAATGTCAGGAGAATCTCCATTACTGTTTTGAGTCAATGTTCTCTATCACTCTATGTGCCAAACAGAGCATAAGAAGAAAAGTGGCTAAGTAATCTGATCATTTGGTTATTATCTAGTTCAGTAAACCTACCAAATGTGTGATAGTGAGAGATGATTTATAGAGCTTCCTTAAATCATTCAGTTGCTAGAGAATAGTACCAAACGTAAAATTAGGTATCAAGTGTTGAAGAAGTAAATATACTAATAACCTTAAGTATTCAACTTTTGATGGATTTGGAAGTGAATTGAAGTCAGAAGCAGATTTAGTTACAATGGTTACAACTCAAGCTGGCCTAATTTAGCAGAAACTGGAGCAAGAGATGGATGCTGTATGCTTTTGCTTCTGGTATAGTTTTATCAAGCCTCTTGGCACCAAAGCTGAAGTTACCTTGTCATCAAACACACCCTAATATCGATTTATTTCCGCGTTGAGTTCCAAGATTATCAAATAAACTTCCATTGAGAGATTTGTCACCTTAAGTACCTCAAACAAGATACCAGTCTCTTTAAGGTTTCTATGATCTTAACAATTTGGTTCATAATTTGCTGTTAGAAATGTCAAGTCGTGGCTCTGTTTCGTCAACAGGGACAATGTGTGGTTGTGAAGTCCTGCCATGGTTGATAATTTAGCTGATAGAGATTTGGGAACTGCACAAAAAATGGACTAAGCTAATTTAATCAATGATGTAAACGTGTTCCCAGTATGGAAAGCTCAGTTGTGGAGGTACATTTCAAATTATTGTGACGTACTAAGAACTCTGGAAGATAAAGATCAAAGATCAGGTGAGCTTCCATCTTACTACTGTTGAAATAATGGAAGTATTGGGGACCCATCAGATGATACTTAAACACATTTCATACAAGAAAAGGCTTTTCTGGGTACACGAGTGTGATATTAATTGCTGTTTCAAAATAAGGTGGCCAAGGAGAAGACACATTGTTAAAGTTTTCTTTGCAGATTTACTCTGATTCGTGTCGAAACCGCAATTTATGCCCAATTTGAAGTCCCAGAGCTTGTTCAGGAATGTTCAGTTTTGATCATTTGTAATCATAAGTTCGAAGAAAAACTAAGATTCATAATGGGTTCAAACAGTGGAAGATATTGAGGTAAAGGGGCCCTGCCATTTCTCTATTGAATGGTCCTAAATGAAACAGATGAACAAACTTCATTAGTTTGGGTTTAAACAGCTGAATACATTGACAGCACCAGGAAGTATGTAGTAAAGCAGAGAGAGTATGAGACAACAGTTAATCCTACTCAGACCATGAAAGATGTGACACATGTTTAGTGGCCATTGCAGTCAAATCTGGAATCCGAGAAAATAATTGAGATTGAAGGGCTTTTTCAGTCCCCTGAACACTTTAGGGTTGGGACCTCTGCAAGTTCAAACATATCATGTATATGGACAATTATGCATGCAAAGTGCAAAAAGTGAGGGACCCCAATTAAACAGGATGAAGTGATTGTTTATTTCAATTTTCAAATTCTTGATTACGTTGTTGAAATCAGAAAACTAAAGATACATACTCCTAACTCCCCAGATAGTCACTCCTATCTATTTCCACAATTAGGAATAAAGAAAATTACACAGTGAAAGAGTTTCATATATCCATACATCACAAATTATGTTTTTAGATTAATAATAGCCTCTGCAACTGTGCTGTTTTTCCTTGTTGGGGGCCAAATCATGAAGAACAATGCAAACCTCAAAGCCATTAAATTGAGATAATAAAATCTTCATGAACAACAGATCAAAGAACAGATTACATTACTGTAAGACCTAGATAGGTACCTCGTACTGTAAGATTTAAATCAGAGAAGAAAACCCAGAAACATAATTTGGGAACAGTTATTAGATAATGATGGGATTGAGGAAGATTTTTGTAGTTTGTGTAACAAAAAGGGGCAGGATGGTCACTGGGGGTATCGGAGTGATGGGATTTGGATTGTGGAAGAAGATAGAAGGGATAAATGAACAGGACGCACAGGTGAAAAACACATGCAAGTAAATTTAATGGGGTTGCGTGGTACAAGAGAAGAGGGGTCCCATTGTACCATGGCGAGTAGGAGGAGGACGCATTTCCTTGGTGGGCCCATAACCCTTCTCTCTCTCTCCTCTTTCTCTCTATTTGCCTATTTTAAGCGGTAGTATGTGTCATTGTGAAATGATGAGAAGGGTCTGGTCGGTAGAGATGACTTAGTCGCTCTGGAGGTGCACGTCCCCTACCTCTTGCTCTACTAAAACCCCCCTTTGAGTCTTCTTCTCTTCTCATTCTCACGCTTCTCTCTGTCTGTCCGTTTGCGTTTTTCATTTTTCTCTACTGATCACATCTATCATCTATCTATCGTCTATCACCCTCTCAAGGCGAAGGGGACTTCTCATTGGCCACTTTGATAGTCCTTAATATCCCTGTTTTGCATCAGAAACACAGTTCCTCCTCGCCCTTAACAACTACAAACGGCTATTAATTTCTTTCGCTCTCTGTGTCTCTGTCTCTCTCTCTCTCTTTCTATCTGGGCTTATCCGTGAATCCTGTTTTCTTGGTGCATTGATATTTCTGAAGACCTGTACTGTAGTGTGGGTTTAGGCTTGAAGTCTTCGTCTCCTCTCATTGCTGCAGCTGGACTTAGACTTGCTGTTGTCGATTTTTAATTGCGAAACAGAGAACAAAATTGCAGTTGTATAAAGCGAGCTATCGACAATGGTAGAACCAACGAATTCAGAAGCCGAGAGCAGTAGCAACTCGGTTTCATCACCTCCGTCTTCGCCATCTTCATCTGGGTTATCTCAAACACTGCAGAACGCGACCCCAGACCAGTCAAAACTGCCCAAATCACCAGACCCAGAGGAGAAGAAAACCAAAAGGATGCGCGATTGCAACAGACACCCTGTTTACAGGGGAGTTCGAATGCGCAATTGGGGCAAGTGGGTGTCTGAAATCCGCGAGCCTCGCAAGAAATCAAGAATCTGGCTGGGTACATTTCCAACGCCGGAAATGGCTGCGAGAGCCCATGATGTCGCCACTTTGAGCATCAAAGGTAACTCTGCGATCCTCAATTTCCCTCAACTGGCTGGTTCGTTACCCCGCCCTGCCTCTCTGTCGCCGCGCGACGTGCAAGCAGCAGCAGCTAAAGCAGCTGCAATGGACAACTTCGACACTTCATCTTCATCTTTATCTTCGTCGTCTTCGTCGTCGTTGTCTTCATTGGTGTCACCCTCTGATGTTTCCAGTTCTGACGAATTAAGCGAGATTGTGGAGTTACCGAGCCTTGGACCCTGTTTGGACTCTCCCGACACACACAATGATTTCGTCTTTTTCGACTCGGTTGATGGGTGGCTCTATCCTCCTCCTTGGTTGCAGAGTGCTGGCGATTTTGGGTACTTTTCTGATGAGATATCTGTGATGGACTGTGGGATTCCAGGCAGCTTTGAAGCTTTGTTGTGGGATTAGTTTGTTCTATTGAATTTGTGTGTTTTCTTTATATTTTCATTTTCTTCTTCTCTCTTCTATCTTAGCCCAATTAATTTTTCTTTGGAGGGCTAAAAGTCTGTCTTGTAGTTATGGTTCTCTTTCTCTGTCTCTCTCTCTCTTTCTCTTCCTTGAGTCTGAGCACCACTCCAATCAATGTAACTGTAAATTTTTAGGAAGGAAAGAAGAAATCTGTCATATACAACTTGGCTGGTGTTAGCAGATCAAAGCTTCTATCTCTCTCTCTCTCTCTCCATTGCTTATTTGTTTGAGCTTTGGGAAAGAGAGATCTCATTTTCATTCATAAGGATGTTAAACATTGCGCTTAGATTTTGGTTTCCAACAATAAACACATTTAAACTTCTGAATGCCCACCATCTTCGGTTAGACTTTTGGGTGTCAAGTTGCCTAGATAATCACCATAACCATTAAAGCTTTCTCTTTGGAGCTTAATTTCATGAAAACCAATTTTCAAAACAATTCACATATTCTTTGATGAGTTCAAGGTAAGGCTACAACTTCTCAGCCCATCATTCAAAAAACTTAAATGCTTTCTAAGGATAAGAAAGCTTTCTTTTTTTTAATCTCTCTATCTCTCTCTCTCTGTCTCTGTCTCTAAAAATAAATGAGGACAGTATTGGAGATTAAAAGAGCTTGATCATTTTACAGTTCACAGCGTTGAGATTTTGGACCATCTTGTGAAATTTTGAAGTTTGATCCACAACTCCATTAGAACGTAAAAAAGAAAGGAAAAAGAAGCTTCCATCTCTAAAAAAAAATACAATAATCACTGACTTATGAGAAGTTGACTCTTAAATGTTGATGGAAGATGAAACCCAAAAAAAATTCAACCGAGGTAAGATATTTAAAAAAAAAAAAAATCCCCTAAAACCCTTCCTCAGTGCCAAAGCCCTCATCCTAAAAATAGGGTTTTTGGTTTTGGAGGATATGGAAAGATGGATAAGCATGCAGTTGATCTTTTCCTCATTATGGTTAGGGTATCTAAGCTAGACCTTCCTGGCTCCCCTTTTCATATAATTTATCCATAAATGATAAGTACCACAGCACTGAACTCAAACCCTATTTGTTACTTTAACAAAATCTCCCTTTTCTTTCCTTATTCTTCTCTCTGAGTTCTCATTACTATTTTTGGTACGTAATATCTGTAAAGGGATTGAACAGAGGATAGAATAAGATGGCTGTTGAGAGCTGATTGGGGACAAACCAAGTTGGAGCAACACTCCCCATTTGATTGTCTTGCTCAACTTTTCATTGTAGCCCTCTGATCAATTGACTTTGGCCATGATGGTTAAAGGCATGCCTTTACAAAATCAAAAGTCAACATAAATCTCATCAGATGACCCCATCAATGCTTCAGCTCTCCAATCCTCTGTGGTCGAACATGTACACGTTGCCATGCCAATGGCCATGAATGTGAGCTTACAATGATTCCTTTCTCCATATTAAAAGTAAGTTTCAGAATTTTATTGCTTTTCTTTATTTTTTCTGTTTGTCTTTATTTCCATTTTTTTTTTACCTCTTTTTCATATATTTGATCCCCATAAGAGGTTGAAATGAGACAGCATATCCATGCCTTGTTTGGTAGCAGAAATAATGCATCAAACAACGACAAAAGAATTCTCAAATCTTTATACTATATAAAAGCATGCAGTATACTACCTAACGCTGGTATATTATTTTATTTAATTTAATATTATTTCATAGTAATTTTTAAATAAAAGTTATAATATATTACGAAAATGGTATTGAAGGGTTGAGAGTGAAATTTTTTGCTGAAAAAAAAATGTAAAATTTGTATTTAAAATATAATAACTAAGGAAACATTATAGTGATGTTGTAACTGCATGCACTTTAACTAGTTTCATTCTAATGTCATGTTATAAGGACATATTAACAGCCTTAGACCCATTAAATACTTATCTAGAAATTTTTTCCTTTTCTTTCATGGCTTCAATCACAGCTTAAAAGAAGCATCATAGATGTTATTACACACACACACTCTGTGAATATATTTCTACTTTTTCAAGTTGATTTGTAACCCACCCCATTGAGTTGAACAGGGAAAGCTTTGTTCCCATTTGGAACACCATATTGGTCCCTTTATCTTTCTTCTGGGGTTTCTTTTGATTTCGTCGGAGCTCCACTCAACCTTACTAGATCCTAAATTGGACTGCTACAAACCAGAACTTTCCATGGATTCTTCTTCGTTTGATTTTCTTTTGTGTTGAAGATATGTTCTTTATCTCCATGTGAAACTAAAAGTTGCTCTAACCCCACCAAATCAGACACTAAAATCTAAAGCTCACTCCCCATCTCTCCTCATTGAACACGGTTTCTCTACCCATGCAGTTCTCACTTATGTCTTTATATTATTTTTTTTAATCAAACATGAAGGACCATCACATAGCTGTGAAAGCCTGTGAGTGACCTCCCTCCCAATGCGGACAAAGGGCTTCATCTTTCTTCTTTCTTCTTGCAATAAATTAAATATCTTTTGTGGGGTGGGAGTGGAAGAGAACCATCAATCGTCTCTGCCATCAGAACAAGCTAAAAGACAGCAACTAGGCATTGGTTATACCAAGTGGTTGGGACTTGGGAGAGCTATAGCCTAACTGCATAATTGTAATGGAATTATGGAAATGACACTAATCTTGATTTCTTAGCATTTGAACTTTATGAAAAGTCCTTTGGCTATCAGTTGCAAATTATCCGCCAAATTGTTCTTATTCGGATGGGGGTGTTTTTGTAATTCGGGTATACATTGTTATGTACTCAAATTAGGGATTTTTGGTCGTAATGGAGAGATCGCAGTTTGTGACCCTATTCCACAGATTTATTAAAGGAACTCTATTCATCCGTGGACGTAGGCATCTTTGCTGTATCACGTAAATCATGTGTTGTCTTTGTTTACTTTGATTTTTTTGACTTGTTTTTTCGACACATGATTCGATCATCGCAATATGTCTGATGGGGCCATATCATAAATCGAACGGTAAGGATGCCAAGAGCATCGGATCCGGTTAGGGCTCAAGTCTATCCCATCATTTTTCTATATAAGCATTTAATTCTCTAGATCCTAGGACTAATAAATCACACATACACGTACGTGCAACTTGGTTGAGTTTCCCCTAACAATAAGGAAATAGTAATGGTTGTCTTCTTTATATAATTCCTATAATATTGCATCTATATAAAATACAACAAATGAGAAAACACTGTGACGCACAAAACCATGACATATATATATGGCCATATGCATCTAATCATGTGTTTATCATGAATAATGGTGATTTAAATATTAACTAATTGCATAGCTAGCCCAATAGAAGGAATTGCTTCTCATACTTATAAAATTACCTTGATTATCATAAATAATGGTGATTTGAATATTAACTAATTGCATAGCTAGCCCAATAGAAGGAATTGCTTCTCATACTTGATTATAAAATTACCTTAAAGTCATAGAAGACAATATTTTTAAATATAAGTCTATGTCAACCCAACAAAGCATTCTCTCATGATTAATTATGATTTAAGTACGTTCGTCTGTCGCTAATCGAATTTGATGAAAAACTAACCAATGCCCCTTAAGTGTATGGCATTCCATGGCACATGGTTAGGTGGGGTTTTTTGATTAACATGTGATGCGATTGACTTGAGTTCATAGTAAATGATCCATAGGTCCATCTAATTAACTAAGGTGGTGGCATGGCTAGCTTATTGTTAGTTAAGATTTGCTTAAGTCAATCTTATCGCAATTAAATAATTTCAAGTGGATCTGATTCCGAACAAGTGGAATATCCTCTCTGGGCATCACATATTCATGTATACGTACTAACCGAAACTACAGACGAGAAGTGATTGTGATCCCCACAAGCTTTGATTACGACTTCCTAATTTCCTTTGCACGGTATGGTGAGGTTTGATTTGACTGAGTAGATACAAAAGGGTGGACAGAATTGGCATTTGAGCTTATCCTCTATGAGTCTCAGTCCACATGATGAAAATATTAATACTAATGTGATTTTCTGTTTTGGACATTAAAGATGGCACTTGGGTTTATGGCTAAGGCTCCTGATGTGCCCATGGCAAGGTGGTTGAGGTTGGGTTTGATTTGATGGTACTTAGTAAATACTGTAAGTCTCTGGAACCTGAGAGCCATGTGTTTCTAAGGGCATTTGTCTTGATGGAAGGGTCAGCTTTCTCTCCATTCTCCTTGGGGCCTGTCTTTCAATGGAGCATGCATAGCTGTACAGAAATCAGAAATGAATGGACCCTCACTTTTTTGGAATAGGCAATAAGGTGACAGTGACGTGTCATAGCTTCTTGAGTTGAGAGTTCGGACCATTTCACTAACCAATTAGAGCCTCTTATCTTCACCTCAAAAAAATCCCATTTCAAGATGCTAAAGACTTCCTGATTTCGTTAAGGTTTCGGAATCCTGATTGTTCTGATGAACTGTAGCCTAACTGCAGTTCTTTGATTAAAGGGCAGCAAGGCTAAACCTGATCTCTTGTCTCTCTCAATTCATGTACTACATGCATTAATGGCGGTGCAAAATTAAAGTAAACGCCCCCTTTTCTATATCACCGTTAGGCTTAATTCAATTAATGTTAATGGTTTGTTCAGCTTGTGAGATTCAGCCATGAAGACACAGTAGACACCCTGTGGCTCCCTTATATTGATGTTGTCTCTAGAAGGCTTGTTAATTAGTACTGTAACTGCTATGAGTTTTAGCTATCCCGTACGGTCCCAATCGCATTCAATGGTTCGTTGTCAGCGACTGATGTGCTTTGAAACTTTTGTCGAGGGTGTACAGATGTAAAGAAAGCCAGCTTTCATTATCAGTTGCAATCAGAGAAGATGAAAAAAGGAAGTGAAATTCCATGCGTACGTGGATGCGTCTGAGAATTTTAATAAAAGCCTCTTAGTTTGTTGGTTGTCCTACAATGGATGTATTAGAGAATTTTAATAGACGCCTCTTACTTTGTCGATAGTGTACTTTTAACTGTAACTGTGCTTGATTTCGGGTTTTGACATTTTGCGAAATTTCACCGAAATTTAAATTTCGCAAGGTTAGCGATACAAAATATCTAGGGAAAACAAGATTTTTCCTAGTTTTTCTGAGTTTCCATGATTTCGGCAAAATTTCACAAAATTTCAATAAAACCTAACGAAATTTTTCCAAATTTCCCCATGTATGCATTTATTATAAATGTATTAAATATAAAAAAAAACATATATTTCCCCTCATTAGAAAAATGTGGGGAAATATTCTCTCATTTCTCTGAAATTCTCTGGATCTCGCAAACAAAATTTCAGTGAAATGCAAATTTTCCATCCTTGCTTAATTCTACTCATATGGGTTAGTGAGCATGCTTGTGAGAGTATATGGAAAGATTTTGCATACTTCATATACAAATCATCTGCAATTTTGGGTTGCATTATTTCCAGCTGTTGAAGTGGGATACTTAGACGCCTACGTAGTGTTTTTCTAAGTGGGCACCACATAAAACCTTCACCAAAAAAAAAAAAACCCGCTAACTATAAGATGCTTAATGTGGAAGCATGCATCCTACTTCAACAACAGTGACCAATAGAGCCTTAAAATGCATACGATTGCATCCCTTCCAATAGGATTCCAGGTATTGGCTTGGCTCCAAAACCCATTAATGGTCCGAGATTGAAGCACAGCTAATTCGCTTAGGCTCACTTATGTCTTTAGTGATGTCATATCATTTTAAGATCAGTAACAGTTAGGCTAACAGAATTCCTACCATAATAGTTTTCTTTTAAGTTGTATAACCACATCCTTCCAAATGGAAAGGCTTGGACCCATTTCTAGCTATGATAGGATAACACCTAAATAGTTGGTTGGGATACGTATCAATTGTAAACTGACAATTCAATTTTGAAAGTTTGTATGAATATTAATGACATCGAGCATTAGTCATATATGCTACCAAAAGCTCCCAAGTAAATGTAAAGAAAAGCTTAACAAAGAATCAAAATTTACAAAGAAAGTGATTTAGATAATTACAAACTAGTACAACATAGAAAGGGTTTTTTGGATTATGCACACTTATAGATGTCCCCCCACCTTTTATAATTTTGACTTTGTGAAACATTAGATGAGCTTCACTTTTGGAACAACAATTCTTAGTGAACAGATAAAAGGCATGAAATAAAAGTAGTATTAATAATACTACAGGTGTGGAGCCTACACCTTGTTTGTCCTCTTCTTATATGTCTTTGAAAAATGAAGCATCAACTTTTCTTGAAAGACTTTTCAGATCATTAGCCACTGTTCGTGACACTCTGTTTTTCAGATTGATCATAGCTTTGAACTTTTAGGACCAATGTTTGCTCAGATATTTTTTAGATATTTTTTTAGATATTTTTTAGATATTTGTTAGATATTTTTTAAATAATTTTTTATTATGGTCGATCAATGGAAGTCATCTTCAAGAATGCAAGTTGTCATATTTTACTATTGAATTGCCCAACAAAGGTGAATTCTGAAGTGATATTGTTTGTAGCTAGCCAGCTAGCTAGGAGCAAACATCTGTCTCCCCACATCAATGCTGTTTCCATCTTTCTCTTATGATCTTATCTGCTCATCTCCCCAGAGAGGAGGTGGCAGGTGTTCAGAGAGCCAAACCCCACCAGGGAAAACCACTACCAATGATTGGAAAGTAATAAGTAAACAAAAATTTGTCTGTTTTTCATTTTTTTTCTTCCTGGTTCATCTTGTCCTTTTGTGGTGCTCATTCAAAGTCCATGGATGAGAGCAGGGAAAAGTACAAAACCACAACAGTAGAGGAGGACACGAGGAATGAACCGATATTTCAACGGATTTCGCTCAGTATGGAGTCCATGGAGAAGTACGGCCGACATATATATTATAAATTCTGATATGAACCGATATTTCGTTGTCGGGATTGGCTGATAGGTACCGGTACCAACCTAGATTGAACTCAGTAACAGCGGATGAAATCGTTTGTCGCATAAGCGTGCGGCAGACATTGTTGCGGGCGTGAGATGTTTTCACGCGGAACATCTCATAGCTCTGGTTTTTCATATTTTTCAATGTAAAAATATCATTTCACATCGATAAAATAATAAAGACCGTGACATGCTCTACGTGAAAGCATCTCATCTCATGTCCGTTTCAAATTAAAGCAACAGAGGATTTAGACGACCCTGGCCCAAGATTGGCTGAAACCACAAAAAACGGGTCGATTCGGTTCTTTACCGACAAAGTGGCAGCGTCGACGGACCCGGCCTCAGGCACGCGTCCTTGCCTCCAAGCTGGCAAGGAAAGCGAGAAATGATAACGAGTGTCGGCACCCTCAAATCGAGACACGTGTTGGACTTGAAAAACCAGTCAACGAGCCACTTGAGAGCGTCAGGAGAACAGATCTGTGGGTCGCGTGCACATATTTCTTCATATACCTTTCAAGATTTGCGGCTACAACCTACCTGATTCTTCCCCGGTTGGTGAGCTGGGATCAGCGAAGGCAGATTAAGGAGGGGAGGCTTTTGTGACTAAACATAGTTGAATTGAAGATCATTCATACTCTCTCTCTTCTTTGACAAAGAAGAGAGAGAGAGAGATGTGGTTGTACTAAAAGGTTGAATTGGGGCGGCGGACGTGGTTTGAATGGGCTCTTGCCACGTGAGTAATTGCCACCTACCAGGCAACGGATCCACACAAGTCATCATTTCGTCAACAAAATATAAGAAGGGTAATTTGTTTTATTCCTCTTGTTTACGTGTATTCCAATTTATCGACATTGATCCGACGATATCCTTTTTCTCTTTTGGCAGCTTCATTTATCTGTTACATTTAATAACTTTCCACTGTTGCTTATACAGACATTTTAATCAAGTTTCTAGATTGTCCCCTCTGTGACTCAAACCCAAGACCTAATGCTTGCTCTAACATCATCTGGTTTAACGAAAGATATCCCCATATCTTTATTCCTCTTTTAATTTTGAACAATAATCAGGCATGTAACAATCAAGTGACGATGTTAGATTAGTTCTTGCTCTCATGCTCTCACCAGTCCAACAAAAATATGTGAAAAAAAAAGGTGAACAGAGAAAGAAGGAAAAACAAATTCATATATATTTAATTTAGATGTGGGATTAAACTGTGACTTCTCCTTTAAAAACGAAAAATACATATATATCTATACTATAAATAACGAGAAGAGGCCCTTTGAGAATCCTGCCGAACAAAATACGCAGTTTTCAAAACAGCCCTTATGCATTATTGAAAAGATTTATTAATAAAAGTGTAGAACGGTCAAAACTGTCTCAATTTTTCCAAAACCTAACAATCACTTTGGTAACTGTTCGCCCTTACGCATTATTGAAAAGATTTATTAACAAAAGAGTAGAACGGTCAAAACTATCTCAATTTTTCCAAAACCTAACAATCACTTTGGTAACTGTTCCTTCCAACGTTGTCTCCTTCGGTCCCTTCCTATACGTGCATGGAATTAATTAAAGAATGCAGCTATCATTTTCATGGATGAACTAGTAGATGATAAGACTGTTGAAGTGCTGGGACCAAAGCAATCAATGCATTAACTACAGGGAATCCCATATCAATAATACAAACAGTACACGATGGAACCTTTCAAATAGTTAATTACATTCACCTGATCAAACCCATTACGTACCTCTAAATCAAATTTAACGATAACGCCAAAATTTTCCTCTCTTCGTCGTCATACATGACAGTGATTCCTTTGTTTTTGGCACTCATTATATAGATAGGATTTATGTGGCTTACGCCTCATCCATAAACCAACTCCGGCTTCACTTGCCAAAGCAAAAAATGCAACAGTCGATAGACAGAGATAAAGTGACGGAGAAAGCGAGACGGATAGAGAGAGAGAGAGAGAGAACGAATTAGAGATCGAGGTTCATGCATGGAGAAGATTAGCGTTACAACACTACACTAAACTACAACAAGTCATCATGAAATATATTCGATATCTTTGCAATGTGTTTCATGCGAGACTTATGTGGCTTAGTGGTTAAAGAAATTAAGCTTTTGAGCTTGACTTACAACAAATCATCAAAAAGAGGCCAGAAGAGAAGAGACATACGCTTACTTTCTGATAGGTTCAAGTTTAAGCAAATAATTAGGGTGTTTCTTTAGGTGTTGAAACAAGGATTGGAGCTCGATCGATCAGTGTAATATGCCTTTAACTAGCTAGCTAGAAATATTAAAGCGTGCATGGACGAGGGCTTAAGAACAAATTAAAGCTGCAGTGGGTATTCGATCAGCTAGCTAGCAAGCATTTTAATTTGTAGGACCCCATTTGATTCGCCATCGATCCTCTTCGCCCACCATGAATTATGAACAAACAGGAACAGTCACCCTTTTTTTTTGTTGTACCAAGTTGCTAATAATTAACCCATATAAGGGGTTGATTGTCTTCCAAATAAATATTTGTAGGGCCATTGCTTATTTGCTTGGTTTCCCCTTATGGTAAAATTCAAATCTAAATTATTCACACCCAGTTTATATAATAAACACACACACACATATACGTCCACGCATGCGCAAATATAAGTTTTTTTTAAATTATTTTTAGACTTCATATTATATTCATTAAAAAATTCTTTAGAAAAATTATTGTCATAATTTATGGAACTAAATATACAATTACTAATAAACTAAATATAGAATTATAAAAAGTATTAAGAACATCATGACGAGGTCTTCTAAATGAATCCAGTCATGCCAGAAAAAGATATGTTTAATTAATTAAAAGTAAGGGGGTTGGTTATTTCAAGACAAAAGATTTAGGCAAGTCTATCTTTTATTGGAATTTAGAAATTAATCTAGAATGAGGTGTGAATTGAATACCCAAATTAATTAATTATGATTGTGATGACATGAGCCCCTCCCTTAATTTATTTATTTGGTGCAGAACCAACCAATCCATCTGTAGTTGATCCACTAACAAATTAATTAATTAAGACTTTTTGTCCCAATTCCAGCCATATGGTCTTTAGAAAAAATAAATAAACAAATAAAGATTAATTTATCTCACCTACCTTACTTAATTTGGCTTCCTCTTGTAGTCACATGGGAACACAAATTTAAATATAAAACTTTTCTTGATTAGAGTGGACTATAGATAGATGGATTAATAGATTAGTTTTCCCGGAAAATTCCCTAGTTAAACAGATTTGAAGAAAAGCTCCTCTTGTAGCCTTTCTCCCAAACATATTGTAATCTAATTGAATGAAGATATACCCAAGGACAACTTAACCACAAATCATAGGATATTTGATAATAGACTACTTCAAATCAACTATCATTCTATTTCATTAGTTCATGCATTAATTACTTCTTATCAAGTTGATTTAAGTAAGAAGAGCTCAGCTCTCATCCAATTCAAATCAATCAATAATGTCTTTCAAAGAAAGTTGGTTGGTAGAAGGAATCTTGTTAGCCATCCCCCATGCCATCCAAAGCAATGCCTTGATCACTATGGGAGAATCCTAACAAGATAAAATTCAGCCACATTGAGACATACCAAGTATATTTATGTTCTTACATAAATGGGTCCCATATGTATAGCACTACATTACCAAACCATTGAGTATAGCAACTTGTCTGTTCAATATTGAAAAGGCCAGGAACTGTGATTCTAGCAAAATCATATTCTGAGTCATTATCTTATTGGCTAATTGTTTTACCTAGCATTCTCAAAGTCTTTGTCTGAAAATAAAGGGAGGATGCAACTACAGATGACAACATGTAGTTGTTTAAGGAAAAATGATGTAGATGGGGAAGTTAGTTGGCATGCTTAACTTGTCAAATCCCCCATATTAGCTGTCAATCTTCGTGTCACTTTTAAATGACCCAATACAAGACTTAAGGTTATCCATCCATCTAATTCTATCATTTTTTCCATAAATTTTTTTATTAATCCTTAGTTGTATGTATATTACTACATAATTTACTAAATATGATATTTAAAATAAATTTTTTCTTCTCATATAACAATTTAATATTTGTATTTATACCCCTCTATTTTGTATAATCGTTACAATTGTACCTCTGACGCTAAAATCGTTAACTTTTATTATTTATTTTTATTAAATGACTAAAGTAATCTTCTATAAAACAAAAATATTTTGCATTTATGCTCCTATTTTATATTATAAGTTCATTTAAATCCTTATTTTATTATATTTATTATATATATACTTTAAGTCATTGATATTAATTTGCTTAATTAATAAATTTTCATTGAAATTCCACTTATACCCATTGTAATTTGGCTATTAAATTTTTTTTCATCTTATAAAAGGTTAACTTAGTCATTTAATAAAAATAAATAGCAAAAGTTAATGGAATTTGACATTAGGATACATCTGCAACAATTATGCTAAATAGAAGGGTATAGATATAAATACTAGAAATAAGAGGATATAGATACAAATATATCATAATGTAGAGGTATAAATACAAAAAGCCCCAAAAAATTATAAATTGAATAATCACGTAACAATCGCTATAATTGAGTGTTTTTTTGTCATAAGAAGAATATTTGGATTTGATTTGTAATTTTCCTCAAAATTTTCTGAAAGGAAAAAGGTATGACCCACGCAGACTTACAAAACGGAAGAAAAAACAAAGAGGTGTTTGTCGCCATCGAAAGTTACCGGAAAGAAAAGGAAGAATTGACGGGGTGAAATAGATTGCCACCTGTCAAAGCTGACACTCTGTGGGCCCAATTAAGAGCCTACAGGATCGTAGGAACGGGATACGTGACGTTCCATGTCGATTGACTCGGAATGAACACGCATAGGTGTGGGCCCCAGATCATACTAGTCCACATCGTCGACGAGGCCCAGGTCCAGACTTTTGGTGATGTGGACGTGCCACCCTCCTCCACAACCGTACGGAAAGACGGAGACAGGGGCAGCACTTCCAGTTGGCGTGGGCCTTCATTTTGCGGCGATTCCGGTCAGGCCTCCACGTCCACAAAGGGATCCTTCTTACCCAGAAGAGAAACTAACATGAAAGTACAATATAGTTTAAAAATGGGAAAATTAACTTTTAGTGACACTTTTCAAAATAATTAAGATTTAGTCAACAAAGTTTTGAATTTTAATATTTAATGAACCTTTATCAAAATAATTAACTTTTAGTAATATTTTGCTATTATGAACAAATTCTTTCAAAAATGCTTTTATACCACTCACTCCCAAGACTTGTACAAGCAATAAAGTGACTTGTACAAGCTATTTGGATGAGTGATGTAAGGCCATTTTTGGAATCGTTGATTTGTAACAGTGAAATATCACTAAAAATTAATTTTCCCTTAAAAATAGTGTTCCTTTATAAAATACTTAGCTAGGTGCACATGAACTATATTACAACTGAGAAGGAATGTAGAGGGAACAGTTACAAAACTTCTTATGTTTTGAACGAAGGAAATTAAGTTGTTATAACAATTAAACCGATTTTATTAATGAATCTTAACAATATGAAGAAGGGTTTTTTTTGGGAAGTTGCATATTGCATTTGGCGCACGTCCCAAGGGGCCTTCTCGTGTTATATATACTAATATAGATTTTAAAAGCCCTTAAATCAGTTGTTACAAGTTTTTGAACTACGTTAATAATTTTTATGTAGTTAAGAGCACGATGGCCTACTGATAGTAAAATAACATTTATTTCAATATTTTTAAAAAGTATCACTATTTTTAAATCATTAAGAATTGGTAGATTAAATATAAATTATTTTATAAAAAATTTAGAATTTACCCTTTTATATTTTTATCTGCCCTTCAGAAAGCGAAGCGCTAGATTCTAACTATACTTTCAATTTCCGCCCATAAAAGTCCTTTTTATGCCCAAGTTTGATTTCAACAGCTCCCTTGCTCATTTAAAATATGACCTTTTTTTTTTTACTTTTTGTTAAAATAACTGTTTGGATCAATACTTCAAGTATCATTTCATAATATTTATTTATTTTATTAAATTCAAATGCAAGCCTGTAAAAGGTGTTAATCCGACGTTATTATTATTATTTTTTTTTTTTAGAACTTAGGGTATCTTGACCCGTTTACACTCAACCGACTAATCCCTGAAGGTCTATGCAAGATCGTTCAACCCACATAACCTGGGTAATTAGTCTAAAGCCTATAGACCTTATACAGGTGGCCCCAGGAGCCCCAAGTCCGGCCGTTGTTAGATTGTCACGTAAGAAACTATTGTCATTCTTTTTCCTTTTTCTCTCTTATCGTTTGAAATCTAAACATTTTTCTTTATTGTCTTTAATTGAAATTTAGGCACCTTTACAAGCTTGCCCATGTGGGATTTAAATCCTTTGCAGTTCAACTCTTTCACCTGACTCAATATTATCAAACAAAACAGAGAGAGAGAGAGAGTTTCTAATTTATGATGGAAAGTGTGACGTTTGTAAGATAACATTTGTAAAATTAATGACGAAAATGATCGGTACCAATGTTTAGTATTCAAATTATGTGGGAGACGATTACATACGTAACATATTGTTTTCGTTTTCTTCATTTTTCTCAAAGAACAAGGCCATAAAAGAGCAATATATGGATGGTCAAGCCTAGAAATGGACAATGCCGGGGCCAAGCGACCGAAAGATGCATCGACAGCCCCATCACGAAGACTTTTTTAGGGTTTAGTCCGCGCCGCGTTTCATGTCGACGGAACCAGACAGGAGGATCAGATCAGGCCATGTGAGTGGAAAGGAGGGGCCGCCTCAGCCTCAGGCAGTACTAGTGGCTCAGGGAAGAAGGTCGGGCCATCATTTCATGACACTCAAACATCACCAACACTGCTGCCACGTTCTAATGTCTTTCTTCCAAGAAATCCTTCAGGTTATATATGGCTAGGTTTCAACCAATTGGAGCATGAAAGGCCAGATGACTTTAGAAGAACACCCTTTTGAACGAAACTGACAGGCCTTTTTCCCTGTCCCTTTGCCTGTCACTCCATACATAGCCTTTTAGTTTGTTAGCATGAAGACAAGTTTACTCAAAACCAGGTCTCTGGTGTGATCACTGCAAACCTGCACGAACAAAGTTGGCCGACATTTTACTTTCAATCAGAGAGTCTGCAGGGTTTGACTCACCATTACAGTCTTCTTCGTCATCTTTCTCTCATCCACAAGTATTTTCTTCACCATCCATAAATAAGGACTAGTTTCTTCAAAACCTATGCAGACTAGCCGAAATAGTTCGATTCTCCTTGTCCCTTGTACGAATACCCTCTTGAAATTACTATTCATGTACCAATAATGCCTGAAGAATTTCAAAAGCATGTCTGCCCAAAGTCATGGAAGGGATGTGATCCAAAGAAGTACATTGTCTAAATTAACCAAGACTAGCTTAGATTTGTTTATTGTTACGTGGCTAACCGTTGCTCCAAAAGCCCCAAGGCTTATAGAAACTTCATGATCAATTAAGCACTTAATATCCAAGACCGTAATATTCCATCACGCTTCCATAACCTACATTCATGGCGGCCCACTTCATCGACACTTACCTGGTGGTAGCCCACTTCATTGACACTTACCTGGTGGTAGCGCTTTTCCTCTCGACGGGTATTTAATGACTTGGCACCATGCCCATACATAATATCGAAGCATTTGAATTCAACATATAGGTCGCTCCTTTTAGGACTTGAACCCGGGATGTGGTGCTTAGCTTCGATACCATTTGTTACGTGCCTAATTAACCATTGCTCCAAAAGCCCAAGCCTTATGGAGACTTCATCAGTTAAGAACTTAACATCTAGGATTGTAACATTTTCCTTTCACGCTCAAAAAAAATTGCTACTGCTGCTGCTTTTGATGATAACAATACTGTAAACCAAGATTAGCTTAATTAGGTTCGCTCGAGCTCGTTGATGTTGGCGTCACTAGTTTGGGCTTGTTGAACATGTAGCTTAATTCATGAAGAGCTTGTAGAACACTATTCCTACTAAAAGTTCAAGCTGATAATTGGGGTGAACTTTATATATTTACTATATTCCTTAAGAGAGCTTAGGAATCCATGCTTCTTCGATTGTCTAAGGTCACTGGCAGAATCGTCTGGGTCAATCAAATCCTTACATGCATCAGTAATGGGCCACTTAAAAAAGTAATTGTGGTCCAACCCATTTGACACTCTCTTTCCCAAATAAAACCAGTTGAAACAAAAGATGCATGTTTCTGGTCCTTCTCGTCGTTACAGCAGGCTTAAGCCCAAGCTGCAAGGGACTACAACTAGTGGGCTTGTACATTGTTGTGATGTCATATGTGGTAGGATTTCAAAAAGCTTTCGAAATCAGCAGGGAAGAAAACTTAGTGGGCTTAGATCCAAAGGACAAACATATGGACTAAACTTGGGGTCTGTTGTTTCTGTCTTGGCTATGATCCGGGTGCACTTCGGGCTCATGAGCCTCCAATAGAGAATAGGTTGGCCCTGTACTCCCATCTGCCCTCATGATTTCAGAAGCATAGCCTAGTGTAATTGGCATTTAGTTGATAATGAATGACCTCTCAAGTTGGTTCCCTCTACAACCCCAGATGAGAATTAAAGCTTTCATGAATATTGTAGATTGTGAGAAATTTTAACTGTTGTTTTATTTTTATTTTAAGACGTAAAAAGACATGTATGGAGTTAATATAACAAAACTTACATAAAAATAATTAACTATAGACATGATATTTTGATAGAAAGTGACGGAGAGACAAGATTTTTTTCGACCCCACTTCGATGGAAACTTGCTTACGGTGATGATGATTTTCATTACAGGCTTTTGTCTTCATCATAACTAAGTTCTTTTGAATCTTTTTATTAGTCAATGCCTTGATTGACGCTTTGCCTAAATCATAATTAATTCTAAGAACAGCCAAAATCATTGAAGGAATTGATTTAGAATGGTTTTTTAGTTATAATTGTTTAATACTAGGAGAATGCACATGCTATGCGTATAGCAAATTTGAAAGAAATTGAAGGCGTTTTGAGTATTAAAATGTTGGCAGTTAGTTATTAATACATTTGACATTAACAAATGAGTGTATGAGTTAATTGATTAAAAAAATGTGGATAGTGTTTTTAATAATATTTTTTGAAAAATAAATAATAATAATAATAATAATAATAATAAACGGGTTGGCGGATTGACCCGTCGGGTCGGGTGGCATTTTGCCGGCTCTAGGTAATTTGATTCTGTAGAAAAACTTATAATAGTAAGTAAACACTCTTTTAAATATTTTCTAAAAGAATCGCTTATTTTTAATTATTAATTAACTGAAAAAATGATTTTTGATATACGAGATAAAGAGACAAGACTAATATCATTGACCCCACTTTGGCAAGAACTGACTTATGATGATCGGAAATTTTTAATCATTTTAAAAACTGTAACTTAATCATAAATTATTTTGAAAAAGTATAACTAAACCTTAATTTTACCTAGAATAATTTGGAGCCTAGAACCGTCTTTTAATTGACGATTTTAATCAAAACATGACGTATTTACAATTTTTCCATTGAAAAAATAAGAAAGGGAATTGATGATTTTAATCAAAACATGACGTATTTACAAGTTTTCCATTTGAAAGAATAAAAAACGGAAAAACGTTTCTTTTGCAAAAGGAAAAGATGGCCTGCCACAGATAAACAATTTCATATACGAATAGCTGAGATGGTATGCAACAAAAGCATATAAAAGTTTTCTGGAATAGTGTTTTTATTGGCCATGATGATTAAAAAGCTTATTAATAAATGTAAGATCGATCAATTATAGATTTTCTAATCATCAATGACTATAAACCAGGACTTAATCAGCTGTTACATTCTGTTGTCGTTGTTAGAGTTAGATGCTGCCACATAGAGAATCTGACAATTAGTAATTTTAAAGTTGGGTCCAAATCAAAAATTTTGAAACAAAGGCCAAATCAAAAATTTTGAAACAAAGGAAAAACAGCAACATTCAAATGCTCTAGGTCACAACATTTGACTCCAATAACAAAGACTAATGCGTCTAAACATAATAACAGATTTAATCCCCTCGAAACCCCATTGCATTGTAGCCTCTTGTTGCAAGATATTGTGAATGATTCTAATGTAAGATGTTGCCACGTGTAATATCTCACAGTTTGTATTTTTCATGTTAAAATGTCTTTTCACATTGAAAACTGTGAAAAGGCATCAGCCGTGAGATTTTGCACGTGGCAACATCTCACGACACTGTACATGTCTACCGCACAATCCTGCGGCAGACGATTTCAACCCTGTTTGAGTTGCTTGAGACTCATATTTTACCAATTTTAAAACCTTCGAACTTAAGAATCTTTACCACTGGATCCAGCAAGAGAAGTGTTGGCAATAGTACTTTCTCAATAAATTATGATACGTTTGACTCGCCACTTTATTTAGCCCCTAAAAAAATGCGCCGAATAATAGAAATATAAAATTGTCAATTATAACCAATTAACATAATCATTTTCAGAAACGGTTCATCTTCTCATTTTCTAAAAAAGCAATCAATTTTTTCCGTCAAGATAGTCAAGATAATGAAAGAAAGAGAGAGAGAGAATACGGTCATGGCTTACTAGGACATGAAATCGACTCGAGCTCGTTGCCGGTCCAATCTGCTGGTCCAATGGTGAGTGACATGTATACGTCAGTGAATGATGCTGACGTGTACACAGCCTTCACCGTTAGACCAATAAATCTTCCAGTATGGGCTCCAGCTAATATGGTCTCGACTTGCAAGTCACATAACATAACAAAAGTTTTAAGAAAAATATATAAGATTATTATGAAATATAATGTTAGAAATCCGACCTAATTCCTAGAGATCATGAGAAACAAAGAAAACGACAGAAAGAATCAAACAAAAAGAAGACACAAAGATTTTACATGGTTCACCTCAGAATAGGGCTACGTCCACGATCGCTAGTTCTGTTGAATGGTAGAAACTTACAAGGATAAAATAATACAAGGGAAATATAAGCCTAATACAAATAGAAATGCCCCCCTGTGAGCTCATCACAGAGCTCAACCCGCAACAACAGTGGCTTGGTGTCCAGTATGATCAGGCTCCACGCAACTCAACATATAATGTTAGGCATCTCTTGTTTGTTATATATTACTTGCTTTCTTATAATGATAAATGATGATCTATGCCCTTGCATGCCTTTTTTTTTATTGTTATGATGTTATTAGAACCTATGTATCAACAATTTTTAGGCTTATCAAAATGTGGACCAGGTCATTAGATGGTCCCTTCAAACTGCAAGCACAACTTGGGTTGACATAATTGTGATTGATAAACAAGTTTAATTAAAAAATTAGGAATATTATTTTAATATCACACTTGGTCATTGATATTGTATTTAGTGAAAAGAAATTTATACACAAAAGTTATGTTGTGTGATATTAACATTGTGGTAGCAGAGAAAGTTTAAGCCGAAATTGTGCAAATGAATTTACATGGTTTAGCGATGTGCCTATATCAACGAGAGAGAGAAAGAGATATTTTCACTATTCTAAGAAAGAGTATCTTATATCCATACTCTTATTACAAATCTAACTCCAGTATATTAGAGAAATTTACTCATATACCCTTAATATACTGTGGGATGCCTTCTCTATTGGACCTAGATGTAAGTGAGCTATTCTCCAACAGCTTAAAATATTAAAAGGATAGTTATGTCAAAATTTTGGTTATAGCTAGTTAAAACTCCCCTTGGTTTTTGTTAGTGTGTTTAACTACCAATTCAACTAAGGGTGTGTAATTGTATCAGCAATAACTAAAAGCATTGAGTATGTTGTTCCCAAGGGCAAGCATTCGACCCTTGCGAGATGCTCCTTAGGAATAACTATGTTAAGTTTTCTATGATGATTAGCAAGATTTGAAGTAGTGATTGTGTTGGTCAAAGCAATCAACTAATTATTTTCTAGGATCACACAAGGTGGATAAAATATTCTACAATGCTCTATTGCATTGCTTTTTGTTCTAGCGGGAGATGCTGCCATGTGTAGCGTCTCTCGATCAGTGTTTTTAATGATTACAAATGTTTTATATGACACCTATTTGAAAAACACTGACTGTGAGATGTCAAATGATCTATATGGTAGCGTCTCACGGCTACAACAAAAAATAATGAAGTAAAGCATTGCAAAAGATTTCATTATAACACAAGGAACTTGATCAATAGATGTAATGGAACAAATCAAGTATGGCATTCTCATAAAGGTGTTTGTGTTTTTAACATATCTCAATCCGGGTTTGTGTAATTTGTTCAAAAAGAAAATAAGTGATAAGAAAATGTAACAAATTCTCAAAGTAAATAAGTGGTAAGAATGTAATAAATTCTTGAAGTAAGGATAAATCAGGAAAATCTGAAAAATAAGTAGGTAAATTAAGAAGAAAAATGGATGCCTTGGATAGCATAAATTAGTATTTTGTTTTTCTTTTTTCCGTTAGGTTAAACAGGTCATCATAGCACGCACAATGATTGAATAATTTGGCAATTGGCACTTACTTTAATCTTGGAAACACAATTGCAATTCCATGCTTTTATTTATTCGTATGACATTTTTTTATTTCTTTAGTTTTTGTCATGTTCGGCACCCAATCACCTTCCTATGTTCGTTACACCCGCTTGACGCATTTACCTGTCCAATTCATCCACCTTCGAAGATTTATATATTCTAAGGATTCAAATCACCTGCTGGGTGCCCAACACTGCTGGGCATCCAGCAGCCAATGGGACAAGGCCACATCACTGGCAACCCTGACACAAGCCAGGGCTGCCGGTGATGTGGCCTGTCTTTTGGATTCCAATTGGATTCCAGCAGGGGATGTGAATCCTATTCTAAAGCAAATTTCGTACACTACACCCTTGTGGACCCCACATGTCATGTATTTTTATTAACAAATTTTTTAATTGGTGGTAGGGTTACTTAACGGGCTGCCCCGACACGGCACAGCACGGGCACAATTAGCCCGTGCCTGGTGGGCCGCGGGAGGCGAGCCGTGCCTGGTCTGTCATCGAAAACCTAGGCACGGCCCAACCCATGGCAAAACCCATGGCATGGCTAAGGCTGGGTTGTGCCTGGCCGACAGGTCTAGGGTATTTTTCTGCAAAAAAAAAAAATGGAGAAAATGGAAAAAAAATATTAAAAAAAACATAAAAAATTCTGAAATGCAGTTAAATCAACCCCGCAAATCATGACAGTCAAAAGGCTGGACTAGCATACAAAAACCCTAAAACGGAACAAACAGATTGAATGTCATGGTTTTTTTTTGTCGAGCCTTTTCAAGGAGGTTCTTCAAAGCATGGTAAACAGTTCTTTTTTCATTTCTATATCTTGAATCATGCCGAAACAAAGAGTTGTAAAGGTGTTACTTGCGTCAAGTACTGCATAACTATCTAAACAATAATCGATGCAAGTAACACCTTGCAACTCCTATGTAGACGTGAAGAGACAGAAATGAAGAAAGAAAAAAAAGTTCATTAGCAAAATCATTGAACACGACTCTAAAAAGAAAATGAAGAAATTAAAAAAAAAAATTTCATAACTTTCTTAAAGTCCTATTAAGAGATTTGCCAATAGTCGGCCTAGGGACACCCCTATGTGAGCATTTTGCCGAGTCTACCAACCATTGGGCAAATCTCTAAACATGAGCCTAAAAAAGAAGAAGAGAAGAGAAAAGGTGTAGTTTGGAGTGGGAAGGGTTAGACCTATTTATAAGAAACCAAAAGTGGTTTTTACAATCTCTACCCTCAAATATGACTGTTGGAAGGGTAGAAATGGTCATTACAAATGTACCTTCATAATATGGCTGTTGGGGGGGTAATATTGTAAAAAAATGACAAAAAATCACTTTTTAGGGGGGGGGGGGGGGGGGGGGGGGGGGGGAGGGCTAGCTGTTTTTGCATGCCTGCCGTCGGGCCGTGCAATGCCGGGCTACTAACGGGCCAGGCCAGGTACGAGGCACGACCTGATAAGCAACACTAACGAGTGGGATCCACAAGATTTGCATAGAAAGGGTGTGAGATCATCTACTGCTTCATCCTGTACCATCTCAAGGCTAGTGCTTTTTGTGTTAAAATGTAAAAATATTTTTACAATTAAAAAATACTAGCTATATGCTGCATGTGATAGTATCTTGCACAAACTGCAACGTCTGTTATAGGACAGAAGTAACCATCAAACAATGTCATCCAGCAAAGAGGGTGTGCGGTCCTAGATTTGGGAGCTGAAAAATCGGTAGCAAATTATGCAATTCAAGTGAGACGTTGGTGCAATTTAATTAACATCTTGCGGCTTGAGTCTTTATGCAGAATCTCATTTAAACTAGTCATTTTAAACCGAAACTTGCTGTTGAGACAGAGATACAACCCATCCACCTTGTCATCTTTGTCTTTACATCAGCCTTCCAAATTATTGTTTTGTCTAACAATGACACTTGTTTAAATATTCCCACATAGAAATCAAATTTTAATGGGAAAGAAAAGAATAAAAAGACGAAAACACATGCGCATGCATATCCGTTTCTTATAGACTGAATCAAATTAATTGAGAATTTAAACAAAATTAAATTACTTCATATTTAAAACCGATTTTATCTAATATTAAATTTTGGGCTGAACTTAGATCAAGCGATGAGAAGAACCATCCAGCTTGTGATTTATCCAAAACGTAGCATACGCTTTATTTAGGAATATTAAATAGATGCAACCATATTTTCAGGTGATTGGTTCCAACACATAAAAAAATAATAAAAAATAAAAAAATGGCCTTGCCTGTAGCTGTAATTGCCCCGTAGCATCGTGGAATAACCATGGCATCGTTCCTTGCGTTCACCCGAAGAAAAAGTACGAGAGTGGAGAGGTAACAAGTCTTCTTTTAGTTATGGCCTTGCAGATATATTTGCCACGTGGCAAATATATTTGGCTTGAAAGATAGGACAAGGGGAAAGTCAAGTGGTTTTATCAAGTTTGAAATTTACGTGATACCAGACTCGGTTAAAGCTGGTGGGCGTTACGCGTTAAATCAATCTCCTTCCTATGGAAGGTTTGGTTATAGACTTATAGGCTCGTCGACGCGTCACTCCAGATAAAATATGCCTGATGAGACTTGATCGCTTAGACCATAGGGTGTGGCACCATCTAATTCTAGTGTGACTGAGCAGTGAATCTTAGCTAAAATTAAAATAAAAAATAAACTAAGATTTTGTGCCGCTGTCGCCCAAATTTCAATCTTTCTAGACTTTTTACTGTGTCTCCCGCCGCTGAGAGCTTAAAGGCTAAAAACTCAGTCTTAGCTTTGTTCATGGCAGACCCCACCTTCCAACCTTTCTCCTGCTAATTCCAGCTTTTTCTCTCTCTAGACTTCTTCTCTTATCTTATTTCTAAATCCAAAACCATTAGTCCCTTTAAGATCAAGTAACACTAACAAATCCTCTCTCTCTCTCTCTCTCTCTCTCTCTCTCTCTCTGTAGAGTCTGGACCCCAGAAAAAAGCTGGGAACAAACCAAAAAGGAAAAGGGGAACAAGGCCTTGATTTTGGTTTAGTTGTTCGAACATGGCCAATCTCCTCAGAGATAGAGCTCTTGGGGAATCAAGGAGAGACATGGCGAGCAACGGTTCGCGATTGACGGATCCCGATCTGCCATCCCCGTTTGGCGAATTGCTCGGCGACTTAACGGATTCGGAGCTACGTGAGACCGCTTACGAGATCTTCGTCGCCGCTTGTCGGACTTCCACTGGGAAGCCATTGACTTATATTCCTCAGTCGGAGAGGAGTGAGAGGTCGCCATCCTTTTCTTCTTCCCCGTCTTCGAATTCTCCTTCTTTGCAGAGATCACTGACTTCGACGGCTGCTAGTAAGGTTAAGAAGGCTTTGGGAATGAAATCTTTGAAGAAGAATCCCGGGAAGGAGACTAGTCCTTCCAGGTCTAAGAAGCCCGTCACTATTGGGGAGCTCATGAGGTTTCAAATGAGGGTTTCGGAGCAGACCGATTCCAGGATTCGAAGGGCTTTGTTGAGGATTGCTGCTGGCCAGGTCTGCTCAATTAGGGCTTCCATATTGTTCTTTTGCTTGTGGAATGAAAAGGAATTTTCATAAATAATTTCAGTTATGCTTATTTAATTTTTCTGTTATTATTATTATTATTTTTAACTTTTCTGTGTCTTCTGCTGTTGGTGGTACTCGATCATGGATCATGATAGGTGTTCTTAATGTGTAATTTTTTTTAATTTATATTTTTAGTCGTTTTGTCTGGTGACAATTTTCTGGTTTTTTATTGCTTTGCTTTTCTATTTTTTTTTTCTGGTAATGTGTAATGAATTATGGGTTATGAGGATTGTAATTAATGGCTTGCTTTGAGGATGGTTTTCTGTAAATGTATTAGAGATTTCTTAGTGCTATTTTTATACTTTTTTCAAAAATTTCAGAATGTAAATTGATTTTTTTCTACGTAGTGTAAATGATTCATTGGGTATTATAATTATATATTTATGGCAGGTTAATCACAATTTCCACCTTTTCATGTGTTTTGAATAAGAGGAAGAAGAAAATGGAACCAGACCATTCATGGGTTTCTATATTTTATTCTAGTTGATCGTTTTATTTGTTTGTCTGCTTGTCACAGCTTGGAAGACGTGTTGAGTCAATGGTTCTTCCACTAGAGTTACTGCAACAGTTCAAGTATTCGGATTTTCCTGATCAGCAAGAATATGATGCCTGGCAGAAGAGAAATTTGAAAGTCCTCGAGGCGGGACTCCTCCTACATCCTCACCTGCCACTTGCTAAGTCAGATACCACTTCACAAAGGCTTCGGCAAATTATTCGCGGGGCTTTAGAGAGACCCATAGAAACTGGAAAGAACAGTGAATCAATGCAAGTTCTACGTAGTGCTGTAACGTCTCTTGCTTGCAGATCATTTGATGGTTCCATTGCAGAGGCATGCCACTGGGCCGATGGATTTCCATTAAACCTCCGACTCTATCAGATGCTTCTGGAAGCTTGTTTTGATGTTAATGAAGAAACATCGATTATTGAGGAGGTTGATGAGGCTATAGAACTTATGAAGAAGACATGGGTGATGCTTGGGATGAATCAGATGTTCCATAATCTGTGCTTTTCATGGGTTTTATTTAACCGTTATGTAGTAACTGGACAAGTGGAGAATGACTTGCTATATGCTGCTGATAACCAGTTAGCTGAAGTGGCAAAAGATGCAAAGACAACAAAAGATCCTCTTTATTCCAAGATCTTGAGTTCTACGTTGACATCAATCTTGGGTTGGGCAGAAAAAAGGCTCCTTGCTTACCATGATACCTTTCATTCCGGAAATCTTGATTCAATGCAGAGCATTGTTTCTCTAGGTGTATCTGCAGCCAAGATATTAGTTGAAGATATATCTCATGAGTATCGTAGGAAAAGGAAAGAAGAAGTGGATGTGGCTCGCAATAGAATTGACACTTACATTAGGTCGTCTCTCCGCACTGCTTTTGCTCAGGCAAGTTCTCACCATTTGATGCACTATCATACTTGGTAAGAAGTGGCATAATATGAAGACACTGATGTTTAACATCTTTGATGACAATAGTGTACATAGTAGATCATTATACCAGAAACTCAAACTTAGAAAATATATAAATAAATCCTTACCGTAGGATTCCCATGTCTAATGTATATTTGATATGCATGTAGCTAATTGGTGCAAGATGTTGATTACAAGTGCATGCATCAGATGACTATAGATGTATGATCTAATTTTTGGCCTAGCTGAGAAGTGCATGGTAACCTAACTTATCAGGGGGTTTTGTGGGGTACATAATATAATTTAAAAGATTGTTTTTAGGACACCTAATGACTATATAAAATTTAAGAAATTTTATGGGGACCATAGCAACCACCCACCAACACCCAACCCCCCGCCCCCAAACACCACCACCAAAACCAAAAAAAGGGTCTCTGCCACTGGTTACATGTCATCCAACTTAATTTGAAATGGGAATCAAGAAATGAATTAAATTAAATATTTAACTAAAAATGGATTGGTGGGGTTGACCTGTTTGTGAATGGGTGGTTTGCATTTCATGATGTCCCAACCTGTCAGTAAATGTGGTTGAACTTGACGCAACCTACTTAAGCTTGAACCTATTTACATCCTGCTTGAACCCCGTTGCAACCAACCTGTTTCTAGATCTACTTGTGTAACCTGTAGGCACTGAGGATGATGAACCATGGATCAGCTATGACATATTTACTTTATTTTGCTAAAGCATACTGTGATTTTTTACAGAGCAACTTCAGCATTGGATTTTTTACCCAAGAATCTGTGTGTTTTTTCTTATGATAGAGAATGGAGAAGGCAGACTCAAGTAGGCGGTTATCTAAAAATCAGCCTAATGCTCTACCTGTCCTTTCCATCCTTGCAAAAGACATTGGTGAATTGGCAGCTAGTGAAAAGGAGGTATTCAGTCCAATACTGAAGAAATGGCATCCTCTTGCAGCAGGTGTAGCTGTGGCCACGCTCCATTCTTGCTATGGGAATGAGCTGAAGCAATTTATTTCCGGCATCACAGAATTAACACCAGATGCTGTACAAGTTTTGAGAGCTGCAGACAAGTTGGAGAAAGATCTTGTACAGATTGCAGTTGAAGACTCAGTGGACAGTGAGGATGGTGGGAAGGCAATAATTCGCGAGATGCCTCCTTACGAAGCTGAAATTGCAGTGGCTAATCTGGTGAAAGTGTGGATTAAAACCAGAGTTGACACAATGAAGGAATGGGTTGACAGGAATCTGCAACAAGAGGTATCGAATGATGGTCTCATGGCTCCTTATTCCTGATTTAATTTTTAGTTCATCCAAACACAAAATGTTATTTATTTCCAAAAGTTAACCCAGCATCCACCCTAATGCTCGCCGAAACCACGAAGAGAATAAAGGATAAAAAGAGATATTGTTTCAGTTGTTGGAAACTGAAATATACAGGCGGAGTATTATCAACAAAAAAAAAAAGAAAGAAATATACAGGCATACCGTAACATTACATCTGTTTTCTATTTATATATCAACCATAAGCATAAGCAAAAAATTATATAATATGAATGACTCATTACTCTCTTGGTTGCTAAGTTATGTTCACTGTAGTACAACAAAGATGCATATGCATTTTTTTCCCTTACTTTTACTTGTTTGGACTCATTTGGAAATTTTTCCCAAAATTAAAAAAAAAAAGAAAAAGAAATGACATCAATCTGACCAGATATGTAAGTGGATAGAAAAATTTGTAATGGCGGATAAATATAGGCAACACACATCTGCAACGAACAGCAAAACATAAATGTATAATAGGTTATTACTGCCTTTCTCAAGCATTTGTTTCAGTTTTTTTCATTAAGTTTTTATTCTTTGTTTTATTACTACCATTATTATTATAGCTAGTTATTTTTATTCTGTTGTATAATTGTTTGCAAGAAGTTTAAGAATAGTGCAAAATGGAAAATAGATAAAGCAGCAAATAAAAAAGTGGATGAATGTACAGAGAATATGTGAGCAAACTGATAAATTAGAGAACATGCATGGAGAAAATGCCTCAGAACATAATTGATAGTGCAGGCAATTGGTCGCTTTTTTCTTTTTCTGGAGGTTAATTTGGACTGATTATGTTACACAAGGATTTTTCTCAAAATGAATGGTCATAGGTAAGCTCAGGGTTGAGGGAGTAGCTGGGTTACTTGGAAGCATCTAGTGTCTAAAAAGAGTTCATATTTCTATTTAGTAAACATTCATGTTCCTTTATATATTAAGATTTCAATATTAATGATTATGCATTTACAGGTAGAAGCTTCTACAAATTGGGTAAATCTGAGAGAATTGTAAAATTTGTGAAACAAAGTACTGTTTGATTGAGCTTTTAGGGCCTAGTACTGAACCTAACGACATAAAATAAGTTAAAAAATTTTTGTTGTTGTCTTTGTAAAAGATATAATAATGAAAATAATCCAATTCTTACAAACTATTATATCTCTGCCAGCTATAATGGTACAGGAAATAACAAGGACTGACAAAGGTAAGGAAAATTCCAAATTAAAGCAGAGAGAGAAAACCAACATACACTTGAATTAGCAATACTTACAACTTACTAGAGGACCCATACGATGATTGTAAATAGAAGAAAATGTTGAAGTAGAAGAAACAGTTTGAGGGAGCATGCATGTTCAAGTTTCCTCTTTTTAGAGTGCTTAAATCTCTCTGGCTATTGAGTGATCTCTCTTTTTCAAAATGAGTCCTTTCTTTATTTATGTCAAAATCTATTGTCCGGAACTTAAATAACCGTGTGAGAGTCCTTGCCTCGGAAAATTGGCTGATGTATTACTGTTGTAATGGGTTTGAACCTAGAAACTGACGGATTCCCATAAATTAGATCATGTTTATCAACACTCAACTTGTCTTATTTCTTTAGCCACTTGGTTTCACCATCTTGCTGATTTTGGGAAGGGGGATTCTCTTAGGTGGACCCAGATTATAGGTGCCCCCTTTATCTATTTATTTTTTTTGGATATCATCAAAATTTCCCCCCTTGTTTTTCTTTTCCTCATTTGGGAAAGTTTAGGAATGTCAACAGTACATTTTTCTACAGTTAGTTGAAATTGAGTATGATGTTTTTATGAATGATCCAATGTTGTACAGATGAAACATCATGCATACATAATTCTGGAATGAATCGGCATTCATTCTCCAATGTGATGGGAACTGGCTGATGATGATGATCGGACATTCTACTAGAAATTGTTTTTTTTTCTTTTGCATTTTCTCAGAAGCTTTATCCTGCACCAAGGATCTAATATCTTACTATCATATTGAATTCATTACAAGCTTACATGGAATAACCTTGCCAACCATGTTTTTACAGATATGGAATCCACGAGCAACTAAGGATCACTTTGCTCCCTCAGCCACTGAAGCCTTACGAATGATAGATGAGACAGTGGAGGCATTCTTTCAGCTTCCGATACCAATGCATCCAGTTTTGTTGCCTGACCTTATTGGTGGCCTCGATAGATGTCTTCAGCATTATGTAACCAAAGCAAAATCTGGATGTGGTACATGCTTTGTAGAGACGAAAATTTTGCACATGAATTTCAGGATATTTATCTGTTTTTTAACTATCACCTTTTTCTGTGTAGGATCACCAAGTAATTTTGTTCCCCACTTGCCTCCATTAACCAGATGTACAACAGGATCAAAGTTTCAGTGGAAGAAGAAAGAAAAGCCACAAATCTCTCAGAGAAAGAAGTCTCAGGTTGGAACAATGAATGGGGACAGCTCTTTTGGGATTCCTCAGCTTTGTGTTCGCATAAATACTTTACAGCACATCCGGATGGAATTGGAGGTTTTAGAGAAGCGGATGATCACCTATCTAAGGAATTCTGAATCTGCTCATGCTGACGACATTGCAAATGGCTTGGGGAAAAAGTTTGAGCTCACAGCAGCTACTTGTGTGGAGGGAATGCAACAACTCTGTGAGGCGACAGCATACAAGGTTGTTTTCCATGACTTAAGTCATGTTTTTTGGGATGGTTTGTATGTTGGGGAACCATCTTCCTCGAGGATTGAGCCTCTGATTGAGGGGCTTGAGAAAAACCTGGAGGTCATAGCAGAAACCGTGCATAACAGAGTGCGTACACGTGTGATTACTGACATAATGAGAGCGTCCTTTGATGGTTTTTTGATGGTGTTGCTTGCTGGAGGTCCATCCCGTGCTTTTTCACGACAAGATTCTCAAATAATAGAAGATGATTTCAAATCCCTTAAGGATCTGTACTGGTCCAATGGGGATGGGTTACCAGCTGAAATTATTGATAAATTTTCAACTACAATTAGAGATGTCCTTCCCCTCTTCCGAACCGATACAGAGGCCCTCATTGAGCGGTTCAGACGTATGATTCTGGAGAGTTATGGCTCTTCCGCAAAGTCCAAACTTCCATTTCCTCCATCTTCAGGGCAGTGGGATCCAATGGAACCAAGCACAGTCCTGCGTGTTTTGTGTTATCGGAATGATGAAGCTGCTACAAAATTCCTTAAGAAGAATTACAACTTGCCTAAGAAATTGTGATAGCTTTGGATTCTGGAGAATGGCAACTGTGGTTGCCAATTCTTCTGCAAGGAAATTTCTGCCAGGATGGGAAGCTCTTCATGTTTTGCACTGAGAGAAAGCAGGTGACTGCATTTACTTGAAGGGAAAAAAAAAACATAACTGTTATTGTATAGTATATTTTGGACTGCTCTCGGGTTACAGGTCTTCGCAACCATTTTCTGGGACAAGGGTCTGGTGAACCACATGGCATTGGCCTACTTAATGGACAAAGGAGAAAAAGACCTGAGAGGCAGACGAACATTTATTATCATTCTTTCACATCATCTGAAGATTTGCTAGTTCCCTGAAACTGTATTTTGTCACAAGCCTACAGTGTTACAGAAGCATTACTTGACTACTGGGTCAGGTTATTTGTCATCTTTTCTCTTTTTCTTATCTATTTCTTCTGTTTTTGATAATACTAGTATATGTCATGGTATGGAAAATGATAAGATGCAGGGTCAGGTGGAAGGTTTGGTTAGTGTTCTGTTAATTTAAATTAAATAGCTATATGTGGTGATTGTCAGGGTTTAAATTAAATAGCTATTTGGGTGGTTCTTTGTTTCTGTCATGTACAATGAGGTAGTCCATGCATTGATTATACTTTGCAGTAGTTATGTGTATTCAGAAACCTCACTTTATGGTTTTGCAGGACATTCATTGTGTTTTTCATCAGTTGTTTCAGTGGAACGTTGTGGATTGTAAGTAAATTCCTTCTTCAAAATTTGAGACCAATTTTGCTATCAGCCCAAGGGTGGCTAATAGCATATCCTGTCACTGTAGTAGGGATACCATGTTGATTTCAAAGACTACTGGCCTCAAGTGCCAAGGCCTTTCAATTAATCGTTGAGAACACCATTCACTATTTACGGCTGCCTTGTCAACAAAAATGTAGAAGCATGCGGCCAGAGATAACTGGCTAGTGAATAATCTTCTTTATTTTGTCGTGGATCCTTTGGAAGAAGTTGCGTCTAGCAACATACGTTGGATTTGGAAGGTGATCTCATGTTAATCGAAGAATTTGGCTGAGATGGCTCATGAAAGCTCTTCTGGAATTCGAAAAATTTGAGTTTTTTTAGCACTGATTAAGCCTCCGTTTGGTAACACTTTTGCTTTTTTGTTTAGCACCGACTAAGGCTTTGTTTGATAACGCTTTTGCTTTCTTTCTTTCAAAAGCAAGAAAACAAAAAAGTAATTTTTTGTTTTTCAGAAGATCTTTTGTTGAAGCAAAGATGTTTGGTAAATTTTTGTTTTGCTGTTAAGGAACAAAAAAGCATGTTTAGTAACTATAGCAGCATATAAATTGTTTTTATGCTATCATATAAAAATAATGTAAACAGTTGATGCATTCTATTTAAAAATATAGTTGACGTATATTGTAACTGGTTGAGCAATAATCGGGTCGTTTTAAGTTGAATTTGTTTATTGGTGGGTTGGGAAAACCAAACCCAACTTGCCAATAATTGGGTTCAACCTTCCAACACGATTAAATTTTTTTTTTTTAATTATAAAAAAATACATTAGTAGAAAATAATATGAATTAGTAATACAATTTAAGGTTAAACAATTCATTATCAGGTTAAACGGGTTATTATCGAATTAAACGAGTCATTATCGAGTTAAACGGATTATTATTGGATTAAGCGGGTCATTATCAAGTTAAACGAGTCATTGTCAGGTTAAACAGGCCATTATTGTGTTAAACATGGCATTATCGGGTTGATCGGATTATTATTGGGTTATGTGGGTCATTATTGTATTAAACGGGTCATTATTGTGTTAAATAGATCATTATCAGGCTAGATTCCAATTGACTCGAATACAAATGGATTACTAAATCCCCAACCCAAAATCGACCCAACTATTACACAAGTCAATCCAAACCCATTTATTCGGGTTGGATTGGACATGATAAGTCAATTTTTTTCTAGTCTAGTTTTGTGTCGAAGGTTTTAAAAGCAAGAAAATAAATTTATAATTAAAATGAGAAACAACATTTCTATACTTCTTTTGAAAAGCAATGAAATTATTTTTTTGCTTCTTATAAATTACTTCATGGGTGTATAACCAAACATCACTTTTGCTTTTGAAAGCAATTTTTTTGCTTTTTTGCTCTCTCTCTCTCTCTCTATCTCTAAAATTCAGAGATGGAGCGCGTCATTTCTAACTTAATTAATCAGGATGCAAGCCGCTCACAACGTAATGCGTTATGCTGGCATTATGTTGCGTCGGTCCATCACCAAATCAGACCTTTCCGATCCAAGACGGGGGGCCATCAGTTAAAGTACCTTCTTTAGATTTATCGGAGTCCGCTATAGATTGAAAAATGTCCAACTGTGTAAACCAAGCACACTTTCTCCGACGCAAGCTCTGAAAATGACTTGATCCCATCTCGGATGTCATTTTAAATATAGAACTTGCAATGATGATCCATCGTAATACAAAAGGAAAAATCATTATAAGTTTCATTTTATGTAATAAGAAGTTACTTGTACTAGATGATATGGCAAAAATGACATCAGAAACCTCGACTCATTATGACCTGCATAGAACTGTTAGTCAGATGTGATAATTCCTCGGTCTTGAAGGCCAACGAATTAGAATCAAATCGTTCATTGGCAGGCTCATGAGCTGAGGCCAAGCCCCCGGACAAGCTCATTCCCTAGCTAATAGTGACCACCCAGGCAGGGTCCATCCATAAAATCCTTCGCTGTATGACTTCAATAAATAAGATGATACCTATCGTGAGTACTACTAACGTTTAATATTGGCAGTCAGAGAGTTGAGCACTCCGCCTGAATGGCCCAATGACAGAACCTGTGATTCTTGGACAAAATACAACCTCTAGAGCAAAACCAAAAAATAATGAGCCCCGGTGAACCGGGAAACATCGGCCTCGTTTGTAACATCCCTACCTTCAAGCACTCAATGACAGAACTACCTGAGTTTCACGCATTTGCCAGTCAGCAGACTTGTACGCTTTAGTCAAATATTCATGCAATATTCGTGGTAGATTTTCCTCAAGTTCAAAGATCTGTAAATCGCAATCTTCACCTGACAGAAACACAAAATTGTCTTCTCAAACTGCCCATGAACTCTTCCGACTTGTTCCATGGTAAAGGTTCAAGAAATTTCACTTCAATGATGCACCATTTTAAGGCAGGAAAAGGCAATTTTCATGCAAGAAACGACAAAACACTTTGTCATTTTTAGAAATCCTACTATGAAATGTCAAGACACATGCACATAGATATAGAATAATGAAAACTAACCTGAACATTTGCCTGTATCTGCGTACAAATAATTTATCTTAATGCCAAGGGTTCCTTCTCCTTCCTCTTTTCGAGCTTGTTATTGAGGTGGTTTTTGAACTCTGCCAATAAGACAAAGGATAACATCAGATAATGCAGTGATACTCCCCAGTAATTTGTTGCGGGACTAGCAGGCTAATGGTTTAGCATACCGATTTTGATTTCCTCGTCTTTCCTCGCATCCTGTTCTTTGGAGGTTTTAGTTTATAGATCCGGACCATCCAATGGTGTGTTGTGAAAATCTGAATTTGATTAGGAACCAAAAATATCAGACAGAAACTAAATGTATATTCCATGTACAGTGTGCATGTGTGTATCTATATTCCACATATAGTGTAGTATGCCACTTAGAACCAGGGTTACTGGTTAGCACAACCAATATCAGAATGAGATCCATGGTTGATCTCTCACAAGGAATTAAAGATAAATTCACGAGATTAATGTTGTCAAATGCAAATTGCATTCACTCACTCTGTCGCATATACAATCTGCAACTATGCAGTTGCATCATATCTGACAATTGAAAAATATGTAACTGCATTTATATATTGTCATTGAATTCATATTTTCTTGCAACCCTATAGGACCACGTCTAAGTGTTACATAACCGCTTGTTGGCCTCCCACCCTTTTTCCTGTTAATCCAATCTAAATCTGTCTTCTTCTGGCTTTCTTTCTAATAAACAAATCCAAACCTCAAGAATAAGGTCAAAGTTAGACTCACTTCTCAAATGTTATTTTGACTCACTGCCATGGGAAAAGAAAAATATACGCATAAACAATAATAATGATATGGATAATAAAAAATGGTATGATACAACAATTAAATATTATCTTTAGTCAACTCATGTACTACAAGATACTCTCTAACAGCTAATTAAGGTCTAAAAGATACAATAACACCTTCTCCCCATTAGTTGAGGTAGGGTTTTATGTTTACATGATCCAACCTCAAAATAGACTGGGAAGTCCATTTCGGCCAATTGCATAGAAAAGAAGATTAATATGACAGTGCCCATGACAGCACAGTATTTGGCCTTTATTCTGGAAGTTAGAATTCATAAGTTGTAAGGACACTTCTCAAAGTCTTTATTATAAACCTATGCTGATTATAAGGAGACAATTCTGAACAATATCCCTATGAGCAAGCAGTTCATGAATTTGAATTAATTTAAAAACTGATAAAATAGAAAGAAGAATTTTAGATTTTCTGACCTCCTCAAAATGGGTAAGTTTGAAATATTTTTTTCCAATTTCAGTTCTCCTTACTCTATCAAATCCTTTCCCATCTGTCTCCACAAACCTAAAAACAACAAAAGAAAAAGAGATTACAAAATTCAAATCCAAAAGTAACTTGGACAAATGAATAAACAAGTCAGGAATAGAAGACAACCTATAATATGAGAGTTTGTACATGAGGCAATTCAGCATGGTTGAAGTAGCCTGAGAATCAATCCGGTACTGACCATCTCTCTTTACCACAGCATCACAGCAACAAATTTTAAGAAAATAATTATTTGTCAATATTCCTTCTCAAAGAAAATGTTCCAGGGCAAGTCCACAATACGCAAACTAAGAACACCAATACAATTTATATATTTCTGCAGCTATGTACCTATGGTTAAAAAATAACAAGTATAAATATTACTTGTACTTCTGAAAGACTGCTACAACATTCAGAATACAAGCATATAACACTTAAAGTGGCAGTTTGAATTGGATTAAAACTGGCCAACTTTAACAGTTTTGGACTTATAGGTGGCAGTATTTGGGCAAGCTTTGACAAGATATATTGGACTCTGGCTTCATACTTGTTAAGCATGGATCAATCTTAAGGCAAAGCAAGAGATAGCCTGGCCAGGCCCACTATTCATACACTGTCATATATGTTCACTTTAAGTTGCAGTAAAGTACGAAGTTTTACTTTTCATTAAAAGTATATAATTTTTCATAAGCAACATATCAAATACTTTAATTCTTTGATCAAATATCATGAAAATATAATTTTGACTTGTAAATGTCAGAAAAATAGCGATTTAGGGAGACCTAACATCTTGCCACCATTATTTGGATTGGATTGATTTTTAACTAGGGACTTCTTAACCATGAAGCTGTTCATAACATTGCACCTTGGGCCTCTCTAGCCTATTTCCCTTACTAATTCTTTCTTGCTAAAATGCTGACTCATCCAAAAATAAAATGACCACATGCCAACATTAAGGACTGAAAAACGACAAAGATTACAACAGGACTGAGGATTCAGATAGAAATAAATCATTGGCCAGCTATGTCTTCGGCAAGGTCATCAGCATCAGGATTTAGTGACCTGGAAGCCAAGATACTAGATATTTTGGCAGGGTGGACAAGTGACCAATCTCTTTCAACCACTGAGAAAACTTTCAAAGCACTCCCAATTTCTTTCAGCCCCAGTGAATGACATTGGATGAATCCCCTTCCACTATAATGTCAGATGCTCAGTTACTTGCACTGCTGAAGCACTTAGGGTGATGCAATCCAGCCCCATTAATTCCCCCACCCCAACTGACCAGGAAAAAGTGAGAATGATCTTACATTCATGTTTATCTAGATTAACAAAAGCAAACAAGGTCTGGGTTCCCCAAAAAGCATCCAGCAGACTAGGCTTAAGAACTGATGTATCCTTAAACTACTCTTATTAGACGTCAATAAGAAAATAAATAAAGACAAAGTAATATAATTTTGTTTTAGCATCAAACCCTAGAAATGAATAACTCTCTACATATAATAAGAATTTAAGGTTTTTGTAAGAATTTTCAAAAGTCAATATCTTCCAATCTCTAAATCAGTTTGAAGACAAAAAAGAAATACACTAGAAAACCATGAATGAGACATTTCTAATGATAACCACTTTCAATTAGTTTTGTTTTACAATACAGTATTTTTAATTAAGATATCTACAAATTGAGGACAAGCCTCAGCACAACAGTACGGTTGCTGCATTGCAGCCTAAAGGTTGCAGGTTCAAGTCACAAGAAACAGCCTCCTCGCTTGCCGGGTAAGGCTACTACGTACATCAGACCTCGCCAGACCCTACGCAATGGCAGGAGCCTCGTGCACTAGGCTAGTCCTTTTTATATCCACAAATTAATTTATAACATTATGAGATAAATAGAAAACATCTAACAAATGCACTTGGATTCCATGTGCCCTCTGTTAATATATCATAAAAACTAAATGAATAGTTATATAAAAGCCAGGTGGATATTTTTCAGGTTCCCATTTCTCAATTCGTTAATTACACTGGTGGGTTAGATCTGATCAACAATCTCTTAACACTCACATTCATCTCATTCAGTACCAATTCACTGCTACCCTACCAACCACAAACTATGAAACATAAGTGGCAAGAAGGTTACCAGAATTGAGTACAGGCTAAGGAATGTCCTATCTAAAACCAGCCCAAACACTCCAAAACACACAACCAATGGATAAATTAAGCCACATCCTATTCAGTAACAATCATTATTAAATCATCCATTTCACAAAACAAGAAACAATACAGATCTAATTGTTGCAGTCAACTTACAAGATAATCAGGTTCCTTGATATGAGGAAATACACCGCCTCCAATACGCACCATCCACAGGAACTTGTTGATATCATCACTAGGATAGCCAACAAGACCTGCACATACAGTGTGAATCATAAGAAAAAAATCATATTTAAGAAACAGTGTTGAACACTTAAGAATGCCAACCTAACCTCCAAAGACAACAAGAACATATTTTACATCCAAGGAGTTGAAAATCTCCCAAGCTGCCTTCTCAGGAGAAGACATGGCTGTACCAACAGTCGCAATATGAGTGTTGTTCCAGGTATTATTATCAACAATGACAGTGCGGTTAGCCATAGCCGTGGTTTGGTACCCATAGTCCCACCAAGATGCAACCTGCAAGAAGTGCCTAGTAAGTACCAAAGTCATAACGTTTCTTCATTTGGCTTGTTGTACTAGTAATCAGATTCGTTCGTCTAGGGAGGCATTCCCCTTCTTGAAACAACAATTCACCCTTCAAGAAAGAATACATGCATAAAGCACACTTTGTATTCAAGGGTTTGCATATTGTATGAATGAGAGTGCATATATATTTAGATAGAGGGTCCTCTTCTCATGATTGAGAAACGATATCAAATGCCTACAAGTTTCATGCATGACACAATAACACATCAGGTTTAAGCATCTGCAGTGTGGGGATGTGAGAGAGAGAAACTTTCTCGCATATATAAGATGCTAAACTCACTTGTATGCCCTATATTTATGAAGAAAATGAGGGAAGTCGGTAAAAAGATTAACAGCACCACACTCTCAACCAGTTAAGGATACAGAAGTGAAAATAATAGCTTTATAGAATATGTCCCGTGAAAGAAGAAAAAATACGGGAAGACTCGCCTTATCATCCACTTCAGTATTATGGCGTAACCATCCATAAGCCTCACGAAAATCATCAAAAACATGAAGACCATCATGTGAATACGATGTTAGAACAATAGAAGGAGCCGAATAAGCCTCTGCCGCTGCCCAAACACAATGAACCTACAAGGAGAAATCAGTAACTTCCAGCAGCCAATTTCCAAAAAATTTCTAGAAGATGAGAAGTAAAATGAGAGAAAGCAGACGAACCAAAAGCAATTCTATTAAATTGTAAACCTCTTGAAGAGCAATACAATTGAATCCTATGTTAGAAAACAGCAGGTAAGCGTTCAATTAGAATACAGATTCATCAAAGAATTGGAGGTGACAGAGAGCACATCCAATATTGGAGCCATGGTTCAATATAATTTTGAGATAATTGATTACCATCAAAATAATGGAAAGAAAGCAAGGTAAATTAAGAAATACTTCCAACACAAAAGTAATGCTTATAAACAATACACTTTGCCCATGATTCAGCCTCATAATTGATGCTAAATTACTGTATTGGCCATACAGTAAGAACTATTAAAAGGACTCCACTAACTTTGTGAGTTTCCAAAAATCTTATGATGCAAACAGCAGCAGTTGAAATGCCATCAACAAAACAGGCAAGTATTTCACAAAAACATTATGGCCTCTATTAGTGGTCTCATCCCTACCAGTTAAAATATCCAAGATGGACCAAAAATAAAAGCTTGAGATAAAATTCTCTATTGTTTCTAACAACTCCCCAAACACCAACCTGCCATATACCTTAAAAAAAAAAAATCAGAAACAAAACCATAATAAAAGAAAATAAATTTTGGTTTCATTTTTTTGGGTGGTACTATCATTTAATTTTTGCATTAATTGAGCAATTCGCAAATTTATTATCTTTTATTTTGGGTTGTCTTATCATTTAATTTTTGCATTCACTAATTGAGCAATGGGCTTTCTCAGTAAGAAATCTGGTCAACAAACTTCTTCAAGAATCAAGAGTAGAATCAATTAGTCATTCGATCACCGATTTCAAAGTAAACTCTTCTTTATCATGTTCATAGAACTCCTCACTAGAATTCAGAACTTACATTCTCTATTGCAATACATTATTCTGCTGAAAGGACTTTAATCTCTTAAAGATGGCAAAGTTAAGAAATATTAACTTAGTTGTAACATTCTTTTGCAATTGAGCATAAACAGAAAGAAAAAAAAAAGCATATATCCATCTGCACACAGTAAAACTAACAAATAGATAACGAAAAGATCTCTGCAAAGATATCACACACTTTGGGGCACATGCTGTTGAGATCATGAAAAATACAGAAAATGTCCATACCACATAAAAGGCACCCAACAAAACAAGTAGGAAAATAGCAACGATAGATGCCTCCATGGGTAAAACCAGAAGCCTCTTCTCAATTTGGGACTTAACAGAAACTTTTTCCACATGTTCCTTTTCTTTCTTCCTGGACTTTTTTGAGTGCCTTTCCTTTAAATTGTCTTCAGCTTTATCGGTGGAGGAATGTTTATCAGCCTTTGTTACATCAGTCTGAATTGTGGCATTTCCAGAAGTGGTATCCCCTACCTTAAAGTTCAACACCAAAAACCATTATATTCGATCAAACATTGAACTTCGATTTAACCATCAAATGTAGGTATATGTATATGCATAAGTGGAAAGGGGGAAACATACACCAGAATGGGAATTTCCTAGAACATCAGGCAACTGAAATTTGATGGATCGTGTAAGAACATCAAAAGCTTCAGAAAGAGCAATTCCAGACAATATGCATGCTGCTGGAGCCAGCACAAGCATGAGGCGCACCTATGAAACAAAACAAAACAATGCCAGTAAGGATGTTACAAACTAAGAAGAAAGAAGGCCAGGAGAGTTGACTGGCTCAACGATCACCTTACCATCACTCCTGAGAAATATACTGAGGTTACAATGTAAAGGATCACAAAGGAGCTTGCATCTGATAGTGGTAGAAAGCATGCCTGCCAGCAGACCATCAAAGGTAAGCAAACAAGAAAAGAGTCACCAAAATTAAAATTTATTTGGAGTATGACGATTAACTATGAGAAGTATTTATACTTACAATGATGCCAGCTGGAACCAAGAATGCCAAAACATTTATGTCCATAAAGTAAGACGGCCAGGTTGGTGGTTGATGTTCACTAACACTAGCAATAATAGGAATGTATTTGCTTGCATAGGTACTGCCACATCACCATAGGAATAATATCAGAATCCTTGTTCGACAAAACTAGTCATGGAGCAAACTATTAACGAGCCCTCAATCACTACAAATTTTTTCAAGGTTTTGAAAAAAGGAACGGCAAAAAGCAGTTCAAGGTATCCTTGTTAAATGTTGAAGTTATAAAATTTTAAAAGGTTGGCCTTATGTCAAAGCTGTTCCCAAGAACTTTATATCATGCAAGAATACTTTTTACATTGATCTAATAAGGTTCACCTCACCGGTTTTGGTTCCATTTAATTAAAAGCCTTGCATGACATTTCACCAGAATTTCACAAGCAAGCCACTCGTGCCTCCACCTTTTTTTGTCACAACATGCCGAAAATATAATAAATTAAGAAAATTCAAAATCTAAAAGGCTTATTAAAATTACAAAATATTAATATTTTTATGAAATAAACAAACAATTATAAATTTAAGTAAGCATATTTTTATTTGTTGACCTTAGAAATATAAATATTTTTATAACATATATAATGTGCGTGTGTATTTATTCTATATATAATATATGATATTTATTAAATATTTATATTTATATTTGTACTAGTAATTGTGAACGTGTTTTGCACATTGAGAATGATTATCATAGTTTGTGATTTTTTAGAAAAATATTTTCAATATTAGATCAAAAGACTAATGTTATATTTAAAATATTTTATTTTTTTGAATTATTTTGAAAATATCAGCTACAAATACAACTCAAATAAAAAAATTTATTTCAAATATATGTTTAAAATTTATTTAAAAAATATTTTAAAATCCATATTGTGTACTTATAATTTCTAAATAAACATATCAATATAATTCTTATATTGTAATAGAAATGATGAATTGTATAAATATATTATTTTATTAGAAAATAAAATAGTCTTTCTTTTCTTAGCAAGATAAAAAAAAATGAACTTCATAAACATATAGTGTTTTTAAAAAAATAAAAATAATTGTTTTATTTATGTTTTTTGTGACAATTTAATGGTCATTATATAAAGAGCCGTTATTTAATTTGTAAAAATTTGAATTTGATGCTTCTGGAATGTTTTTCAATTTAGTTTATGAGAAAAGTTGCAACTTTTTTTAACTATATATATAGAGGAAAGAAGAGTCCTACTTTTTTCTGTCCATTATTCTTTTTGTTTAATAATAATTATACCAATTTGGGTTTTTTCCTCTTCGCTATTTTTATTTATGCAAGTTATTATTTTTAATAGAGATAAGAGAATTTTAAGTTTTAAAATTATTTCATAGAATTCTTATATGGTTTTTAATAGATTTTTAATTTTAATTGTAATTTTAGAAGATATATTGAGTGTTTATTACTATTTCAAGCTTTTATATTATATATATAAAAGATGCTTGATACATATAATTTGAATATAAACTTACATTAATGCTTTAATATAGAGACAACAAAAAATGACAAAATTTAATAAATATATTATTTCTATTAGAAAATAAAGAGTTGTATTTTTTGTATTATAATGATAAAAAATCTAATAAATATGCTACTTCCATAAAAAAAAGTAAAAATATATATATATATATATTTTTGCAACATATATTAAAATTCAATGATGATAAAAAAAGAAGTAAAAACTTTTGTAAATAATTTTCCTATTCATCCTTCTGTCTTCTTTATGGTATTTAGAATTTTAGCATAACAGCTATTTAACTATATTTCTTTTTATTCTTGAGGATATAAATACGTTTTTATTTTTCCTCGTAAATTTAAAACAATAAAAGTATTTGTTAAATAAAAAATATTTTTCCTTTCTTTTAACAATTATTTTAGGGATTCTAAATGAAAAATAATATTATGATTTATTTTAATCTAATCATTAGATAAGTAATTCGAATTACAGTGCTTTTTTTCCTTTGATCTAATAAGCAATCAAAAAAGATAAATATTCTTTTATCTTAAGTAATAAAAAATTAAAGATGAGATAGAGTTTCAAGGGATAATGAACTATTATTATTATTATTAAAATATAAGATAATAACAAAAAATAAAAGATTAGATAAGATAATTTCAAGGGGTAATAAAAAAATAATGAATTTTTTCCCTTTTCGTTAAAAGGGATAATATTTATAGGACCTTAAATAGGATAAACATGAACTATTATTATTAAAATATAAGATAATAACAAAAAATAAAAGATTAGATAAAAGAATTTCAAGGGATAATAAAAAATAATGAATTTTTTCCTTTTTCTTTAAAAGGGATAAAATTTATAGGACTTTAAATAGGATAAACATTCTTTACTTAATTATATATCGTATATTACAAGTTCACAACCAAATAAATGTAGATAGAAGTGTAAAAAATTTCATATCCTATTTCTCTTACAATTGTCGTATGTGATTTTCCTTTTTTATATTTGAAATTATACTATTTCTCTTATAATTAATTGAATATTTTTAGACCATAATGTTTGATTCTTTATATTTCTTTGCATCATTAATGAAACTAATATAAAATTGAATTTGTTATCATTTTTTTTTTTTTTGAACTTAGTATGATTTTATCAGTAATTCCAAAAATTCTTTTAGTTGGGATAACTATTAGAGAAGAAAATCTAATTTAGTAGGATTTTTATTAGACTTATGATTTTATATTATTTAACTAATAATTACTATTTTATGTTATCTAAATAAAATTCTTATGGTTATAGTCGTTGGATATTATTACATGACTATGAATAAGAGTGATCGTTTCATGTGAATAATTTGTAGTTATCTATTTAGAAGTATTCTTTTATTTATTCTAAATTTTTTTTTACTTAGATAAATATTAAAGATATTTAACAGGACTCATCTTAATAATTAAAAAATAATAATTATGATTATATAAAAGGGTATTTTAGGTATGTGAAAATTAAAAACACTTAAGGTAGTTCATGCTTTTAATAGTAGTATAGATTTTATATCCATACATTTGTAACAAGGCTTACAAAAACATAAATTAACTGAATATATGATTTTTGACAAAGCAAGATGGAGAGACAGGATTCGTGTCACCAACCCTACTTTGGTGGGAACTGGCTTATGATGATGATGATATCCATATATTTGTATAAACATATAAATACATTTATATATAAATATATTGTACCTTTATATATACATAGGAGATCTAAGAAATATGTGAAGTGTGAAGGGTCGTGCTTGCCTTCTCAAACAAAGAGGCAGAATGACACGCGCGCCCCCCCCCCCCCCCCCCCCCCCCCCAAACTTCCTCCCCAGCCATCTCTGCCTCTCTCTCCTTTCGGTCTTTTTTTTCCTAAGCAATCAGCACCAAGCAACAGAAGGGGTGTTGGATTCAGGTACCAAGCCCACTCCCATCTCTTCTCTCCTCCTTTGTCTCTATCTCACTCTTCGTCCCGATTTCTTTTTCTTTCTTTTATTTTACAGATTCTACATGAAAACTTGGCCATTTCAAAAGCAAGCAGATCAAGCTATTGAAATCAGCCATATTTTGACCAGCACAAGGCAAAAATATTGACTGTGCCGATTGAAATATGAGGGTTTTCTAACCCCTAACAGAATCTGAAGATGGATTCTGTTTCGAAATCTGGCAGCCAGCAGTCAGCACAGGTGAAATTCCACCGAAATGGAATACACTAATCTCATTCATCTCATGAACTCAGCTGCAAGAACAATCCATCAAGTTGTTAAAAACTTGAGAACTGGAATTTTGGTGAAATTTTAGAAAAACATTTTTTTTTTTTGAAGAAATTCAACAGGAAACGTGAAATTTCTAATATTTTGACAAAATAAAACCATGCATCTGGGCAGCCTCATAATTTTGAAAATCGTGCCATGCCAGTCTTATCACACCATTTCCATCAAGATAACCACAAAAATCCCTTTTTTGCGGGTAATGAAGAATATTAGATAAATTTGAAGGAAAGAAAGTGTACAAAGAGTACAAGGACCCATGAGGTATGGGTAACTAGAGGTACAACCAACAGTAATTTATAAGACACTACATGAGATAATCAAGAAAAGAAACGGTACAATTCTCATAGTACATCACTAAAAGTCCCCCCAATGAAAACCCACGAGGAGACAAAAACGGCTACATCTCAAGGGCCCTTCCCGACCTTACAACTCCTCCAAAAATGCAATGATTATATGACAAGAGTCCACTGCATTTAAAAAAAGGAGATCCCTGCTGCTTTGCAATGTATAATTATTACTTTTCCATATAACTTTACGACTTACAAGAAGCACTGACAAATTAGATACTATTATATATCATGGCCCCAGTATTTTTCTTTCCCAATTTGTTTTTCTCCATACACACAAATATACATGGCCATAACCATGTTCAAACCTAGATACTAGGGCCTTGAAATGTCAAATGCAAGAAAAGTGGCAATCACATGATGAAAACGGCTTCCCAAAAATCCTTGGCAGGGGAAAAAATCATAGAATAGTAGTCTCCACACCAGTTATGGTGCACTCAACTCTGCACACTGTTCAGTACTCTGTATTAGCATCAAGATGCAACATCCATCCCCATGATTACAAATCATGGCAGTAACCAAATTTGATTCCACAGACTCTATTGGCCATACTCTGTCATCTACTTCGGTGGAAAAAAAATAATCTCTGTGTGTGTGTGTGTGTCCGCGTGCGCGCACTCTACAATGATACGAAATATGGAAGTGTGAAACTTACGGATCAAGAAGACTCAAACTGCGCCCGCTCCATCCCTTGGTTGGGCTGGAAGCCACCAATGCTACCAGTACTGCTACCACAGCACAACAGATAGCCCTGAAAAGATAAAATGATTGTTATAATCTATATGAATAAGCTGCATGTCAAAAGAAAAATGATTCAGAGTTTATAATCCAAATAAACCAGTATATATCTCACCAATTCTCAATCAATTCCAAGAGAAGATAATTTCTATAAATAAAGTAATGTTATAGGTGTAAAAGAAATTAAGTATTTCATTTGTTAACTTTTTTAAGCTTTTTTAAAGCTTCGGATCTTACTTTGAAATGGCTAGGAGAACTTACATGCCAACAGATATTACAAGCGTAACAGCCACTTTAAACATCTTTGGAGACAGAATTCCTTTGATATAATAAACAAGAGCCACCACATGGATAATAATGAAAACCTGCAAATAAAAATATAACCAACAAGAACCATGAAACAAAGAAACAAGTTAGATTTAGTAGCCCAAAATGAACACAAGCACATGCATGTAGTGCTTATGGTGCAAAATCACGGGATAAAACAGTACTTGGTAAAAAAAACAAAACCGAGTTAAAGGAACTATATGATTTTATGAAGCATCCTCAAAATGGCTTTTCTTCTGGGATAGGTTTCCCTACATACAAAAATAACTGTAATCTTTGCCATTGATGCATATGACGATCCGAATTCACTTACAGTATGATGTATAAACTTTTGAAATGAAGCTAGAACAACAACTTTTCTAGAATTTTTGAAATATTAAGGCCAAAAAGAGAAGCAACTAAGGAAACAAGAATTATTTTAAGACTGAATCACCATGTCTAATATCAGAGTTAATAACCAATGCAGAACTCACCAAAAATGATGCAAAATGTTCTGATGTCATTACTGCATTAAAACCAACAACAGGCACCAATGCGGCTAACAATGTACCCAGGACAACCTGCATTGATAATAAATAATTTGAAAATGCAGATATTTTGTTGCTGAGAAGAATATCATGGCAACTTTTCCAGTTTCCACTGACAAACACAGGAAACTTAGAGCTCGCCTCATCAACAGGGATGTAAATATTTACCAACTCATCCATTTATATACCAAAACGAAATGAGATTATCAAAAATTATATCATTATTTATTTGGTTCCCAAAATCCATTTCATAACACATATGATTAAGTCAATTACTTGTATTATCAAATACAAGAATATGCTGAAAACAAGTACATTTTATAACTCGGTTAAAAAATAAAAAGGAAAAGGCTATCATTTATAGAGCAGTTTTGTATCTATTTTTCAACACAGTTTTCCATTTTATTTTGATTTGAACATAAAAATATGAGTACAAATTGATTTATCCAGACCATATAGTCTTAGTGCATGCCTTCATCTATGTTTACACTTAAAATCCTAGTCGGTTCTCACAAACAACTTTGTCCACTTAATCCTTCAACATCTCACAGGCAAAAAACTATTCTACTCAAACATCTCTCTTTCAAGATCCAAAACAATGGCATTTGACCATATTATGGTTGTAATGAATTCACTATTGGTCCTGTATTATGATTCTAGGGTGCAGAGGGTACTTACAAGAGGGGCATAAGCAATGTACAGCCGAGAAGAGTAACGGCCAGTTACTATGCACAGAAGCACGTGCATTGGAATAAGATTAATTATAAAGGTGTAACCTCCCCAAGAGCAGACCTGTGGACATTAAGATATAGACATCTAAAAAAGAATGAAACAAGGTCAAGGAAGAAGAATCTCAACATCAGTGCACAAAGCTTACCATGTAAAAGTATGACAAAGCATTTAGTGTGGCATAAAACAAGGATCCTGTGTTCAATGTCTGCAGAGTTGAGAAATGAAATTAAAAATATTCCAGTTAAAAGTAAACTCATGAGAAGAACAATTTAAAAGAGCTCAAAAAAAAAAAACTCAATTTAAAAGAGCTTAAAAAGAAACTAATGTAGAGTCTGACATGCTTCATGAATCAACCTTGCTAAATGAAGAAATCAGAGAAAAAGAGGGAGGAAGTATGGATTACATTGATAAATGCCCAACCTTTATATAGAGATAGAAAGTAAAAATCAAAGCAAATATAGCAACAGCTTCATTGTCATAGCTTCCAGCAACAGATCGAGATATGTAGGATGGAACCTACAAACACAATTAAGGCAGAGGAAAGTAAACACACCTTCTTTAACGCATCCTACAATGTACCAGAAGAGACTCTAAAGGTCCATTTTCAATTTAATCAGGTGCAGGACTGCAGTACTATAACATATTCCCACTCAAAGTTGAAAATGGCTGAAAAAATACCATAGCCAAAAGAGCAGCTGCCATCAATCCAGCACCTGTACCTTTGACTTCCTGGAACAGCAAGAAACATTCTATAGTAATTTTGTGTGTACATACGTTAATCCAAGACAAGGATGAATTTGGAAAGGAAGAACAGACCTTTGTCAGAAGGTAAGTTGCCCAAGCAGCAATAGCTGAGAATATTGGAGCTGTAAATACACATACCGTTTCCACGGACAGAGGAATGTTCAAGGAATTCAGTATCCTGGCATGGAGAAGTAATTTATCATCTATTAGTCCACCCTAAGACCAGTTGACACAATAATTTTATAGTCTGGGGGGATCTTATGCGAGTTATTAACACTAAATTCAGCTTGCAATTACCAACAATGAAATAATGGCATTAAATCTCTAAATATAGGTGAGTTAAATAAATATCACCAGTTAAAAAATGTTGTATAACCTCAATACATACCACCATATGGTACCTGCTGTCAATGTCAATCCAGGATAGACTGTTCCACCAATCACACGGCCAAGAGGATACCTTAAGACAAATAGGACAGATATCCTTGTTATATCATTTAACAACTTATCTTAAAGGATAAGAATGCATGAAACTTGCAAAAAGAACTAGTCAATGAGTTCTTACCAAGTCCGATCATCAAACCAGTTCCAGAAATCATATATTCCATTCTTTGTAAGATACTGAAACCAACAAATGTGCCAATAAGATTCTATACAGTCATCAAAACAGTATACCGAACCAGCCCGATCATGCATAATCCATGCAAAATTAGAGTTGACAGGATGTATTAGCAGATAATTCTTGAACATTGAGAAAGCCCTAGAGGGGACCATAACAGCTTTACTGTTCAACATCATAACAGTTACCCCTGATCATCCTCTCTTCTAACTTGATTCCGTTCAGCATATTTTATAGATAAAAGTTTCATGCGAAGTCTGAAAATTATAATTTTAAAAAAATTTAACTGCTTGTAATTATTACTGGTTTTCTTTTCTAAAGTTCTTTGGAGACACTTCCCTCTATGAAAAACTCGACACCAATTCAATTCCTGCAGCTCTATCAAAAGCCTGAAGTTCCTAAAACTAACAAATTCTCTACTGTAAATGTTTAAAACTGGATTATTTGCTCCATTCACGATCATAAGAGGCAATTATATCCAAGCCCAACCATCATACTTATTCATGTGTAATTTTCACTAGAGAAGTACCTAAGGTCACTTTTCCCAACGGTTTAAACTTAAATTTCTTAGAAATAATGTTTTAAACATTTTTTTAAGACTTATGCATGAGCAGTTTACTTATGCCATACAACATTTGTGTATATTCTTAAACTTTTTTATAATACAAATTACTTTTTGTATATTCATATGGGAAAAATGCAAATTTAATGATTTTTTATGAGTTTTTTAGAATTTTCTGCATTTCATGAATGTGTATCACAGGGAGTTGATTATTGTGTATTGATAAAGGAAATAATAAGAACTGATACAGAGACTTTCGACCAGAGATAGCAATTAGGTTTTGCTTTCACCCAAAAGATGGAAATAGGCAAGACACAGTACCAACACTCAGCCTATAGAACATGAGATGCTGCCCCATATGATTTTTTCCAGCAGTTGGCAGACTAAAATGTGAATTTTGGAACGTATTCACTTGCAAAACTACAGCTCATTATTGTATTGATAATATTACAACTAACTAAGAGAAACTAATCATCTAGATTGTTTTCAGTGCCATCCTGAATTAAGTTAACCATCAAGATAAAGCCATCATGAAATATTACAAATCTAGAAAATGTCTTGCATAAGTTACATTCAGCAACACAATAAGAAACATAATCGCAAAATTCTCAAAAGCAAAATACATAAGCATGACATTGTTCATTTGTCCAGTCCGCATTCAATTTTACTGCCTCTTTCTTTTTTCATTTGCTTCCAATCGCCAAATAAGAAAATCAGTTCCTCTTTAATCATCAACATTTATTGAATGCAATCCACATTCAACACACAAATTACGTTAATTTTTATCTCAATTAATGTTCCCAATGGCAGAAAGTGTCATTAATTAAAAACTTGTAGTATGTATATCACATCGTACATAAATGTAGAAAACTCTAATCATAGTCTAACCTGAGTAACTCTGTAGTTGAAATAGGGATCGAACTCGTGAATAACACTCTCGTACTTGATAACCTGCATATATATTCCCCAAGCAAATATACATCAAATTACGAAAATGAATAAAAACTTAAAAAGTAACATTACTAGATCCAAAAACAATCATATTACTTGAAAATCTTGAATTTTTTCAAGAATTTAAGGATCAGATCTACGTGATTAGACAAAACAGAAGACTCGGAAGCACAGTCTTACAGAGAAAAGTCGGATCGAGAAAGCAAGAACTCCGATCAGAAGAAGAATGAAGAAGCAGAGCACGCCTCCGAAGGCGTATCTGAGGGTTGTTACTTTTCCATTTTCCAGAGACGCCATTAATGAGAAAAAAAGGAAACAAAATCAAAAAAGAGATCGGAATGCAGAGAGAGAGAGAGAGAGAAAGAAGCTACGAAGACGCGAAGGGCAGGGTTTTCTTCTCGGTTCCAGAATCCAGACACCAGCTTCAAAGACGAGGGACGACTTTCTAGTTTGTTTGTAGTTGGGAGTGCAGCATCGTCGGTCAAACCCGAAGCAATGACTCAAACCGGAATTTAGCCAGTTTAATTAGGCTTTTTAATGTGTATGGTTCGGTTTTGGTTCCAAATTCCTTTTTTTTTTTATAAACTTTTGGTTACAAATTCTAACCCTAATTTATTTATTCGTTTACAATTAATATCATATTTATAATACATATAGCGATTTTTGTCTGGATGCGTAGCCTTTTTTTTTTTTTTTAAAAAGAAAAGATATATACTCATAATCAATTTCTTACAGATTTTTTTTTTGGTAGGAATCAATTTCTTACATATGAGAACCCTCTAACATCATCAAACAATAAGGATGGTTCAGTTTTAGAGTTCTTAATTTCATTTCAATTCGATTTTCAAGTTGGAGTGGCCGATTTAGTTTCAGTTAAGAACCACGATTTAATTTTTATCTCGTATCAACCAAACCAAACCAAACCGATAACTACAAACTTTGTACCAAAGGCTTGCCAAATGAAATTTAACGAGTCATTGGTAGGGTTTTTGGATTCTAGATTATGAAAATACAGATTCTTTTTGTTGATTCGTGGTGAAGTGAGTCCCGATAAACCCAACATGATTTAAACTAGGCTTAGGCTGCATTTGGAATTGTTTAATAAAGCACTTAATTTCAACTTATTAAAGCAATAAAAAATGCTTTCTAACGTCATAAGTTGAAAATAAATACTTAATTAAACAATCTCAAACACAGCCTTAGACGTGAATTTTGAGGCCCAAAAACTTATTCGGGAGAGTGGGTAAAGCCCAAAATAATTAGTGTTTGGCTTGGGCTAGGTAGGTTTAAGTGCAACTAACCTAGCTAGTTTTTATGCATATTTTAAGATTATTTTACTATATTAATAATCTATTGTGTGACACTATTTTTGTTTGCTTAATTTTTGAAAAACAATTCATTAAAAAAAGTTGTCATAAAATACATATTAAAAAAATTATATATGGATATATATAAATATTTTTGGGAAATTTACAGCTACACCCCATGAGGTTTGGGAAAGTGGCATGGACACCCCCTGTGGTTCAAAACCAATCACTTATTACCCCTGAAGTCTTAAAAACCGTCACTGACCACCCCTGCCTTTAGATCAGACCCCAACACCATTAATCCACGTTTGTAAATGCCCGAAGTACCCCTCCTTTTAAAACAAAACACTGGTTTTCTTCGTTCTTCCCCAAGGTAAAGAGCTTTCACCCAAAAAAAAACCCTAATCCTGCCTCTTCGAAATTCAACTGGAAGACCAAAAAGAGGGTGATCAAATGACAAGCTCAGATCAATCCCTACTAGATCCGATATGTAAAAACTAGACATTCCAACCTAATGACAATATTGGCAGCCAGATCTTTAGCTTCCCTTCGGTTCTATCAACGCCTTCATCTAGCCCAACTCCCTTGAATTCGTCGTCCACACACATCAACAGTAGCAATGAAGATGAGCAGGACAGCTATTGCAATAACTTGTTGCCATTCGAACTTTCTCATATGTTGGACGTCAATGACTTTATGTAATGGAGCAAACAAGATGGTTGATCTTGAGAATCAAACCACTCGGAAGTTTTCTTTTCTTTTTGTTAAATCTTTGGGTTTGCCCTTTTGGTGTTGATATTGTAAAATCCACACAAATTTGTTCCAATTTTCTATAGCTTACTGTATCTTAAAACATCATCCCTGCTTTCTTTCTCCATTCAGCCTTTTTATTCTGGAAATGACTAATGCGCCCCCCCCCCCAACCAGGATCATCTACCCGCCCCTTGCTTTTATTGTTGCTGTCTACATTTCCGAAAATTCTTTATCAGAAAATTGTTTGCTGGTTAGAGATGTGAAAGTTTGGTAAGAAGGGCTTTTGAGGATTGTGGTGCCCGGATTGGCATTTTCACTTTCAAAAAAAAGAAAAAAAATTCTTGTTTCTCCATCGACGCCATGACACAATCTTTGACCTAGACCATAGAATTCAGAATTAGAGATGTGGGTTTTGGTGGTTAAGCTTCAAGAGTGTGACCAACAATGTTCATGCTAGATTGATGTTGTAGAGATCACTTTCTGGTATACAGCGACACTCCCCAAATTCCCAGCATAATATCACTTTTTTGGGTGCCGAAAATGGCTATCTCTCCTGTTAAAACAATTGAACTGATTGACCTAAATCCATTGCCAGCGTTGATTTGCATGCAGCTATCCATAGCCTGGCCCAAATTTGTGAATGACAAATTTGTTCCAGTTGATTTTGGAAGAGGGAGGATTAGGATTTTTTTGGGTAAAAGCTCTTAACCTTGGGGAAGAAAGAAGAAGACTAGTGTTTTGATTTAAAAGGAGGGGTAATTCGGGCATTTACAAAAGTGGATTAATAGTGTTAGGGTCTGAACTAATAGCAATGGTGGTCGGTGACAATTTTTATGACTTCAGGGATAGTAAGTGATCGGTTTTGAACCATAGGGGGTGTTCGTGCCACTTTCCCAAACCTCAGGGGGTGTAGCTATAAATTTCCCAATATTTTTTAAGTATTGTTTTGCAAATAACATTTTGAAAATAAAAAGAATTGCAAAATTCGTCCTTAATCAGACAAGTTTTTGCGTGATATTAGGCCTGTCAATTAGGCTACGCGGGGTTTTTGCACGCTTAAATGCTCTCTTGCCCCATGCTAATGCAATTTAAGCCCAATCAAGCCTAGGGTGCCACATGTGCTAGCGGCAATGTCTTGAGCTACTTTTAGCCTAGATCAGGGATCCACTCCCGTTTTCATTGTCAATAAAGGGAGATCGCTCAAGAGCATACCTCCAACTCAAACAGTGCAATCGTTCGAGTTGCCACCTAGTGTGGGCCACATGTGCTAGCGGTAATGTCTTGAGCTATTTTTTTAGCTTAGACCAAGGATCCACTCTAGTCCTCATTGTCCAAAAAGGGAAATCGCTCAAGAGCATACCTCCAACTCAAACAGTGCAATCGTTCAAGTTGCCACCTAGTGTGGCCCACATATGCTAGCGGTAATGTCTTGAGCTATTTTTAGCCCAGACCAAGGATCCACTCCCGTCCTCATTGTCAATAAAGGGAAATCACTCAAGAGCATACCTCCAACTCAAACAGTGCAATCGTTCGAGTTGCCACCTAGTGCGGCCCACATGTGCTAGCGGTAATGTGTTGAGGTATTTCTAGCCTAGATCAGGGATCCACCCCCGTCCTCATTGTCAATAAAGGGAGATCACTCAAGAGCATACGTCCAACTCAGACAATTTTGGTGGTTGAAATTGGGTCGGTTTTCATTTGATTTTTGTCGGTATTCTTATTGGATTGGCGTAAGGCTTGAGGTGCGAAAATCTGGCGGTTGCTAAGATACGGCGGATTTCCTCTATTGAATTCTGGTATTCTACCTCAGGGGAGTCGGTTTGGTTTTCTACTCCAGTTTTTCTTGCAGCTGGTTTTCGCCTTTTGGAGCTTTTGGTTTACCTTTCCTCTTCGTCTACCTCTCAAATCTTTCACTTGATCCATGCTAACCATCGCAAACCTTCTGTAGTCGCCTTTTATCACTTCCTTTTTCTTTCCTGGTGTATCTTCTTTCGTTCCATTCTTCCTTCCTATTTGTGTTCGTTGATTTATCCCACTTCCAAACTTGTTAACTGTTTGTCTCAGTTGCTAGGGGTTTTTCTGCTCTCGTTGCCCCTATTGCTTCTGTCTTCAACGTTCTGGTTCTCGTCACTCTTGCATCTCCCCTTTTCGTTATGAACTAACTTGGTTGCTTCCCTGTGAGAGGAGCCTGGTTTTGTTTCTTTCTGCCGTGATGGAGGATATATCAGATAAGTTCCAACAGCTATTACTGCCAAATAGACCCACAAAAGTTTTCAAACTCCTTGACTCAGAAAGATCTCGTCTCATAGACAAATGGAGTTTCCTGCTCCTTCTAAGCATTCCTGGTTCGGCCCCTTCTTTGAATGCTGTCCGGAATTTCTTAGACAGAGCGTGGAAAAATATCAAGGTGTTATCCTTGTCCCAGATTGGTCCGTCTCGGTTCATGGTTGCGCTATCTTCGCAGTTGGAACAGGTTTTGCTTTCCCAGCCTTGGTTTATAAATGGGGCGTTGGTTATTATGGCCCAGCTCTCATCGGCTGAAGAAGCAGAGTGTTTTGCGTTCAAGACTTTTACCATCTGGATTCAACTGCTTTACCTACCCAGGGCTTTGTTAGATGAACAATTCTTGTATCGGTTCGGAGAGGATTTTGGTAAACCACTCGAGGTGGAGCTCCCTCAGTCTTCAGAATCTACATGTGGTTGCATCCGTATGGAACTTCCTTTGGATTGTGCCTTACATGCTGGTATTTTTGTTGAAACTATAGATTCAACTCAGGTTTGGGTGTGTTTTGCTTATGAAGGAATTCCCACTTTTTGTTTTGGTTGTGGTCTTTTGGGTCATTCTATTAGGTCTTGTGCTAATCCTATGCTTGCCAGCAATTCATCCAGTTCTACAGACGGTGACCGCAAATACACGCCAGAAAATACCACCGCTTGCCGAAGACAAAGGAACTCACTGATGAAGAAAGACAGTGAAGCAGCTCAAACTCCCAGTTCGGGTCGGGCTGGGTTTGGTTTGGATCCCCTTGTTGCGCAATCCAGACTTCATCAATACCGCACATCATCCACCTTGCCTAGTGGACTGAGCCCAAGATCCGACGCTGCCTCTTCTGTTGGTTTATTTCATTCGGCTTCTCAAGGCCACGGCCCATTCTCGTTTTCTGCTGCTAGCCACCTCAAGCAAGCCCATCCGAACACTTCTTTTAACCTCCTCCTTACCGATTTCTTTAAAAACCCAGCCCATGATCAAGCCATATCAAACCCTTTTAAGTTCTCGGCCTCCCCCCATTTGACCATTTTTGAGCATACTGATTCCATGTTGCATTCTTCTCCAACTAGAACCAAACAGCCTCGTCGGAAACCTCTACTGATAAAATCTATGGCAGCAAGGGACGACACTCCAGGGCATCCTTCTCTCAGGGACGACGCTCCTACCTCTAAGAAGCGGAAATCTTCCTCCTCTGTCTCTTCTGACGTTCGTTCCGAACCACCTACTGGGTGCTCCTCTTCGAGCACTTAATCATGAAGCTTCCCTTTTGGAACTGTCATGGCCTTGGTCAGGCCATGACTCAACAACACTTGCGCGACCAAGCTTTTGCTCACAGACCGGACTTGATCCTCCTATCTGAAACTTTTGCTAAAAGTAGAACTATTACCAAAGTTGTTACTTCTTTAGGATATGCTAATCACTTTGCTATTCCTTCTTATAATCGTAAAGAAGGATTTTTTGTGCTTTGGAAAAAGGATTTTGATATTTCTGTTATGTATCAATTTGAATGGATGATCATCTTGCAGGTTTCCTTTAAAGGTACTTCATGGATTCTGTTGTTTGTACATGCAGATTCCCACATTTCTAAACAAAATGATCAGTGGTCAAATATCATTAACTTGATTGCTACTTTCTCCCTCCCCTGCATTTTATTGGGTGATTTCAATGCAATGTTACACCCTTCTGAGAAACGCAGAGGAAGCCCGCTGGTACACATCCAGGTGCAAAATTTCAGAAGGCTCATAAATTCGTGTTCACTGGTAGAGTTACCTTCAAAAGGACCACAGTTCACTTGAACAAACAGCCAGCAAGGACTCCGTCGTATCTCGGAGAAACTGGATCGAGTCTTCGTGTCTACTAACCTCCTGGAGCTCTTTCCTAACTCGGCGGTATTCACTCAGCCCATAATTGCATTGGATCATTGCCCGCTTGTTCTCAATCTTCTCCATTCTAGGAAAGGCAAATCTCGACCGTTCCGGTTCGAGGCGTTCTAGATCCAGGAGGATTCCTGTTTAAACATCATTCACAACTCTTGGAATGATATGCCACGGTCGGACACAGTTCAACAGAAGCTGCGTAAACTTAGTTATCAGCTCAAAACATGGAACCGAGAGGAGGTTGGAAACATTCATCAGAAGAAATTGGAGCTATAGTGGATATCCAAGAGGTGATAGATAGTCAGTCATCTGCTTCTCTTTTCCTCGAGGAACAACACTTGCTACACCAATATGCAAAGATCCTGCGACAGCAGGAGACATTCTGGGCGCAGAGGTCAAGGGTGAATTGGCTGAAGGAAGGGGATCAGAACACAGCGTTCTTCCACAGAACCACAATGATCCGAAGACAAAAGAACATCATACTTTCCCTAAAAGATGAAGCAGGAAATGAAGTAACATCCACACAGCAAATAGAAAAGATGTTCTTGTCTCACTTCCAACTACAATACAAGGCACAACGTAATTGGAGTAATTTTGAATTGCCGGGGTTGATTCCAAAAAAAGTTACCATGGCTCAAAGCAATCTTCTAGAAGAGGTTCCTACACCTCTTGAGATTGGAACGTGGTTACGTCTCTCGGCCCACTTAAAGCCCCGAGACCTGACGGATTCCAAGGTATCTTCTACACTACCTATTGGAACATTATAGGAGCTGAGGTAGTCTCCACTGTTCAGGATTTCTTCAGGTACGGATGTCTACCTTCTGGGATTAATCACACTCTTTATTGCTTTAATTCCTAAATCCCTTCATCCTCGTTCGGTGAACGACTTCCGTCCTATAGGCCTCTGCAATTTTTTGTATAAAATCATCTCCAAAATCCTTGTTAATAGAATCCGGCCTCTTCTACAGGACATTATCTCTCCTTACCAAACTGCCTTTGTGCCAAATCGGTCAATTAGAGATAACATCCTTGTCAATCATGAAATTGTCCACTGTTTTAGAAAAAAATAAAAAAAAAACTTAAAATATAATCATTCAGAAAATCAAAAAAACCTAGCAATAAACAGAAAAATACTTCTGGCCGTAATGGTCTCTTTGCTCTTAAGCTTGATTTTTCAAAAGCCTACGATAGGTTGAGTTGGTCCTTCCTTGAAGTAGTGCTCCAAAGTCATGGATTTCAACCTAAAAGTGTGGCTCTCATAATGGAATGTGTTAAATCTGTTTCTTATAGTATACTTCTTAATGGAAAACCTGTGGGTCATTTTAATGCTGAATGTGGTCTTCGTCAAGGGGATCCTTTGTCCCCATATTTGTTTATTATATGTCAGCAAGTGTTATCTTTGGCTATAACTCGTGCAGAAATGGACAATAGAGTTAGAGGTGTTTGCATCAGGAAAGGGAGTATAGCTGTGTCTCATTTAATGTATGTTGATGACGTTTATATATATGGTCATGCGTCTGCTCGTGAAGTGCATGTAACTGCTAGAATTCTTCATCAATACGGCCTTGAAGCTGGTCAGGCGATCAATTATGGAAAATCCTCCCTTCATTTCAGTCATAACACTTGCACTGTGGACAAGTCTAACACTATCCAAACGTTTGGGATACATGGTAGTTACCCACGGTAAGTATCTTGGCTTGCCTGTGTGGAGCAAAAAGCCGAAAGCTTCTGATTGTAAGGAATTATTGGATAGGATGGCCTCCAAACTAAATGGATGGAAAGCACACTTGCTTTCACAAATGGGTCGTGTTATACTAATTCAATCGGTTTTATGTGCTCAACCTACTCATTACATGAACTGTTTTTTGTTACCTCAGGAGGTGCTGAACAAGATGGACAAGATGGCCAGGCAATTCTTTTGGACTAAGAGGAATGATACCCAAGCTCTACATTCAATATGTTGGGAACGCATCACAACACCATGGAGAAGTGGCGGCCTTAACATTAAAAGACTTCCATGCATGAACAAGGCTTTAATCCTCAAATCAGCCTGGCATCTCACTACAAACCACCAAGGTATTTGGTCAAGACTCATGAAAAGTGCATACTTTCCTAACTCGATTTTTCTCAATTCAGGTTTTGGCAGGCAGCATTCGTACGGCTAGAATCAGCTACACCACATGGCAAAATGGATAACTAAGGGAAGCACTTGGTTGATAGCTAATGGGCAGGACATTAGCATTCTAAAGGATCAATGGATTCATGGAAGACCAAGAACCTTACAGTTGGATCACAACACTTCCCAATTTAATCTCAATACAGTTCAGCAACTCATATGCCCAAAGAACCAATACTTGGAATATGGCTTTACTTCATAGATTCTGGAACGCCGAAAATGTTAAAGCCATTACAAATACCCCAGTATTCTTTGCTCTTGGCAATGACGAAAGGCATTGGAGCTCCACAGCTACTGGAAGGTTTAGCGTGGCGTCTGGATATCGGTTAATTTTGGGTCACCAACTTCAAGATACTCACCCCTTATGGCTCAAAATATGGCACTTAGACTGCCCTGGTCGTATAAAGCTTTTTATGTGGAAATGTTTACATAATGGTCTCCCAACCGCTGTGTTTTTAAAAAATAGGAACATTAATGTTGATACTTCTTGTTGCTTCTGTGCAGACTCTCAAGAAACTAATGAACACTTGTGGCTCACTTGCCCCTTCTCTCGAGCGGTCTGGTTTAAGATGTTGGGAGGCACAGCTCAAGAAAAAGGGCCTCAACACTTGTTCTTTCATTGGTTTGTTAACTTAGTTTCTATGAAAGATCTTCCTATCAATTTTGACTCCAAATCTTTCCTTGCAGGAATTGCAAACTTTGGTTGGATTATCTGGACACATCGAGTCGCCATTAAGATGGAAGCAAAGTCTCCCTCAATTGAAGCCGCATGTGCCATGTTACATCGACTTCAGGAGGATTCCAGATATCTCATCTCTCGGTCTGTTTCCAGCGACAAAACCAGAATTTATTCGGATATTAGCTGGCAGAAACCACCCTCAGCGTTTATCAAACTGAATTTTGATGGTGCTTGGAGATCATCCACGAACAAGGCTGCTGTTGGAGTAGTCCTCCGGAATTCTGTGGGTAAATTTTTGGCAGGCTTTGCTTCTGAAGTTCACACCACATCAGCAATTGGAGCTGAAGCTCATGCGGCTTATGAAGGCATTCGTCTGGCTGTTGCTACAGGAGTTACCAATCTTGTTGCCGAGGGAGATTCACAGGTCATCATTGAACTATTACAAGCTAATTCTCCCAACTATCCTTGGCGCATCAAAGGCCTTATGTTAGAAATTAAACTCCTTTGCCAATCCTTCTCATCTGTCACGTTTCGTCACTACTTCAAAGAAGGGAATGCAGCTGCTGAATCTTTTGCCAACTTTGCATTGGATCATTTTTCTTGTATTTGGTTCTCATCCCTATCCCCTTCCCTTTCCCTTGTATTATTATCCGACACCTTGGGACGTTCTGTTCCAAGGCTTGTCCCCCTTTAAATATAAGCATTTTACCACCAAAAAAACTCAGACAATGCAATCGTTCGAATTGCCAGCCACATGGGTTCGTTGACATTGCGCTCCCTCCTTGGAGGTAAGTGGAACATATGTGTGATACGAAACATGATTAAACATGTGATTTGAGTAACTCCAATAGATCATTTTCATTTGATTGGTTTGTCAAAGTTCAAGTAAAAAATTGATTGGTTTGTCAAAGTTCAAGTAAAAGAATTTTTTTTTAAAGGGCATTATCATATCAGAGACCTGGAATTTCCCTGCTCAGTCAATGATTTGACTACATTTTGTTTTCAAACTAGAGTTTTTTTTTTCCTTTTTTTCTCTTTGGTAGATCGTTCCCAGGTTAAATCGGCACATAGCCGAGATTTTAGGAGTGGTTGGAGAAAGAGTACAAACACCCACCACTTGCCTCCAAAGGGAAACGCAACCTTCTTGGACTTGCGTGAGCCATACCATTTTTTTTTGGTAACAGCGTGAGCCATACCATACTGCAATAGGAACACACTAATAGTGTTAATTATAAATATAAGAAAGAAACCATCTTTTTTTTTTTTCCTTTATATTTTGGTATGCTGAAATTTTATCTCATTAAAGCTCAACATGATTAATCGTTGTGATACCTTCCCTTTTAGCATCATAGGGGTACGTGGCAAGTGTTTATAGCATGTACGTAAGCGTAGATTTTTCTAAATTCTATAAACCCATGTAAAATATCTTTCATATTATAAAAACATATTTTCTTAGTTAATTTAAAGATAAATTTTTCATACCAATAGTACAAACATCAAGAAGAGTATGCCCAGTCTTCTTAACTCTCACAACTGCATCTTATAGAAGCCAAAATATTGAAAGTGGTTTGTATTGCGTAATTCACAAAGATAAAGAGATTTTTTTTTTCTTTTTGGGTAATAAGAGATTCGTTGAATTATTTATGGGGCTTTAAGAAACCCATGTTTCTTAGCTTCTTGTTAATAACCTTCTACCCTACACTAGCATTTTGTGATGGTCACTGTTGTATTATCCAGGCAAGAGAAGATGAAAGCAATTCAAAACTCATTAATTTCTTACAGGATAGATAATAACTCTGGGGAGACATCGCCAGGTTCAGTATTTAGAAAGCCAAATCACATCAAGAACAGCAGATGTGGCTAGCAAGAGGCAGCTAAAAAAAGTGAAGGTAATGGAGACCGCAATTCGGGAGCAGAAAACTTGCAACGGCTTACAGAATTTTGGAAAAGCTGAATGCCGGATTCCTGTACGATTCAGGTTACTCACACCGGATGCGGCTGATCCTGCACTCATCATTGCATATGCAAATGCCTGTAACAGCACACCACGAATCTTTCATGAAAGGAATACTAGTTTTTTCAACAAGAAGCTATATGAACCCTTTTTTTTTTCTTCTCCTTATGCTGCTTTAATAATTCTCACTTATGCTTCGTGGACACGCAAGTGATCCGAAAATATAAAAGGACATTTCAAAATTGAAAAGGAGACTAAGGCAAATATGGACTCTAGTGAGAGAGGATGCATACTAAAAACAGACTCCGAATCAAAGAGGAGAACCGAGAAAAACCTGATCACCAGCAAAGATAAGCCATGCATAATTCCGGGAGGGAATCACAGGGGACTTCCTCGATAGCCATGAAACACTAAGAATCAGTTGCAGCAGGGAATGGGCTGCGACTGCTGCTGACATTCCAACTAGAAACCTGTCAAAAGAGAGAAGGAAAAAAACACACAAGAAAGAAATGAGTGTGTTAAATTACCATTAGACACCTTACAACTCCCCGTATTTTGACACAAGGTACAGGAATAAAAATTAACCATAGATATGGATAGAAATTAATAATTTATTCATATCAATTGCATGATTATGGCTTAAATAAAGTGGCAATGGAGATCTTAACTGTTCAACTGTCAAAGCAGGCGATTATTAGATGATTAAGGAGTTGTTATGAATGGAAATCACACAGCACTCCTTCATTCAATTTCTACATCCAATGAAAGCCAAGGAATGTGGGGAGTGGTTGAGACGTGAGGGCAATTTAATACTTAGTATGGATATTTTATAGCCGACTAAAATGTCCAGCAACATTCCCCAAGTCATAGATATTCAATGAGAGGGTAAAAGGGAAAAATTTCATGAAATCTTCAGAGAGATAAGTGAAAAGGGTAAAAAGTTGTTCACGGGTCTGGTTTTTGCTTTTTGCTCATTCAAATTCCAAGAATCACAATGGACACGGAGACAAAGACGTGGTTCACTAAGAATTTAAAATCTGATGCCATTTAGCAACTTCCATTGCAGAGGCTATCTTCGTCAATAAAAAAATCTACGACATAATCAGTAGAACCCAGCTATAATCGGTTTGTTGTGTTCTGGTAAAATCAGTAAATTTGATAGTCATCCATGGGCATTTTAGTAAAATAACCCAAACAAAAGGCTCGGCATAAAGATCATCAGGTGAACGGCAACAGATCATCGATATTAACGTTAATCGAGAAGGATATTTTGGTCATTTTAATAAAAGCGGAAGCCGGGATGTGCCAAAAGCAGCTTACTCGAATGAGTCGGAGAAGGACCACTTGGCGTAGACGGGGAGTTGGAAGCCGTAGATGGAGATGTTTCCCGCTTCCTCGGCGGTGGTCATGACTGATAAGGCGATTATTGACGAAACGAGGCAGAAGAGGCGGAGGACGACCTGCGCAATGTCAGTTTTCCGGCGAGCGTCCTTCTCCGACTCCGATCTCGTTGACACGAGAGGCCCGCTCATGGTAGCGGACTCAGCAGCGACCTTCGATTCCGGCATCTGAATCCCGACTTCCGATGGATTTTTCCGGCCGTTCGTCCTACTCCCAGCTTCCATGTCTCCCACTACCGATTTGTTAATGCCTGTGCGCTTTCTTCCAACTGGTGTTTTGCAATTGAGCTGTGTGGGACTGCAGGGTTTTAAAATGTTGTGCGGGCAGAGAAAAGCGTACACCCGGCTTCAACGAGGGTACACTTGGCGTGGACCGTCGCGGTCGGGGCGTGCCCGTGACTGAACAGTACAACAGAGATGATACAATGTTTCGTCGGGACAAACTTTCCTCCGTCCTCCGCTTAATGAAAAGAGTGTCGATTGGTCATGTGCCATCACGTGAGTCACTAGCTTGATTCCGCTGAGGCCCGGTTTGAGGATTATTTTGGGAATTCCAGGGCTTGAAATGAATCCAAGGAAAAGAGTCGTTTGTTTAGGACATTAAAAATAGGTTTTGGAAAAAACATTGAAATTCAAAATATTGTGGAGACCCGTTTTTGGATTCTTATTTTATAAATTCGTGATAATAAACTTGTAATATGTATATTTTGAAATCTTCAATAAATCATTCTTCTTAAGATAAGCATCAATTTGTCTTTTATAAAAAAACGTTTTAAAGCATGAATGGTGGTAAACTTGTAATATTTGACATTATACAAAAAGTGAAGAGGCCCTCTGCAAATGTCCAACACGCCTTTTTCTAACTCATTATCGTAACTAGAGTTGGCAACGAGTTGTATTGGGTTGGGTTCCGGCTGGGTCATAGTTTGGTCGGGTCGCCTATTAAAGGCAGGTTGGAAAAACCCCAAACGGAACACAACTTGTCAATAAATGGATTCAACTCGCCAACCCGATTATTATTATTTTTTTGCAAAAAATATGATTAGAAAAATTACATAATAATTATGTCCTCATTCTGGATTTGGAATCTAGATTCTACTAAAATTTCATGTACTAGGAACCATCTTTAAATGTTAAAGACTTAAAGTTCTATCATCAATAAAAATATATGGATATTCATTGGTCGGAAATCCAGGTTCATGAATTTAAGCATGCTAGCGTTTCTAATCCAAATCCATGCTGATTGCTGACCAAACCAATCGTCAGTTATATTTCTGTGGTGCGTGAACACTGATGCATCAATATTCAAGGATAATAAACCCACATTATACCAAATTCTTTTTTATCAACTGAACTCATTAGTAATAAACCCACATTTACGGTTCGTCGATTCCTCTTTAAAATCTAAGTAAATGACTAAATAGCTTAATTGGATTACTGGGTTATAATCAGGTTGACCCGATTATGGGTAGGTTGGAAAAACCCCAACTCGCACCCAACCCAATTAATATACAGGTCAACCCAAACCCGTTTAAATCGGGTCGCATCAGGCTGACCCATCAAGTCGGGTCTCTTTTTTCTGCTTCTGATCGTAACAAGGCCTAAGTAACATGAAAACCTTTGTCCTTTAGACACCAGATTCCATTCTTCGGGGAGGATAATGCTTTTATTCCTTGGGAGCAATTCCTCTCAGATCTTTCATCTTGTATTAATCTCCAATGAGATTGATATGCATATCTCTTGAATTGACAAGCCTTCCTTGCATTTAAAATTCATAAACCAATTCAAAGGCATACGTATCAATCTCTTTGAACACTGATACAAGAGAGGAGGATAGAAGATCTGAGAGGAATGGTTCCGCTATTCCAGTGGCTCATTTTGATATTCCATGATCCATGAAGAATAAACTCACCTTATGCAAATCCTCTGTTTGTACATGAAAAACCATGAAAATTAGAAAAAGAATATCTAACCTTCTAATTTTCATGTGATGAGGAAGAAAACAAGTAACAATTTGAAGTCGAGATCCAGCCTTGCTCTATCATGGTACTCTTACACTGTTACGGTGAAAATGAAATTGACTAAGATCTTGATAATGAGTAACAAAGGTGAAGATCACTTTCTTGTCCACGTCATTTGACAGCTTCAGAAGAGGCAGTAATGAAACTCAAGATAATTCACTGGAAGAGAAAAAAGAAGGGGCCTAAAAAAAAATACTCTCATTGAAAACCAAATTTAGATTCATGTATGCTGCTGTTGTAGTAACACATTTGTTACTGTTGAAAGGAAGGAAGCTACAAAACTACGCCCAATTATGGGCGCAAATCAAACCATTGACTGCCAGTCTCACTGAAATTTCATGAAGCTAGATGCCAAACATCAAGTCCATGATTTTGGACACAACAGATTTTGCCGGGGATGCAATGGCCCCAGCTGACCGTTGAGCACTGTTACTGTTATTTTGAAGATAAGGGCGAGGAGAGACCCTTGAGGGAATAAGTTCTGAGCTCTTATCATATGGTGGTGGTGGAAAAGTCATGAACCCCTTAGCATTAAGCTTCTCATTCAGTGCCTCGCGTTGCAGTGGATCTATTGGCTTCACACCAACTATAAGAACTCCATTTATTTGCATACCATTCTTGTTGAGAGCTTTCCGAGCATCAGCACGATTCTGCAAGAATTAACATGCCAAACCAACTAATAGCTAAGAAAATATTCAACTGCTTTCATGTGCACAAATGCCAGATATAGTGCATTTCACAGGAAATCAGGATCATGTTCAGAAAAATCGTATTTGGTCTTGGAGAGACTTAGTTTGAATAGGTAAATCAAAGATGAAAGCAACCTTCCATATTTTAATAAGAAGTTAGATGCAATGCAACACCTTTTTATTCCATTTGTTTCCCACAGAATTAAGGTGTGACACAGATACAGGCATTCACAATAGGATAATAAATATATGTCATTAACCATATGGACCAATTATGAAATAAGAGCAGGATAAAACAGGAAAAAAAAAAAGAGGTCAACTTAAGAATCATGGGAAAGAAGAAGAACCTGATATAGAATATGCATCCAATTAGCATCTCTTGGACCAGAAACATGTTTCAATATAACACCACATTTTTCAAACTCCCGCAGAACTAAATTGGTATCCCCAGGAAGAAATCTGGAAAAAAGAATTGAACAATTTTATTACAAATCCCTAATATACAAATTAAGAATTACATGATTTCGACAGATGTAGAGTACCTGGTCATCAATTGTCCAACTTAATTTTAACCTATCATTGGACTTTCAATTCAAACCACTGAAAATTTATCATAATATTTTTTTATTTTTGTACAAAGGTCACATCAATCTTTTCCTTTCGATAGAACTTCATTTACTCCTTATGGGAAAAAACACTACTAATCTAAAAATGCAAAATCATGCCATTACTATAAATGCATAGAGTATATGGTCATTAACCTCCAACTTAATTTTAACCTTAGACTTTCAATTCCAACCATTGTAAATTTATCATAGTATTTCGTATAAATGTCTCGCCAATCTTTTTCTTTCAATAAAATTCATTTCCTCCTAAGAAAGAAAAGAAAAAAAAAAACTTACCAATCTAGGAAACAATTTTGGAATCAAATATAAGTATTTATGTTGTGATATTTCTTTGCTTTAGCTAGCAAGAAATGGGTTGGGGATCACCAGTGTAAGCAAAAATAAAACAAAATTTTAAAATAACAATATTCTCATGCAGTTTATCCACTTACAGGCTTACAGGATCTCACATCAAATAGGCAAGTAGCAACATAGTCAAAGAATTATTTGGTTGATGGTTTCAGCAAGGAAATCCCTCTTGCACCTGAGGTTGAAAACAGTGGTCGCATAGACATGCCATGCGACACCTAACACATAGGCCGGTAAGGCGCTAGGCCTGGTTGCATAATTAACGCTAACTCTTTTTGCACTGCGTATGCATATTTACTTAAAAGATTATGTTAGCTTACCTCATTGTTGAGATCTTGGTACTTTAACTAACCATGTCTTCTTATTTTGAAGGTGGATTCCGAATAGACGCATCATTCATAACTTCGAGTACATAAGTATGTCTGTATTTCAGTTATATAGCTTTCATGAATTGATAACTGAATTTTTGGGGTCGCCTTGCCTAGCCAATCCCATGAGCACCACCATCAGGTCTAGGCAGTTGATGGTGGTGAGGCAGTCATCCAGCCGTGCCCACATGGCACCTAGCTGGTGGCTCAACATGGCCCACATGACACAGCTGTTTATACAGTGGCTGTAATGACTGGTTGATGTTTTCTGACAAAATGAATTTTTTAATTTAAATCGATCAATCATATAGCTGCATTAGGAATAGGAGCAGGATTTGGCTATAGAAAACATGCTGCCCTAGCTGGTGGTCATGCAGGCAGATGGCTAAGGATTAACAAGGGGGAAGAAATAATGGAGTTTGACATTTTAATAATTCACTAATTAAGTTTCTCTTCATTTACTTTCTAAAATGTGCAAGTGAAAATTTCCTGGAGTAAAGGTCTCATGAAATAGGAGCTCATTCACAACACTAGGAAAACCAATCACCTAACACTGACTAGAAGATGCCTTTATAAATTTCTAAAAACAGATATAAATTAAAATCAGTGGCATAGTGAGAGAGACTAAGACAGAGATGAGCAAGCATGAGAGCGAGAGAAGGGGGGGGGGGGGGGGGGGGGGGGGGGGGGGGGGGGGGGGGAGCAAAAGAGAGCTTATTTTTCTTAGATGTATATCAAAATACGTAAAACCAAAACAAACAAATTTCGAGATCTAGTGACTATCATTTGTCAAAGCTTTAATGCCTGAAATCATTTTTATAGGCATTAGTATGTGATATCATCTTATATTCTGCTTGCCAGGGAGCATTCTCTAGAGTCCATGACTAAATGAAGCAGTTTCCAGGTGTTGCCTATTAAGCTCTTGACTAGAATGCCCACTCCAACCTTAAACATGATTCAATCAACTCAATCAGCTTCTCATTATAAATCCCCATCACAGGAGTTTGCCCTTAGTCCCTAGAAGCAACTGCAAGAAAACTATATGTTAAACGATTCTAAGGATAATGCATGCAAGATGTCAGGCCAAATATAAAATCCTGAATTTGGGAGCCTATTAAGTGAAGTGAAAGCAAAATATTGCTCTGCTAATCGCATTGTAAATTCTCCCCAAGAAAATGAGATAAACAACAAAGCACAGTGCTAAATTTTGCCTAAAGAAAAAGGGAGCTGAGATGCAACACATGCCTTTTATGATTTGGATACAAATGTTTCACGGTGAGAGTCACTCAAAGGACAGCTCAGAAAAGAACAACAGTAACCAATGTTTATGATCATAAGGGCACACAGCACCATGTCCTGTGAGTAAATGTTCGTTTTCCAGAAGCCGAAATGAAATGACATATAGAAGGAATGGAATAATCTGAGAGAAACAAAGAGATTGAGAAATGGGAATGGATAAAACAATGACACATTCTTTTGAGATTAGAAACAGTAATTAGATCTAGCGTCCTTGAAGATTTCTTGGATTGTAACAGGTTTTCAGACTTACGAGGGTTGTAGGAGGTGGTTTCTTTCCCATACCCTCCAGGTCTATTTGCTGTTTTCAGGTTTTCTTCCTTTTGGGTACAAAATTTGTGTACTTTTGTAAGTTATGTTGCTTTCATTAACGAATTCTGTTTACCTATTAAAAAAAAAAGTAAGTGGATCTAATTCCTGACTTCATGTTTATCTTGGCAACAGCTCTATAGAACTCAAATGGCTAGCATTATGATTAGCAGAAAAAAATCTACAGCTGCCAGAATCAATGCAGAAGAAGGACTAAAAAAAGGCTAGCGTTAGAACTCAAATGGCTAGCAACAACTCAATAGAACTCAAATGGCTAGCATTTATATTTCATGTTTATCTTGGCAACAGCTCAATAGAACTCAAATGGCTAGCATTACGATTAGCAGAAAAAAATCTACAGCTGCCAGAATCAATGCAAAAGAAGGTCATCATGTCTAATTGTTAATTGCTATCTGTACCAACACCAAATATAAATGGATAAACAATTGGGAAAAAGTTAATTAGAGGTCTAGAATGCTAACCCTTAATCTCAAATAGATACCTGACAAGTATATATATCGCAGAAGCATACATATAAGATAGACCTAATGATATAACTATAGAATCATTGCATGACAATAGGCTTGCATTGAAAATTAAATCATACCCATAAACAGTAACCCATTCCTCCTCGTCAAGGTTGCTCAGAGGTAAGCTGTTCCTCTGCAGCTCAGGTCTTGCAACTTCCCTTGGAGGAGGAAGCGTAATTAGTGCTCCAGGTTGAATGACGCCCTCAACCGGTGAACCCTTCCCCTTCTCGTCGTGATCACCGCCGCTCTTTCCCGGTGACCACCAGCTTGAGCTTGCAGGACTCTGTTGCATTTGCTGCACCCCCCTAACAGCATAAGAACTACTAGCCTCAGATTTGCTTTTCATTGGCGAAGGAGAATCCCGAAGAGGGGTTCTCAACTCTGACTTGGTTTCCGGAGACAATGTATAATCTGGAATTCCAGATTCCGGAGAAAAGTCTGCACGGTCTTCCAAAGTGAAAACCGGAGGTGGAGGCGGATCCGTCCCACCAAAATTCTCGCGCCATAGAGCAGAAACCGCCGCGGCCTGACCTGGGCTCGTAAACTTTCCTTTATGGGTAGATATCGGTGATGCCAAATCCTGGAAAAACAGAGATTGTCTTCCTGATCTAGAAGTTCTCTGTACTGTGGTGCTCATTTTTGATATGTCTAATAAGACCAAGTGTGCAGAGATTAGACCACAAATGAATACAGATTGTACACAACAAATTGTAATTGGTTCGAGCAAAGACAAAACTAGCAGTTCAATAAGCTCATGAAATTTGAAATTGCATCAAAGAGCTAATGATCTAAGTTATGAGGTCAGAAAATTTGAGATATCTTTATGCAGATTACAGATACTGTTGATGAGAAGATTTTGAATCGAAAGAAAGCATTAAATACGCACGCAGATAGATACCTAGTTTTGTTTCGAAGCTTACAGTGTTCTTTAGGGTTTTGAATTTGGGTAACCCTCCTACTTTCCCCCCAAAAAATAAGAGCCCAGAAACATAAAATGGAGTAGAGAAGTCACCGAGAATTTTAGAACCCTAATTTGTAAACCACTTTTGCCTAAAATGTCAAAAATAACCTCATGTTTGGCTTGACCTGGTGGCATTTTCGTCAATGGAAATGAGCTTTCCAAATCTTAACGTTCGAAGGTTCAAACAAGAAAAAAATGTTATATACGTTTAATTTTCGAAGCTCTACTAGGCTGCTTAATGGGCGTTCTCGGTTAGATTTATTATCCATCAGCATCAAGCGTGGTGACGATCTTGAGAAACATGCCCAGACAGAAACGCAGAAGAAGTAATGGGGTTCTTAAGTTATGTGGGAAATCGAATGATAATGTCGAATTACATGTCTTACTTTAAGCTTGGATGCAGAAGGTCAAGTGCTATTGAAGAAGTGAGATCACTTCATTATCGAGCAATGGGAACGTACGCAAATTTTGATGTTCTTGAAAGGGTTAATTTGATTGGTGGGACGGTCAAATCAAGTGGGTATGGTGAAATCCATGATATGTTTGATGAAATGCTTGTGAAAAATGATCTTAAGTGGACTTCAATGATCTGGATGGATACGCAGAAGGGGTTCTATGATAGGGCATTAAATGGTATGTTACAGATGCTGAGAGTCGGTGTTGAACCCAGTAAAAGGACATTCTCTATCACTATTGGTGCTTGTTGCAAGTCGAGAAGGGTTGATTTTGGTATGGGCTTACACTGTTTGATTTTGAAGAAAGGGTTCTTGAGGGAACTTTTTGTTTCAAGTGGTTTGATTACAATGTACTCCAAGTGTGACTATGTTGATGAAGCTCGTCAGGTTTTTGATGAGATGCTTGAAAAAGATGCTGCCACTTGGAATTCTATGATTGCAGCTTACTCACAACAAGGATTAAATGAGAGAGCACTTTGTCTTTTCTCTTTGATATTGGAGAATGGTGCTGATTGGAAGTTGTTAGTAAACAATTTTACATTGGCTAGTGTTTTTAAGGCTTGTGGCCATCTGGGTCACTCTAGAAGTGGAAAATCTGTGCATAGCTATGCCATTAAATTAGGTTTTGATTCGGATATTTTTGTTGGTGGGTCCATAGTAGATATGTATGCAAGGTGTGGCAGCATAAATTTAGCACGTTGTGTTTTTGATCTGATGAAAACTCGAGATCTTATAGCTTGGAACACTATGATAACTGGGTACGCTCAGAATGATTATGGAGAAGAAGCTCTTGGTTTATTTTATCAGCTGCAATCTGAAGGCTTTCTTCCTAATGAGACAACATTTTCTTGTGTTTTGAAAGCATTAACTGTGACGTTGGATACTTCTACGGGTAGATGTTTCCATGCTAAAACCTTTAAGCACGGAATTCTGTCAGATGTGTTTGTGGGGACAGCAATTGTTGATATGTACTCTAAATACTTTGAGATGGAAAATGCTAGAAGAGCTTTTCTGGAAATGCCAGCAAGGAATTTGGTATCATTCAATGCGCTCATCACAGGTTATAGTTTGACAGGGGAATACGATGAGGCATTAAGAACCTACATAAAATTGCAGACTGAAAACTTGAGACCTGACTCCTATACATTCGCAGGCCTTTTCTCCTCATGCTCCGTATTAGGTGCTTTTGCTGAAGGATCTCAAGTTCATGGTCACTCAATCATGTTTGGTTTGGACTCTGATGTCACAGTTGGAAACTCTGTAGTAAACTTCTATGCTAAGTGTGGTATTATGGATTATGCGTCAAAAGCTTTTGAGTCTGTAACTACACCTAACGCCATATCTTGGGCTGGAATTGTGTCTGGTTTTGCACAAAATGGTGAGGGAGAGAAGGCTCTTGAGTACTTTTGTGAAATGCACAAGTTGACTGAAAAACCGGATGAATTTTCATTCTCAAGTGTTGTAAATGCAGTGGCCAATTGGGCCACTGTGGAGCGCGGAAGGCACTTGCATGCCTACATCATAAAGGTGGGATTAGAGGATACCATCTTTGTTGGAAGTGTGCTGATTGACATGTACTCAAAATGTGGAATGGCAGAAGATTCATTCAAAATTTTTACCAATATGCCTGAGAAAAATGTTGTTTCTTGGAATGCAATGCTAGCAGGTTATGTCCATAATGGATTCAATGAAAAAGCTCTGCTCTTGTTTCAGGAAATGATAGGCTCTGGTGTGAAGCCTACATGCATTACCTTCATTGGGGTTCTATCAGCTTGTTCCCATATGGGTTTGGTTGCAGAAGGAAAATACTATTACAACTTAATGATTAATGAGTATGATATTGCACCATCAGTGGAACATTGCACATGCATGGTCGACCTCCTAGGGCATGCAGGTTTCCTCCATGAGGCAGAAGCCTTTGTCCTCAAATCTCCATTCCCATCAGAACCTGAGATCTGGAAGTGCCTCCTTGCAGCTTGTGCAGTTCACAGGAACACTGATATTGGTTGTAGAGCTGCACGGCTCTGCCTTCAGTTTGAGCCTCAGGATTCCAGCACATATGTTGCTTTGTCTAATATTTATGCATCAAAGCAACTGTGGAGTGAAGTCACAAGAATAAGGGATTTGATGAAGGAGATGGGCATGGAGAAGGAACCAGGCTGCAGCTGGATAGAGATTAGAAATGCAGTGCATTTGTTTGTTGCAGAGGAGATATCACGCTGTGCAGAGGAGATTGTTGAAGCACTGCAAAGCTTGATGTTGCATTCTAAAATGGACATGTGTGATCATCAACTCAAAATTAATGCTGAATGATAATTTTAAGTGCTCATGAAGAATGGATATTCTATATGGATCTTCCTAGAAGCTGTTTCTTACATAATGATGAATGGCTTCACTGCTCCTTCATCAATCAAAAACAGAACTGGTGAGATTATTGGTCAAGAATAATTAAAAAGATCATTAATACTCATCAAAAAAATTTGAAAAGACTATTAATGTTGAAAGCCTTTGTACCCTTGTTATAACTACCAGCTGAATCTGTTTTGTCATCAAATTTGTGAATTTTCAGGGCAAGACTGTTTTTGGCGGGAGCCTCGTGCACTAGGCTAGCCCTTTTTATGCTGATGCATTGCTCAACCAATTTTGACCTCCAAAGGCTAAGAGGTATTATTTCCCGCTTCCATTGTGAGTGATGAGCTAACCTTGTGTGGACACTGAGCAGTCCTTTTTTAATATTATACGCATATATTTTACTTCAAAATTACCAAGTTTTTCCAAAACTGCAATTATAGGCTTTTCTGACCTTCATTCTGTATGCCAACTTAATAACAAAGAGCACTGGGGACCAATGTCCCTATGAAAGCAACTTTAGTTTGGAGCTTCTGTCTGTTTATTATTTGGTAAGTTTCAGCGTGTGGGTTTTCAACCTTGTCCAATCGGATGCTAAAAAAGACTAAAATGCTGTTCTTATAAAATATGGGAGTGGGGTTGAGGTAGAGTCTTGTCATGGATTGATCTGATGAAGTTACCGGTCCCTTCAATGAAATAGTTCCAGTTCAGTTTCAGTTGTTTTAGTTGACATGTTCCTCTTTTTTTTTTTTAAGTCGACTCTCACCAATCATCTATTAATGCAAGTGAAAGGATGCAGAAGGGTAAGGAAAAAGGCACCATTCCTATCTTTTTTTGACAAAATTTGAATTGAACCATTTTTGAATTTGCTCAACATTTTATGTACATTTACAAATAAATTATCTGAACTTGAAATTTTCTTTCTTTTCTAAGTTTGCACCTTCCCTGTCCTTTCCCAGATGAGCTTCAGCAACATGAAGATTTAATCACGACAGAGACCTCGGCCACCCTCAATCATGTCGTCCTCGCTAACGTAAGCTGCCAGGTTCAGATATCTCTCTTGATCCACCCTCTCCCTCCACCTCGCCCTGCAAAGCACACAACTAGCTGACCTCCTCGCTACACTCCTCTTCCATGTCATCAGGCAGTCATGGTGCAACGAATTCTCACAGGTCCCGCAAGTAACCACTCTATCTTCCTTCCCCATCTCCTCGAGACAAATGGGGCATGTGGCAGTGGCACCATCTCGTATTAATCCAAGCGAAGGTTGTGGGGGGCATTGTGTTCTCTGCGAGAAGAGCTGATGGAATCTTTCTCGCAAAGCGACTCCAGCTAGAGCTTCAGGGGAGGAGGGCAAACCGAGTAAGCGAGTAAGCTGGCATGGCCTGAGAGTCGTCCTTCGGAGGCACGAGTCCTCAAGAGAAACGCCGAGGACGCGGAGGAAGACAAAGAGGATGTGTTTGCAGGGGACTGTTCGGTCTGGGCAGGTGCACGATGGGGTGGCGGACAAGGTGACGGTGTAGACATTGCCAGTTGCACCTAGAATGAAGAAATTAGCTTCTGAGCGGTGGAGGAGGCGGAGACGGTGGCGGAGAGCTCGGACTATCCTGTCCGCAACAGGTTGAGTTGGCTTGAACCGGGGTTGCGACCGGTGGTCCGGTGCGGACGAACTGGACGCCACAGGATCCATTACTTTGAGGGCCAAGGGACAATATTTGCGAATTGTGATGCCTTTTGTAGGAGAATGCGAAGGAGATTCGTTGCAGAGTTTGGAGGGACAAGTGAGGTATGGCTTCTTCTTCTTGCAGGGGCAATGAGAAGAGGAGGGGCCATTCGAGACCTTGTAGGAAGTCCTTACGTCTCGCCCGTTCAAGTTGTGTGTTTTTTCTTACGTTTTGACTTTGACTCCACGGCAAGTCTTAAATATGGCAACGATACGTGTGGGGGGAACTGCACTCCACATACATCATCAATCCAATAAACGATGGACTATACTCTATACGTTACACAAGAGAGAATTGACAAAGTAATTTTTTTTTTGTTGAGATTTTCATGTAAGGCACCCAGAATCCGGTTAAGAATCCCACGGTCCAACTCATGGATTTTGATCATCAGATGAATTATGGAATCAGATTTTTTAATCTTTATCTATGATAATCTGACCCAAACATCCAACATGAATTTTAAAATCCAATTGTAGCCAAAATCCAAAATCCTCACGAAACACATCTCATTGAACATAATTGTTTCTAGATTGGATGTTATGGCAAGTGGGCTTAAGAAATGTGGACTTCTTTAAATAGCATTCTTTCACTGATTTAGCCCAAATAGATTGGGAACAACCCAGCAATTGCCAAGCAGCTTTGTGTAGAAAAGCTTTGTTGAAGTGAATTTAGGACTCCAAATTGAGGCCGCCCCCTTCCTCCCGTGTCTTATTGTGAAAGGCTATATGATTGTATCCTTCGGCTAAAACTAAGCTAATATAGTAATTTTCCCTAAAATATTGGCAAAATTTACAATTAGAGCCCTTGAGTTTTATATTGATCACTTAAGGAATAAAATCGTCTACCATGTTTCCCATTTGATACATTTATTTTCCCTAAAATATTGTGAAAGGCTATATGAGTTTTATATTCATGTGGGGCTCACTTGATACATTTATAACACATGAAAAAACAGTGACCATAAGATGCTCCACATGGCAACATTTCACGGCCACATCAGGGAGCAAATCAAGGAAGCATGACAGATGATTTCAACTCATCACTTAATGCCTTTGTAGTTTTCATAAAAGTGCATTGATCACCCTTATTGACAACAAATGAATGGATAGCATCAAGAAAATTTTCAAAATGTTGTTGGGTGAATCTCTTTCTCTAAGGAATTTGTAGTCCCTGATCTATCTCCCTAGCAAGTAACAAGTAGGGGTTGAAACAGTTTGATTTCGAGAACATGAAACCAAATTGATTATATATTCTACAAACCAAAACCGACTCGGTTTTTTTTTGTATAAAATCAAAACCAAATCCAAACAGTTTCTTTTTGTATTTTAGAATGACCTGAAATAGCCAAATTTTTCTAGAATTACCATAGGAATATGTATATGAATTAATTTAAGCATTATTTATCCCAAAAGGTTGGCTTGGTGGTCAAGGCTTAAGGTCTGGAAGTGTGCTTCCTCCAAGGTCTCAGGTTCAAAATCTCTCAGGTGTTATTAATTCTTTAGGACTACCCCCAAGGCCGGCTTGTGTGGGACAGGGGGACTACACAAGCTTTGGGGATTAGTGCGTACAAGCTAGCCATACCCAAGTTCCAAAAACATAAAAATGAAAAAGGTCCGGAGAGGTTTTAGTGCGGAAGCACACAAGGGCATCTTATGCTCTTATTCGGGTTGGGGTTCGGGTGGGCTTCGCATGGCGCGCGACTAGTTTTCGGCGCTGCCAACACTGCCTTGCTTCCCAAGCTTATTGCGACGGGACATAGCAGGGCTTTGAAAAGCTCCGAGGGTACAATACAGTAGCCCATTTGATTTTGATCATTTGAAAACCCCGTGAAAGGTTTCCGTTGCACAACTCGATTCTATCTCTTGCAGGTAAAGAGAATAAGAAATGGAAACAGTAATTCATCTTTCTTCCGGCAAAGAGTCGGGGTTGAAATAGTTTTAAGATATTTGGAATATTGGAACTTCAGACATTTTCACATCTGATTGACGGGGTTTGTGTGCAGATCTAGGACTTAAAAGTGAATTGAAGATGTTTCTCACCAGGTGGAGGACACATCGATCTTGAAGTCCTAGGGTTTCTCTTTTAATTCCTGACTTTGATTTCTCTGTTGTAAATGCCTAATTTTTGTATTTTTTTTGTTGTGGTTGAAGGACTGAGTACGACAGGGGTGTTAATACCTTCTCTCCAGAAGGACGGTTGTTTCAGGTCGAGTATGCCATCGAGGCGATTAAGGTAATTATTATTGTTTTTTTTTTGGGGGGAGGGGAATTGTCATGTTTTGTTGATTATAATCGAGGTCTTTTTGTTGAGGGGATTTGATTTCATTGCAGTTGGGTTCGACTGCTATTGGATTGAAGACCAAGGAGGGTGTTGTCCTCGCGGTTGAGAAGCGTATCACTTCACCATTGCTTGTTCGTCACTTCCTTCTGCAACATACGTTTTGTTCCTTCGAATCCTCGTAGTTTACATTAAATTTTCCAAACCTCGTATATTACATAAGTTATTCTTTATTATTTGCTATTACCATAAGTTTTAACTGGTCTATGTTGTTCTTTAGCCCACATTCACAATTTACCAAACTGTTTGGTAGCCTATCTCATGCATATATCTGCTGAACTGTTTGAGAGATTTTATTTTTTCTATTCTTTCATTTTCTTTTAATTATAAATAATCGCTATGCTGAGTATATAAAATAGAATGCAAATAGCAATTCTTTTATGGTTCTACATAACCATTTATATTGCCCGGGAAGGTAAACAGCCGGTGCATGTTGACTGATAGAGTTGTAAAACAACATTTTTCCATTCCGATGTTTGTTCGACATTACTAAACCAGCTTCCCTAGCGCCATGTAAATTAACAGATGACTTTACATAGTCCTATTGATTTGAATTGGACAAAGTATGCTCTCTCTCTCTCTCTATCCTCTCTCTCAATCAATACAGATTGAAATTTTATCTTGGTAGTATGTAAATTCCAACATAAAAATAATTTTAAGTTACTTAAATGTTGCCAAATGTTGCAAAATAAGATTAGGATGTTAGGGATAAATTGGATATTTTTCCCATGCTTCAGCTTGATCAGAACTTGACCCTGGAAAAATTTAGCAATCTCTACAGAAGGATTGAGTCGTCCAAGATGCAAAACTAGCTCTAATTTTCCTAACGACTTAGAGCATCTGTAGTTGTTCTCACCCTGATTACCTTTTTAATCACTTAGGATGCATTGCATATGCCCTGTCTAAACTGAATAGGGAATACGTTACCCACTCTGCTTCATTTGATTGAGTATTGTGCTATGCAGATTGAGTCTGGAGAATCATATATGAGTTGATATTGACTCAGCTGCCAATTGAATTATCATTATCCTAGTATTATTTTACAGATTCATTATAGAATAATTGAAGATAGATTGTTCTTTGTGCTCATTAATATCCTTGAATTTTATTATTTGTTTGTTTCTGTATCATGGTTATGATTACATAATATTTAACTTCTTGAATCATTTCAAGTTGTTTTGAAAGTATTTCCTGCCATATTAATGTATTTCCTACATTTTAGTTTATCGTATAAGTAACAAAATTTATTGAAATACATGTGAGAGCAGGTATTTGCATATATGCTCTAGTGTGTTTACTTTACATTAGTTGTTTTATGCAATTTGTGTGTTTTAGGGGAATTTTCTGCTGTGGGCAACAAATCTTGCTATTACGTGGCTCCTATAGCTGGGACAATCAAGATAAACATGGGTAGTTGCTCACTAGGTATTGCAGGTGTTTATAGGGACCATATGGGTGAGATATCAGGACTCTTTTGTGTCTGATTGGCAACAGAGATGCCATTCAGTTGAAGATATTGGTCTTGATCATGGGGCTTATTGAGGTGAAGCACTTAGAGATTCAGAACCTATGTGTGGAGGGAGACTCCTGCATGATCCTGTGGCAGATTCAAGGTTTTTCAGGAGGCTGTTGAAGATTGTTTTGTTACATACACCTTGCCAGATACTTATCTTTATCATTAAACATCTTGTTTTCTAGAATTCCAATGCTAGCTCATAGAGTATTTGAGACTTGACATAGAGGAGGGGGATGGGGTGTGTTCAAAGAAAGGCATTGCACATAGGTCACTTCATTGTGGGGGCAATATTAGCTTTTATTTGGCCACTGTGGATTTGTTTTCTGCCTGCAAGTTAGTTATGAGTTTTATATGTCAATTTTGCCAATGTTCGGTTGGAATATATCCAGATACTGTTGCTGGATAATTGTAGGCTTTATAAATGTTGTCCATATGATAAAATCTGTTCATGTTGGTTGCAACAGCTAGATGCACACACTTAATTCTTTCCAATTTTTCAGGAGCCCAGCAGTGTGGAGAAAATTATGGAAATTGACAACCATATTGGGTGTGCAATGAGTGGATTAATTGCTGATGCTCGTACACTTGTTGAGCATGCACGAGTGGAAACGCAGGTGCTTTTAGTATTAACATTTTGCTTACCCTGGTGGTGTAGCATTGCCAATTACTGATGCTACTTTTTAACAGAATCATAGGTTTTCATACGGTGAACCAATGACTACTGAGTCTACTACACAAGCTCTTTGTGATCTTGCCTTACGGTTCGGTGAAGGCGATGAAGAATCCATGGTTATAACTGCTTCCTTCTTTGACTCTGCTATTTATTTCCAATGTACTGCTAATATGATGTTTTAGTTCATCAAGACTGATGAAAATTTCCCTTTTATTTCTATATATATATATATATATATATATATATATATATATAATCAGTGTACAAATGCTGCCTTACTGTATGATTATCCTAATGGGTTTAGCACTGAGGACTGCTATGTCAATTTGGCTCATGTAGAAACCAAGGAAACTAAAACAGGAGAAAATTACATCCCACAGCAAAAGTTCCTTTTATTTGTTTTGATATTTGACATTCTTGAGGCTTAAAAACGAATAGGGCACAATGTTTATTCAGAGTGTGTGTATGTATTCCCCTTTATCCATAAGGAGGTTTATGTTTCGTATTAATCTCCATCATTTCTCTATTAGTTGATTGATTGATTCTTAAAATATTTACTGAGAGTTTCTCTTTTTGTACAGTCTCGACCTTTTGGGGTTTCTCTTCTCATTGCCGGTCATGATGAGCATGGGCCCAGCTTGTAAGTATTTTATAATTCCTGACATTCCTATTGAAGAGAATGCCTATTTTAACTTGCATAATGAGTGGCTACTGATGTTTGTGTTGTGTTCTATGTCACTTGACTATAGTTCTTGACAAATTCTATGCTTTTGACTGAAAATAGCTCAACAGGCCCCTGTTGTTGTTGTCGTTGTGATTTTTTTTTTTTTTGGTGATAAGAATGAACCTTTGTCATTCTTATTCAATATAAATGAGGTCCAAGCTCAGATCCACAAGAGCTCATTCCCAATGTGAAATACAAGTGATCTCTAAATATAACTCTAAGCAAGTGATGTCTATCCACCAGGGTTCTGCCTGTTAGTATGGCTGACAATATGTTCCTCACACTTGGATATTTGTTGAATTTGTTAATAGTTGTGGCTTAAGTGTTTTCTACAGATTGGATGAGAGATATGTAAAGTGGACGTGTACTAGAATAAGTCTGTTTTGGTTGGCTTCTTTATTTTAGAATATTGCTACCTTTTTTTGGTTTCTTTTATTTATTTAACAATTCTTTTGGCGAGGATTCATTTTCTCATCCTCCCCTCTATCAACTGGTTTTCAAATAGCTCCCATTTTTATTTTGAATGCTTCATATCCAAATTTGTTTTTGTAAAAAACTGTGGTTACTTAAGAAATATTTTTGGATTCAATTGGTATTTAATGAAAAACTTGTGCCTTTCAGATATTACACAGACCCCTCAGGCACATTCTGGCAGTGCAATGCGAAAGCTATAGGTTCAGGTTCTGAAGGTGCAGACAGCTCTTTGCAGGAGCAGTATAACAAGGTATCTCCTGTTTGTAGTTGCATATTGTTGGTTTTTCTACCGTTTGTACTGTAACTTAGTATTGTTGCAATTTTTTGGGTTTCACTGTTTTAATGGGTCGATTGGTCCTTGGAATTTGATTTCTGATCCTGATGTTCAAAGAACTTACGATTTTTATTTATTTACTGATGGGGGAAAAGTAGAAATTTGCTTGGTCGTTATTCACATGTTTAACTGTTCCATATTGCTGTCAACATCAGGAAAACTGATTCGTGTTTTTTGTTGGTTTGCAGGATCTAACTCTTCATGAAGCCGAAGCTATAGCTCTCTCCATCTTGAAACAAGTTATGGAAGAAAAGGTACTTCATTATGTGGTCTTATGTCATATTCTGGTTGTCTAAGGCATCCACAAGTGTTAGTACCCAATTTTTATACGTGAGCGGTGTTCTTGTTGCAGGTGACGGCCAATAACGTTGATATTGCAAAGGTTGCTCCAACTTACCATCTATACTCTCCTTCTGAGGTCGAGGCTGTCATCAATCGCCTATAAGGAGATGATCACCATTTGTTATCTCGTTTTCAGTTTTCCGTTCTCGTTTCTCTTGACACGCAAAATATTTTGATTCAGTTTGTTGGGAAAGGACGATTTTAATTTGTTAATGGTTGGGGATTTTAAACCGGCACATTCCTTTTGGCAATCAGTCCTGCATGGAACCTATATAGATGGTACATAATTTGAAACCCTGGTTTGCTGGGGAGGAGTTGCTGACTACATGAATTCTATCAACATTTTTGCCTTAATGTATTGCTTTCGTATATCTTTTTTTTTCCTTTTTTGGGTCTCTCTTATTTTGCAAATGTAACTCATTTTTAATACCTCAGTCATTATTTGTAAAATGAGAAACTATACAGTATACATCCCTAAGTTTTTTTTCTTAAAAAAAAATGCCAAACCAATTTTAAACAGCCCAGTTATTTATCGCTCATGGTGTGACTCAATTTTTTGGTTTGTAATGGTGCACAACCAGGCCGGTCCAATTCCAAATTCAGCATTCATAATTGATATGTAAATCTGGATTCAAAATCCTGATTTTTAGTGAAACTCAACCAAGTTTTTTCATTTACAAATCAAAGATTTCACTTTTAGTCTGAAACGATTCTAGTCTAGAGAGTGCCCTTCTAAAAATTTTGAAGGCATATAACAAACATAACACAAGGCATTTGATTTTTCGAAGGATAATTACATTCAAATCACTACCAAAAATTACATTCAAATGAAAATAAAATCACAACAATTCAAGTCTAGTGAGTGCTTCCCTCGATAGACCGTCCTTCGGGTCTCCCATTGGACTCCTTTTGGTCTCTCTTCCGTCCGGCTGCGACTGCAATCCTTGTCTCTCGATACTGTTGCAAACAGAATGTTCGGTTTGTTTCGAAATCCTTCTCAACATCCAAAGAAAGTATGTTTCTTGTTTTATTCCATAAGTTTCTGCGCTTTCTGTAATCTATTTTATCGTAACCATGAATTTCTGGCTTTCTGTCGTTAACAACAGGAGAGACGAGAAGAAGAAAGGTTTGCAGCGCATTTCAGGCCGGAAAATTTCATTCCGGGTCTTATTATTGGTTTCGTTTTCGGGTTCTTCTTAGATTTAGCGAAACCCAACAAAAACTTCTTATCGGGAATCAAATCCTTACCGGGAAAGCAGCAACAGCAAAGGCTAGTTTCAAGTAGCGGTGATGAAGAACTTAAAATGGTTTGTTGCTGCTCTACTATTTTGTTCCTCTTCAACTGATGGTTTCCTTGCGTCGGATTTGTGGATTTATTTAAAGTGTGACGTAGATTAATTTGGACTAGGAAAGGCGACGTGGGCATGGATTTCATTTTGATAGTTTTTTGCTCTGATGAACAAATAATTTGAGATAAATTGGAAGCTTTTTGTACCTTTGTTTTTCCCCAAATAATGGCTCCGTTTTGCTATTATGCGTGTTAATTTTCTAGTTTGGGCCAATAAGCTTACATAATGGAAAGATGGATTTTTTTGCTTTAACTTCATTTTTTATTGTAACTAGTTTATGCTAAAGGGTATCGGACTTTGCTAATGGGGAACTGTGAACTGCAGGTTCTGGTAGTTAGACAAGACCTAAAGATGAAATCAGGAAAGATTGCATCTCAGTGTGCTCGTAAGATATATCAAATTCTGTTTGTTTGGAGACTTTGTTATATTATCTCAGTTTGTGGTACTTTAATGCCTCCCATAATTTGATGGTATCTTGATTAATTTTGGTTTTGTAATCTGGCAGATGCTGCGACTGGTATGTATGCACAACTGATGCAAAGGTATTTCCATGCTACTCGTTTGAGTAGATTTTCTAGTTCAAGGCTTCAGATGTTAGAATTTTTTTTTTTTAATAATGTGTAAATGTCATATTCTTACAAGCTGCTTCCTTTCACTTGTGCATTTATGATTCATGTTATTTGAAAGATTTGAAATGCTTTGCTTGATTTGTGTACTATAAATACTTAAATTGTCTTGCTCAAATTCTAACATATTTGTGTATTTAATGATTGTCAACATCTCCATTAGAACTTCTGAATTTTGTATTTCTTGCAGCCGGCGTTCCCTTTTGAGACAATGGGAGCAGTGTGGCCAACCTAAAATTGTTCTCTCATGCAAGAATGAACAAGAAATGTAAGAAGGTGATCTCATTGAAATACCTAAATTCTCACACAATCTTAGCCATTATAGACTGTAACTTATGTTTGACATCACTGTTTTTGTTTGCTGTTTTGTGGTGTTTCACTTTGGTATTCTATCAGGAATAAGCTGAAGGCCTCAGCAGAGAAAATTGATCTTCCTACCTTTGTTGTTGCTGATGCAGGGCGTACACAGGTGCCATTTACTTTAGCGTAATTATAAATTTATTAGATCTCAAACTTAACATTATTGTATCTCTCATAAGGATGATACTGCATGTAACATTCAAGATGCAAGAAATGGTAACCCTCAACATGCTAACCTTGAGAGAGCACAAATTAACGCATTGATAAGATTCCCCGAATAATGTGTAGAAGAAAAAGAACAAGCAGAGGAAATTAGGAAAAGGAAAAATATGCTGACTGGATATGTTGCATTGGCATGGGTTCATTTTTCAGAACTTGATATGGTTACAGAGTTTTGAATTCCTCAAATTTGAGATATTGGGATCTGGTTGACTGGACAGTAGATTTTGTAAATAGCTATTATACACAAATAGTTTAATTCATATGAATTATTGAATTAAATATATGATCTTTTATATTTTGTTTTAATATTTGAATGGATATTGTTATATCTTGTGAATTTCATGGTATGTATGTGTATGACTTTATTTCATTGCTCATTTTGAAGCCTTTTCATGGGTAAACGTAGAATTCATACTCTATGTTGCTTAGACGTTTATTAGTATATGTGCAAAAAAAGGAAAATATAAGAGCTTCATACCAGAATCAATTGAGTGTCAAATTTTGGCATCTGCCTGATAAACTTCACTCATTTGGAAGTGCCCGAGCTCTGACCACTAAATAATTTTCAATTAAAATGAGAAATTCACAAAACTAATATCACAATCTTAACTGATTTGGTAAAAAGAAAAAGGAAAATGAAATAAGAGCTTCTGTGGATATAAAATTTTAAAACTTCATGAAGATCCTTTTGATTGTATGATGTTGCTTCCTGCAACATAAATTAGTCAGTCAACATTTTAAAAAAAATTGCAATCATAAATTTTATATGATTCTTGTTGCCACGCATGTTTTCTATCATCTCGATTATAAAACCTGACTGTTTCTGAATACTCATCCTGTAAATCATGATGGGGTGCTCTAACTTGTCATGTGATGTATTGTTTGATGTTAGGATTTCCGTTGAAACTTCAAAATGGGGGCTCAGGCCTTGCGAACTTATTGGTTGGCACATCAAAATTTCAGCTTTGATGCCATAGGTCATTCTTGGCTCACTAGGAAAAGAGAATGAATGAGAAAATTTTGGCAATCTTACTATATTTCGGATATTTTCTCTCTCTCTCTCTCTCTCTCTTTTTGTTTTTTTGGTTGTTGGTGGGTAGCCAGCTTGATGGGAAGGTCTTTTAGTTGTTGTACTAAAGACTTGCGTTTGAGTTTAAAATAGGTGGTTTTTCCACTTTCTTTAATAAAATGCCCTACATTGATGGTGTTGAAGGAATACACAGAGCTCCTATCAGGTCCTGTATTTTGGTTGTTGCATTGTTCATTTTGTGGTTTTAATAATATTCCACATGTTTTACTTGCTTATTTCAACCGTATTTTTCGCTGAAGTTTGTGTTCAGTTACTGATTTCTAGGAGCTTTTTTGAAAGCAACAATTGATTGATGGAGCTGAGTCCTTGTTTCTCACAGGTTTTGTCTGGATCAAGGACGGTTCTTGCTGTTGGACCTGGTATGACCTTCTTCGGTTCTTCTGTTAACATTATTTTACGACTTCCGTTTCCTGCTCGTTCTCTTCAGTTGGATGCAATTGAAAATTTCTATACCAAATTGAGAATTTAGTTGTTTTTGACTTTCAAAATGATCTAGGTAAACTGATAGAACTTTGGAAGAGGGCCATATTTTTATTTTTACCTCTGGTTGGCAGTCCTTTTAGAGTTCAAAAGTGTTCTCATTTTTTTTCTGTTTTGGTCAATTATTGGGATGTTCCCATGGTTGTAAACATTATTGGGCTGGTAAATTCTGATTTGCATTATGTTCAGAGGTAAAGTCTGATTTGCATTATGTTCTGTCTGCTGAATACTGAATAGAATCATGTTTTATTAATTCTTCCTTTGATTCTGTTAAAGGGGATTGTCATTTTAAATTTTCTGCCAAGATAATTTCCCAAGCTAGATGTAGATCCATGAGCTTAAAGGACAGACTTTAATAGTTTTATTTTTGTATGTTCCAACAAAAAAATAAAAATTATATTTTTATGACTTGTCTCAACAATGAAAAACTAGTGAAGATGGATACTTTACAAAACTTCATATGTTAAAGAGTTTCTTTTGCTATTATTTATGTCCCTCTTGGTTATTGCAAAGGACTGAGAACTTTTATTGTATGTACCTTTCCATTAATAATTTCTGTTGGTTTATTTTGATCAGGAAGGAAGGTAGTGGTGGACTCAGTAACTCGTTATCTACCCCTGCTCTGATGGTTATCTGTTAGCAGTTATGCCAATTTTAATCTTTCATTTAATTTATGCCGGTAACTGTTCTTGCTGATGACTCTGTTGGGAGATTTTCAGTTGACTCCACAGTTTTTCATTGGTTGATGACTTGGATGCACTAATGTAAACAACACTAAGAAGATTTCGATTATACATACATGACCTTAATCTGTGTCTGAAAAATTGTTCTCATTGCAAGTCATAGCTTATTGAAATAGCTTTATTTTAATGCTAGATACAAGTGGTACCAGTGAAAAAGAAAACAACAATTTTCTTACAGTTATAGTTAATAAAGGACATATTTAAGTTCCTATCTTTTGACCCTTAAGGAAGTCTACCATCCTCATTCATACTCATGTCTTGCACCTGCTGTGCATGGGAGCCAGCCTCATTCAGCATTTCCATCTTCCAAGGGAAAAGAAGCAATCCAATTGGATGAGTATGATAATCTGATAAACATTTTAGAAAACTTTAGAAAGGAGCTGAAAGGGGTTCTCTAAGCTTATTATCAGGGGATTCATCAAGAATGTTGGTGAAGGTGCATGAGCATTGACATGATATTTCAGTGACTTGAGCACTCTCCTTCAACTCAACTTGCACATGTTCATCTCTCTTTTCAACCATCTGTTCCATCCCTTTTACTAAAACAATTGGTCTCTGTACAAGAAAGTTATAAATATCCATTAGTAATCTGGGATAACCTCTGTTGTTAGGTTTTGCCTTCATTTATTTCATCTATTATACAAGCCTACCTCATTGGTTATATTGGAGGCTTCATTTGACTCCAGTTTCTGAACCATCTGGACTGCTGCTTCCTGCATTGAAAGTTTAATCGGCTAGTTATGATCAAAGGTTCAATAATTTTGAAAAAAGAAAGCCACAAAAATGGAGTCAGATACGGAAACATCACACACGCACACCCACACAGAGAATATATTGTTTTGGCCATTTCCACTTGCTTTGATCCTTGATTGATCAGACCCCAGTTAATGGTTGTCTAACTAACATTCATGTTTCTCCACAATTACTTGCCCTGCTTAATTCTCATCTCTAGACAACTTTCCAATATTCCATGAGGATGGTATGGTCATCAAGATGTTCTAAACTAAAAACCCATGGGAGCACAACAACAGCAACAGCAACAAGAGTGAAAACAATCTATAAAGAACAGAATTGAAAAGGACAAATCAAGGAGATTACCCTGACATTGTTGAGTCGTCCTTGATTCAGGGTCTTAGGTTCCAATTCAATTGAGCAACAGATATGAGCCATCAGTAAAACAGGATTCTTAAAACTGTGGTGCCTATTACTATTGCTTCTTATGGTGAATGAGTTGTGTTGTATTTATAGCCAGGAGGTTGCAACTTGCAAACTCTTCTGCAAACTCACGGATTTGTTGACTTTGTGTGCTGAGAAAGAGAGGTAAGAGAAGAAAGCTACATCTCCTGGTTCTCATTGCAAGTTCATGACTCACACGGGATGTCTCGACATGATCAGGACTTCATTTAATTTCGCCAGTACCTTCAATGAGTTTCAAATGCTGCGTCTTTAGATCGTTTCTTAACCAGTAATCAGGTAGATATTGATACAGCAGTACTAACCTTTGGCTGTGAATATTTTCGAAAATGATATGTCTATCTCTCATTGAAAACGAAATTTGCAATAAGCGCCTCTTGCTGCTTTTAAAGCATCCAATTGGCTTCTGTTAAAATCAGGGTTTCAAACCTCGGCCAATACCCATACTTATCGGCCGGTTCGAAGTCTGGTCAAATAACTTCTTATCAAAGCTTAAACCATGAAACTTGTTTTGATTTGTTATTGTTCTCTTGTTGCCGTTTTTTTTAATATTGATTATTCGATCGGATTTTTAATTTTCTTGTTGCAAAATAAATTAAATGCAAAGTTTAGAACAGAGAGTAAGTTATATATATATATATTTGGTTGGGCAAGATCATCTCTTTCTTCCTATCCCTTCTTTTCACTATTTGGTAATATAGTCATAAAAAAAAAATTTTTAAAAATTTTTCTAAATCCGTTTTAAAGAAGAATCTAAACTTACAAAATGTTTTTATGTAAAAAAGAAGAAGATAATGGATGTCCTTGTTATTTGATTAAAATATTAATTTAAGATTGTTATTGTCTTTATTATTTTATTTGACTAAAATATTTAAGCATCCTTTTACATTCATTTTGAATGAGAAACTCATTTTAAAACCAATTATTGATCTCATTTAGAGGACTAGTTTATGAGGTTTTTTAAATGTATCTAATGCAGTTAAGCTTGCCTAAGCTAGGGGCTTGTTTGAAAAGAGTAAATTCCACTTACCTCCTTTTATGGTTTCTGACAACGGTATATACCTCCCTTGAGGCTTTTGAAATTACGCCTTCCTTCTTAGACTTATAAAGTGTAATTTTACTAATTCATGATTTTTAAATTGATTATTAAGATTTTTAAACTTTTAAAAATTATTATTTATTATAGAGAATCTCAAAATCTTACGCTTTTTGGGTATGAAATCATATGTCGCATTAAGCTGCGGCAAACCGTGCATCATCCCACGAATACTGTGCATTCACATTTCCCAATGTGAAATGTGTTGAGAAATGTGAATGCACAGCATCCGTGGGGATGTTGTAGGGTTTGTCGCAGCTTAACTGTCAAAACATATTCAAATTTTAAAAAGTGTAAATTGTCAAAACATATCCAAATTTTGTATAAAAGGGAGTGGTATCAAGTAGATAGCAAAAGTAGAAGAGATCAAAGTGTCATTTCAAAAGCATTAGGGAGGTGTTTACAATCTAAAAAGTGTAAATTGTCAAAACATATCCAAATTTTGTATAAAAGGAAGTGGTATCAAGTAAATAGCAAAAATAGAAGAGATCAAGTGTCATTTCAAAAGCATTAGGGAGGTGTTTACAGTCGTCAGAAACCAAGAAACCAAAAAGGGACGTAAATGTAAATTTCTCTGATAAAATGCTTTCATTTTCCTTTTTTTTTATTTCCGAGTTGAGTTAGGACTCTGTTCGCTTCCCAATTAACCGGTTCAGGCTGAGTTCGCCTCATTAACGGGCGTAAGATAAAACCCTACTAAAGCCTCCTGTGTGGTATCTGAGAGCACTCGTAAATCTTCCGAAGTCTTGCTTTTCTAATGGCGTGTCGATGTCGATCAATCTCAAGACCTGCTCATATTTTTCTCAAGTCCGCCATTAATAAACCCACCGGCACGCCCATTTCCAAGGTTCACTTTCCTCGCCCATTCCCTACATTTTCGAGGTAAATCTTCTATGCTGCTCGAATTCCCATTTGAGTTTAGTTCAACCCAATTGAGTTTGAATAATTTTGGTTTGATTTTGCAGGTTGCCTTCTGAGCTGGGTTGTGTCCAATCTCTGCTTCCCCTCCACAGCGCCGTATCGTCTGCACGTTTAACGTCGTGTCTCGGCAATGACTCGACGAGCTCGAGGTCTCTGTCTCAGGGTATGCTTTGTCGTGCAAACCCAGGAGTTTGATCTCCATCTTTCTGTTTGTATGCGTAAGCAACTTTTCTCTAATAAATACGTTATTTTCTGTTGTGGGTCATTCCTATTCTATATCATGTACTCGTTTATTTAGTTTGATAGGTCTAATTCTTCTACTGGTAAATTTTGAGGTGAGTCTTTTGGATGGTGCTTTGTCTGTGAGTTGGAGGGACATGTGAAAGGACCTTGATCTTAGCTTGCTTTTTTGTTTAATTTAATTTTTTTGGAAGTTGGCATGACCGATGACTATCACATATGAGGATTCAAATGATGCTGTTCTTCATTATAGCGCATCAACTATTCAGTGTGATTCTGTACGATATTCAAATTCCATTGAGCTGTTCCTGGATTTGTTTCTTTAAATTTCTAATGCACAAAATTTAGTTGCAATTATGTTTGATCCAATTGGGACTTTTAGCAGCATGATATTTTATGTATATGATGCTTGTTGTTGCACCTAGAATGACTGTAATGTGATAGCTGGGGGAAAGAAGGAAAAATGAGAAAAGCACTTATAAATCAAGTGAATCTGTTACAAAATTAAAATTTTCCTCTCTCTCTCTCTCTCTCTCTCAGCTTGTGGTTAACTGCAATTATATACTGTAAAAATTTTGAGACTGAAGTTGGGAACTTTCAGCACTATGTAAGCTGCTGGAGCTTGAGTAATGGATTTATGATCAAGAGTATGGTTATTTATGGGTTCCTTTGTTTTCTTTGCTGTTTTATTTGAGAAGATGCTCCCAATGTGATGAGATGGTTACATATATAATAGTATTACATGCTTTATGAGGAAGACCGGTCTCTAGTCTACTGGAGGGTGGGGCTTGTTTGCTGCTACATTTAGACTGTGTTGTTTTAGAAGGTCGCCTTAGGGCAAGATGTATGGGAAATCACTTTCTGGCACTGGCATGTTTAACTAATTTTCTTGTGATTATTTTTTAAGTCAGAATGTTTTATTGTACATGCTGAAACCATATTACTTGTTAGAATTAGGCAATAGTGAGCATTCCTTTGTTGAAGACTGTTTTTTCAGGCAGGTTGCAGGAATAACCCCACTCTGTGAACCTTAGATATGGTGTTTTTTATTTTTTATTTTTCGGTTCCTCATCATTATAAAATAACCATAACAGAGGCAGTGCTCTCAAGCATTGAAATCTTCTTATCTGTCTGATAGCTGAGATTTGTGCAAGACTTTGAGAATTTAGAAGATATTTTACTTGAAATCAGAATGCTATATCTATGGAAGAGCAGTGGAATTGGGCTTTTGGTTTTGGGTGTCTGATGGGGTTGAGATCTATCTGGATTTGCTGAGTCACCATGGATGTTCCCGCAGACTGCATCAGCTTGTGTATAATCATATGTATTGGTGTATATTGTTGTGGGTGGATAAAAATTTTCCCCCCAGAATATAGCTGATATGTGAAAGGAAGAAGAAATCAGTTGATTAATTTTCCGCTCTGCTGTGTTTAGTAAGATTGATTTTTGAGGAGATAATAGCTCATGATTTATTCATGGCTCACCTCTTTTGTATTGTGGACAATGATCCACATGTTTTTTTGGCCGTTCCTTTGTTTTTCCAGATTCTTATGCCAAAACAGCTTGGTACTTTACATGTAGGACTTTGTTGCACTCCAAACCTTCTATGCTGGATTTTATCACCTTCCCGGACCACTCTTGTTATGAACTGATTTCTGTTCTCTGATCTTGCCTCACATCCATGTGAACATACCTATTTCAGGTATGCTCAACCCATGATGTGTTGTTTCGATATTGTCAACCTTTGCCTCTTCAAAGCATAGTTGGACCAATTTCACTCTTGTAAGTTGTTTTTGTGTGCTTTGATCACATAATACTCTAGAGCGTTTGATACTCCAATGGCATTAGACTCATAAGATTATCTTCTTGCCTTGTGTTTAGTCTTTGTGGAAGATAACTCCATCACCATCATTACGAGAATATGGACCTTTTTTGGTGATTATTTGGTGAGTTGTCATCTATGTTGGCTACTTCTGTGCATTTCAGGTTATTGGATGGTAGTAGGCCGTAGAGATTGGCATGACATATCAGGATTCCTCATTTTTTGAGCCCATCTTGTTGTGGTAAGGCATTTTGTTGAGTGTTTGCCTTAGAAGGCCTATGAGGTTATTTACATTGAGTTTGTATGTATTAGCAGTTGTCTAAAGCCTATTAACAGATTGTGAGTTGCAATTGCAATTAAATTCAATGCCACTGAATAAGACTGGCAAGAAGATTAAGTTGCTTCATCTACTAGGCTTCAATTTTCACGAGTATGAGGTATAGGTGATGTGCAGTTTGTTGCAGGACAAGGTTGGTGGAAAACAGGTTCCACATTAACCTGAAGGAGCATTGAAGCCCAAGTCCAGCTGTAATTATTGTGGCAATCCCTACTTAGATGGCATGGTGGTGTGATCACAAAGGGATTTGGTTGGTTGTTGCTAGCTGTTTCCAAGCTTGTCATCATGGTGAATTTTGATACGTTGAGCTGAGGATCTTTTGCTGTATCTGGATTCTAATCTACTGGTTTGCCTCCCAAACAGAGTCTGTGACCATAATTGAGATGCATTTTTTACGACTTTGGAGATCATGAGAAATTTGGAGCATATTCTCAGTTTGCAGTTGTTTTTTGTTTACTCAATAATTTATGTGAAATTTCATTTAGGGTCAGTCAAAAGGAGAGGAAGCAGTTGTTTCTGATACCTTTCTGTGAAGTCAACCATGAGGATAACTAGGTAGTTGCTACATTGACTGTGGGATTCTTCATGGATTTAAGGTTGGGCAGGGGCATACATTTTCCTTTCAAAAGCAAGACACATTTGACGGTAAAATACGCATTAAACCTACACATTTTCCCTTCAAAGGAATACATGTAATAGTTAGATGCTATGAAGATTAGAAGTTATATGATATAGTGAAGATGGTTGGTGATCTCAGCATATCCAATAGAAATACATGTGATACACATATTTTCTCATGCATCGGAGATCTGTATCATGCAACGTGAATGTAGTTTAAAAAAGAATAAATAAATATGACAAATTGACAACTGAATAGTTGGTTCCGGATTTCCAGTACTTAAGTGGGTGGCTTCAATATTATTATTATTATTATTATTTATCTATTGTTGTTCGGTGAGTAAAATCATTGTAATGCAGCCCTCATCATTCAATAATCCAAAAAATCAAATGCAGAATGGAAATATGGAATTATGGAGAAAGGTTGCAAAAAAAAATCTTTTTGGTAGGTAAATATGGTATACATAACAAGGACTTATGACATTATTGCTAATATCTGATTTGAATGCTATTGGTGTAGTCCTGCTTGTAGAAATAACATGAGTGGAACTGTCTGGAATGCTTTTGACGTATGGGCATTTATCCGATCACATGTTTAGCAAACTTGGTGAATGATAAAGCTGTTGACCTGAACACAATTTTATTGTGTTTCACCTGAATGGCTCCTTGTCACGAGTTTTTGCAACTGTAAACCAACATAAGCCAGTGCTGACAGAAAGTTGCGCGAATATGTCCTTTTTTTCTCCATAATAGATATTTGATCTATTTATGTTCCAAGTCTTTTTAAATGGATATAACTACTTTTATAGTTAAAATTCTGGGTTTATTTTATTATTAGTTTTTTTTTTGGGCACTGGAAAATTGATATTTTCTTCATTGACCTGAACATGTGGATAGTTGTTAAATTAAATTGATTACATATATGAATGACAAGTTGGAGTTCTAGCAAGTTTGACTGGTCAAATAGTATTGGCACGAATAGAACGAGAGAGAACCACACTGGAAGTTTCTGGAGTTGTATGCAAGATGTCGGTAGATCAATATTTACTTACTAGCCTTTGTGGCCATGTGCCTTCTGAGCTTTAGATGGATTGGTTCAAATGCAGTCATCCTCTATTGCACTTGCAAATAGTTTCAGTAATAGACTATTGCTAATCAATTTATTTTTAACTGTATATGTTCTTATATTATATCTGCTAAAGATAATTGCCATATTCTATGGTTGTTAAGGAGTGTTATTAGTTTATTAATCAGGATGTGTGGTCATATCTTTCAAGTCTTAACATTAATTATCAACTACTAGACTCCTCCTCTATACAGCAGATCTTTTATTTCCTTTATTTGTAATTCTGTCACATCATATACACACGGTCACTCTCTAGCCTTGTTTGATTATCATATCATGAATTTCTAATTGCGTTTGGTTTTTCTTTTTTCCCATTAAAAAAAAATATATCATGAATTTCTCTTTGTATTCCTTTGACCAATTGAATTGGTGGTTTATATTTCAAATGCGATGTGATGCTGATACTTTGTGTTTATTGTCTTTATTTATAAAGAACTAGGTCTCAGTGTGCCGCGATAAGTGATCGAAGCTGGAGTAAGCTGATTATTAAATGGAATTTGGGATTATCTCCATTCAAAAGGTTCCTTGCACCCTAGCTGCTGAAATGTTGCATTTCTCTTTGCAGTACAGGAATGACACTGCAGTCTATTTTTGATTGATATGTTAAGGTTTTCCTGGCCTTTTTGTGATATTCTGGTTTTTATCACTTTGTTAGTTTTTTTTTTTTTTTTTTTGGTAATGAACTTTGTTAGTTGATGGATGTATTTTGCAGAATACATATAATGCCATTCATTAGTCTGGTAAAGAAGTTTTTAACGTTTTTAAGCTGATCCCCACTGGTGAATAGATAAGATAGAGGTCTTATCTGTACTGTCTAATTTGGATTTCAAACATTTTCACTGCAAACCCTTCAGTTCGGCCCTTTAGCTTTGAGTTTGCCAGGTGGAAAAACTACCAAAATAACAGATCCCTAATCCTTTTGGATATGTAAGGCCATGTGAAACGCAGATGGCATAGTGGGGTTGATGGGGGGGAGTGTCTTAATCTCTTCTTCCAACCCCCCACAAAATATCACCGGCCATCGCGTCCCTTTGTCTCCCCATCTCTTATTTAATTACAGGCCATGTGAGGGGCCTTTGAAAATCAGGGCCTTAGAAAATCACGTTGAAGAATTCCTTCGCGTTTGTTCGTTTTCTATGTAATAATTCCCAAACTTGTAATGCTAATGACTTGGAACTGTAGATGCTTCACAGTTATCCATACCCTTACAGACTGCTCACCATCTCGTAGAGGTCTCCTTTGGATACCCAAAAACTTAAAAGAAATTGTAACATTCACACATCTCATGAGACAATGTGGGATGAAAATATAAGCAAAATTTTCATCTGGCTCCCCCAGGTTGAGAAACGGGTTTTTTTTTGCGATGTAATTTCTTGGCATCAAAATGCACCCTGAACTAAAAAAGATTGATGCATTGTTTGAAACATTTATTATGCTAAAGGTGTTGCTTGCTCTAGCGGTATAAAGCCTTGGTTTGTCATAGCCTATACTAGGGATCCACTTCTGTTCTCAGCATAATAAAGGGAGTTTGCTCAGGAGCCTACCTCCAACTCAGACAAGGCAGTTGTTGCCACATTGTGTGGCTTACGCGGGTCTATGAACATCGTGTTCCCCTTGAAGGTAAGTGGTAGGGTGTGTGTGTGTTCCCTTTCCAAACAACCCTAAAATCCAGACAATGCCTGAGAATGATGTGCATGCACACACACACACACAAAAAGGATTGCCAGAGCGCCTAATAGTCACAACCGATGTCCACCTATCATGGCCTAATCGGGACGGGGCCACATTGGACATGACCTTAATGACTCTACAATAAAATCCAAAGAAGGCATGAATTTTGCAAGAATTGTACATTTGTTAATTAGGTGCCATCCATGGCAAGTGAGAGATGCTTATTTTACCAAATGAAAGGAAAAGGGTCACAATTCACCTTAGAGCAGTTGCTGTCACATAGGAAGGTTCCTTAGACATGTATGTCCAAAGCAGTTGCTGTCACGTGCTGCATGCACCTTACTCCTCTTCCTCTTCCTCATCACCATCATCATCATCATGTTTACCAGCATATATGCACCCATCCCCCCATCCACGACATAGAATCACCAATGCAGACTTATTCTTCGTTCGTTCACGTATCTGAATCCTTACATATATTATGATATATATAACTAGTCATGACACGCTTTGCATTTACATTACATGCATGTACACGTTACCTATCTACTCTCTGTTCCGAATCTCGTGCTTGTCACGTTACTATACGTTTCATTGCCTACAACGAGCACAGGAGGTGTGCATGTGAGCACCGCAACGTTTGGGATCTTTTCATTATTTTAGCACAAGATTTTTAAAAATGAAATATTCGATGAACGACTTAGAAATGAAGCAAGCAAGTGCCCATCCCTTTCCCACGTTAGGTAATAACGATATCTCGGATCGCGCGGACAGCCATATCGTCCTCTAATTTATCAATCAATTTAAACAAACCCATTCTTCACTGTTTCTCTTTCTCTAACCCCACACTCGGAAATTTCGAGAAATTCTGTTGGGGGTTCTAGGAAAATTTTGAGAAATTTCGTCATATTTCTCTAGTGAGGGGAAATGGAGGAAATATGTGTTTTATTGTTTTTTTTACTTTTTTTTTTTTTGTATTTTTTTAGTTTAATGCATTCATAATAAATGCATATACAGGAAAATCTGGGAAAATTTCGCCAGATCGCTAGATTTTCCGATATTTCACAAAATTTCGCCAAAATCAAAGAAACTGGGAAAATCTTGTTTTCTTTGTATATTTTGTGCCATTAACTTTCTAAAAACTTCGCCGAAATATCTCAAAATGACAAACGCTAATCCCGTTTAAAGCGAGAAAACAACATGAGTGGCAAATGGGAGTTGAAATCGTCTATCTTACCTCCCTGATTTGTTCTGTGAGATACTATCATGTGGACCATCTCACAACCATTGTTTTTTTATATGTTATAAATGTATCAATTGGACCTCACATGAAAAAAATAATGGCCGTGAGATGCTCAACATGACAGCATTTCAAGGTCACTTCAGGGACACTTCATGAAAATATGACACAGGATTTCATTCCGGCAAATGGGGTCCATATATGGTACATTAAAAGCAGTCACATGCATGTCAACGTGAGCGATTCTACCGGTGGGCCCAAGGGGACCATCGAGATCTTTGACCTCTTACTGTTAATGTGCAAATTTTGATATTTGGTTCTTAGAAATAAAAAAGTTAATAAATCTTTTGAAGCCGGTCAATACATCTTACGGCTCAAACCGTCAAATCAGCCTCAATTTTAGCTAACTTGTTTGCTTCGTCGGACCCGTTTCATAAATATCATCTTGGTAGGTTTTGTCCATAAGCTCATGTTCTGTAAATGTCAACCAGTCGAAATTTAGGTAAACCTTACTTTTCCCATCCTTTTCCGTTTGGTAGAATTGTGAAATAGTACCTAAAATTGTCACTTTAATTAAACCAAATATATATATTTAAAACATACGAGTAATTAAAAAACAGAAATTGAAATTTACGAAAGTTGCTTCCAGAATCATTAGAGCCTGCTACCATTGATGTTCTTGGTTACCTTTCAAATTACATTTTTTTTGTTTGTTTTTGTTTTCCTTTCTCGCATTTTTGCGTCAAAGAAAGAACCTACGAAATTCAGAACTTAAAAGAAGCAAAATTAAGCCTCTTACACCGAGAAAACTAAAGAAATTGCGAAACGTACCTAAAAGCTCATTCGCTACTCTGACGCGCACTACATCAGCTGCCTGAAATCACGACCGACGTGGTTGTGGATCAAGTAATCATCGCCGTTCGATACATCGAAAACCGAACTCGGATGAAGAAACCGCTGCTGCTGCTGCGACCCTTGCATCTCCTTCTGTCGTCGAAGCTCGAGGACCTTACGATGCGAGTTCGAGTGTTTCGCGAGCACGAACGTCGGGCTTGCCGCCGGCCGGTACTCCGGTACGAGCCGCCCTGACTTGTACCGGACACCGCAAGCGTTACACAGAGTTTTCGGGCCCATCGGCCCGGTCCGCCATTGTGGAGTCTTTTCGGTAGCGCAATGCAGGCATTTGCGGACCTCGCTGTCGCCGGAGGCGTTATCGGGAACCTCCTTCTTCTTCAGTGTTGACTTTGGTGTTTTCTTGCCGGAATCCGAAGTAATGTCGGATTCCGAAGATGATGTCGTCGGAGAGAGAACGAGGAGTCGAGATGTCCAGTTGCAGGGAGCAGCGCGAGAGCGCTTGCTTCTTGCCTTGCCAGGAACCGACATCTCCGGTCGGAATATCGGATTATTACGGTTGTTTTCGGCTTGCAATGCACGAGTTTCCGACGCTTCATCAGAGCTCGCTTTCATTCCGGAAATGAGTTGTAGCTTCTGCAAGTCCTCGCTCGAAAATGATTCCTCCGCGATGTTTGAGAGCCATTCGAGCTCAGCTAAATCGTCGTACTGCAGAGAGGGAAATGGAAATTAAACATATCAGCGAGTCAGCGACGCTTTTTAATTTTAGCTTGAAGTCTTCCACAATTTATTTTAATCGAGACTGTAATTTGCATGTTATTTTTGCTGAAATTTGTTTGAAAGTTAGTTGCATGAGGTAATAAGGATCAAACGCGGGAATTACAATTTATTCTTGAAAACTCAAAACATGACTCCGGCTGAAGAAATAAAAAGAAGAAGCGATCGAATTGTAGAAATAATCAGTCTCGGGCTCAAAATTACCGGAACGCAGAGGTCTCCGGAGAATTGCGCATCGGCGAAGTCGTGGCAGGCGAGCTCGCTTGAAAAGTGAGCCTCGCAGGCGGAAAACGAGGAATTGCAGCTATCGACGACGGTAACAGTGGAAGAATCGGTAGAATTTCCGGTGACTGAATCGAAGGTGCCGTCATTGAAAGCAGCGTCGTCATTGGAGAAGTCAAGGAGGTCCTCGACAATGAAATGCTCGCTCTGTTTCGACTCGGAGTGACGCCTTTCCGGCGTGAATTGAGGATTTCCGGCGCGGTAGTAGCTTCCATGGAATAATTCCGGTGCCTCCATTGTAGTGGAAAGGTTAGGGCTCTTGCAGGTAAAAGAGAGTCGAACCTGAGAAGCTTTCTTTTGAGGGAGAAAGAGAGAAGAAAGAAGAGTAATGGAGTAGGGTTTATTTGCGTTTGAAGCTGACGAGCGGACACTAAAATGGAGGATTTCGACGCATGGGCTAAAAAAGCGCAATAAGTGGCCCCCCCAAAAAAAAAAGAAAAAAGAAAAAACAGAAAAGAAAAGGCCGGGTCAAATAAACCACCCTTTTCTCCTTTAAAATTACGTTATTACTCTACTTTGTATGTTACAGTCATGTTTTCAGTGAATACTTCACAGTTGGGGGGTGAATAAGGAAGGAATTTAAGTTAAAAGGTTCGGAGAAAATTAAGTGTTCAGTTCAAACCCTTAGGAATCGATCTAGCAGGTTTGTCGCTGCGACTCGTGCATTAGCGTCCAAGTTTACAGCCGGATTCCTCTGCTTTTAATTTCTTTTTTTCCTCGGGAGTTGCATAATTTTCTTTTTATTTTCTCCACTTTTTATTTTATTTTTGTTTTCAATTGGTGAATTATGAAAGTTTTTAATTTTTTTCTTTAAAAAATTCCAAAACCCACGTTTAAGCACGATGGTTACAGCTCAAACTTGATCTCACCAACGGTGGCGATCGCTCCCACGTGGATCGTGCTCAGAGAGTTGGCAGTTCACCTCTTGCCACGTCGGAGTAAGAGCGGGTCTGCTGTCGGATGCCGGCTTGGCCTCCACGTGGCCAACATCTTTGAGTGTAGACTGCGTCAGGTGGGGCCCGATTCCGATGACACCAATCCCTAGGTGTTCGACGTTGAAGAATGGGATAAGGTATGTGCAGTGGTATTTAATCTCACCATTGGGTATTGTAATTTTGTAATTTCCAAGTTTCTAACCGTTCGTTAACACGTGGAATCGAGTGTTGGACGGTCATGGAGTTCGGGTGACTGCTCTGGTACGTAGTAAATGCTTTTTAATCTTTACATGCTTGAATTAGAAGGGAAGATTTAAAAAGAAAGGGTACCTGGACCGTTGCTTGGCTTTGGGGTTTATTTTATCCCTTTTAGTAGTTTCTTTAAGATGGACGTGGTGGGAACCAGTCAGCACGTGATGGAGCTGTCGGTGGTGTGTCAGGGACCATGTGGGAGCTTGGCTCGTGTCAAAAGTCGTACCCACCGGTGATCAAGCAATTGTGCTTACCCGCTTCATCGATGCTTCTCGCACGTGCTTTCATATCAACGGTAACGTGATTGCACGTGCTGCTTTCTGATCACGTGCAATGGAGGTTTCTCACATGTGTACTCGCGCTTTATCAAGAGTACAGTAAGCGAGCCCCTGCTTTGTGTCTAATTCACGTGCACCAAGAACGAGCTAATTCAAAATTAACGAAAACTGAGTGAACCGATTCAATTCATGAGTACTGCTTTTGAGGGGTTGTAGAAAAGGAAACAAAAGCGGGTCTGCTTCCTTTATTTTGAATTTGGGTGAAGTCCTTAAAGTTTGCTTCACCTTCAAAGGTGAAGCGAGCCTTTTCCTTCGGCATTCTTGTGTATGAACAGGGAAAAGATTAATTAGCATTTTATAGGAAATCGGAAGATAGGAGAAGATTTATCAGATTGAATTAACTACCAATCCTTCCACCCCAATATCACCATGATCGCTGAGTAGTGCCTGCACTTTACATATTCAATATACGCGTTTTTTTTTTTCTTTCTTTCTTTCTTTTTCACTAGTTGGTGGCACGTATAATATTTATTACATGTATGTATAATAATTAAAAAAGAGATAGAAATAATTGTTTAAAACATTTAAGGACTTCAAAATTATTAAAATATCTCTTTGGGAAAGTAAAAAACAAAAAGGATCAAATGACCCTATAGGAAAATATAGAATATGTTTCCTTTAGTGCTAAAAACCACTATTATGGTGTTAATCACGGGCTGAGATTTTGTTTTAGGTGTGGGGCTCCCTATTGAACGGGGCATGCAACCGCTCGTTTCATGGATGATATCATAGAATGCACTAGATGAGTCCCTTCAATAGGGCAATATGGAGTAGACAAGTATAGATGCGTTGGACTGGTTGCCGAACCTAAGAAGCATCGTTTGAAGTTCACGTTGTTACTTCAAATTAAGCTTAAGCACAGTACACAATATTGATGGCCGGATCCAAGTAGTTACTAGTTAGTATTGGAGTGGGTTTGGGCTTTACTAGCTTCCGGCGTTTGACAGGTTGGTTGGTCCTTCGTTCAATCGTTTATTGTTCAGGCTAAAAGAATCTCAATCCGCCACCGTATTTTATTTCAAAATATGTGATATGACCCAATTTCATTCTCTCTTACTCGGGCGTTCTACAATCCAGAGATCCATATTCCTTGCGACCTCTCATCAACTGAATCACTACTCTACTGCTTCCCTCTTCGAATCCCAATCCAATGCTCAATCTCCGACACATGCCCAGTTGCCGGAATTCCACCAAATTCCGGCCACATTCGCAGATCGTTTGTCAGATTGTGCTACCTTACAGGAACTGAATCAAACATACGCTCAAATTATTCGAACCCGTTTCCTAGAATTGCATCCAGTTTCATTTTACTGGAACATCATCATTAGGTCCTATGTTAGACTCGATTTCCCTTGCATGGCAATTCGAGTCTATGTCGCCATGTCGCGAGCCGGGGTCTTGCCGGATTGTTACACAATTCCAATCGTCTTGAAGGCCGTATGTCAGTGTTTTGAGTTTGAGGCTGCGCGGCAACTTCATTCGCTTGCTATCAGGCTTGGGCTTGAGTCGCATCAGTTCTGTGAGAGTGGTTTCATCAACTCTTATGCGAAAGCGGAAGACCTGGATAATGCACGGAAAGTGTTTGATCAAAACCCCGACAGAAAGCTGGGCTCTTGGAATGCTATTATAGGAGGTTTTGCCCAAGGAGGGCATGTCAAGGAAGCAATAGCTATGTTCTTGGAGTTAAAGAAATGTGGGTTTATGCCCGATGACGTGACCATGCTTAGTGTAACTTCAGCATGTGGAAGCTTAGGGGACTTGAGCTTGGGTTTTCAGTTACACACATGCGTCTTCCAAGCTAAATCTCTTGGGAAATCAGATACCTTGATGTCAAATTCGCTTATAGACATGTATGCAAAGTGTGGCCAAATGGATCTTGCAGATAGGGTGTTTTCAGGGACGGTAGATCGTAACGTGTCGACATGGACGTCGATCATCGTAGGCCATGCAATGCACGGTCGTGTGGATGATGCTCTTGAATGCTTTCGACGCATGAGGGAGGCAAGAGTAATGCCTAACCATGTGACGTTCGTGGGGGTGTTGAGCGCTTGTGTTCACGGTGGAATGGTGGAGGAGGGGAAGCAATACTTGAGCATGATGAAGAACACTTACGGCATTGTACCAATGATGCAGCATTACGGTTGCATGGCTGATTTATATGGAAAAGCAGGGCTGTTTGAGGAGGCTAAGGAGATGGTAGAGAGGATGCCAATGAGAGCAAATGCCATAGTTTGGGGAAGTTTAATGGGTGCCTGTGAGAAACATGAGAATGTACAAATGGGAGAATGGGTGGCTAGGCATTTGGTGGAACTAGAGCCTTGGGATGATGGGGTTTATGTTTCTCTGTCTAATATATATGCTAGTAAAGGCATGTGGGAAGAAGTTGAGAGGATAAGAAAGATGATGAAGGAGAGAAGGCTGGCCAAGGTTCCTGGTTGTAGCTTCTCAACAAAATCAGCATAATTGAAACCAAAAGCACTGAATTGAAATGGCCTCTTCTACAAGATGTGCATATTTGCAAGTCAGAAGCTCCCAAAGAAGGAGATGAGGTTAAAGAAGATGAGGGTTTGGGACTGTTTCTTCTGGTACATTTCATGGTGCCATCCATGAAACTTAGGGATGTGAGCCCCTGGCAATAGGGGAGCCCACACCCCAAAACATAATCAAAACCGGTTTCGTAGTACCAGAGAAAATTTTCTAAGGGTTCCGGTGCTAGTACCAAATAATTCAAGACCGATTGGCCAAAGGGGATTCTTTGCTTTATTGATTTTTTTTGGTAACAAGATTCTTTGCTTTATTGATTGAACAATTTTCTTCACTTGTATTCAATTTTTTAAGCTGAATCATGAATAAATGATTTAATCACACTTCCATATTATAATCATCTAATTAGATTTGTTGGGCTAAAAACTCTATTATTAACAATAACTTTGTAACCTTATGTTACCCTATAATGCTTTCCATTTGAAATAGGAAATTTGCAAACTTCTGTTATCATAGTTGTTGAACCTTTCTTCACCCAACCAATAAAGTACGGTGAGGGATGAGCTTATATTGGCAACTTCAAGTAATCGACCAACTTCTTTGCCACAAAATTATTATAACTTCTATTATTAATAATCATGTTGCAAACCTTTGTGTTAATGGTATACAATGATTGTAAAATATTATGTTGCTGCGATAAGTTTCACCATATGCTACTTAGGGCCCTCCATTATCTTCAAATCCGTTCAACATTAACAAAAACTGTTAAAAAGAAAAAAAAACTAAGGAAAAAGAAAAATTCCTTCCGAAGTCCGAACCAAATCCGGTCTAAATGCAGCCGGGCCGATGACTTCTGACCAAAGGTGCTAACGCCTACGCGGTCCGGAACTCTGAATGGTGAAGACACTGTAGGAGAAGCATTTGGGTAGAGAAGCAGTGTTGTGATTCTATTACTTTGGAAAATCCTAAAAAGAACCCTAAATACGAAAACTAGAGCCAGTGGAGAGGTAATGGAGAAGAAGCATCCGCTTCCATGGCTGAATCTGATGGTTTCAGAGCCGTTCTATCTCTTCCACTTTTTGGCTTTCTTCTCTTACATCGTTCTTCGAAGCTCCGCAACTCAGATACTTTCACCTGATATCCTCGAGCGTCTCCTTCGTCGGGTACTCCCATATGCACCTTCGATCTTCGTATCCATTCAATTCACTGGCTCGACCTGGATCTAATGCTTCTGTTCTATTCTTACGATCTTTTTACGGAATTGTTTCAATTTTTGTGTCCTTGACGTTTATTTGTTGATGATTTTGTGATCCGTCGATTTTGACATCTGCAGGAAATTCAAGCCATTCTAGCATTATCCGTGTTGGGTACCATTAAGGTATGGAGTTAAGATGATCGGACTCGTGTATGCATCTTATTTTAAGGGTTTTCTTACCATAATTCTCCGTTATGGTTTTGTTTGAATAATCAGAACCAATGCAGATTGTGTTGCTCAGTTTCATTTATATTATTAGAGCGATTTCAACTCTTAGACATTGGGAATTGCTTGGAGTTTGTGGATTTTTGGATACATTTGTATCGTTTCGCAGCTTTAGTTTGAATTCCCATTTGTGGATGATGAATTTGAAACATCTCCAAGTGCCTTGTTATCATCTTTTACCTCCACGGCTGTGGTTTACCATTGATAATGATTTTTTTTTTCCTTCTTTTATGAGTAGATGGTGAAAGAAGATTCTTGGGAGGCCTTCATTGCAGATACACTGTTTTATGCAAAGGTACAATAATTTTATTGATTGAGTGATGTATTTCAAAATATTGACCCAGAAATGTCAATGCCTTCTATAATATTTCTTACAACCCATGAAGCGTCCACTTATATTCGACATCTCAAACCAAACTTCGTATGACTTCAGATCAAACTTCATTATATACCTTGTGTCACTCATCTTTAATGTTAGCTGTCATCTTCGTCATGACATTCTCTTTCTTTCTTTGTGTTGTTTGTTCCAGTGTTTCCTTGTCGGAGTTGCTTTAACCATTGACTTCCAATTGGCTCTCTGTTATGTGGTGGGATTCCTAGGTAGGATTTATTCTCAAATATTGGTTATGAGGTTTATAGCCGTGAAAAAGTTAAGAAATTCACTAAACATTGGACAAATAAGTTGGAATTATAAATAAGCGTCAGGTGTTGAAACATTTTTTATCAGTTCGATTATGTACCTTTATTTCTTTTTTCCTTTTTTGATATGTTGAACCCATGACAGCTCAGTAGGCTTCTTATGCTAGTCATTGATATTTATATCTATTAGATTTTGGTGCTGATGCTCCTGCACCATCCCAATAACATGAATGCTAGAAATTTGGCTGAAGTCTTAAAAATCCAATTGCAGACTTCTCCATGTCAGTATTTCTTTTTTATTTTTGTTTATTTTTGCCTTCTTTTGAGATAATTCATTCAGATTTATATTCTTCTTGAGTATGCATAACAGAGTCAGATTAATGATGTTTCAAAAAGTTTTGAATGATTAGTAATGCTGAATTCAGAACAAAATATTTGTTAACAAGGCTTATTTAAACATATTGCAATGGCATTTTTCATTGATTGGTGTTGCTTTCATTTTCCAGTGATATCCATTTTAACTCAACAACCCGCTTTTCAAGGACTAGGTATGAAATGCATGCGTATGATGCCATAATTTTGTTTCTTCTTCATGAAACTTTCTATGATATCAACTCAATATGTTACTGATTTTCTTATCTTGAATGATGTTGTAGGTGATTCAAGTCTGTTAACACCATTGCGATTGGAAACCTTGCTGACTGAAGGGAACACGTCAAGATTCTGGTTGGTTGGTTCCTCACCATTATTGACCTTACTGTTTTTTTTCTCCAGTTTGAAGGGAACTGGGTTACCAGCTAACAGTGAGCGTCTTGTCTTTCAAAGCTTGCATTTTTACTAGCTGAGTTGAGTTCTTTAAATATGTGCCCCTTCTATCTCATTTTTTTCTTCGCATTCACAAAGATGTTGGGCATTTTAGGAATATATCCTCCCTCTATTGGGACTGTAGCAATCTATATATTGAGATCCTTCTAGTGTTCAAGAATGATAGGGTAATCTACTAAAGATTATACTGTTCAATCCTAGGATACATTTTCAAAAGATATGGAGATCCATCCATACCTAATAAATCCAATTGAAGAAAATGAAAGTAAAAAAATAATGCTCCAGCAATTATTTGAATGAAACAGATAATATATTGACCTTGGAAATAGTGGTACAAAATTCCCTGGGAAAGCAGATCCGAAAAGCTAGAGAACAGAAAATGATTAAAAGAATGTTGACAACCTCACTCTGAAATTTTGTTTCATAAGAAAGATCTTATCAATGAGCACTTCCTAACTTTTTCAGTATAAAATGTCTTTAAGAAGCCACGTTATGCATGAATCTTTTTTCTGAAAGAACACTTGAAAATTTCTTATAGAGGAATAGAGAAAAATTCTGGTAATGGAAATTGGGAAAGCTTAGAGTTATATGTGTTTGTCCTTGCTGATTCTCCTGTTGCTTGTTAAATTGTTAATTTACTAACTTCATAGAGCAATCAATAAGCTGCACTGCAATGAGAGAGGTAAAATCGGTACAACTATACACTCGCACTCATGTACAAAGTGTGTGTGTGTGTGTGTGTGTGTGAGAGAGAGAGAGAGAGAGGAACATTATTTCTTTGCTTGTTTAAGATTTCATTGTAGATAGTGTGGATACATTGTCGTCTCCTAGATGCGCATGGATAGCCTCCTCAACATTTAGACCTCTATAACTAGCTGAGAAAGCAACTTCCTTTTTCCCCATTAAACAGTCTCATAGGCATGCTGCATTAACTTTGCTACTAAACAGGCAATTGACGTACTGCACCAAAACAAATAAACCTGAGGCATATTACTGGAATGGAATGACCACATCCTCTTTGTCACTCAATAACCTAGGACTGGACTTGACCAAAGTTTTGCACAATGATCTGATGCAAATTTTTGTTGTTCAAACACTAATGTGTCACGATTTATGGCTTTATGCATGTAGTTTTTTATGTTGACTTAATTATATGCATGATGACATTATAATGTTCAAAATATGCTTCCTCAAGAATGATATATTCAGTTTTGGCAGGTTGAATTCCGAGCTTTGTGTTCATCTAAGTGTATACGTACAAGTCGATTCTTTCCCGATCTCTCAATTACGTAAGTGTCTCTCATGCACAGTAGGTAAAACTGATTGTATCTTTACTAGTACTGCTTGATAAAAATACCATATCTTATGCTGTCATGCTTCTTGTTGTCACCTTTTTTATTTGTACTTCATTTTTCCATGCCTATCATCCTTCATGCTTGATCAAGCTGTGTACATACTCACATTTTTCTTTTTAGCAGATAAACTAAAAAATATATATTTATTAGGCCTTTTCTACTCACCTTTGTTTTTTAATCAGATACTCGAACAAAAACATGTCTTTTGGAATTGTGGACCTTGGGCTCTTCCCAAATGCTGCAGAAAAATTTGGAATATCATTGGAAGGTAAGTTATTCTAGTTATCTGACTATTTGTCATACATCCTCTAACTATCATCAAAATTTTTCATAAAAAGAAGGCATGTACATTTTTTGAATATATATTGCTTCTATATTTTCATCTCTTTACATCCCTTCAAAATCACTTTTTGTGTGACGCATGAAAATTTGAACTTGTAGTGAGCATGGGACAACTTCCAACATACATATTATTTGACAATGCAGTGGAGGTTGCACGCTTTCCTGAGGTTGATTTGGGAGCAAAAGCTTCACGTCTTCGAATTACTAAGGTATTGGTTGTGTACAATTTACTTGAACCTGACGTTACTCCATGAGTTTTTGCATAATGAGATAAAAACCTTGGTCTATGCCATCCAAGTTCTACTACCATATTCTAATTTAATTATGTTCCTTTATGAGCTAATTTGCTCCTGGCCAAATGGCCACAACAGTTTCTGCAGAATAATTTTTACTATTTACATTCAAATATATTAAATGATTTTTTTATGGGCCTCTTTGAGCTGTCATAGTAAGGAAAATGATATTAATTGGAGTTCTTGGCATCAGTAATTCCTTCACAAAGAAAGTCTTTTTCAAATGGATAAGGATTAAATGAGAACTGAGGCAAGAATGATTATATGCATGGTTAACTTTCCACATTAATACTGTCGCTTCAGTAGATGCTAGTACTCTTTTGAACTGTTCAAGGATTGGATGCCGAATGGACTAGGAAACAATGGCAGAACCAGGGAAACAGGCAGGGGCCAAGGCCACCTCAACAGTTGAAAAAACTTGAATGATTTTATAACTTATCATTACAAAAATGTGCAAAAGCTGGTATTACTAGTACTTATTAGAGATATACTTTTTTCTGATATTTATTCAGGCCCATCAATATTTTTTTTAATAATACCCCAGTCAATTTTTTTCCGTACCCGTCATAGCTAAGAATAAAACTTTCTGTCAGTCCCATAAAATATATTAATATTAGATGCCTTCATATACTTTAGCTTCTTTCAATTATATCTAATATACCGTATTTTGATTTCAGATTTGTCGTTTCCTTTTTAACCTTTTTTCTTCAGATATCAATTTTACTCTTCACAGAAATTAAACTAGTGAATCCCATATTTCAGTGCCATTCTTAGATCATAACCAAAATTTTTTTGGTATAAGAGCTTACAGTATGAGTTATATCATTGGGAGCTGAAACAAATTATAGCTATAAATTTTTCTTAGAGCCCAATAGTAAAAAATTTGCTATATTGAAGTCGAAAAACTAGTAATGATTGGTGTGAGCAGACTATGAGAAAAGGATAATGATCTTTGTCTGCATTAATAATGCTTTATTAAAGAACTTGGTATGTGCATACAACTTATGAACATAAACTTAAAATTGAAGAATAGTGGACAGATAAATTTTGATTATTTATTGAGTGGTATGAACCAAAGTCTAAGAAGTGTTTGAAAGGGCTTCCATCATTTTAAGTCTTAAACCGATGGCAGTAAAGCTTTCTGACTACAAGAGTATGATCTCAAAGAATTTAGATATATATAGTATATGTAAGCACTCCTATAAGAAAAAAGAAAGCACTGTTATAAATTTATGCTGTAGATAAATAAGACTCACCGTTCTTTTGTTAATTATGAACAAAATGTTTTATTCCAATTAGTTGGGGTTGGTGACGGCATGAATCCTGTTCCTCCATACCAGTTTATCAAATTATATCCTTATAATCCCTCTTATTGTGCCCGAGAAAGAGAGAGAGATATCCTTTGGGATCCATCATAGAGTTCCAGTTAGACTATTTTGACAAGGGGAATGTTGCTTGCTGTACATAGCATGGGAGCATTCAAAATCTTCTGGGGGGCTCATCGCCGCAAGTTATATTTCTCGATCTGACTATTGAGTGGACAGGTTTACATAGTGCATTATTAGTAACTGGTATCGACCCAACATATTCTCATCTCTATAATTGATAGTTATTTGAACTTCTGCTTGAAATTTCTTAGCAGGAATCCTCTAATGTTTGCTAATTTCTAATCTGTATTAAATATTTGATGTGTTATATAGTGTTTTTATCCTCTGATTCTACTAGTTTTCAGGGATTTGCTTTCATTTGAAGTATTGAGAAGCTATTGAATTCATATCACTAACCCTTGGACAATTTAATTATTGCAGAAATGTATTTGCCAACATTTTGAGCTCGATCGCCACCTTATTGAATATATCCACGGTTAATTAGTTAAAAATATTTACAGATTGTCATTTGAAGCGATGAAAGCACAGTGAAGTGTTTCTTTGATGGAGATGGCCATTTACGCTGAGCATCTAGATAAAGTTTTAGTTATAGACCTTCAGTACATTTAAGTCGCTGCTTATGGATGTAATAGTTTTGTAACCTGCTTAAGCTGTGACAACCAAGTTGTATTATTACACAGCGGTAGTGTGTGGCACGTGCATACACAAGTTGTGGACAAGTTTTCGTAGTTAACAAGAGATAGAGAAGGAAAGTTGTGGATTTGAAGGTAAAATGGTTAAGATGGGAAAGTGGTTGAATATGGGGGACAGTCTTACCTTTTGCTCTTTCAGGCTGAGGTAGGGACTTTAGCTTGATTATTCAGGAATCAGGTTCGGATGCTAGTTCTTTATCCAAAAAAAAAAAATGGTTCGGATGCCGGCTATTAACATCTGAGTCACATCCGAGTTTGGTTGTTTGATCCAATTGGTCTGATACCGAGAGGCATATTTTATCAAACCAATAAGGACTTTCATATTCGCCTGGTTGGAAGCTCTTTCAAGGTTGCTGTTTTATTGCCTTGTCATATAAGCTGTAGCTGTGACTTCTAGGCATTCCGAAGACACGGAAGTTGTTTTCAAGGTTATGGTGGCTCTTTTTGAAAAAAATTTTGAAGCCCCATTAGCGTGACAAGCTTTTTTCCAATAACCAAAGTTTGCGCTCTTGCATCTAAGAGGGCAATTGAAAACCCCAGTTGATCAAAACAAGTAATTCTGGTAAAAGTCGGTTTCAACATTTGGTATAGACTGTCTGCGTCTGTAGTAGCATATGATGGGAACTCCAAATGGACCTACAAGAAAATCGAAAGCCCATGACGTCTTCGAGGTACCAAATGCGGAATAACTTATCCATTCTTTTCATGAAGCCAAAATATTCATGAGCATTTGATTTTCCCTTATTTTCTAATATGCTGGACTAATGGCCCAGAGACAAGTTTCTCGTTCCAAGGAGCTGGAAATCTACTACCAAAAAAAAAAAAAAAGGAGCTGGAAATCGTCTGCAACAAATATCCTCCATGTCTGCCTGGTTGTTATTACCCGTTTATAAACTAAAAAATTCAACCAACCATATATATATATATATATATCAAAATTTTTACGGACAAATCACAGTCCCATTCTGACAAGCCTGGAGTATTTTGGCTGCAAAGGATACGGCAGAGGGAACACTGAATTCCGACAAAAATAGCCGGCGTAATCAACATCATGATCAGGGCTGCGCTTTTATACCAAGAAACTGTGTAAAATCGCATTTCTCACAATGCAGTTTCTTGTGAGAACTATCCTAAAAGGTATGGTTGTGAAGAATTTCGAAGTTTCTTTGTTTTTAAGACTACCTAAACTTTTCTGAAGCAAAGGTAAAACCAACGATGAAAGAGAGAGTAAATCCAATGTAAATCGATAATTGAAAGAAATATAGCACACCATGAGTACTAGAATCAAGTCTTGACAATTCGATAAGATCGGAAGACGTAACACTGAACCTTATGGGTAGGTTTACTTTTCTTTAATCCTTTTTTTAATTTTTCCACATTTTCTTTCCTTTATTTATGCATATCCTCATTCAGAAACCACAGGGATCCATAAAAAAGATACTTAACAGCAACTTACATTTCAGATACTCATCAAGGGCAATGAGATGATGGAAGATTATTATTAGCTATAAGCCATCCTTAGATTAAGTGCCTTTGATGCACCTTAAGGCTGCGATTGGATAACGAGAAACTTCATCATGAAAAACAAGAGTTTCTCGTGATGTGGTTCCTTTCAGTTTCAGATCTCCCTAACCACCATTTTTCATCCGGCTTTTCCTCATAGATGCTGGGTCCTGACATCCAAATGCTCTGGAATTATTCATTTTCTTGCAGTTTCTCAGTGTCCCAAGTGTTCAATAAAGAGCCGTGATTTGTTTTCTATCAGAGCAGTCAAGGTGGGTTCAGTCAGGAGAAACAAAAACAAACCTTTTAGAAACTTATAGTATGAAATTGGTGCACAATTGACTTCTTGAATTGATCCCCACAATTAGCCAAATATCAGGATTGCATGAATTATTATAAAATCAAACATTTTCATGTCTACACATGACAAACAACTAGTGATCAAATCATCGTTTTTTCTGTCTACATACAATGTACATGGTTCTTTCTAAGTAAAGGAAATTCCCTTTCAAGATACTCATCTTGTCATTGATATCAATTTCATGTCATTATTATTTATGCTTTCCCCATGCACATTCAGTTTGAAATTATTAGAGTTAGGAAACCAGCATGACAGTGACCTCCCGCCTCGCTTACAAGAAATTCTTGATGTATTAACCTAAAACATTATAGCATTTATTTCTCGTGCATATTAAGTGTTAACAGATGCATACCGTTTCCAAAATAAAGAGACAAGCGGCACATTGACAAAACAGACAACGCAAAAAAAAATAGCAATGTATCAACAACAATATCCAAACATTCAAACAAAAAAAATGTGAAAAAGCCTTCAAACCAATCATGACTTCTTTTCTTTCACCTCCATATCTTGGTAGAAGAAATAGTTTTAATTTTTAAATTGAACAATGAACAATATCAAGTAAAAGTTCTCAACTCCCTTGTAGAAGAAACAGAAGGAAGAAAGCCCTAGAATCAGTGAAAATCCTATCATGAGGGAAATTAAGACAACTCAAAATGACTAGGCAGTAACAAGAAAAATATTGAGAACCTGGAAATTATGGCTCAACCGTTGTCACCTGTTGCCACTCCCCATCCACTGCTTCTTTCCACAACGTTACATTGTTGTTCCCATCAGCCACAGCCAATATGTTTCCAGTTAGCGACCACGAAACCCTCCACACGGGAGTTTTGAAATCCTTCAACACCTTACCTTCCCATTGATCCCCTTCTTTGGCCACAGTCCATATGATAACTGTTCCATCTTGTGAAGCACTTGCAATAGTGGACTTGGGAAGCCCCAAATTGGGTGCCCAAGCCACATCTCTCACCCAATCAGAGTGCATTTGAAGGGCAGGAAAACAATCCATCTTCCAAACTCCATTGTAAAGCTTCCATACCTTCACAGTACTATCGCATCCACCTGAGACAAGTTTCTGGACAGGGTCAAGCAGGCCAGACCCAACAAAAGCTCCAGGGGCTGTTGATGGCGCCCATGAAACAGAAGTAACACCAACTGGATGAGCTTCATCAATCCGTGCAGTGTCCCAACCGCCATCAGCTCTTGCAGTATAAATCGAGATACTCCCATCAGAGGACCCACATGCCAAGCAGAGGCCAAGTTCATGAGGAGCCCAGGAAATGGAATTAACTGATGATTTATGATCACTGAACACATATGCTTGGCTCCATTCATTCTGGTTACCTTCCTTCCAGATTATAACTCGACCATCATAAGAACAAGATGCAAGGAGGGATCCAAATTTGGGGTGGGCCCAGGCAACCTGCCAAACAGGGCCTTGGTGACCACTCAGAGTGGCAAGATGTTGCGAAGCCGAGGAGCCGCTAACCCCGATTATCTTGATGGTCATATCAGAGGATGCAGTGGCAAGACGCTTGCCATAGTAATCCATCACTACATCATGAACTGTGTCCTGGTGCCCTGTTTCGATCTTCTGGGGCGGCATTGTTCAATCTGATCCAAAACTAAGCTAGTTTTTAGCTGCTCTACAGATCAGTAAACCAAAATTAACGTAGTCACTCACAAACGAGGACAAAATCCCCAACCTCGCAAACGCTCAATCGGCATATACGTTTCAGAAAATTCAGATCATCCAGATAGTGGGGACGAAATATTCTCCAAAATTAACTAACAAATTTTGTGAATCAAATTAGATTTAAAACCTGAAACGGGTAAAATTAATTTTTGCGGAAGAAACGTCGGTCCAGATCTTGGATTCCATGAAATAAGAACACAGAAACACACAAGCAGATCGAAAAGAAAGAAATGAATGAGAAAAAGGCAAACAAATCATAACCTTAGATCAAACAGGAAAACCCTAGATTCAGAAATTGAACTCTAGAATTCTTCATCTGGGACAGAGATTCAACAATAAAAAAAGATCATAACAAAGGCAAATAAATAAAATCTAACCATGGATCAAAACATATTAGAAAAAAAAAAAACGTACCTGTTATCGACGAGGAGCGAAATCGTTCTCTTTCGTATCAGTCCTCTTCTGACTTGTCTCGAGGGCAAGGAAGTAGCTTGGGCCGTTTTCTTTTAAGACGCGTCTCTTAATTCTGATGTACCCAGTCTAACATCCTAACCGTCCGATTTGTGGGACCCCCAAAGTGCTTATCCACATGGACGTCATTAGTTGATCTGATTAATCTATCTGGGGTTATGATTCCATATGTTTGATATTAAGGCTGCGTTTGGGATTGCTTAATTAAGCACTTATTTGAGCTTTTAACATATTTAAGTGCTTTTTTAAGTAGAAATCCTGTTTGGTAATGAAAAACGGATAATTCCTTATCCACAAGAAGAAGAGGAAGCCTGCCCATAAGGAGAAGCCCCAATTAGCAGCTTCTCTTTCCACTTATTCGGTACGCTTCGATCTATTTGCAATACTCGATTCGATATTTACGTCGATCTATTGGAATCCGTATCGATCACTCGTTCTATTCGTTATCTTTGATTAAAAACGCAATTCCAATTAACGAGTTTCCATTGTTATTCCGATTTGGAATCTCGAAATCTCAAGTTTCTTCGAAAATCATAGTTCATACTCTGATTCCAAAACAGAGCTCTCGTACCCTCGTTAATGTCGAAGGAGTTCAATGTCCAGTCAGTGGTTTTTCCTTCCGGCGGAAATCCTAGTGTCATAGTACCTTAAACCCCAACCGATCAGTTGACCTCTTCCGCAGAGCTCCGTCTTCGTCACCGCCAGGCATCTCCGGCAACTGCAACTGGGCTTAATGAAAGCAACTCGGCTTACGCTTCCTCTCCACGATGACGATGACTTTTCGTGTTTCACTGAATGAAGAGTCGTCATAGTCAGCTAAAGATCTACTTGTTGATGACTCCTCTCCATTCTGCTGTTAGAGAAATCCAGAATGTTACTGGTTAAACTAGCATCACTGGAGACCAATTAGTCTAGCCGCCAGAAATTCTTCATTTCTGTGACCGGTGATGCTTGGGTTGAGTGTAGGGTACTCATCTTTCACTCTTGTTCATTTTCGATTCAAGGAGGTTTTGTTTCTTTTTGTTTATTTGATCTTTACTTGAAAACAACTCATCTTGTTTTTAACTTTTGATTTTTCAACTAAATCTCAACTGTTTCCAAAATTCCTGTGAACCCATATCTTAGATTTGGTTTGTGGTTCTGTGGTCTCAACATTTATTCGGGTTTTAGGATTTTCAATCGTTTCTTCTTGTTCATTTGATCTTTACCTCCACTACCCAGGCCCCATAATGGAATCTAAAACTCAGATTTCCGAATCCAAAGAAAGTTCTGTGATCTGGGTTAATTTCTTTCACAAACTAGAACCAAACTTCTTTAAATAAATTCAAAACTCAGGATTCCTTCTACCATTTTTAGTCCAAAGATCTCTGTGCATACGCCCATTTTTGCTGTTGAACATGAGGATGGTGCCGTCAGCTTGGCGGGACCATTGTTTTATGCTTCAGAGAAAGTTAAAGAAACCATAGAAAGGGAGAAGCAATTAAACTTCATAACAGAGAGAGATGTCTCGGAAATGCGAAGATTTGCTGGAGGAATGAGAGAGATTGGGTAGCGGTGGTGGAATGTGGCTTGAAATCATCTGCCCGCAATATAAGTTGAGACTTGCTGGAGGAAATAGAGAGAGTTCCCGTGTTGAAATCTTGCTTGAAATCACCTGCATTGTTGCCAGCAATGCAGAGAGATGCCAGAGGGGAGAGGGAGAGAGAGCTAAGTGCTTAATACAAGCATTTACCAAACATAACTTTTTTCAAATAACCAATTGTTTGTAACTATGGATAAGTTCTTAAATAAGTAGTTATAACTATTAAGTACTTACCCATAAGGAGGAGCAATCCCAAACGTCACCTAAGATTAAGATAGGGAAATTGAAAGGGATGATCAAGATCCAATTACATTTTCCCAAGACAAAATTTGGGTTGCATGTGGCCATGCTTTTTCATTATGGGTATAACAAGGTTCACCATGTTAGTTTCTAACTTTCAATACAATTTTTTGCCTAAGGTTTGTCATACTATTCTGCCAAAACTCTAACATGTCACTTATGCAATTGCATTTTTCGTGTTATTGTGTCAAAATTTTCAAACAATACAAAAAAAGAAAAGGAAATTTACAGCTACACCCCCTAAGGTTTGGAAAAGTGGCATGAACACCCCTGTAGTTCAAAACCAATCACTTACTACCTTTAAAATTTTAAAAATCGTCACCACCTACCCTTGCCATTAGATGAGACCCCAACACCGTTAATACACTTTTCTAAATCCCCAAAATACCCCTCCTTTTAAATCAATTCTTCTTCTTCTTCATTGGTTCTGGACAAGAACTTGCGTTAATTGTCACAAAACACATTATGCCTTAAAGGAGAACTACTTTAATAAAGTAAAAGGTGAAAATAAGCACTTAATTTTTTTTTTTGGTAAGAAGGGGAAGGAGGCTACCAGCATGATCCAACCATCCCCCACCCACCCAACATGGCCATTAGGGCTTCCTCCCAGTTGCAAAAGGTTTGGATTAAGCCAATAGCTACCAAATCAACTTGCTTTAGTCGGGGGAATTGGACCGTCATAACAACACCACAAGAGTGCATCGTCAATACAGGTGGAGATAATTACCTTACTCCTTAGACTAACCCTGCAAGCAGACAAGGGATTTGATCCTTAGACCTCTGGCACCCAAGCCACATGGGAGTAATCTGCAGAACCTTTGTTCTAGCTTAAGCATCATTAAGTTCTTATTGACCATGGTATAAAGTGTGTTTTGCTTTTGACAATAATGGGGCTATGCAATTTCATTGTTTTAATGGAATGGTGTAAAACCATTGCAAAATCTCCAAATGTTGTGATGCTTGAGCACGAAGTAAAAGGGTTAATAGATTTGTACTTTTTCCTAACTTTTGTAAAGAGATTCTCATAGATGGGATTCATTCAACGGTAGATCAAGACCTTCTAGGGCTTGAAAAAAAATGCTTACTTTAGTGTTTCTAGACTAGGTCTTCCTTGCTCCTTTCTCAATCGTGGACAAAATTAATGGTCCTAAATTTAGTCGCCTAACGAGACATCTTTTGTCACACGGAAAAATGTGTTTGTCAAACATTTGTAGAAATGTTACTCCTTATTCTTAATCACAGGCGTCGTTTGGCATTCATCTTGGGAAAGAATAAATCTGATGGGTTATATAGGTGTTTGGTTTCATTTGGGGAACGAGTTTTTTCCAAATGAGTTTTGAAATATATACTACAATCTAGAATTACACCCGTTCTTGAGTTTTCAGAATAAGTTTTGCAAAATTGCGGTAGCATACTTATAATATCTATAAATTGTGAAAGATAAACATAAAAGTTTGTTTTAAAGATTCTTTTGAATGACAAAGGCATACTTATAATTTATAAAATTTTCTTTTAAGCTAAAACAATGACAAACTTATAACATCTATAAACTCTACAAAAGAATAAATGCTAAAGGGTTGGCTTAGTGATCAAGGCTTGGGCCTGAGGGTGTGCTCTTTCCAAGATCTCAGGTTCAAAACCTTTTAGGTGTTATCAATTCTTTGGGACTACCTATATAATGTCTATGGGCCTTAGACTTAACCAGGCCATGTGGATTGTAGGCTTTTGTATGGGCCCTCAGGGATTAGTCGGTTGAGCCCGTATACCTTAAGTTCCAAAAAAAAAAAACAAAGAATAAATGCCAAAAACAACACCTTAACAAATCTATATACAGATCCTTGCAAGTAAAAGAAAAAAGACCGAGCCTCCTGAATGGAACGAAATCGCCACCATTAAAATCAAATGGGGCCCATCAGGTCCGTTGACTTGTAAGGTGAACGATTCATGGTATCACGGTGGGGACCATAGAGATTGTAGTCAGCTCGCGTCAAGCACATGCCAAGACTGTCGCGAGACGCGTGCTGACCACTACTGCTCCACCCATTCAGAAAAAAAGCCGCACGGTCCAGTCTCTGAAACAACTCTCCGCTTTCTCAAATTTTTTCTCCGCCGTAGCGCGAGTGGCGGAGCATCGCGCACTTTTTCTTGGTCACCGCCAGTCATCCACGTCCAATACTTTGTCTTCCTCCTCCGCCATTCAAGATACAGAGTATAAACCCATTTTGTTGCGTTAAACACGTTTAGTGCGCCTAAACACGTGTTAATGAAAGATTTAACCAAACCTTATCGGTAATTTTTAGGGAAAATTGGTTTTTAGGGATATTTTTCAAAATAATTTAGATTCAGTTGTCAAATTCTAAGTAATTGAGATTTAGTAGTATTTTTTAACATAATTGAAAATCGGTGTCATCATAAATTTTTTTTCCAAAAATATCCTCAAAAGACTTTCAAACTTCACCTGAAATAAAATAAATAAAAAATATTTCAAAGTCTTTGGAAGGTATTTTAAAAAAATACCACTAAAGATCAATTACCTAAAATTGTACGATTGAATCTGAATTGTTTTTAAAAAACATCACTAAAAGCCAATTTATATTTATACCTCAGTGGAGACGTATCCAACTCACACCACATTCGTTCAACGGAAAGACGAAAACAACTTTACCCCTATCTCTACTTCTACATCTACCCAATTAAGAACACACTTTAATTAAAAAAATGTAGAAGAAAACTTTGGTCTACCTCGGTCGTTACCTGGCGATGGCAATCAAATTAAACGATTGACCGGACGAGAAAGAGAGCGTGTCCGAGGTTTTTAATTGGCAAGAAAATATCTATTAGTAACTAACTCCACCACCACCACCCAGTTTTGTCTGCCACTGCGTTGATTTAGTCGGATTTTTACGACGACCATCCTTAGTCATAATGATGCTGTAATTGGGATTTTGATAACAAGATCGATGGAATGGCTTCATTTGTAGTCTAATAAGTACTAACTATATATAGGTATAATCAGTGGCTGAACCAGGACTCCAAATCTGGGGGGCAAAAAAAAATTTTTTAATTAACACTTCTTATGAAATATAGAAATTTTAATGAGTTGGGGGTGGGCAAACCAAAAATTTTAGAGGGGGTTTTCATGAAATATAGAAATTTCAATGAATTTGGGAGGGCGCAAACCAGAAATTTTAGAAGGAATTCTTATGAAATATAAAAATTTTCAATGGGTTGGAGAGGCAAAACTTAAATTTTAATTAAAAAATATATAAAACATATACATTTTTTATTATGGGACCTTAACGACTTAGAAAATTAAGAACAAGAAGAATGGCTTATGGGATTTGACCGAGACAAGGCTCGGTAGTCTTTAAATTTAAAGCCTTAAGTATTTAAGTGTCTACAGACCTCTTTATCTATGTACATACAAATATTAGACAAGGGGACTTGGAGAACACAAGGGAGACATATGACAACAAGAGGGAGGGAGAGGAGTAAGTTTTCTATCATAGAAGCCCTTAAATAATTTACAACTAGCGGGTGTACGTGTAGTACTACACATGTATGTAAATCAAAGAGAAAGAGAAAGGGAGTTAGACAACTGATTGGAGAGGTAAGAACCAAATAAAACGTACACGATTGGTCCAATGCCCACAATGTTAATATCAGTATGATAAAGTAAAAATGATAATAAAATGGTATTTGATGTTAATAAAATGGTAATTGATAAATAGTGGTTGAATATTGTAGTATGGGATGCAATCAAAAGTAATACACACATGGGAAATTCTCACACACGCATGTGCATGCACACACGCCTCACCTTGCAACAATACTTACTAACTAACAAGGCATACACTGAGGCGATGATGTTATTTAAAAGCCTGGGAAGGGTTTGAAATCGTTTGCCGCCTTTGATTGCAAATTTCACTATTGCTTGATTCAGATGTTGACACATGTAACATCTAATGGTTGTAAATTTGTCTTTTTTGAAAATGTAAAAAGCAAACTTTTTGATGAAAAAAATCTAACTGTGAGATGCTACACATGACAGCATCTCACAATTGCTACATGAATAGCAGCAATAAGCAGCAGTATACGATATCTTTCCCACAGGAAGGCCGTCACAATACCATATATAGTATCTCTTGTTTTCTCTTTTCTTTTTTTTGGTATAACGGATTTAGGCATTGCCTGCATGATGTAAAACCGGGATTTACACACTTACACACATGTTCCACTTACCTCCAAGGGGAGTGCCACGTCAACGAACCTGCATGAGCCACACAGGATTCCCAAGTATCTCTAATATTCCCCTAAAGATCTCATAAATGTATATATAAACTTTAAGAAGTTCTATTCTACTACCAATGCCCTTTTTTTATGATGCTAAACATGGAATTATAAAATTACTACCACTATCTTAACTTCTTGAATTTAAAGAGAATGCATTTTAACATTAAAAGCCAAATTTTGGGCTTTAGAACATAAAAAATACGACAATTCTTTGCGAGGCTTAAAATTAGAAAAATTAGTTCATACAAATTCATCACCCAATTCCAATTGGTATCCTTCAAATAGAAAGAAAACCCATAGGATAGACCCATAGCTTTCGGTGCTCATTGTTTACATCACACGTTCATACGTACATTACATGGGAAGTACGTACGTTTTGTGTAGGTGGTGACTTCTATCGAGTGACGGTACCCTAAAACGGCCTGAAAACCGAGGCGCATGCAGAGCCCTAATCATGATGCTTCTCTTTAACCCACGCGAATCTCCTCCGCTCTCGCCCTCGTTTTTTACGACTCTGCTCATGGATTCCCGTATCCGCATGGGATGGCCTTCCCTATTTAAAGTCCCCTTCTTTTTTTTTTTTTAATTATTATCTATTTAAGCAAAGAAAATATTTTTATTTTATTTAATATTTGTTTTTTTGGAGTCGGCAAAAATGTGTTTGGAAGGAGCACTTCCTTTTAAATAAGAGAGCATTTGAACTGTTTTCTTTCCAGGTGGAAACGAGCAGTGACCTTTGAATAAGAACAAGAGGGAGGGAGAGAGGGCGTTTTCGTCCGAAAACGACGTGTAAATGTTGTCTGCTGCCATTGAAATAGGCCCAAGTCCGCAGCCAGTGCAGGAGCTCGACAGCCAAGAAATGAAATACATGGCTTCTGTCTGTCCCGCGTTAGGGCTTCTGCTTTGAGTGTCGATTTGCGACGGAGGGGGGGCGCTTGCAGAGAATCGTCACGGCTGTAATGTCTTTTTGAGTTCTGCAATTTCAGATTTGGTTTCGAGATATGAGGGAGGGCGAACGTCTCCTATGCTTTCCTTTCTTCAATAGCGACGTGATTGTGCTGTTTCAGTAAATTTTAGATTTAGGAGAGATTGGGAACGATTGTCTAAGATCGGAAAGAAGTCCTCGAAACGATGAAGATCGCTTCTAGCGTATTTTCGTTGCGATATTGCGATAATAGGGAGGAGATGCCATGGCTGATGCTAACTTGGATGCTGGAGAAATTTGTTTTCGTGTTTTGCTTTTGGTTTTGAAATCTTTTTGTGAGAGATTTGGGTCCATACTGAGGTTTTGGAGGAATCCGAGAGGAAAGACGGAGCTGAAATAGATTAAGATCTGGTGTGAATCTTTATCTTTTGATCCCTTGATATTTAAAGGTGGAATAGTGTTGTTGATTCTGTAGTTCCGTGTGCGCTGAACAAATAGATTTGATAATGCATCCGGGATGAGCGTAAATGGTTGCTCCTTTTGGTTTTCGTGCATAAATCGAAGATTAATGAAATCATATGAGGTGGTTTACGGCTCTGATCTCAAAGATCAAAGTTTTCTTGTGTTTACAACTGCCTTATAGTGAGTAAAGAGCGAAAGATATTTCAGTTTGGGTTTAAGCTTGCTTCTTTGAAGAGCGAAAGATATTTCAGTTTGGGTTTAAGCTTACTTCTTTGCGTCTACATCCTTGCATTTCGTGATCTTTAAAGTATAGATATTCCGACGATTCAGACAAAATAATTGATAATTCAATTTGACTTCGTTAGAAAAATGATCAACTGATGCTTTTATCTTCTGATTGAAAGTATTAATTGAGAATTGGGGAAATGGATAATTCGGGTGTTCGAATCTTCGGTTCGATTGATATTGTGATGTGCAAAATAGGGCTTGGAATTGGATCCTGCTGAGCTTGTTTTGGAGGAAAAGCGGATCTTTTGCTCGAGAAGAATCTCTCTTTTGTTTCTGCAATTTCTGCTTCTCCTTTACTGCAGTAATGATCGCCATGACGACATCTTGCAAGGATGGTAAAACGGGAATAGACAGTGGAAAGTATGTCCGTTATACACCTGAGCAGGTCGAAGCGCTTGAAAGGGTCTATCATGAATGTCCAAAACCCAGCTCTTTTCGACGGCAGCAGCTGGTCAGAGAATGCCCGATTCTTTCCAACATCGAGCCTAAGCAAATAAAAGTTTGGTTTCAGAATCGAAGGTTTGCTTATTGGCGAACTCTGTTGTGTCTTGAACTTTTGGTTTTTTCTTCCTGATAAAACTTTTTTACTTCTTTTAGTTTTTTGTAGTTTTGATTCTATTCGAATTCATTCATGTTATTCACAGATGCCGAGAGAAGCAGCGGAAAGAGTCATCACGCCTCCACACCGTCAATAGGAAGCTGACGGCCATGAACAAGCTCTTAATGGAGGAGAATGATAGATTGCAGAAGCAGGTGTCACATCTCGTGTATGAGAATGGTTACTTTCGTCAACAAACTCAGAATGTAAGGAATTTAAATTTTCTCCCTCTTAATTTTTTTTCCCTCGCTGCTCTGATTTTTGGTTTGAGTTTTTGTTTCTCGTCTTGCAGACTGCTCTCGCCGCCACGGACACAAGTTGTGAGTCAGTGGTGACGAGCGGTCAACACCATATGACGTCTCAGCATCCGCCAATGGATGCTAGTCCTGCAGGGTTAGTATCTTTGCTGAACTGTGTTTTTTGAGCTTGGAAATGGTTCTTAGGCCTTTTTCTGTCCGATTTCTTTGTGTCCATGTTGTTGCTGTATGACTTACGAGGTTATACTTGTATTCTTTGCTAGACTTTTGTCCATTGCAGAGGAGACTTTAACAGAGTTTCTTTCGAAGGCCACTGGAACTGCTGTGGAGTGGGTCCAAATGCCTGGGATGAAGGTCACATCTCATATTTTGTTTATCTATCTATGCATTAAATCTTGGATTATCATTTACTGTTCCCTTCAAATGAAGGAATGAAACAAAGTACACCAGTATTTATCTTTCTAAGAATTATCTAAAATTCATTGTTTTGGGAGAATCCGTTCAAGTGAGTTTGCTAGTATTCTCTAGAAAGTGTGCCTTGCCTTTATCTGTCTGTGTGAATTGCAGATATATGATTTGCTGCAGTTTGTATTTTCAGTGGTATGCTGACTATGATGCTTCTTTCTCCTCATTTCCTTTTTATTTGCACAGCCTGGTCCGGATTCCGTTGGAATCATTGCTATTTCCCGTAGTTGCACTGGTGTGGCAGCAAGAGCCTGCAGCCTAGTGGGTTTAGAACCTTCAAGGGTAATTCCTTTCCTGCTACCTGATTATTTCTCTGTTTGTTTCTTCTTTCTTGATATTTGGGATTGTGGTGGAACTTATGAAAATATTTCCCTTCAGGTTGCAGAAATCCTCAAGGATCGGTCATCGTGGTTCCGCGATTGCCGAGCTGTGGATGTCCTAAATGTGATGCCCACTGGCAACCGTGGAACCATTGAGCTGCTGTACATGCAGGTTGGTACTACTGACAATTGTTTATTTGTCATGTTTGCTGGGGGTATTGGAATGTATATACAGTTCAATTGAACTCCGAAATTTTTGCGGTTTAATTTAGCTGTATGCACCGACAACTTTGGCACCTGCTCGTGACTTTTGGTTGCTGCGTTATACATCTGTCTTGGAGGATGGCAGTCTCGTGGTATGTAAATGCGTTATCAGTTTTGCAGGAAGCTGAACAATTTGAAGTCTTTTATTTTTTATTTTCTTTTGATATTAAGTCACAACAGAACTGGAGCTTTCTTATATTGATTTCCATGCCATAAAACGCCCAGGTGTGTGAAAGATCACTTATCAACACTCAGAATGGTCCAAGCATGCCACCAGTGCAGCACTTTGTTAGAGCAGAAATGCTGCCGAGTGGGTACCTGATAAGACCTTGTGAAGGGGGTGGTTCAGTCATCCACATTGTTTATCACATGGATTTGGAGGTAAATACTGATTTAGTTGCCTTGTTCTATCTCTGTGCTCATTTGTTTTATTATTTGATTATTCTTCCAACCTTCAAAAAATAACTTCAACATGCTGATTCCTTGAACCAGCCCTGGAGTGTGCCTGAAGTGTTGCGCCCATTGTATGAATCATCAACAGTGCTTGCTCAAAAGACAACAATGGCAGTAGGACTACTCATTCCATTTTCTCATGCATAATCTTCTTCTGATTTTCTCATTGGACCTGTATTTTTTTTTTCCTGAATGGTTTCATCAAGTATTTATTTTGAAAGGTGGGAAAAGAGCCTTTTCTCTCCTTTGAAATGGTACTTGGTAAATAGATTTGATGAATTTGAGTGGAACCAGGGGATATAAATATATAGTACTTAAATTATGTCATTGGAATTTTCATTCAGGCTTTGCGCCAGTTGAGGCAGATTGCCCAGGAGGCTTCTCAGCCAACTGTCACTGGCTGGGGCAGACGACCTGCAGCTCTTCGAGCACTTTGCCAGAGACTGAGCAGGTGCATGTAGTCTAGTTTTTTGAATTCATCTTATTTGATGGATATTTGATAATGGCATCTGATAGATGTTTCTTTGTAGGGGTTTTAACGAAGCCATTAATGGGTTTACCAGTGAGGGATGGTCCGTGGTGGAAAGTGACGGCATTGATGATGTTACTGTGCTAATGAATTCATCTCCTGGCAAAATAGTGGGTTTAAATTCATCCTTTGTGAATGGATTTCCAGATGTGAACAATGCTGTTCTATGTGCCAAAGCGTCCATGCTCTTAGAGGTGAGAGTATCAAATATGTTGCATTTAGTTAAATGTGGAAACAATACTAAAGAGATAGGTTAGTATGCCATTGTTTCTAACAGAGTTTATATTGGTAACTAATGGTTGTCAATTAGCATTGGGACCTAAACTGGACATTGTCTTCAAAATAACGTGGAGAAAGTGTGAACTCTTGACCTTTAGATATAATTTTGTGTATTGAGTCAAGTGTAAAAAAATTGGTCATTTTTATGATGTTGCAACCTATTCATCCTTATGTTTTAGTTTGTTGAGTGGTTTCAACTGATAAACTTGCTGATAGTAAAGTGGATATTATATCATTTTGCACAAAACATTATGATGTCCACGATTTACTCTCAAGAACATACAAGCAATGGAAACTAAATTTGACATCACATTCTCTGAAATTCCAACATATTCAGTCTCTATATAAAACTTCCTTTTTCCTTCATTTTCCCTTAGTATCACATCTTCTTTCTGGTGGAGAAATTTTTTCATTTTTCTCTCATGAATTTTCTACTATTCTGCAGAATATATCTCCTGCAATACTTCTCAGATTCTTACGTGAACATCGATCAGAATGGGCTGACAACAACATAGATGTTTACTCAGCTTCAGCTGTTAAGGTTGGTCCCTGTAGCTTACCAGGTTCTCGAGTTGGAGGTATTGGGGGTCAGGTCATCTTTCCACTGGCTCACACAGTTGAGCATGAAGAGGCAAGTAATCTGATTGTACACGTTCTCTAATATTGCCACATTTTTCATGAGTTCTTTAGCTGGAGGCCTTGGGGATACTGTAACCATGGTTTTCAACAAGTTTATAGATCATCATATATGATTTTTGATTTTTTTCATGCTGTGAACAGTTCTTGGAAGTCATTAAACTGGAAAATATTGGACATTGTCCTGATGATACAGTTATGCCTACGGACATGTTTGTCTTGCAAGTAAGTTTTCTTTATCCAAGTTTTTTTATATATTTCTATAAATTTATTTCTTCTTCTAAACTATTGGTTCATGTTGTACTCCATTGTGCAAATGCTGATGTTCTTTTACAGATATTTATTCTAGCGATAGTACCTATTGGCTCTTCGGTTCTTCTTGTTAGGGAGTCAAATGTTGACACTTTTCTGTACAAAGTTATCTATTTGGAAATGAAACCTGCTCAAGACAAAATATCATAGTAATTGAAGAATCAGGGTTTTATGCCATTCAGTAAATCAGTCTCATGAAAAGTATCATAGTAATCCATGCATCAGGGTCAGGGTATTGGCTGTTGTCCTTTTTGCCTTTTTCAAGTTGGAACAGCCTGGTCCTGTGACACTTATAATTCAAGGTTTCATACCCTTGATTTTGCCTATAAAACTAAATATGGCTGCAAATTTAGGAGTACTGGTGGATTTTTGAAAACAAGATGTTACCAAGTTTTCCTTGCCCAGACAAATAATGTTATATTTTATCAAATCTTTGAATGGAAGTACAGGAAGTCACTTTGACTAAATGATATTATCATTCTTCTATACTTGTTTATACAAACACGTTGGCACTTGTCTGTTTTGAGAAGGAAAGTACCACAAGCTTCTGCTACGGCCCATTTTTTTGCTAACCTTTTTGTTTTTATCTAGGACCTTTAGTCACAAAATTTGGTGATTGACCACTGACGTTAGCTTACTTATCTATCCTGTTTATCCTGCTTTGCAGCTTTGTAGCGGAGTGGATGAAAATGCTGTGGGTACGTGTGCTGAACTTATATTTGCTCCAATTGACACTTCTTTTGCTGATGATGCCCCTATTCTACCATCTGGTTTCCGCATCATCCCTCTTGATTCTGGGGTGGTAAGTATTTTTCTAGTTTATTTTTTGTCAAAATAATTGTATCATTGTGTCAGGTCACTGTAATTGGGAACTACAACTGAATCAGGGGCTACTTTGATCAGGGTTGAAAATGGCAGTTCTACACATGGATTTTATCAGATGTACAAAATGAACACCATCCCACAATAGTAAACTCTAGGTTTCAAATCATATCATGTTCAATTTTCTTAAATAATTCTTCCTGCTTGAACTCCTTCGAACACCTGAGGATGCCCACTTAAATAAGTAGTTTTCCATATACCTCATGAATCTGTTTATCATCACAGTTTTTACCACCAACATTTATTTCTTTCCTTCAGATTACAAGCTATGAGCTTGAGGCTTTTAGTATATCATAGCCCATTTCTCATACAAGTTTTACCACCATATGACTTGAACTCCTTTGGGTAAAAGCCCACTCAATATGTAGTTGCCAGTTTCCTTCAAACTCCTTTTGGGAAAAGCCAACTCAGTATGTAGTTTATTTATTTTTGATGGTAATCATGTATATGATATTAATATAAGAAGAAAATAGTACAGGATCTCAAGTATGAGGAAGCAAAACAGAAAAGAACAGCCCATAGAACTGATGTACATAACCTCATAACCCCCTACAACCTTTCGTGACTAAACTTGCTACTCCTCCATGGCTGATTTAGGCATATAGGAATGAGATATTCAACTACATGCTGAGATCGAAACCCAAGGAGCTATGAACAAATAATATCCATCTGTCAACAACCTGACGGATGAAAACCTTGTAGTATTACATCAAGTCTCCTTCATCATAGGCAATGCAGCAAAATGTGTGAGACTGTGCAACCAGTAAAATCAAGAAGAGTGATAGCCTACTCAATATGTAGTTTGCCAGTTTCCGTACAAAATTTTCTATTGTCATGGCATATTCCCAAACATATGGAAAGTGGGAGAAATGACCAGGAAATGGTTGTTATCATTTAGGAAATGTAATATTAGATTAGTTTCTTTTTATTTCATTTACTTTCAACAAGTTACCCCTGATGCAGGATCCTTCAAGCCCTAATCGGACATTGGACCTTGCTTCTGCTCTTGAGATTGGTACAACTGTAAATAGAGTCTCTGGTGATCGTTCTGGCAAATGTGGCAGCATGAGATCGCTGATGACAATAGCTTTTCAGTTTGCATTTGAGGGCCATCTGCCAGAAACTGTAGTGTCCATGGCTCGACATTATGTTCGCAGCATAATATCATCTGTTCAGAGGGTCTCCTTGGCACTCTCCCCTTCTTGTATTGGTCCTCATGCTGGTCTTCAGCCACCACCAGGCACTCCTGGAGCGCATGCACTTACTCGCTGGATATGCCACAGCTATAGGTGCGTCATTTATGCTTCCTAGTATCCACTTTATTATTAGCAAAAAGCAGGAATTTGGGATCTAAAGCATGCCGTTTACTTCGTAACTATTGCAGTCTCAGTATAGAATACTTAAGTTGCCGTGCTTAAGTTAGCCAAGTAGATATGTAGTGGCTTGGTGCAGGCACTTGCTATTTTTATACTAATTTCCCTGCCAAATCTTTTGGAAGTCTTAAGTTTTAGTTATATTGCTTTAAAAATGATTCTGTTGATGATTTTCCTAGGGTATGTCCTTATTCATCTTCTTTATTTTTATATTTAATTTTTTAAAGCAATATTATTCTATTAAAACAGGAAAAACAAAAGTGGAGAAGATAGTTTCCCTTTCTTTTTATGAACATCAACTTCTATAACCATCAGACACATCAACATTAGAATGCTGGTTCACTATACATATCTGTAATTGGATCCAAAATCATGTGTTTTGATCCCTTTGGAATGACTACCGGACAACACTCACTTAACTAACACAGAACCATTCTCTTACAACCGAGAGGTACTAGTTCTTCCTTTCTGTGAAAAATTGCCTTGTGTTCTTCCCACAAGCTCCAACAGATAAGAAAAGGTGAAGAACTCCAAAGAATAGCCCCTTTACTCCAAAAAGTGACCTTCTGGAGAAGGCTTCAGAATAATTCTTGGACGATACCTAAATCTCTTTAAAAAACTGGATAAGAAGACTACAAATTGCCAAGGCAAAATGGCTGTGAAGGAAAAGATGGTTGATTTCTATAGCTGCATACTTGCACATAATACGTCAGTTAGGATTCTGATGAGTGTGTCTGTTTTGACTGCCTCTAGAAAGATGTGATGATTATTTCAGTATGGGAAATAAAGTCGTATTTGAAATTGAAAACTATTATTTGTTAATTGTAATCATTTATTAATTTGCGTACCATCAATTGTTGCAATAATAAGAGCCTTGGGCAGCCGGCATGAGAATGTGGGTTTGAGCTTAAGTGTAACCACTTTGCACAAAAATGCAAGAGGTTAGGTCTGCAGTTGGTGTCTTATCCCCTAGGACCTTCTGCGAGACCTACATTGGCTTATGTTCCTTTACCCATGTTCGCATGAATTTGATTAATCATGAGTTAACTGGATTCTAAAGACACTAATCTAGTTAGGTACCATGTTGACTTAGTATTTGGTTTCCGGCACAATCACAAAGCTTCTAAACTTCACACGTGGTTTGTAACCAGACCTGATTTCTGTGTAATTTGTGTTGATTGTTAACTTCTCTTTGGCAGGTGCTATATGGGTGCAGAGTTACTCAAGCCGAACAGTGAAGGAACTGAACCCATTCTCCAAACACTTTGGAATCACTCAGATGCTATAATATGTTGCTCTTTGAAGGTATGCATTTAATACCTCTGTTGTTTTTATATTACTGAAAAATTACAGATTCTGTGAGAATGGAAGGTTTACCTTTTGATATGATATGATTCAAAATAGTATGTTGTATGTAGTGTAAGGGTTATGTTTTTAATGTTCTTCCTTTCTAGGTATTCTGCATTTACATTTGATACATTGCAATTTTAGCTGACTAATTCTGATGAGAATTCTAAGCTTCCAAACAAAGGCAATAACCTAATCTGTAGTCTTGTTTGCTCAATATTTTTGCATCTGTTGCAACTGAAACTTGATATTTTATATGCGTCCCAAGTTTTTAAGGGAAGAAAAAAGTTCCAGTTATCATGTTCTATAGAAATGGTGCTTGAGCCCAATCAGAGTTGTTGATGTTTTGAGAAATACCTTTTGATTATTGATCTATGTATGACCGTTATTAATACAAAATGGGACGACATTGTAATGTAGAAGCCCCTGTTCAGTGTTATATGTAGACTGCAAATCTGAACAAGGATAATTAAATACAGTAGCTTATGAAAAAAAGTGCTTAAGTGCGTTTGGATTTAATCAGTGGCTATTGTTTTAGTTAAAGCAGTCAAAAACTTAATGGGAGTTTGATCAGAGACATATGGTAGATTCTGATCTTGGACATGCAAAACTCAGATAAATTAGAACTTCAGAAAGGTTATGCACTGTTATCCCTGCAGAGTGAGCTTGTTGATCTCCAAAAAGTATGATATATACTTTTTTATTTATTTTGTAGAAATATTGTAATATGTTTGAATTGCAACTGAATCATATTTCACTGTCAAAATCTCATACTATACATATTTTTTGAATCCTATGTTTGAGTGAAATCTTTACCTGGATGATTTGAACCTCCTGTTGGAATTATCTTATGATTTTTCATTTGAATTTTTCGAGTTATGATTTGAATCCTAAATCTTGTAAATTTGCTATTTGTGATAAAAATGGCTTCATTTCTCAAGTAACATGTGACATTGTTAATGAAATTTTTTGTGAGAATTGGATATTATAATAGATTTTGAGTTTTTCATATAGCTTTAAATCTTTTTAGTCACTCTTCTTATCAAATATTCCTAGTGGAGTTAGTTACATTGATATAGAGTGGTCAATAGACAAAAGTATTCTCGTACAAGTGGATGCTGAATTTTGAGATATTTCAATTGCTATGTTTTCTACCATTCGTGCTTATTTAAAATTTAAAGTTTATATTTATGCCTTTTATGAATTGAATCCTGGTTCAATTTGAATCATGACTCGTGGTTTTAATGTTTGGTTTGACCTTCAAAACATTGTCCAAGTCCATATAGAATGTACCATGTTCTAGCATTTCCTGGTGTAGAAGTTTGTTTGGCTGATTGGTTCTTTTTTCTGATACAGCCTTACCCCTTCCCCTTAGCCTTCTTAAGTTTTATGACTTTATTTCTTACCGAATCTCATATTCTTCTTATCTGATACATATGACAATATGGTCATACTCATTTGTTGGAAAATTAAATTATATGCTTTGAGTAATTCATTAGAGTGTAAGATTTACTGGTCCTATGTACTTTGAAACTGTATAAATATTCCAGGGGAAAGAAAAAAATAAAAAAATTGAACAAGAGTTATCCCAATTTTTTTTTACCACACATGGGGAATTTTAAAAGGAAGATAAAGAGAAGGAATTCTGGAGTGCCCTTTATATGCATTGTTTTAGTATCTCTTTCTTTAGCAATTTCTACTTGAAACATATAGGTGCTTTGATGATTTCGTAAACCATCTGCTTCTTTTGCGGTTTGTAATTGAAACATATACATTATATTTCTTCAATACCAGGCCCTTAGTTCTCTTACATGTGGTCAAAATGCAAGGACAAATTGTGTTGTGCCTTTTTAATTTATACTATTGCTGAGATGGACATGAATACCTATTTATGAATGTTAAGTTTCTTCAGTTATTGATAATATTTATTTTTTCTACCATGATAGTTGTGCATTTTAATTTTGTGTTTTTTGCAGGCATTGCCAGTATTCATCTTTGCAAATCAGGCCGGTCTTGACATGCTTGAGACGACGTTGGTTGCACTTCAAGACATAAGTCTGGAAAAGGTATTTGATGATCAAGGGCGAAAGACACTTGGGGCAGAGTTTCCGCAGATAATGCAGCAGGTTCAGTGCCTCCCTAACATTTAGATTCAGAATTCAAAATTTGATGCAATGTTTCCTATTCTCTATGACAAATTGATCATCTCCCACTAGCTGGTAGTAATTTTGGTATCAAATCAACAAAATGGCATAAACCAACCGTTGAGGGTTATATTGGTCTTGGTTTGGCATCGCAATGACACCCCAGCTAATCAAATAACCTTCTTGAGTAATATTATGTGTCTTCAAATTCTTTCTGATTCCTTTCTGGTTGATCAAAAGTGTTGTTCTGCATGCCCAAAACAATCACAACATAATTTCCTTTATTTTGACTCCTACTGGGGCTATTATTTTGGACTAAGCTCTCTTGCATATGCTTCATCTGTATTTTCTTGGCCTTTCCATATATCAATCCCAACACCCTCATATCAGCATCTCTCATCCTATGAGTACTAGTCTAGAGAAAGTTGAACTTCTAACTTGTGGTAGGACATTTGGTAACTGGGGCTGTTTGATAGGTATTCACAATTTATTCATAATTTGGATATGAATGTTCTTTGCGGAGTGTAAGTTATTCTGTTATTGTTATAAAGCTGAACTTTGAGTACCAGAAGATAATCTGTATAGAAAATTGGCTCATGGTTCAAAGTGCTGTAACTTTTGCTAGTACCTTTTAATTAATGACATTGATTGATTGACAATCATTTGTTGAGCACAATTGAAGTAGTGGAGGTAGATAACCAAGATACAACCAGTTATGTTAAATAGAGTGTCATAATGAATCCATGATGTTTCTGTCAGATACTTTTGTATGAAGTTCATTTTTTCACAATTATGTGCATGTGCTAGTCCACTAAATACACACAAGACAATTCTTGGCATGCATCAGTTTTTATGTAGAGGCAACATGGAAAATTTTTCCCTCTTACAACTTTATCTTTGTCTTGTTCTCTCTAGCAGGGTTTTGCGTGTCTCCCAAGTGGAATTTGTCTTTCTAGCATGGGCAGGCCGGTGTCTTATGAGCGAGCAGTGGCTTGGAAGGTACTCAACGAGGAAGACACTGCTCATTGCATCTGCTTCATGTTTATGAACTGGTCTTTTATCTGACACATACGACCAGAAATGGATGGAGGATTGAAAAAATGAAAAGAAAAAACAATTTAGTGAAAGAACCCTAAACCTTTTCCATTTTACATATGCTTTTTCCTTTTGGAATGGAGACCCAGTGTAGTTTTGGGTGAGAATGGACTTGGATTCAACCTGATACTCATTTTTGTTATCCTCAATAGATTGTGCTCTTTGCTTATTTAGCCTTTACGCTCCCTTGAATTTTTATTTCTTGCTTGTGCTTGGCTTGCACTAAAATCAAACAATCCACTTAGTGGATTCTGGTGCGTAAAAGCGGAAATTGCTTTGTTTCGTGGTGACCGGTGAGGTCCAATACTCACATGAGCAGGTGACTTTGAATTCGTCAGACAAGAGAGAGTTCATCTACTCGATCATGCTTGACATGGTTCTGGGGTTATCGCATATTGGTAGGTCTTAGTAAACTTTCGTTTCTAGCTAAGAGTAAGTCCTGTTCTTGATAGTCACTTATTTCCTTCAACCTTGGAACTAAATTTCTGCTTTTCATCATCAATTGGCCTTTTCTATATACCTTGGGAGCTCGTTTTCTAAATTATTCAGATCTTGGTTCTATTTAAAATTGGCTATAGGGATCCAAATTTCGTAACTTGATTTTTCAAAAATTCTTAAATGTTACCACCCTGGCTTTATATTTGTCCCAGGCTGCGAAGTAGCTACTCAGTTTTGGTGTAATTAACGTGTCAAACCATTAACGATTTACTTCTCTTGATTGACTCTCAGTCTCTGCTAAATGATCAGTGTTGGTTGTTTGAAAGAAAAAGAAGCTAAAATTCAAATGATATTCTCCAATTAAAGGGGAAGACTTTGCAGGCAACAATCGTGTTCACTAGCTCAAACCCTTGCATATAGATGTCTATGGTTAAATCCCGTTTTCAAGTATTTACTCACCACGAATTTTCTGAAGAAGATTGATTGACAACACGAGAATTTACGTCTTTTCAAACTTCATCTTTCACAAAAGAAGAAGACAGGTTCCACCAACCCCGGAACCTACAAATGAAGATATCGTGCAACATAATTTAGTCTTTACAGATCGTCAATAATAATTTTCCTAGAACCAATAAAGGCTACCCGTACTCAAATGGAAAACAAGCTTTTAAAATATGAATGATACAGATCCAATTTTGGATAATCGAAAGAGTCTTAACCCACCAAGTGCTGTCCAGTTCTGCTCTTTTTTCTTGTTTCGTGAATGGCCCAGTGGTGAGAACATCATCTCATCTTTACTTTTTGAGAAGGGCCACCAAAGATTGGAGGACATGAGAGGCCACTTCTCCACCTTGATCAAGTACATGTTGCAAAAAACTTACTCAAAGAAGAGCATTTTTCAAATGATTCATATTTAAGCATCAGATCATAGTCTTTCAGGTACACCTTTTTCCTAACAGAATTTCATGGATGAATGCCATGTGTGTGAGAACGATCACTCCATCTTCTATGAAGAATTGGCCTACATGGAATAAATACATGATAAAGTCACGAACCAGCTTGATTACCAATGGGTGTTTGACAATTTGTAAGATATGAGGCTTGCGCTAAAGAAGACACTAGCAAGCAACTTCTCCTAGCGTTTAAATAGAACAATAAGGAGGAGAAGAAAACTTTACCAACTTGATATTATCATTCCATAGTGATATCTGAGGAGATTTTAACCAGTACTTTGCTGAATAAATGCCAAAGCAACTTGCCCTTGGAGTCGAACACAAGACCGCTCTGATAACATGTTAAACAACCATTATACCTAAAAGCTTATGCTGATAGGTGAAGGAGCAACAATGTCTATAACAGGGCCCAATACAATATCTCAACGTCACTAAAAGAGATCGATAAGTTTGAAGTCCATTTCACTACAAGCTCTTTCAAAGCCAAAGTCTTGCAGTCAATATCAACGGAGAATAAGTAAAACGAGAGATACATGAATGGTAGTGTTCACTTCCTGTCTTTTTGTTATCTAGACCCCACCTTCCATTGACGATTCAAATCCTATCCCATAGAGCTTTTGATAGCTAAACACGACGGGGTTCCTTGTGCCTCACCTACTTTCTTCCAAGATTCATTACTTAGTTTCAATCAGAAGTTCAAAACCCAGTTACTAATATCAGATCCCATGTCATGTCATTTCTGATGCTAACTCAGGATCACCAGAGAGGTGATCTAGTGATCCTGAGCTTAAGTGAACATGTACAGAGTGCAATTGTGCATGTACCTACATGTCCGGTGAGTATGTTCAAAAACTTTTACTGGTAAGCAAGAATTGGAAAAGACTAGGAAGCCATTGTTTATGTCAAACATGTGAATGGCATCAGTTTGACAGAAACCATTTTTCCTTACCAGATACTCCATGAATTGCGTATAGTGGGTTGGTGAGTCAAGTGGGATGCACGTGTGTGAAACCATCATCGCCATCCAAAAGAAGCAAAACTGTCTCAAACTAAAGGTGCAGGCATGAAAAATGTTTGTTATTTAATCCAAAAAGTGGAGAAGAAATGGAAAGGGATTCAAGCCCTTTTTACACTATCGAGCAGAACTTCCTTCCAATATGAGAGAAAGGAGGGTGCTTTTGGATCGAAGAAAGAAGCCAGTTAGCCCTTTTGCATGGTCTCCAAGGACCATGATTCATATTCTTGAAGCTTTCAAGAAAAAAACACTATCAAATCAATGCCAGCAAAATTTAGCTGGTTTTGCTCAGCTTATACTGACAACTGATCCGTATAGTTGCTTAAACTGTTCTTTTGTAATGGAATCTTCTTCCCATCTAAGCCCATGACTTCTAAGTGAACAAAAGAGAAAAGGGTTCTTGTCACCACCATCATTGCCATGGAGGGAATAGACGAAAAGCCAGTATAACAGTCAACACCATCATTCGGACATAGACTTAGAGGTGGGTCACGAGAAAGGTTGTGGCCTAGCCTGGTTGGAAAGAGCCCCATTTTAAATTTCTTCTCCTTTTGACCTAGTGGAGTGCATTTAGTAGTGCTTAAGCTTGCAAAGTGAATTAAGATAAAGACTTGCATTAAACAAATGTAGTAGATGCTCTTCCCTCTTGAAGACTTGCTCTATTAAAAATGGCAAGCGATACATTGAATGGAATCAAGTGATCGAAAACCAAATATTGGATGAAGTGGAGATCGAAAGCCACTTAGGATCATTGAAGACAGCCTTGAATACCTATTTAATTAACCATGCTATTCGTGGAAATCCAAATTGTATTAGAACAAATAGAGACCTTCATTTTTCATGCTAAAACCCTAGATCGCCTGGGTTAATTAGAAAATTATATGATAGCAGTACTAATTAAGTCAATGAAACACATTTTGATTACTACATTGGTTGTATGAGGTTGTGCTGTTATTGATTGACCTGTCAATCTCAATTGCTTTACCCTGTTGGGGTCAGCACTTCTCAACCTCATCAGTAAACCCCCAAGAAAAAATTAGCTTAGATGTCTGACATAGCGCCAACACAAGCTTCCCAAATCTCAGCTTTCACAGAGAGAGAGAGAGAGAGAGAGAGAGCAATGAAACTATACTAATTAATTACATGCAGACCCTGGTCTTGCCTTGTCATGCTGTGATTGTTTCACATAACCACTCTGCCATAGTTAGGTCTTTTTCACAGAGTCACTTTTAATAAACCAAAAATTATCTGAGATGTATAGAACAATCACAGCCATTTTTTTTGGCGATACAGTACAAGAGGATACACTTTCTTTGACTGAATGATTGCTGGACATGGGAGCCAAACTGAACAAGGCACATCGCCATTGCCCCCCGCCTTCTAAATTTTTACGCCTCGAACTGCCCAAAATCCTCTCTGACCACCCAAACCTTGCGAGAAAAAGGCAAAAATCTTGTTCCATGGCTGTGCTAAATGAACCATAAAGCCAATCCGTCAGTCTCATCCCCACAAGCAGCTTTATGATCATGGCTTTTAGATTTTTACATTTCTTCTTTTTTATAGAAAAAAATTTAACTTTTTATTCTTCCTGATTCCCCTCCGACAATAAAAGACAAACAGTCATCAAACCACTGGATGCATCAATGGTCCCCTCCAACATAAGGTTCCTGGTGCAAAGCAGTTGACTTGACTGCCTCTCACAGTTCATGACCATTCGACTGCTAACTCAGTTCCTGTATGTGCAAAGGAAGGAACAAACATCGTGCCTGTCAGAAGCAATCCTGGACCATAAAATATACATGCGCAGCTTCCCATTTTAAAATCTCTTTATCCCATCATCAACATTACTTAAAATCATATGAAATTCCAACAGTGACCCAATGTTGTAGAATGTGCAAACTCAATGATGAACTAGTGTGGACATTGTAGAATGATTCTAGACATTCTTAGCTTTTGCTTCTGTCTGATAATCAAATGGGGTGTAGCTGCTGTAATATATATCTTAATATAATGCTACTTTGTATAATCAAATGGGGTGTTTGGCGAAAATCAACCCAGAAGGCGGCTATTGGAGGTGTATGTGGTGACTCTAGTGGAAAATTTGTGGCTGCCTTTGCATCTGCTGTTGTGGCAGATTCAGCTATACAGGTGGAGGCTGCGGCTGCTTTAGAAGCAATTAAACTAGTGTTGGTGCTCGGTCTTTCTTATGTTGTTCTGGAGAGAGATTCCCAATCTATTATTCAACTTCTTTCTGGTTCAAGCTCGATTTATCCTTGGCGAATTAGAGGCATCCTAAATGGTCTGAAAGAGATATGCATTACGATCCCGGTTCTTCAATTCTCTCACTGTCTTAGAGAAGGGAATCAAGTAGCAGATTTGCTTGCAAACTTTGCAATTGATCAGTTCCTATGTGTATGGCTTTAAAGGCGGATGATCAAAATGTAACTTTTTCCAGAAGATGTTAATACAATGTCGTGTTCTTCAAAAAAAAAAAAAAACTTCCAACTCACTATGTGGGCTTACCCCAAGAAAAAAACAAAAAACTCACAGTGAGAGAGAGAGAAGGCCAATTAGAGTTCCATGTCAAATGGTTCGTCTAAATTAACGACAAAAAAGAGAAAAGCACAAATGGTTACGTCCTTTGTGGGCCGTTTTCAACTATCCTTGCATACTTTCCCAAGTTCAAGAAAGAACGAAGTGAGATGATTTGAATATGACACTTACAGTGGGATCTCCACTCACTCATGATCCCAGATTGACATAAAGATTTCGCATCCGAGGCTTATACTTGATACAGCTCACAAGGACGGCAATACACCGTCCTCACTACCCATGTCATCGGATTGAAGAACCAAACCACCAAAGAGGTCCTTCCAATTAAATCAGAGTGAGAGAGAACAAGAGAGATATAAAGAGGAAAAAAAAAGAGAAGAAACTATAATTCTTATGTAGAATGGGATTTAACAATTTACAGTTTTACACTCATTAGTATGTACTATGTAATCACAATGGCAAACAAAAACATTTGAATGACACTCAAGGTGAGACCCTATACTCATATCGATCAAAAAGAACCCAAAAAGATGAGGAAAAAAAAGAGAGAGAAAAATTATATAGAGGTTAAAAGCTTCATCCTAGAAATACAAGAACTCGACCTTGTAGCAGACTCTAGGGTTTTGCATATATCACGGGTGCATGGTCTAGCTGAAGGGTCCCCAGCAGTGCAGTGGAGAGCCAGATTCATCGTCTCAACGATCTTGTTCTGATAATTCAATGCGTTCTCCTTCATCATGGGGTCTATCCATGTGTCAAGATGACAATCTGAATAGCAGTAACGGGCCCATTCGACGAAGCTGTCGTGCACGCCGAACTCGGCATCTGAGGGAGCTTCTCCGGTCAGGATTTCGATCAGGAGAATACCGAAGCAGTATATATCACTCTTTTCTGTGTACTCTTTCCTGTCTCTCGTTTCTGCAACACGAACGCACGTTAGTATCTAAGCGTGCATGAATATAGTCATATAATAAAACTATGTGGCCAATCGGTTTGTTCATTTTTCAATGTAAATTGTAGGAAATATGAGGCCAATCTGGGAATGATAATTTAGATTATATCATGTATAACGATCTAAAGTATCAAACTTAGCTTTGTGGACATATTATAGTCATCTAATTTAAATTCACGAACTTTATCAATTTACTAAAATGCCCTTAACGGAGGTCATGAATAACGGATTATACCTGGTGCGACGTAGCCTGAGGAGAGGGAAACTTTGGGGTCAGTACTTCCAAATACATCTGCAGGAAGGCACAATCTCACGTGGGGTTCATCTTTTCCATCAACGATCACCTTCTCCGGTGAAAGTTTTCCGACCACAAAGCATGTAGAACAACGGGAATGGAGAAACTGAAGAGCCTTTGCAATCCGAACGACTATTCTTTGGCGACGTTCCCAACTTAAACCGGGAAGAACGTCACGCAAGCTTTTCCCTTCGATGAACTCATATATAAGAAATCCACTCTTCTCCGACCTGCAGAAACCGATCAAATTGACTATATTGGAATGCCTGAGCTTCCCGAGCTCCATGATTTCTGCCCAGAAAAGGGGTGGAATGGCGTAATTGTCGTCCATCCCCTTAATGATAAACTGCATGTCGTTAAGAGTCGATTTCCCTTTATACGATGTCCCATTCCTTCCTCTTGAGATGATGTTCTCTTGCTTCATCGACGATGACAAGATATCGTCGATGGTGATCGAATTGGAAGCCTTAGAGTTGAAGAATTGGAGGTCCCAAATGCCATTTTCGTTGCCGACCGTTTTCAGCTGCAACTCATTTCGTCGTCGAATAAAGACCCCGACGTAAGCCGAAAGAGCAAGCAAAACTAGAATGGCCAGAAGAGAAGTGATGAACAACCACCGCACAGGTTTTTTTCCTGTTTTGCATGGCGGTAAGCCGCTCGCAACGTCGCCACCGCAAAGATCATTGCCGCTGACCGCACTGGCATTAATGGCGGCGAAAGCTCCGGTTGTCGGTAAACAACCGTGGAAATTGTTGTGAGAGATGTTCACTTGAACCAGTGATTCAACCTTTCCCAAATTTGAAGGAATCACACCTGATAAATGGTTTTCTGATAAATCGAGCTCGCCAAGAACCGGCATGTCCGAGAGTGCAGTTGGAATTGGACCGATGAACTGGTTTCGACCGAGGTCTAGAATCACCATCTTCTTGCATAAGGATAATTCTTCTGGAATGGGACCTGATAGATGGTTGTCACTGAGCTTCAACTCTATTAATTCAGGTAAGTTTCCGATACTTGGAGGAATACTGCCCGAGAAACTATTTCCAGAGAGGTCGAGGTTCTCAAGCATGTCACTACCAAACGAGATCGGTAAGTTCCCAAAGAAATTGTTTCCTGCTAAATTGAGCAGCTGAAGTAAAGGCATATCCCATTTCCGTTGATCGATTCTCCCGGAGAGTTTGTTACCTGACATGTCGATATAGTAAACTAGTGGCAGTGTCGTGAACTCCATGGGCAATTCACCAGATAGGTGGTTGTTCTGGAGACGGACTCGCTGTAAGCTTCTGCAGTGGCTTAAGCTCTCGGGGATTTTGCCTCCGAGTAAGTTCGAGAAGAGGATGAGTTTAAAAAGACGGCCAGAGCTGCAAAGGCTTTCCGGAATCTCACCGGTGAGATGATTTGTTGAAAGATCCAAGACCGTGAGGTTGTTTCGTTTTCCGAGGTCACTAGGAATCTCACCTGATAATCTGTTTGACCAGAGCTGGAGAACCCGGAGACGAGGTAAAGAAGTCACGGCTCTTGGAATCTTTCCCGTAAAATTATTGGAAAACAATTGAAGAATTTCCAAGTTCTGCAACTGAATTATGAGTTCCGATATCTCACCGGACAGAATATTATCGCTCAGATCAAGGGAAATCAGGTTTCTCAGGTTGAAGATGGATCTCGGGATTGAACCTGTAAGTTTGTTCTGATAAAGAAAGAGGTACCGGAGATGACTAAGATTTCCGAGAGATGGCGGGATTTCTCCAGTAAGGTTGTTGTAAACCAGGTCAAGATGACTCAAGTAAGCTAAATCTCCAATCTGTTTGGGAATTTCTCCAGAGAGGTTGTTATAGCCAAGGTAAATCCAGTTCAAACTTCTCATCCGCGTTAGTTCGCGCGGGATTTCTCCAACTAATTGGTTTGAAGCTAATGTCAAGAACTGCAGATTTTGGAGGTCTGAGATTGAACGTGGAATTTTCCCTTTTAACACGTTTCCACCGAGATCAAGGACTTTAAGACCGGTGAACAAGTGAATGCCAGCAGGAATTTCACCGGAAAGCATGTTGTTCGACAAATCTAAGGACTCTAGGCCAGGGATCGAACCGCTAGGAATCAAACCAGTGAAGTTGTTATTACTGAGGTTGAGGTATCGAAGCGAAAAACAAGAAAATATTTCCTCAGGAATTTGGCCGGACAGTTGGTTGTCCGAGAGATTGATACTCTGGATTGAAGGCAGATGGAAAAGAGACGGCGGCAGTTCGCCGGAGAAATTCTTTCCGGAGAGGTCAATCCCGACAACATGACTGGAATTAGAGCAGGAAACACCGTACCAGCTGCATAAAGCAATAGAGGAGTTCCAGTTGAAAAGAAACCGAAACGGATCGGTCAAAGAAGCTTTGAACAACAAAAGGAGTTCGAATTCCTCTCCCTTCAACGCAAGAAAGCTTGAGAACAAGAGCACGAGAAGCAAACCACATTTTAAAGCTCCTGTCTCCGCCATCTCTCACTGAGGATTTAAATCATCTACGTAAAAACCTCAGACACCTACGGGACCAATGACCAATCTGCTCGACGAAGGATCAACAGACAGAAAACTCTCGAATCATTCAGATGACCGACCTGGTTCTTCTCTTCTTCTGAAACCGAAGATCTTCCTGCGAGTACTTCCACTGCGTACAAACCTGATAACAAAATTTAGAACAAAATTTAGGTTAGTCGTAATTAATTTTTTCCACGAGTCTTAATATTAATTCAGAATTACACTCACTCACCTATTTATCTACAAATAAAATGGATCGACTCCGATCAGGTTGTTCTTAATCACTCTAAATCCTGCAAAAATCGAAAGTTCAATGGATATATGATTAAGAATTCAAAAAGAAAAAATGGAGCGAAAATTTAAACGAAACCGCAATTACAGTAATACGTTTGATTACGTACCGAAGGCCTTCGAGGAACTTTTAACAAAGAAACATAGATTGAAAGAGAAGATCTAATGAACAGAAGAGGAGGAGGAGGAGGAGGAGACGGCAAGGGTAGAGCGTTTCAAGTGAAGAGCAGTGGAAGAGAGTGAGAGTGTTTAAATAGAGGGAGAAGCAGAGATAGTTGATTGGACATGGTTTGGGGTTATAATTACGAAAATACACCTTGACTTCCTTTGAAGAGTTTGAACGCAAACGGCTGAAAGCGGAATAGGGCCAGATGTTGCAAAAGACTCTGATTTTGTCGGATATTACCGAAATGCTCTTTGACCGGAGTTTTTGTAACCGTTGAAACGTTCGAAGCAGAACACGGACTCGTTAATGCCCTTGGTCTTATTCGGATATACGGAAATGCCCCCGGGTTTCAATGCTTAAAAAAAAAAAAAAAGGGGAAAAAAGATTTAAAATATTGTTCCATTCATCTAATGATTTTATGTCGTATGGAGTAAATGATTAAGAATCAACAAAAGGTGAAATAAATGATTAAAATGTTAAATAGGATACTATTACTTGCAATTATGCATTGGCGCCACTTTAGACATAAATGATATCAATTAACTATTTGTTTAACTACTTATGGAATGTGGATTTGATGTATAAATGTAATATATCTTTTGCAATAAATTTTAGAAGCATGTCTTGAATCTAAAGTGTTTGACTAAGTTACTCTTGAATTTTTACTATGTGTTCATAAGATATGTACATCTTAGGTTAAACTATAAACCTGTAAAAAAGGCTCGATTTTAAATGGAAAAACATTTCTAGATTGTAATGAAGGAGACAAAAAGGAGAGGAAAAGTTGTTTGTTGAAGTGGCAAGCAGCTGTAGGTTAATGTCGAGCATCTCAATATTAGAATGATTTCAATCCTACATTTTGTATATCATATCCTCATGTGGGGTCCAAAAGGAGTTCATGAGTTTGCCACCTCCTCCTCCTTTGCTCATCGACCAAGCTTACTTGATGAAGTGTGTATCTTACAACAAGCAATATGTTGTACTTTTTGGGGCACGTGTACGAAGAAAGGAAAAAAGCAAATAAACATAAATATAAAGTAACACTAGCATTCATGCTATTTGGATTTAATGCATAAATATGTCTACACATAGGCATAATTGGGCAAATTTTGAATCAATAGGTCGGAACCAGATGGATCAGTTGACCAAAACGTAGTTCAAATGAGTGGTATACAAATCCTAGTTTTGACTAAAGTTGAATAAAAACTCTCCCTTGAAAAACGAAAGAGAGGTTCTCAATCTATAAGACATAACCATGTGAAATTTGTGTGAGGGGGGACACATGGTCAGACTAAAGATTAAGGTTGCTGCCTGTTGTCAAAACGATAACATTTCATCTAATACCATGATCTACCTCCAATTATTTGACAAATAATTAACATGGAAAATTTATAGCAGCAAGAGAAAGAGAGAGAAGAGAGAGAGAGGGGTTTGGGGGGGAGGAAATGACCTTGATCCCAATAGGAAAGGCCTAGAACCAAACCCTAAACTCGATCACCTTAGCATTTAATACACCTGCAACTGCAAGAGCCTTTTTAGGTGATGCCCATTTCAAAATTTTAGAACTTGTAAAGGTTTAAGTTTTGCAAAGTGTGGATACTTTTAACAGGAAAAATTGAAGCTGGTGTTATTGTAAATTTACGATAGAAGAGAGAGAGGGGGGGGGGGGGGGGGGGGGGGGGGGGGGGGGGGGGCGCAAAAGGAATGAACTTCATGAATGTAAAACAGTCCCGTCTTTTAATACCTTTTGCCTGGATGCTTTATAACAAATCTGGCTTCTTTATCAACATGGTGAGAATTGAAAGAGCGTTGCACAGTGAGGCAAAGAGAATGAGAGTGGGACATGAAGAGGAAGAAAAGAAAAGTGGGATGTCTTTTCGTTACTACTGCTCGTGCGCCCTCATGGCGGACCCACCATCTCTTTCTCGAAGGAATATATACAGTGTGCGGTCTTTGTCACACCCAGCAATCCAGCATACTTTGCTCTTCTTCTCCATTTTCTAGGGCTTTTCGCTCGACTACGGACTACCCTTTGTAAGTATATTAATCAATTGAGCAAAGCATGTACGCTATATACACTTAACTATATATATTAATCTATGGTTATTGTTCAAGTAAATTCTTATTATCTTAGCGGAGGCTATGAGCCACCTATTACTTTCTTTTGGGGCAGTAGGTATCTATTTATAAGTGGGGTTCTATCACTTTTTATTTACACCTTATATTGTCTGTTGATATGATTTTTTTTTGGGTTTAATGTTAATACAAGTAATATATAGGAACCCTTTAGATCATATAAATGGTTTAGTACCCCACCGAAGTAATCCAAGTACATTGATTTAACACAATATTTATCATATGCTCGTGAATCGATCTCTTCATTTTTTTTTGGCTTCGAACTAGTGGATTCACGCGCATCGTATACATAGGGTTTCTACAACTGAATATGTATCTAATGGATGGAAACTACTTGTATTGATGAGGTACTTATTGAGGAACAACGATATTGTCTGCATCGGCCCCACTAAGCTTATGGTCTTGTACTTAGGTTTTACCCAAAAAGCCCCGTTGCTTGATGGAATCACAATCCTATATATGTAGACTTTGACTTTCTCCTACCTAAGCAATGTGGGATTCGAGATCTCTTGATATAATTAATATGATAGTATACATGTTTAACAACATGAGCATTACAGTGACGAGATGTCTTTTTTTTTTCTTTTTCCTTTTCCCCCTTATTTTATGGTGTTCACAACTATAGCTTGGTACATGAAGAAGCAGCATGAAGAAGATGATGCACAAAATGTGGTTTAATTTTAGATCGTGAACAATGGTGCGGCAAATCCATACATCCCGAATCATCAAAGTTTATGAATACAAGATTGACCATTTGAACTCAATTTTCTATAGCAGAATTTTGTTTTTGCAAGCTTATCTCTTAAGACTTGTTGGAAACAATGGTTCATATTCTGGATATTTTTGGGATTTCAGAAATACCGAGTTTAAGGTTAGTATATATATGTTGATGTAATCCTAATTAACTTTTCTTCGTAGTGGAAATTTCGTCGTACACAATGGACGTAAGCACATTGCCGAACCACTTAAATTTGCGTGTCCTTCTTTTTCTCTATTTTTCTTACTGTTCACGTTGTGCGATTCTTAACAAGAGTCAATTCGTATTTTAATTCATGGATATCGGGGGTTTGATCGTCCTAATTCTTTACTTGCTCGTAACTGAAACAACTCCGGGAGTTGCACTGATGATATACTTGGTATAATATCCTTGTGCCTTGTTTTCTTTCTTCATTTTAATCGATTTCAACTCTTAATAATTTGACTGATTTTCTTAGAAAAAAAAAAAAAAACCTCTGCTAGTTTACTCGCATTTAAAAATTTGAAAAGAAATCGAAGTTATAAATTTATGGTGCTAATTGATTCAGATGTTACATCTGCAAGCTAATGTCCAGTCGCACATAAAGCAAGATAGCGCATGCTATGCCGCATTTCACCATTTGTTTTTTTGCCCTTTTAATAAGGTGATGGCACAACAAACCTACAAGGACATTTGTTCCCTTTTGTGGGTTTATCTCTGTCGTATTATATTAATTATTTTTAAATTAATCATTTATGCATACCTTTAAGCTGTGAAGTCCATTAGCATCCAAAGCTTGGTTTTAGTGCTTCAATTGTACTTATACTAATTAATTTATGTGCTTTTCCTCATACACCTTTGGACATTTAATATTTAATTTTTTATTTTGTTAATGTTCTCTTTTCTACCGTTGATTTTTTGAGCTATGCATGACGTGAAAGGAGACCCATTTCCCCTGCAAACGGGTCTTCAAGGGCCTTTACGTAGCCCAATCATTATAAATTCCCATCCAAAATAAGTCATTAATTAACTCTCCTTAATCAACTGATGAAGATCCTTACTAGGCAGGTTGTGCATGTGGTCCATCCTTCTAACTAAGATGTCTATACGTATACCTACCTGTTTGATCCTTTTTTTCTTTTTTTTTTCCCAAATTCACCATATACTTCCTTTACGCAAACCCACGTGTCGTGGCACGATTGTAAATGATGTGATTGGATATCTACGGTAGATTATACTTCCAAAAGATACGGAAGTGCATGTATATTAAATATGTTATGTAGGTATATTCACTCTACCCAGTATCTACATGAGGTAAAAAGTGAGTTGATTTTCGTCGGTGATTTATATGTAAGACTTAAGGGTTTTCTAGCTTTTTGATCAAGTTAGAATATTCTTGGCATTAGTGATGCTTCCATCATATCTCCCGGTCGGTATAGTCCTTTAAGCTAATCCACATAAATTCTAATCTTTCTAACTTTGTTTGCTCTGTTCTTTCTTCATTTATATTTGCCTTAATTTGCGTGTTGGATGTAACCATGGTCTCGGTTCATCACATCCTGTAGGACTTTTATCTACAGCCCTATATGCAGCTTTTCGCAGGATTGGTTAAAAATTTACAGATATGCCATTCACAATACACATGGCATGATCCCAATACAGGCTTCACATAAAATTGTAGATAAAGGTCCTACAGGATATCAATTGCCAAGGTCTTGCGTGCACCCAAATCCTCTACTACATTTCCTATTATATTAACCCTACTGTTCCGAACGTAAGGGAGGGTATGTACATACCAATTTGGGTGCCTAGCTATCATACGTAGTTTAATTTTTAGCAGTAAGATTGTAGTACGAAAATGGAGTAAAGGATTTCCATTCGTGGTGCATTGCCATTTGCCATAGCTTTCGAGCCCAAAAGCTATGGGGTTGCGCATGTTCAAGTCACGTCAAATTAGGGTCTTTGCACCTACTTTGGTCATTTTCCTCGGGACCATTGAGCCCTTAATTGCAGTCACCGTGGACGTGAACGTCAGCGGTAGGAGGACCACCCATAAAGGCTGAAGCTACCATTTAAAGAATGCAACGGGGACCTCTGGTAAAATTGTAGGCACAGCCCCGGCCCAAGCTCGTCTTCAGCCTAATTCTACTTTGAATACTTCCACAGAATTTTAGAAAATAGTACAAAGGCATATGCAACCCAGACAGGCAAAGAAAGAAAGAGACAAGACCCATTCAAGTGGGTCAGTGGGTCTCGTCTATTAGCAGGACTTTTTATTGCTGATTAGAGATTCTTTTGAGGCTACTTCAACCCAATACCTGAGGCAGGCCCTGAAACAGTAGACCCAAACAAATAGTCCTGAAGGTTATGAAACATAGGGCTCCAGGTTATATCCAATAGTCCTGAAGGCCATCTCACCAGCAACTGGGAAATCATTTTATGTATTTCTCATCTCCATATTTATGGGCTTAAATCAATATACATCTCCCTATTGCTTTTTGAGTTATTCATATAGATTCCACAAGGTCCTCATGGTTCAAGAGTTATATAGTGAGGAGATTTTACATGAGGTGACACCAAAGATTCAGAAGGATCTGATAGAATTATCATACTATATGCTTCTTAGTTCTCAAAAATCAGATCAAATTAAATTGTCCCATGACTCCGGTTAGTACAAATGTGTTTAATTATTGTTTCTTATGTAGTATTTAATTAGAACAGGAAAGGGAAGGAGGATGTAGTCTTCTCCCAATAACATGAAATAAAAATAAAATTACAGAAAATTTAATTATGACAGTTATATTAAACTTGAAAAATATATACCCTGGTACATGGTCTTGGCTCTTTTCATCACAACATCTAACAACCTAGCCTTGTTATGTTCAGGGGTTAAATGAAATACCCTCCTGATACATGATTTTGGCCTTTACATCATCTGAAAAACCTATCCTTGTTACATTCAGGTGTTACATGAAACAGTACTACTGACCAAACTCTTACATGAAAGAAAAAAGAGAGCTAAGATCAGCCAAATAGATGGAAAGAGACTTCCAGGGATGGAAGAAACATTGTTGAAATGGTGACTTTCAACTTCAATGAGGCTAGCTAAGAGAGTATGTATAGACCAACCCAAAAACCAAGGAAGAAAAATGAAAGGTTGATCATAAGATTAGGGGTTACAAGAGGGAGTTAAAGCTTCACACAGGATAATACAACCTGCAAGGCCAGTAGAAGTAGAGACTAAACTCAAGAATTAACTGTCATTGAGAAGTCAGATAAAAAAAAGGGGGAGATGGAAAATAAGTTGCTTAGGCTAGTACTTAGTAGCCTCTCTGGAGTCCCTCACCTAGTGGTAGAGACATAATTCTGCCTCTCTGTAACTCAACTAACCAAAGTTGGATCGTTCATCTCCCTAGTAATGGCAGGAATGCAACTCGAGCTCCTTGCAATACCAACTCCCTTCTTTGAACCACCTGTATCCCTTGGACTTATGGACTTGGCTCTAACTCCTTTCCCATCTAACCTTGCGCTCTTCTTAAATAACTCCCTCATAGCCTCCGCATGGTACAGAGCTGGATATATTCTACCAATTCTGTTAAACCTCACACATACACTTGTATGGGAACTCAAGGCCTCTTGTCTTCTCCCTCCATTCTTTTCCACCTCTTCCTCCACTGCTTCTGCACACAGCCCACATATCCACTTCCCGGAGAACTTATCGCGCACACGCTGAATATACTCCAGCGTGCACTCCTCGGACATGCCGCAACACTCACACTTGGCATCCTCCACCTCAGAAATGGGTGGAAGCTTAGCGTCGATAGCCTCTTTGCTCAGTTGAAAGGAGATATCAGAGACAGACCTTTGGAGACTTTCCATCGAGAGCCTAGGAGGCTTGGAGAAGTTGGTGTTCTTGTTCTTGTTGTTAGAGTAGGAACTAGGAAATGATTCTCCATTGGGTGCCATGGTAAAAATGCAGCAACCGCTGAAGCAAATTTTAGTTTCTTCAACAGTCTGTAGGTACGTAACTGTAGAAGGAAAGATGAAGTGAGAAAAGTTAGGGTGTCAACGATCAGTTGAGGAAAAATGTTTAACAAACTCAAAGATCATCTTATGTGGGAAGAAGCTATAGTGCTTGACCTTAATTTATATTCTCACATAACCTTCTATGGAGTCCAACATGTGGACCATGTAAACTCTCAGGTCAGTAATCAATGAGGAAAGAGAGGTCACGAATCTACTGGATTTTTCAAGAGAGATTGAATGAAAAGCAGTTTTGTTGATAACGGTCATAAACAACCCACAACCAAGGGAAAATATAACCATATAAACAAAGCTTTTTGATATAGCTCAACTGCATTCGTGCATTATTTACTGTGTTGGGTGTTACTGTAACAACAAATTAAGTTGCAAGAATTATAACCAGAAAAGGAAACATTAATTTACTCAAAGCACAGGGACCAAGTATGCATGAATCAAAGATAATTTGTTTAATGATTCATGAACTTGTAATATTATTCGAGTGGTTGAATGAAAAGCATTCACGAGGTGTTCTCTTCCAACCATGTAGGTTTTTTAAGCATCTTGCAACTTTCTTGAGATGCTTTTGTTCTGCAACTGCAGAGCCAAAAGATGGAAAGAGCACAACATCACGAAAAGCTAGATGGAGAGGGAGAGGGAGAGAGAGGGGTTGTAGTTATCACAAGAAATAAAGAAACTGAGTCGCTTTTGATTCACAGATATCATGGAGGAAGGAAAAGAGAGACACGGTAGCATTATCAATCTTCTTGGAGGGGAACGGTTTGTACAAGGAGGAGTTGAAAATTGTGGCTGGCGTTGATCCGAGGTAGAAAGCGAGAGAACACCTTTCTTTCTCAGTAGCGTTGGAGGAGAAAGTTCGAGAACCAACTATGCCCTAGGGATATCAATGGCCAATGGGGCGGGTTAAATGGGTGACCCGCCCCTAATGGTTAGGGTTTGCCGGTTTGGTATGGAACAAAACGGGTTAGGATTTAGCTTAACCTGCCCGACCCCGATTCCTCCCCAACCTTAATTCATTAAAATATTAGTTTATAGTATAGATAAAAAATACATATTTGATTAATAAGTATATTATTAATTTATATATTCTATTTATTAAAAATTAATTTTTTTTTGTATTTATAGTACAATAGGGTTAACCCCTACCAGCCCGTTACCAACTCCTAGATCAAAACTTATCTCAGTAACCATGGTGGATAACATTATTAAGCGAAAAAGGAATTTCCTCACCAGATAACTGGTTGCAGAATAATTTTAAAACAACATTTGTAGAAGACATTCAACATGAAAACATGGAGATGTAGATTTCATCATCATGAGCACATCATCAAAGACCCTCTTTTGCAACCCATTAAAAGAGACCTGCACTTGCTTTTCTATTCCTATATATATAAATAATCCCCGATTTAGAAGATCAGGTAATAGAGATGGGTGCTTCTCACTTAATCAATATGCTAAATAAGCCAACCCAACAAGGTAACAACCATTAAGTCCTAAGAGCAAAAAGCCCATAAACCAGTAGGGACCGGTCCACCTCACGATGGAGAGGAATCTAACAAGTACTGTGTTGCATAATCTGAACCAAATTTCCCAACTTGAAGCTGCTAGCAATTGGCCCCCCCTCCATCTGTCCTGAAATTAAAACTTGTGCTACACAAGTTTCCGGCCGGCCGGCAAATGAATCAACACGTCTCCAACGTAGGTGCGCTTGAAATGCACTAGTGCATATTAAATTAGTCTTCCATTTAAAAGCTCGATGTGCCTATACATAGAGGACAACTTACAGATATATATACTTAATTGCTACGAAAGTGCATAAAGAAAGATGGAGTAACGTAAAGATTCATTTTTTATGTAGGACGAGTTCTGAGGCTTCTGTGGTCAGTAAACATTATTTTCCAAACCAGGGGTATTTTGGTGATTTTTAGTTACGTTGTCAGAATTGACTGAAAATTGATAGTCTGATTGGAAACGGCCCAATAAGTCGGACTCATAAACTACGAGGTCTCGAGATTTTAGCCAAATTTCATCGTTTAGACCATTAAAAAGGCCAATTTGGGTTTTGAGTCATTGTTTTTACGGAAATTCTTATTTTTTGTTATATTTTAGGAATTTGAATCCTTATCGAATTTTACTATTTTTAGTAAAATTCGTTTTTTCTATTTTTAGGGTTTTCTTGTAACGCCTATATAAACGCTTTTAGGGATTTTGTTTGAAACTCAGAAATTATTATGTTCTTGAATTTTCTCGTCTTCTAGAATAATATGTAGACCAATTCGTCAATCAGAACGATATCTGATTTTTTCTTTCTAATTTCCCTGGGTCAATTCAATTCTTGTCCTATGGATCTTATATCTTATAACATACGTTATTCTCACACAGTTTTAAATTTGTAAATGTGTCTAACCTTACAAAAGAAGAATCAACCTAGGGATTAAAGATGCCAGGCCGTCACACTTTTCAACACTTTGAGTCGTTTGCTTGTGTCATTAGTTTGAATATATTCAAAGCATTAGCCTTAATTCGTTTTCCTTTTTCTGGCAAACTTTGCAGGGAAAGATTTTCTGTGGATAGCTGCAACCAAAATTAATAGTTCTCAAGTACTTGTGCACATAATTTCTTCCACATTTTCTTATTTTTGACTGCACCCTGTAGGGTGATGTGTAATGTGATATTTATCAACCTAATTACTCAGTTTCAATCTTCACTCCGCAGGTTAACAAGTTGCTGAGAATTGGATCAACTATATACCCAACCCAGGTCAAGATTTTTCAGATTTGTAATTGATGGCGACAGAGAGAATAAAATTAAGGAAACTAAGAATGGATTGAGTTCCGTTCAAGGATGATCTCATCAATCTCCCTCAGCATGTGGTAAACTGATTAATGAAAGACTTATTCGGTTCGTTTAGCCATACGTCAATTATTTAACTACCAAGAAAAAGCTACATGGGTTTAGACTAGAAGTTGTTTGCAAGCAACTCTATTCAATGTCTGACCTCGGGGTTGTTTTCACGTCTAAGAAAAGCGAATCAATGAGATAGTTTAATAGAGATACACGGAATCCAGTTCCGGCAAACTTTCAAAAGTTTAATTTAAGAAGGGAAAAGAAAAAAACGGAAGAAATAACAAGGAAACTGTAGACATTGTTTATAGATTGCGGTACCTACCTTATTCGAACTTGAGTTATCGTGTATGAGTGGTGTAAATGCAAGTCAAATGGGTCCATAAGAAATTTCTCATAGACTCGCTCTTTCTGTTATTGGTCACTGAGATGGAAGTCCCTTAGTGCAGATCTTGGTGGTATAGGGCCTCTATCGATCTGGTGGAGAAATTAGAAGATTGGCTGGATCGTCCACCGATCTTCGCCACATGTTTCCCTCATTCATCATGCCAACTTATCATTAGATATAATCCAACTTATAAATGTGTATAGCCCAACTCATCAAGTGGTGTAACTTAATTCATCACTGGATATAACTCAACTTATTAAATGGTACAACCCAATTTATCATAAAATATAGCCCAACTCATCATTAGGTACAACCCAAGTCATCAAGGAGACCATATCAGTTGGTCCGTCACGTTGGAACATTTGCTGGTCCAACTGTAGAGGGCATGTACAAATAGGTTTCATGCACTTTTGTGGACATGTATTTCATTGTTAAACCAGCAGATCTTCCAACCAAGGGCTCCAGTAAATTTCAAGTCCTCGTTATGGGTACAAGCCAATTCATCATAAGATATAATTCAACTAATCATTGGGTAACGCACAACTTATCCTAGGGTTGTACCCAAATCGATCATCATGGGATATAAACTAACTAATCACTATACACCTCATGGATACAAATTTGTACCCAATGATAAGTTGAGGTGAGATGAATGAGTGGACGTGTGGCGAAGACAGGTGGATGCTCCAACCGATCTTCCAGCTAGAGGCTCCAGCTAATACGAGGGTGTGGTATAGGCAGTGCAGCTCCATATTAGGCCACATCATATATATATATATATATATATATATATATATATGACTAACACGCACATTATTGGGGAGAAGGAAAACTCTTACGTGCTTGTTAGTTTGACTAAGAGGCCACTTGCATTACCCACACCACAATGCTTGCCCACATTTGATCAAAATTCGCCAGGGTACACGGTGTTATGAATGCGTAGTTGTCATCTTTACTAAACTCTTCTTGTTGTAGGTTCATTCCATTAAAAATGTTGTCTGGTTCCATGATTTCCCCAACGAAATACACCGATTGCAACGTTGGCAGGTGCAATGAATTTTTTTTTAATTGAATCCATCAATCCCTTTAAACAAATAGATAGGAGCAACCACAGATGTGGTGGATCATTGCACATTCGTCGTGCTGTGGTGATGGTTCATTCGCCATTCTACCGCGAGAGGAAGCCACTATGGGCATGCCTAGGGGTGTTGGCCACGCTAGTAGTCCCTTTCTCCCATATTTTTTACCAAAAAAAGGAAAAAATATAGATAGGAGCAAGATTTCGAGCTATATACCAAAACTTTTAGCAAAGAGAGCCCTTCATATTTGTATAAAAATATTACCAGCACACTTGTGCAACCAAGCACGTATACAAAGAGCCTCTAATTGGCTCATTGTATTTCCAAAATAATTTATAAAAATAAAATGGATGAGAGATTTTTTTTTCTTTTTTAAATTTAGAGATCAATTAAAAGTCCATGCAAATACTAATGATATATAATACAACCCTGTTATATCCTTCTATTAACATTAAAAAAAATTAATAGAAATTTAGTGAACTCAATCACCGTCCTGCTACATGTGGTTATGTAGGACTTTCCCTACGCATGCCGATTCTCTCAACAGTCAAAAGTTTGGTCATTGTGGTCCCAAAGAATTAATTTTGTTTATTTATTTGGGACTCTTGGAAAAGGACGTCGATGGTTCAAAAAGTCAAAATCTTTGTCGTAATTGGGAGGGCAAAGATTACACGTGTTGGAATCTTAACGGTGAGAATGCCAAACAATTATGAAGTGACCTAAGTTGGCGGACTTGGTCGGAGACAGTTTAATGTGGTGCCACTCAATGCTACCAGCGCGAAACGTGCGGACGGATGGCCCACATCTCAAAACACATCCCATCCGATGGTTTCATGTTAGCTGCAGGAAATACATTCGGTCGGTCGATGTTGTCTACGTGTAGGTGGGACAATAGTCTAATGGTCGGGGTCCGGTTTCGGCTCTCTTGCCTCAAACTGGCAAACGGCTCCATCGGCTAGACTCAGAAAGGATGAGCCATAACTTTGGCCTTTTAAAAGGGGAAAATTTTTATTATGCTCTTATAATTATTTTAGCACTTTGTCACTATTTATAGCACATTAGAGTGCACTTTGTATTATACCCGTTAGATAAAAATGTTAGGAGATGTAAGTGATAAGAATTTATTGAAGGTTTTTTTTCTTTGGAAAGTGATAAATAAATAAAAAAGACAAAGTTAACCACGTAAATGTATGAGATGAGACAAAATGACATTAGAAGATTATTTTTAGAAAAAATATATATGTTCGGCCTGCTTTTCAAAGGGGCTGTTAAATTATAACTACGCTCTTATCAGTTAAAACAAAATTCTCTTTCAAACTATAAAATTATTTCCATATCTTAAATATTTTTCAACTTATTATCCACAACTAAAATATCAATTAAAAATTTTAAATGACTCCTATATCTTCTAAATAACTACTCAACATAAGCGAAGTACCCTTTGAGTTTGATGCATTTATAAAGGGTGAACCTTAAAATGAAATGCAGTTTTGATCTAGAATTCATTTCTTTACATTTAGAATTTGTTTGGTGTAACCTTTCAATGTAGAATCTCTAACTTTACTACTTTGAAAAGTTAAAAAATAATTTTGAAAAGTTACCCCAAACAGTCTCTTAATTATTAGGTGCATGAGCATTAATAATTATTTGAGACATAAAAATATATTTAATCATTAAAAACTATTTTTTTAATAAGAGAATGTGAGGTTCAACTACAGATGTAGCCGATGGCTATGTAAGCTAAACCATGGTTAGTTTCTAACCCAACACTGAAGCGTGACGGGTAACACGAAACCGCCTTGTTATTTTCAAGTTGGAAAATAGAGACCGTTCTTTGGTGCTTGCATAAATTCCACCAAGGTGGTGATTTCCTCCGTTTCCGGGCCTTCTCTTCGCCATCACCCTTTCGCCATGGAAAGGGGTCAGATGGAAGAGCTAACATCTGGTGCAAGTGGTCGCATAATTCCGGTTTTCAGAGACATCTGTAGATCTCTACTTTCATTGAGGTTTCTTAGGCGTCTCTTCATTTTCTTCCACTCGCTGTTTCTATGGTTTCTTCTGCTTTTGCGACGGAACCGGCTGTCGTCGCTGACGCCACCTGCGTCGCCCTCGAAATCTTTCAAGCGGAAATCGGTTTGGAGGAGAGACGAGGAGGATGCGTTTAGGAGGAGAGCTTTGGCCGAGGGACTGGAGATGGTATCTGGGACGGAAGACGCGAGTATCTGCCGATCGAGCACGTCGGTGTTTCTCGGCACCAGAAGGGATGGTTTGTTCTGTCGGACGTGGTTTCCGGTATCTGTAGAATTGAAGTAAGGTCTTGAAATCCGTTTTGTCTGATTTTGTTTCTCCGTTGTATTGGGTTCCTCTGTTTCTGTTAGTTTTTCTTTTCTCATTTTAGTTTAATTAGGGTTTTGACTTATGGAATTTGTTCAAAAAGGCATATTTTTTATTCTGTCCTAATAATGGTTCTTTGATTGGACTCCGGAGCTTGAGGAATGATTCAATTTTGTTCTTTTGCAGCATTTCACATTATTCTTGTCGATACGTCCTGGTTGAGATTGTATTTTTGAATTCTTATGGATTTTCTTATTTGGTTTCGACTTTGTTTGGTTTATTAGTCTAACATTGATTTCATAGAAACTGTGTGATAAAAGGGAGAGTTTGAATTGCTTCCTTCTAGAGTGGCAGGCATGTACTTAATCATTACTTTCCATCAGTTTCTTTGTATTGTGGTGGTAATTATGAACTAGTATTTAACTGCTACATTTGCTCTTAAATAGATTGGAATTTAATGTTACTCCTTTTTTTTTTCACCTCTGTGTGTGTGTCCTTGTACCTGCAATGTATGAAATCTTTCCCATGCCATGAGCATTTTTTTGATTTTGCTTCTTTCGTAAAATTGTTTTACATTCATTTCACTTTTTTATGACAATTTTGCTCAGGCTGTTGGGGGAATTGCATTAGCCATCGCTATGCCTATCAATCAATATTGTAGAAATATGAATTTTTCTAATAAAATTCTAGCACACCAGGATTTTCATTAGAATGGAAGGATGAATGGGTTCTAGCTCTGCTTTGCTAGATTTTTCATGGTTTTCATATCTCTCATCTTCAGCATGTATAGTTCTAGATTTTGAGCTATTAATTCTGTTCTGTTATTCTTTGTGTTTTGATATGAGAAATTTTTTTTTAAATTATTTCAGGGGCATAATTATCATCATTCATGGGCTGAACGAGCACAGGTGATTCTAAATGCTTTCAACTTCGTTTCCTGTTCTATTTTGGGAGTGTCTGGGGTTTAGGGATTAAGACTGTGTTAAGAGTCCTTAATACAAATAAATTGAGAAGTAGCAATGAAATGGTGAAGCTGAATATATGTTTTTCTTATCAGATACAAAATTTGTGTTTTTTTTAACCAACTTATTTTGCAGATTTTCTTTTTATTTTTATTTTTTGAAAGATCTCTTCCAATGTTTTGTTCACCGTTGAAATTTTTTTTGAGGAAATAAAATGGCTAAAACAATCAGATCAGGCTCATTATATGATAAGTTTGACCTCCTTAGTGGGAGCTTTGGTTTTTTGTTTCTATCCCTTTACAATAAGACAGGTAAAAAGTTTAGTTGCCAAAGATTCTTATGTGTGGTTTCTTATACTCATGACCCTAGATTTCATCTTTTCATTTTACATTTTGTCTTACCTATATGTTATTTGTTAAGATACCAAAGGTCAAGGTTGGCGTGCATTACCACTGGGACAGAATAGTTGTCCCCACAATCTTACATTTCTAAACTTTACTATTCCTGATTCTTCGGTGATGGTCATTTCCAGTGGAAGATATGCTGATTTTGCAAGGCAACTAACATCATGCAACTTTGGTGTCTATGCAATGGATTGGATTGGTAACTATTTCTTGCATTTATTTCCATCTATGGGGTTTTCATTATTAATATTTTTAAATAAATTGTGATTAATATTCTTAATCTTACATTTATTTCTATCTATGGCAATGAAGAATAGTGGCATTGTATACTTTTTTTTTGGGGTTGGCGGGGCGGGGGGGAGTATGGGCGGAGGAGGTTGGGAAATCTGTTTTTTCTATCTACCTCTACAGATCGCCCCTAGTTGAAGGCTAGCATTTTGATGACTAATATGAAAATATGAATATTGGGATGGTCTTGGTGCTCATTGGTCACATGAAATAAGATTGTAGGTTTGAAATAAAATGATTTCGGCTTTTCATTTTCCTTTGCTCCAATGAAATGCTTGCTAGGGCATGGAGGGAGCGATGGATTGCACGGATATGTACCGTCACTTGACCATGTTATTGCTGATATTGTAAGTTTGCTGTCAATTTTTCCATTTCCTTATTCATTCTTCCAAACTTCACTCGTTGGCATAAATGATAGTTATAGGCCACTGTCATACTGTGGCTATTATAGAGTTGCACCATGGTCAGGCTCTTAGTTATAGCTTAAAAATCAAAACGGTACGTTGACATGCATTAATGCTTGATTTAATTGATCCATGATAATATTTGTGTTATCTTTTCTGACAGGGTGCTTTTCTGGAAAAGATTAAATCGGATAATCCCGGAACACCTTGCTTCCTTTTTGGCCACTCAACTGGGGGGGCTGTGGTTTTGAAGGTAAGAAACTACAATATCTGCATCTTGGTTCAATTTGCCTGTTTTGTAGCAAAAATCTATTGTTTGTAATCTAAAACATCATTTTTATAGGCAGCTTCGTTTCCTCATATTGAAGGCATGCTGGAGGGAATTGTACTGACTTCACCAGCTTTGCGTGTTAAACCAGCACATCCTCTTGTTGGTGTAAGTTTTCATTTTTCTTTTATCCCTTATTTGCCAATACTCATCACACTTCATTTGTTAATGTGAAGCATTAAAAAAGAAGGTAGTCATGCTCTTAACTAATATCTTGCTGGAATTGAAAAGAGATATTTAAAACAGGAAATATAGATTGACCCAGGCAAATTTCATGAATGCTTCTTCATCATGTCCTTACGCAGGCCTTGGCTCCACTATTCTCTCTTGTTGCTCCCAAGTTTCAATTCAAAGGTGCTAATAAAAGGGGCATTCCAGTGTCAAGGGATCCTGCTGCTTTGGTGGCCAAGTACTCTGATCCGCTGGTCTACACTGGACCCATACGGGTCCGAACAGGGCATGAGATCTTGCGCATCTCCTCTTACTTGATGCGTAACATCAAATCCATTACCGTGCCATTCTTGGTTCTACATGGAACAGCAGATAAGGTAACTGATCCTCTGGCCTCCCAAGATCTGTACAATGAAGCAACCTCGGACTTCAAAGACATAAAGCTTTATGATGGCTTCCTGCATGACCTTCTGTTCGAACCTGAGCGCGAAGAGATTGCACAGGACATCATCAACTGGATGGAGAAGAAACTGCATGCTGGGATGAGGACATAAGAGGTCAATAAGTGGTAAGCAATCTTGCAAATGAACTGTATATGGGCATTAGCCGAGCAGCCAGGTAGATGATTTGCAATGGAAGTGTAAAATTAATATAACCTGATAGCAGGACACATACATGTTATGCGCAGGAATGAAAGTCTTATAGGGCTTTCGAATTATTTACCTAGTGAATACTTAAATCTAGAATGTCTGTTATTGTTGTGCCGTGACTGTTCATCAATTTAGCATCTTCACAACCACGTGGTTATTTTTTCTTCCTTGATTTTTCGATGGTCGGTTATGGAAACGATAAATCTGAAGAGAAAACAGAACTTCAAATTCTCACACCCTTAGTGGGTTCTTTAGTCTTACAGGGAGTCGAATCCAATCCACGGTGCGATGCCCAAAAGGGGAATCGACGCCGCAGCATTTTCTACGCCCACCACACATTATCGATTTCTCCTTTGAGAGGGGAAGGATTTCATGGGCTCTTCAGAGATTCCTCCATTTTTTGAGCCATTCGTTGCAGGCCGAGGTCGTATTTGGAGACCAATTCCTCCAGTATCCAACCTTCAACGGGATCGACGACAAAAGACCATTCGATGGTACATCCGTCTTGGTCATGGTGGCTTTCCGGCGACACCTTGATGATCGACACATATGCGTTGAACCCAATGTTGCTATCGACGATTTCATAGCTCAAAGAACGTGAGACGGGATCGGTTTCTAACAATTTCTCTATGGACCAGCTTACAGGGTGGTCGTCGGTGTCTGTAGACGGGATTGAGGAGCCAGCACAGTAACGCATGCACCCGGGTTGTCCGTTGACGCCTTCGACTCCATGGCAGGTGGCCAGGCTTGGGAACCACTTGTGCAGATTAAAGAAATCCTCCAGGAGAGGCCATACTTGATCTGCCTTAAGGCCTGTTAGCCTGGCACAAGCCTTGCCTTCCCACTTCGGCTGTGACTCCATCTGAGTCTGATCTGTTGACTCTTGACGGAGACTCTGAACTGGTGGGAAGAGATTAGATGAAGACGACAGTGTTAAAAAGCCATTAAAAAGTTACCAAGATTCCGCGCATATGGAACAGGGGTTTGCTAATCAATTGGGTTTTCAGTTTTAACAAGGACCACCTTAAGCTACCAAATATAACTAGCGAAATATTGAAAATGAAAATGGAAAAATTAAGACAGCCCAAATTAAAGATTAGTGTGCCAATTTTTGCAATTTCACATCAAGACAAAATGATTATAATTTAATTTATTTTTTATAAGTAACCCTTTTCTAGAAACAAGGTTTTTTTTTTTTTGCCCAAACGTGACTATTCATAATTTTCTCTAAAAGATCTAGCTGAAACTGGGGGTACCCAGATCAAAGAGACACATATGTAGCACACAATGGCAGCCTCCAATTCAGCGTTCAAACACAGATAAACCAGCACACTTAGCAGAGTCCTAGGAGGATAGGCTCATTATTGAACCTTATTATTTATTACATAGCGAGTCTCCAAATAAAGAGGTGAGGACTACCAAGTCCTAAATAACTAATTAAACTGCTGAGTAAGGTGCAATTCGCCAAAGTAACCAGCTGATATGTTCCTTTCTAATCGAGTGTTGTAGTCTCCTTTCCTTTTCTTCACCATCCGTCCCTTAACTAGCTGCAATAAAAATGAGAAAATTTTTTTTTTTAAGATAGGAGAGAGAAGAAAAACAATCCAAAAACAACAAAATCGTTTTTGAAGTTTTCCTGTAGATTTTTTGTAATTTCTTGTTTAGATTCAGTTGCAACCCAATATTTAGATTCCTAGCTAGAACAGCCCAGTAAACTTTGACAATTGAAAACAGGCAAAAACAAAATCAACAATATCCGATAAAGTTGACTTTACCAGCGTGGAGATGTTCTTCCATTCTCTTTGCCATCACCTGCAGACCATTGCCAATGAAAGAAGCCAAGTCCTCTGAAGTCCAGCCTTCCACTGGCTCAACTTCATACAACCACTCGATCGTACACCCATTCGCGCTTGGAAGCACCTTGATCGTGGTCACATAGCCGTTGAAGCCGACGTTGCTATCTACAATCGCATAGCTAAAAGTCAGTTCAGTTGGATCAATAGATAGTAATTTCTGCTTGGTCCAATTGACAGTCTCCCCATCAGTTCTGTCAACAGGAATTTTGAAGCCAGCACAATAGCGCACGCAGCCGGGTTGTCCAGAGATGCCTTCAACCGGCACGCAGCTTGCAAGGGTCGGAAACCACTTGTGTAGGCCGAAGAAATCCTCCAAGAGAGGCCATACTTGGTCTTCTCCGGGACCTATCAGTTCTTCACATGCCTTCCCTCGCCATTTCTCAAGCCGTTTAGCTTCCATGGTGAGCAAGGAGCTCTGCGATGTGCTTGAATTATTAAAAAGACCGAGTAGAACTTCCACGTTTTCTGTTTCGTACCCACGTTTTCATTGTGAAATAAACACAGACCACTCACAATGTTAAGAGGAAATATGCACCACACAAGGTTCTATGAAGGACGAACCTATCGGCCTACCAAAAAAACAAAAAAGTACGAACCTATCGTATAAGCAGGGTCTCTATCTGTAATGCAAGTGATACTCTTTACCTTTGGCAAAAGCTGCATTATTGGAATTTGTCCCTATTGAACATTGGGAATTAACCATTGTTTCACTCCTTACATAAGAGATAGATTTCCCTTACTTTAAAGCCTAAGTTTTAAGGTTGAAGCCACTCCTCCTCCTCTTATGTGTTGTTGGGCTTTCAACTTTGTATCAAAACCTAACCCATGTCCACGCTGTGTTGTCCAGCGTGAGGGGGGGCCTTTTTGTTCTCCAGATTCTAAACTCTCGTAGCTCTATTGTCTAAGAAATATTTCTGATGTAACACCACAACAAAAATAAAAAATAAAAAAATAAAACTATGAAGATCTGAGAAGGATTTACAATTTCTACGTACCATGTGCGACAATTTGTAATAATTAAAACAATATCAACTGAAAGCCATTGACATGTAATCCGTCCCTTCCGTTCTATTCAATTCATAGTTTTGAAAGAATTAAAAAAAAATGCAAGTTAACTTGTTTAACCCATCAAAGGAAGTGTTCATTAAGATCTGCACTTGAGGCGATGATGACAGAGGATGGGATTTGAGAATTCTCTTCACATATAATTTTCATAAGGATTCAGTAATCTGCTAGATAATTTTTGTTTTTCAACCGCATCTTTAAGCTAGGTGTATAATGTGGTCTTAAAAACTGAATCCAATCAAATTGGGAACTGTCCATTATATTCATTATCAACTCAAAGCAATCCAAACAAACATTGGATTGCTACAAGATAGGCCTCCACAATTTTGATCCATGATTCTTGACATGTACCCAATATACAATTTTTTACCCAATTCTTATTCATGTCATCACAAGTAAACAGAAGCCAGATATCAAACTTAAGAAAGATACAATACTATCAACATAAAGTTTCCATTCGTAGTGCTTAAGTATCATTGTTATGATTTCAAAATTTTATCTACAAAGTAAAAATCTAAAACAGCGTTTAGAAGCAAAATGGACTTATCCTGCTGGAAGAAATGAGAATAATAACATATAGTGAACATTTTCAGCAAAAGAATGCTTACATTTCAAGAAAGAAAAACTTGTAACAACAAAGAATGACTAATCTAGGTTTTACAATGTCTGGGACGAATATACAAGTAAAAAACTTCTCTTTGAGCATTGGACATTATTCCTTACTTCTGTCTGCTTTTTCTGCACAGATAACTGTCTCAAGATCCGTAAACTCGTTGGAAAAGAAGATAACTAGAGTATTCTATCACTATTATTTTCCAATGTCTCCCCTGATGTCCGAATGATATTGGACATGTCAAAACTGTCACTAGATTCAGAGTTAATTTCTGCATCAGTGCTTGTGCCAATCTTCAAACCTTCAACATTTCTTTCAATTTCAACACCTGAAGTATTGTTTCCCTCTTGAGATCCAACTGCTTCTCCTTCAAGAATCATGTTGTCAGTTGGGGTATCTGTATCATTTCGGTTATTGACCCTAGACAAGTTGGCAACCTCCTCTGCCATAGTGTTCATGCGTGCAGTGAGTTCAGTTTGATTTTTTACACTTAAGAATATTTCTGGATTTTTAACCCAATCATATTGTGTCTCAGTGGCTGAAGAGTTCAGAAGATCATAAGCATCTTGGGGAACCCCATTCTGGTCATGAAATCCATTGACTCCAATATCATTTTGATCAGGAACGATCGCGCCTTCTGTTTCAGTTGGCTGTAATGCTGCATGCCCTTCACTTTTTTTAGAGTCTTTGTCCTTGTTATCATTCCTACTTCTATCCACTGCTTCATTCAAATCTCTCACTTGAGCATCCGTTTCATTTTCAGTGTTCTGTGGTTTCTTCCCTTGTGCTTCTGGTTCCATTGCATCCTTTTGCACTTCAAAGTTGGTGATGCTTTCCTGTGAATCTTTGCTTTCTTCACTAAAAGACTCTTTTGAACCTACTGTTTTATCTGGCTCTCTTGTCTGACTATAACTGCCATCTCTTTCATTGCTTGGTTTCTCCTGTTGATGTGGGTCTGTCTCCTTTTCATTCTCCTTTTTCTTGTGAGTGGTCATATATCCCAGTGAATTATGAATCCCCTTGTGAAGTGACTCTTCTTCAGCCTTCTCTTCAGCACTCCTATCCAGTTCATCATCTCCGCCACCGCCATCTTCTTTATTTTCATCTTTTTCCGTGGGATTTACATACTCAGAGCCTACCTCATCTTCGTCAATAGAACCTGCATTCCCTTTGCGACCCAAAACCAAAGATCTGTCCTCCTTGATTATCTTGTTTGTTGTACTTCCATCATATTCCTTTCCTTTACTGTACAAGTACAGCAACCAGATGATGATTGCCAAAAACAATGTAATCTGAGACACCCGCTTAACCCTAACCCCTGTGGGTCTCTGATTCCGGCCAAACATCATCACTGTTCCACTGACAACAGAAAATAAGATAATATCAATAACAAAAAGCTATAAATTATTTACTTAAAACACATCATTTTATTATTTTCTGTTTCCATAAAAAAAAAAAATGCAAAATCAATATCTACGCACTTCTAAAAAATTTTTTCAAAAATTTAAGAAATTAATCAGCCAAGAAAAAAGAACTTCCTGTAATTTTCCTTAAAGAGTGAAAGAATTTTGTGCAATTGCGATTTTGTCTAAGATTTTATCCCTTAATTCTGCTTTCTCCTCTTTCCATCCTCAGAGAATGAATGTGAGGTAATAAGAGCAGCTTTTTAACTCTTAGTTCACTCTACGAATTGAAGAAGGAACATAATGAATGAATCGAAACCAGTGATCATAAACATATACGAACCATACACCTCGACCACAGACGAAGCAAATTCAAGACAACATTAACATCCAGTTTTCCTGTTTAAGGTAAAATTAAAATACAAATTCTGATAAAGTAGAACCCAAAAAAGATTGGTAACTACCTAACTTTCCCAGCAAAGAATCGATCAAGAACAATGATCACATTCTTTTCTCAGTGATTCAAAAATGCTTAAACGAATAAACCATTCAAGAATAGATTCCAATCAAGAAAAACGAAATTTGAACAGAAACCCTAAATTACCATACCTTTCGTGATAATTCGAAAAGGAAAGAACCGCCAAGTAAATGGAGCTTCTGATCGTAAGAAGAAAAGCTAAATCATAGATCCGAACAGCGTTAAGCCTAAGAAATTTGAGAGAAATCAATACCGAAAATGGGAGAAAGAAATGTACGGTTTCCGTTTTTTTTAATCTTTTGTGATCCTTTTCTTTTGTCAAAGTTTCTCCTTTGCGGAAGCTTCCGTTAATACCTTTCTTTGTCCGACGAAGAAAAGAAAACGTGAGCGTCGAGTTGAACGTTGCTGGAGCGTCGAGAACACGAAGCGGCGGTTATTTTTTCATTCGTTATACCTAAAGTACCCCTACGCTTGGAATTGGGGTTGGTGTTCTTCGTGTGGATAGAGGAAAGCTTGAAGGGTTGTTTTGGAATGAGGTTAAATATTTCAGTCACCTTTTCTTGAAACCCGCGGGATACGGGAATATGGCCTGCAGAATCTTGATGTGTCATGTGTAGCGAATGAATGGTTGCCGGGTGTGGGTCAATGGCTCGGTCAATCAAAAGTTTCCTGAACGGTGCCGATTGGTTACTCTCATGGACTTGCAGTTAATCAACGAGGAGGACGAAGAAGCAAGATGCATAGCGTGGAAAGACTCGAGAGATATAAAAACAAGCAAATCGCGTAGTCTGGTTGTCGAAAATATAAAAGGAAATATTGAAGGTTTGATTATGACCAAACTTGACTACAGGCTAAGTGGATGATATATTAATTATATGAGCCCTAGTGCAATTTTCTTTCTTTTGGATGTGAATTACGTTTTTTAAATGCTTCATAGATTTTAACATGAGGTTAGTTTAAGAGGGGTCATGTACAAGTAGGCTGGAGCATTGGGTGGGCTCAGGTTAGGCCCAAGGTCAAATGGTATTTGTCCAAACCCTACCCAGCTCGATGGTCAAGCTTACAAAACAGTGACTAAGCCCACCCACACATAAAAAGACTAAACCATGACTATGACTAAGGTGAAACAAGAAGGTAAGCAATGTCACTGTTGGTTAATCACACGTCAATACAAAGGGGTCTTCTTTCACTTCTTAACTGGTGTCTCATGAAGAAAAATGAAACAGCAGCTGATGAGTGGTTAGAAATCCTTGTGGTTATCTCTGTTTTTTTTCTTATTCTATTTACATGATACAACCTCTTATATAATACAAGATGTTCCAGAGAAGTTTCTGGAATGAGACCTTACAAAGAGAGACGTTATAGGCTGGGTATGCAAATCTCTCATAAGATCCATAAATCTCTCACAGATTCCTAAATCAAAGGGAACAGCATCTTCTATGTTATAGCATTAGTTTCCTCTTTTGTGAGTGGCTTGAAATCTTCAATCACCATATGAGAATCCTGTAAATCCAGAGTTTCCTTTTTCACAACCTCCATATCTTGAGTCTTATCACTGGACATATCTTGAGCCTTATCACTGGACCGATCCATATCTTGAGCCTTACCACTTGAACTGTCAGAACATCTTGAGATGGTCTCTTTTCCCTTAATACTCCCCCTCAAACTGGACTTTGAACAAAGGCCCAGTTTGGAACGAAAAGACTGAAACGGGAGACGAGAAAGGGGTTTTGTAAAAAGATCAGCAAGTTGAGAATTAGAAGATACAAATTGAGTAGTAAGTAAGCCCAAGGATACACGCTCTCTCACATAGTGATAATCAATTTCTATATGTTTAGTGCGTGCATGAAAGACCGGATTTACTGTCATATATAATGCACTAAGATTGCACAAAGAAGAGTAGGAGGACGAAGCAAAGGAATGTGAAGGTCACGAAGAAGAAAAGAAAGCCAGGTTAATTCTGCTGTAGTGGAAGCTAGAGCTCGATACTCAGCTTCAGCACTAGAACGGGCAACGGTTGGTTGTTTTTTTGCACTCCAAGAGATGCAATTACTACCCAAAAAGGTGCAATACCCGGTAGTAGATCGTCGTGTGAAAGAACAGCCTGCCCAATCAGCATCAGAAAAGCCATAAAGATCAAAGGTAGAGGAAGACAAGATGTGCATTCCAAAGTCTAAAGTACCTTGAAGATAGCGTAAAATACGCTTAACAATCTGAAAATGGCCAAGTGTAGGAGAGTGCATAAACTGACAAACAAAATTGACGCTATATGATAAATCTGGGCGTGTGAAAGTAAGATATTGAAGGGCCCCAACGATGCTGCGGTAATAAGTATGGTTAGAATAAGGAGTGGAAAACAAGGATGAGTTTACAGAAGATGATTTTGAGGCCATAGGAGTTGAAATACACTTACTTTCATGCATATGAGCACACTCCAAGATCTCAAGAGCATAACGAGATTGAGAGAGAAAAAGACCAGATGGGAGTTGGGTTACTTGAACACCCAGAAAATAGTGAAGGGAACCCATATCCTTGATTGAAAATTCAGAACCCAATCGATCAATAAAGTGATTAAGAAGTGTAGGACTGGAGCCGGTAAGAATCATATCATCAACATAGAGAAGCAACACAAGGATCCCAGCAGAAGACTGAGAGATGAAAAGGGATGGATCTGCAGTACTACAAAAGAAACCATTAGATAGCAAAAAGGTACTGAGTCGATCAAACCAGGCACGGGGAGCTTGCTTCAATCCATATAGAGCTTTATGTAATTTACAAACATGAGTAGGATATTGAGAGTGAACAAAACCTGGGGGTTGTTCAATGAAAACTGGTTCAGCAAGCATCCCGTGGAGAAATGCATTCTTCACATCAAGTTGTCTTAGAGACCATCTTTGCACAGTAGCAACAGTAAGGATAGTGCGAATAGTAGCTGGTTTGACCACCGGAGAAAATGTTTCCAGGAAATCAACTCCTTCAACTTGACTGTAACCCTTAGCAACAAGCCGAGCTTTAAGTCGATCTAGTTGACCATCAGCACGGATTTTGGTCTTATAGACCCAACGAGACCCAATTACATGCATATCCTGTAAGCGTGGAACCAATTCCCAAGTATTGTTAGCATAGAGAGCATCTAATTCTTCTTCCATAGCAGCTTTCCAGCCAGGATGAGAGAGAGCCTCTTTAATGGTTCGAGGTTCTTTAGGAAGTGGTGTAAGAGCATGAAGATTGGCATATTTTGGATTAGGCTTGCGGATGCCACTTTGTGAGCGAGTAGCCATAGAATGTGTAGACTCTGTAAAAGGAACTGTGGCAGTAGTATGCAGCCTTGCAGGTGCTGTTGGACAGGAGGAAGGAGTACCAAAGAGAGGGGAATCTTCAATCACCAAGTTATGGGGTACACTTTCCTGTGAAATAGCACCCATGTGATCTGGAGCATGAGTATGTGGCGGTGAAGTAGTGAGCTGATCCTCCATGAGATTTTGAACATGGGATGAGCTAGACGTGTTGAGCTCATGTTGAGCATGCATATCACTTGATTCATGTGATCCATAGAGATGTAAAGATGAGTTGCTGGATGGGTTGGGCCTTGGTTGATTAGCATCAGATGTGTTGGATATGGTCTCAAGATGTACAACAGGTGCACTAGACTCCATGTGAGGCGTTGGATCAATTGTGGCACACGACCCAGAGAGATGTACATCGAGATTGTTGGGTGTACTGGAGTCAATGTAGGACGTTGGATCACTAACCATGCTGGGTTGTGCAGTGGGTCTAGGACGTGTGCTACAAGTAGGAAGGTCTTGAACTGTGCCCATTTCATTAAGAGAGCATATGTTTTTCTCAGCACTGGCATTGAAACTGGTGGTGTCAGTAAGCTCTTGAGTATCCTGCACAAAAGACAATGATGTCGGATCAGTTGAATGGAATCCAGAGGTGTTGCCACTCACATCATCCTTGGGTAGAAGCCATTCATGGAATGTTGTTAGCTCCCCCTCACTTTGTAAAGGTAGATGCAGCATTGGTGGTCTTTTAAAAGGAAATGCCTGCTCATCAAAGACCACATGTCTTGAAATATAAACACGGCCGGTCGGAGGATAGAGACATCTGTATCCTTTATGACGGTCACTGTATCCAAGAAAGACACAAGGAAGAGACTTGAAATCAAACTTGTTTACACGAGTATCCCAAAGATATGGGAAGCACTTGCACCCAAAAACTCTAAGAGACTCATAATCTGGTAGCCGCCCAAACAATTGCTCAAAAGGAGAGACCATTCCCAAGGGTGAGGATGGTAGTCGATTAATCAAAAAAATAGCTGTGGCAAAGGCTTCAAACCAGTACTGTTTGGGCATACCACTATGAAAAAGCATTGTCAAACCCAGTTCCCTTATATTTCTGTGTTTACGTTCAACTACCCCATTTTGTTGGGGAGTATGTGGACATGATTGTTGATGTTTCATGCCAGACTGGGCTAAGTGAGTCTGAAACTCTCTTTTCTCAAATTCGCCTCCCCCATCAGATTGGAATATTTGAATGTGTTTATTGAATTGTCTCTCAATATACTTTTCAAAGAGAAGAAAGGAAGAGAAAAATTCAGATTTCTTCCTTAAGGGGAAAATCCAAGAATATCTTGTGCAATCATCAACAAGGCAAACATAATATTTGAATTTTTGAACCGATAGAACAGGGGCTGGTCCCCATAAATCACAATGAATTTTATGAAATGGCTCTTGACTAAAGTGTTCAGAATGACCAAAAGGAAGTTTATTTGCCTTTCCCAACTGACAACTTTCACAAATAGAGCTTTCTTTATTTATTTTCTCAATTGCAATCAAACCTTTTGACTTGAGAGATTGAATAGCAGCTTCTTGTGGATGCCCCAATCTTTGATGCCAAATCTCCTTTGTAGCGCTTCGGAAACGTGTTGAGAAGAAAGCTGCTTGTGGTGAACCAAGGATGTAAAGATCACCCCTTCTTTTTCCCGATGCCATCACTTGATTCGTTTTCCTGTCCTTTATCACAAAACCATTTGCAGAAAACTCAAAATTACATCGGAAGTCATCAATAAATTGGCCAACGGACAATAAATTCTTTTTCATTTTGGGAACCAATAACACATTCTTTAATGTAACTTGTTTATTTCCAACTTGAATATTGGAATCTCCAATATGTGTGATGGGAAGTATGTCACCATTTCCTACCATGATATTATCTGATCTAGAATACGATTTTAAGTTCTGGAGCTTACCTGCATTCCCTGTCATATGAGCTGAAGCTCCTGTATCTGTGAACCATTCTGAGTCAAGTTCTTCATTTGACAATGTCATAGCTGCAAGTGCTTGTGGAACATCATCAGGTTGAAAAGCATGGTTAAACCGGTTCCAACATTTCAAGGCAGTATGTCCACGTTTGAAACATATTTGACATTCAAACGCTCCTTCATTTTTTCCATCAGATTTGGGATGCTCATTCTTTTGCTCATTGATTCTATCATCAGAGGAAGTAAGTCTATTTGACTTAAAACTTGTGGGACGAAATCCTCTTCCCCATGAAGAGAAATTATTTGCTCCATTATTTTGCCTCCTTCCTCTTACATTCCCACTATTTGATCTTTGCCCATAATATGCCATGACATGTGAGGGGTCAGTACTAAGGGTATTCTGGATAACTCTAGTTTCATACCCTTGTAGTAATGGTATAACCTCATTATAGGTTGGCATGGGTGGTTTCAACATTGAAGTTGTAAAAGATTCATATTTTTGCCCCAAACTATTTAAAAGAGCAAATACCTTGTTTTTATCATGAAGTGGGCTGCCTATAGCTGCAAGGCTATCACATATACCTTTGAACTTTCGCAGGTGGTCTGTGAGTGAAGTATGAGAGTCTTTGCGCATGAGTTGTAATTGTTGCTGCAGAATGAATTCTCTTTCCTGAGAAGCTTGTGCAAACACATCCTTGAGTGCATTCCACACCTTAGCTGAAGTGTCTTGGCCTACTACAAGACCAAGAGCTTCTTCTGATAGAGTGCCAACGATCCACCCTCTGAGTAACCTGTCTGATCGCTTCCAAAAAACAAAAGCTGGATTTGGTACCTCCTTCTTGCCGTCACCTTCAGAAGAATCTGGGGAGGAGATGATCGGACTTGGTGGTGGATAGTCTCCATTTATAAAACCGAGTAGATCTTGGCTTTCTATTAAACCAAGCATTTGTTCCCTCCAAAGGGGATAGTTTTCTTGACTGAGCTTAAGGGTGACAAAGTTCCCAACGTTCAAAGATGAAGGATAGGGATAGCTGATGTTATTAGCCATTTCAAGGCTTGGCTCCGATACCATGAAGAAAAATGAAACAGCAGCTGATGAGTGGTTAGAAATCCTTGTGGTTATCTCTGTTTTTTTTCTTATTCTATTTACATGATACAACCTCTTATATAATACAAGATGTTCCAGAGAAGTTTCTGGAATGAGACCTTACAAAGAGAGACGTTATAGGCTGGGTATGCAAATCTCTCATAAGATCCATAAATCTCTCACAGATTCCTAAATCAAAGGGAACAGCATCTTCTATGTTATAGCATTAGTTTCCTCTTTTGTGATTGGCTTGAAATCTTCAATCACCATATGAGAATCCTGTAAATCCAGAGTTTCCTTTTTCACAACCTCCATATCTTGAGTCTTATCACTGGACATATCTTGAGCCTTATCACTGGACCGATCCATATCTTGAGCCTTACCACTTGAACTGTCAGAACATCTTGAGATGGTCTCTTTTCCCTTAATATCTCATGGTAGAGAACACAACAGGCTTCATATTGCAAAGGATTTCTCTACACTACAATAAAACAGGTCTGTAATTTGGGTTGAATGAGATGTTTCCGCGTGGAGCATCCTTTAGAGTTTGTCGGGATGAAATCCTCTGCTATATTTTGGTGAATTGGCGCTTGCTTTTATCGTGAGATGCTATCATGTGCAGAATCTCATAATCATTACTATTCCATTGAATGGAAACCTGTGTGAAACATCTAAATCGATGAAAAAATAATGATCGTGAAATGCTTTACATGGCAACATCTCATTGTCAAAGCAGACACGAATTCACAAAACATAGAAGACATTTCATTCCCTGTTTGTCTTTATGTATTTTTTTTTCTTTGGTAGAAATGTTTGTCTTATGTATGAAATGGCAGATCCTGCAGCATCCTGGTAAAATTAAACAATCAATCACAAAACAATATTTAATAGCGGTTCACATCTTCCGGACGTGAGCAATGCAAGACATGTCGGAATCATTGAATTGGGCTAATTCAAAGCTACACGTGTCTAATGAGGTAGTTTAACCTCATACACTCACGTGACTAATCATTATTTAGTGCAAAGATTTCGCTGCAAATGATTTCCGTTCTTAGCAGCTGTTTTTTCAAATCCGCGTCAGACTTGCTTTGCCGCTTTACGTGGAGTTTAAATCTCCACGTTGTGCACTTTAAGTCTTTAAGGCCGCCATTGCGCCACATTTCAAATAAAAAGCCGTACGTGGAGAACAAGCAAAGTTCACCGCCGTAACAAGAATGCTTGAGGGTGGATGACCACCTAATTAATTACGTACGTACGTGGTCCATGATCGTTCTTACTTGTTCCATGATCCATCTTCAAAAGCTCATCAAATTAAGTGGTGGTCATCAGGAAGCTGAAGTGGGCTTAGACACCTGGAAAACAAGATGGTGACACCGGAACCACTTCATCATCTCATTAGCCACGCCACCAATAAATTAGAAGCACAAATATCTGAGGTAATTCAATTTCTCAGCATTTCTAGAGAAAGCCAGACGAAAGAAACACCAAACGTGGCGGGGATGGGCGTTGAAAATAAGTTGTTTCTTTGTATGGCTCAATCCTCCCCTTAGTCCCTTTTCGATCCCTTTCCCCATTTTTTTTTTCTGTGTATATATGATACAACAACCATGCACACATTCATTCACTTATTTTAATTGAAGAGCATAATATTAGAGAGACAAATAGGAGTCACAAACAGCAACAACTTGAACGATTTTCAAACATCTCAATTGAAGGGGCAGGTTATTGAAAATTCTCTTCTTTTTTTTTTTTTTGGAAAATGGGTTTTAAAAGATATTTTTGAAAATAAGACAATTGAAAAATAATGATACTTTTTAATATAATTAAGAATAAGTGTCATTTTATGTTTTACACGTTGAATTTTCAAACGTTATTAAAAAAAACTTAATGATTACAAAAGATTTTCCTGTCTTTTAAGGGAACTTTTGGAAGAAATTCTTTATCAATAGTAAAACCATACTCATTATCAATTATTTGATAAAAGTATCTCTATTAGTTTATTTGACACTTGGATGACTGATTTTAAAAAGTTTCCCTTTAGCACAAGGTTTTTCCCCAGGCCAAGTGGCAAACCCCGGGTTTCCACAAAGCAAAACGCAGGTGTCCTTAAGATTCTTTTAATTAAATAGGGAGCTTTCCTCAAGAGGAAAGAAGAATCCCCTTACACGTATTAGCTTGTGATTAACTCTTTTTCATTCTTTTCCTTATGGTTCCAATCGTCTTAATTTCTTCATACTTAGGTTTTGTTGCTTCCTTTCAATGTTCTCTTTTTCCCTTACGTACCTCTCGTAACCAAACACAAGGTAAATGCGATTTTGTTACGAGACAATCAGTCATAATCAATTTCGAGAGTTCCCTCACTATGTTTGCTTTTCTTCGCACATGTTCCGTGGTAGTTAGATGGTAAAAAAAGGGCTTCCAAGATGGTAACAAATTGTGTCGCTAAATGAAATTTGACACGCACTAATCAACTTAAAATTGATTGAAAATATTTTGATAATTAAAGTAGAAAAAAGTGTTGCTATTCTAAATTTAATTAGGCAATGCGATGATAGTATATATATATATACATATAGAAGAAGGGCATTTTGGGTATACAATGTTAGGCAGTTAATAACAAACTGGTTTTGGAGTTCTAATTTAAAAAAAAATTGCACGATATTTTGCATAAGAAATACCAATGAGAAAAGCGGGTCTCGGCTTTATGTGATGGTATACTAGAAGGGGTGCACATGAAATACTGCACGTGTGTAGGAAAGAGTGGAGGGACACCATGTTGGAGGGAATAGTTGCAAAACTAATTGTTAGCTTTTTGAAAAGTTGAGGCAGTTTTGATCATTTTATCTTTTTATTAATAAATATTTTCAATAGCGTGTAAGGGCTGTTTTGGAAAGTTGCGTATTTTGTTCAGCATGATTCCCAAGGGGCCTCTTCTCATCATTATATATAGTATAGATAGATATTTTTTCACCATTCTATTCAATTATTAGAGTAAGTACATGAAAACTGGAGGGCATGATAATTCCATTTGGGCGTTATCATGGGGCCAGTTCTCCAAATTCCACAGCAATAAAGTGGATCTCATACCTAATCTAACATTAAGATGTTGAAGAAAACCAATTTTGTTCTTATGCAAAAAAGCAAATGCCCAAAAGTAAGCTCTCTGCACTTGCAAATTTTAAAATATGTGGACATGGAGTGCATGAGTGTGATGTTGGACTCTCTAAAGGGATTTGGGTTTTGTAGCACTTGAAGGAACAATTACAAAATTAATTAATTAGATTGCAATCCATTCACTTTGTTCATACAAATTGGTTGGTTTACAGGACCTAAAACTAAAAGGATCTAACTCTTTTACCTCAATTCAAGTCAGTGAAAGAGAAAAAAGAGATGGTGATTGCTAACATGGCAACCCACTGTTGGTTATGGACAGGCATTTTCTACAAGTTCCTTCCTTGAGGGTTAATTTAAGACATGAATAAACTAATTAAAGTTTAATTAGGTATAAAGAAGCTTTAATTTAAGACAATTGAAATTACAAATCAACACCTGATTCAAAAGCAAAAAGCTAGAAAATGTCGTGAAAAGGAGGATGTTCATGAAAGTCCCAGAGCCCCATCTCTCCACTTACTAATAAAACCAAACCAGTTCTAAAGAAGCTTTATTTCTTGAATAGAAAAGAAGATTAACTTTATTTCTTGAATTAAGCCGAAGATTGTGCGACTGATGTTAATGGATTAACTTTAAAATCAACTTTCGGATTAATATGGGACATTAAGGATAGGCCCAAATAGCTAGTGGAGGAAAGTCTATCCACTCGAAATATCATTTGCCCACGTGTCTTCTCAACGAGCATTTCAGTCATTTTAGGCTTTATTATCTAATGGAATGACTAAATTACCCCCAGAAATATTGCAAAATATGTGTAGGAACTAAGGTGCACCTTGGTTTGATTTTATGAGGGTCGACTTAAACCCAAAAATCAAACCGAAGTGTCTCTCTCGAACCAAACCGAATTGACATCGATCGCTCCAACCCAAAATCCTAAACAAAATTATATGGTTCAGTTTAGCGAAACACATTTTTAAGTCAGATTTTGATTCGGATCAGTTTGGTTTAATAAAGACTAGGGGACTGCATGCGCTATGCGTATAAAAAACGTGGACCCACTTAAATAAACAGTTACAATATATTTAAAAAAGTGAGAAATTGTTTTATTTGAAGAAAACAATATTTGAAAAAAAGATAAATGAAGCAGGAAGAAATATTCTCCCTCTTCTTATTAACCCAAAATTAGAGGTGGCAATTGTGACCCGTGACCCGCCCGAACCCGCTCGGTCTTAAGCGGGTTAGGGTTGACTGTTTCAATAAACGGGTTGGGTTAGGGTCATGAATTCTCAACCCGATTATAAACGGGTTGGGTTAGGGTTTGACCCCTCAACCCGAAATGACCCGATTATAACCCGTTTATTTTTTTGTATAATAGAAGTTTGGAAAATTATAATAACAATACTTGTGGTTATTTAATCTTTCTTCTTTTAATATGAATAATCACAAAGGATAAAGTGAAGAAAGACTTTTTACGTATAAATATTTCAAATTTCTTAGCCTCTACTTATATAAATTGACTCATTGATGAGAAGTAAAGTCTTTTAAAACTTTATTAGTATGTTTTAATTCTTTTATTCATGTTATTTTAGTTATACTTTAATGATTGTTGTGTTATTATGCTTGTTAGGTGTCCTTTAATATTAAAATGAATTAAAAAAATAGAATTTATATAGACTTTGATATTAGAATGAATTAAAATTTTTAATTTTTAGTAGTAATTTAAATTATTTAAACGGGTTTGCTGGTTAGAGCTGGTTGGGTTAGGGGTGGGATATTCCAATCCGTTTATATTAAACGGGCGGGTTCGGGTTGAGCCTTGGTTCGTTAACCCCATACATCAAACCGATCCGAACCCGTCCGAACACGACCCATTGCCACCCCTACCCAAAATCAAACCAAACCGCGCCCGTGGTACGAACTGATTGGGGATTTCACGCTCACAGTTGTATTGAATGACTGAAACGTGAGAGCGTGAGAGTGTCGAGCTGTTTGGCAACCGGGCTAAGTAAACGCCACGTGTCAGAGTAGGTGGGTTAATTTATTCATGCGACAAAAGTGATAAAATGACGAAATTAGCCCAAACTAGATTTTTGTTCTGGAAGTTCTTTATCTATCAGAGAAGGATAGTTTTGGGATTTTGAGGATCGTAAATATCTGATTGAACTTGGGTTATAACATCGGCCATTAAAGGTGGACCCCATTTTAATGTACCGTCTAGTAATCTCTAACAATAATTTTACCTGAAACGAAGAAACAAACAAAAAATTCCAAAAAACTCCGTCTACCGTTTCTTTTTCCCATTTTTAATTTTAATAAAACCATGCTTTTTGGTTTTTGTTTTTCTGTTTTTCTGGCGCCTTTTCCTTTTCCCACTCTTTAAATACGAGTTCTCCCCCTCTCCTCCGGTCGACCAAACCAAAACCCAAAACTCTTCCCAGCTCTCTTTCTCTTTATCGTTCTCTTTCTCTTTCTCTCTAAAACAGAGAAATGGAACCAAATTCTCCAGTGCTAGCCAAGAGGCTGTGGCACATGGTAAGAATAGCCTTCTTCATGTTGAGGAAGGGAATCTCAAAGCGTAAATTAATGGTCGATCTTCACTTGATGCTCAAACGCGGTAAGATAGCAGGGAAGGCGATTGGCAACCTAGTGTTCCATCACCGCCGATCGAGCGACGCACACCTCTTCTCCGTCGGCCGCCGAGAATACGAGTTCAGTTGCAGTAACAGCCCCGCTTACGCGGCTTACTTCCCCTTCAACGTCACCAAACGCAAGAACCACCACGCGTCCACTCACTCCCACCATAATCACTACTTCTCTTGCGCTCGCCCCACGACGACCGACGACGATATAACGGCCGTTAATGCTGTGCAGAAAGTGTTGGAGATGTTAAACAGCGATGTTTTAACGGAGGCGTCGCCTATAATCCATCTGCCTGGTTTCGGACGGAGTCCAATGGTGCGGCAGTTGAGGATAACGGACTCACCGTTCCCGGTGAGAGATACTGACGAGGACAACCACGTGGATAAAGAAGCAGAGGAGTTTATTGAGAGGTTTTATAAGGACCTGAAGCTGCAAAAGACTATGTCAGCTGGTATGGAGACCCCCTACCATGATGCGTGGGACCGTTAAGATTTTGCGGCGAGAGTCGTGTATTCCGGCGAGAACTGAGCGCTCTCCGGTTGTAATGATGATCTGCAGTCCTGTTTGCTTTTGTTCTCTTTTGTTCTCATGTTAGTATTTATGTCAATAAACGAGTCTGTTCGTTTCTTTTCTTTGTTTTGAACAAAAAGCCTGTGAGACGGAGAGTTGTATAGTGGAGACTTTTAAAAAAGACTTCAAATTATTGCTTAATTTGCAGATTTAAATCTCCTTTTAGGGTAGTTGAGTTGGAGCTTTGGATTTATTCACTTTTTGAGAGGCTCGTGTCTTACTCTGGAAGAACGCCACTGGTTTTTAGTGGTTTTACATCTTTTTAAGGGGAACGCTTTGCTCCACGAGGAAGCAAGGAAGATTAGTTTTTTGAACTTGGAAGGGATCATAACGCATAAGCGGTCGGATTTATGAAAATTGGGATAAGTACAGTTTACCCCTTTTGAGGTTTCAAGTAATTTCATTTTTCTGCTCAAATTTTTTAAAATACCGGTTTATCACCTTGAATTTTACTATATATATATATAATTGGACAGATAATGTGGTAAAAGAAACAAACATATATTGACAACTTTATCCCTTTCATTTTAACCTGTTGAAAAATAGATTTGGTATTTAAAAAGGGCAAGATTGTCAATGTGTTGTTTTTTCTCTTGTCATCTCAGTGGTCATGCTGAAAAGGAAAACTGTTACACATAATAAACCTCAAGTAGTAAAATGATAAGTCAAAAACCCTAGTGCCGAAACCTCAATTTATCCCATAAAATACCTTGAGAAGCTAAAATTCTTTTTTGATCAGTACAATCACAACTTCTTAATATTTAAATGATTTTATTGATAAGTGGCAAATATGATAATCTGTTAGAAATTTTGAACATGAATGCATAATTATTGGGGAAGGCTGTTGACATTGGAATTGGCGTTTCTTAGTAAAGCAGTTTTTCCCTCTTGGGGAGGAACATGCCCTCATAGATGCTTAGATTCATTTGTAGGTCTCATATGGGCGCACGCTAAGAAGGTGCCATACATATGGCATCAAATGAAAATGGAGGCATATATGAAATGGGGTCCACATCCTCTGCGATCTTTCTTGCGATGTGGGCATCATCGGACTACTCGGTCATTTCCCTTGCTTGAAATCGTTTGCCGCCTTTAATTACAGCTATCAGCTTGATTGAGATGCTCATAATTGAAGCATCCAAGAATTGTAGAGTTTTTGTTTTTGAAAATGTAAGAAAATAAATATATAATTACTTTTTATCGAAAAAAGCTTAAGCATGAGATGCTCCATATGGCAGCATCTCACTTATACCAGTAGATCATAGCATCAAATGGCAATAGATGATTTCATCCCTATATTTGTACTTAGTTGTCTGTTGCCGCCTACCAATATAAAGGTATGTGGGAGAAAGGGGATGAAATTTTCTGCAATTTAGTACTGTATTGGTTTCTATTGTTGAAGTGGGATACTTCCCCCCTAAATCATCCTACAGTTAGGGTTATATATATATATATATATATATTCTACAGTTAGTGCATGTTTTCCTAAGTGAACCCTATATAAAACATTTACAAATTTAAAAGTAAAAAATACTAACCATGGGGTATTCCATGTGAAAGCATTTTACGTACACCAACAACAAAAACCAATGCAGCATCAAATTGTGAGAGACATTTTCATGTAGTTTTCTGGTGTTTTCCAAATAATCATTATATTTATATTCTACTTATATTCACGTATAATCACGTATGCCAACTGATGTTCTAGATTCCTAATAATCATTCGATGTGGTACATGTGGCACGGATTAAAGATCTACACCGTACGAATGTGAGGCCAATGGTGGAGTTGAACTTCTTTTTTTTTTTTTTCTTTTTTCTGGTAGGAAGGTTGAACTGAAACTTGGATGCATCTGTTTGGATCATGCTGTTTGATTGAAGACAATATCTAAGAGATAGGTTCATGCTTCATTTTATATTTGATATATTAAATTGCCAAAATCTCTTATTTACTAAAAGGTCGAAGTCATGTTGAGATTTGATACCTATAAAACCAAAATATTATATTTCAAAGTGACCTTCTAATGAAGCTGGCTCCATGGTGGAGCTTCACGTGTCGCATTGATGAAAAGGAAAATTTCTCAAAAAGACAGATCTAATGTCTATGCTCATCTCATGCTGTGAAATATCTTATGGGGTTGTACTGGCACTGGGAGCTGGGGAAAGAAAAAGATGAATGAAAAAACAAGAGGGCCGGTGAGAATAATTGCAACCACAAACAAAGCTCTCGGAGGCTGTCAAAGTGTGGGAAAAGTAGGAAAAGATGACTTTTAGGGCCTTGAGAAAGCGCCATTTTCACACGTTCTTGACTTCTTCTCACCATGAAAATGACCTAATTAATTGGTTATATTGGCCAAAGCTGTCGAACCAATAATGCAAGTAGCACGTATCAGGATGCACGTGTGTGAGTTGATATCATCTGCCGCCATTTACTGCTGTCATCTATGCAATGTCTGTAAGATGCTGCCATGAGAGCATCTCACAGTTTAGGTTTCTTTCAATAAAAAGAATTTTTTTACATTTTTAAAACCAAAACTATAATCGTGGGATGCTCCATGTGTCAGCATTTGAATCAAATTTCAGAAATAACTACAATTAATAGGACATTAGGACCGACGATTTCAAGAACACATGTTCATGCTTTGTGAATTATATATTTTTTTTCTTTGTTTTTGGAACTTAGGGTATCCGAGCCCGCTTACACTCAACCGACTAATCCCCATGCAAGATTCAGCAACCCACATGGCCCGGGTAAGACAAGACCCATAGACCTTATTCAAGGTGGTCCCCCAAGAGATTGTGCCTAAGAGAGTTCGAACCTAAGACCTCAGAAACAACATACCTCTAGGCCCCAAGTATTGACCACAAGGCTAACTCACTGGAGTCAAGGTATGTTGAATATGTGCCTTGCCCCCATCTATGAAGCTCTTTTTTTTTTTTTAATGTGAAAATCATAGCATTAGATTTTTATTCAGGATAAACCATTACAAAGCAAAGATTGAGTTCTTCCTATAAGGTCCTCATTTACTAGAGAAATAATAGAATGTGGGAGATAGTTACGCCAAAAACAAGAGAAAGAGTCCAGCGCAAAGTTTGCCAGGCCTTCGGCCACCCGAGTTTTAATTTAGTGCTGTGGGGGAAGTACATGGTATCTTTTATTGTTGATATGATAAACGCATCATATAAACGTGAATAGAAAAGATATGCATGTACGCGTGTATGCTTTTTATGTTACAGAAGTTTTAGCTAATGGTATCTATTCAAGTTTTATGAGGAATCCAGGGTTAGAATAAAATGAAACATTGCTGGCTTTTGATGTCAATGAGAAAGAAAGCTGCCGGGTAAACAACCTCCTTAAAGAAGTCTTTGGGGTGGTCTAGTGCTCAATAATTGAAGAGTTTCTTTTAACTCTCTCTCTCTCTATCTCTAATAATGTACTTTACCAGTACTATTTGATCAGATACAATGGGTGCTTTTTTTTTTTTTTATAGTATCTTCTAGAACCATAACAGTACACGTGGTAAGCACGATCCCTTAATTTGACCATTGGATAAACGACACCTGGCAAACTTATTGTTGCTATTGATGCAAACATTTGAGTGCTACTTTATGAAATATGATTTTTTAGTGGAAAAGTGGAAACTTGACAGCAAATTACGAGCAACTTTTTAAGGACTACTTTTTTACTTTTCTAAAGTTATAACAAACCAGGCGCCATCTAAGGACTTAGGCCGAAGCTTCATAGGCTTGAAAACAATTTTTGAATGGCCAGCCAAACAAAAAACAAAAAGGATGGTGAAAAGAAAATGAATTAGTTTGTTTGTTCAATTACTTAAAATGAATGTGCCTATCAAAGACAGTAGTTGCTATTAGATCAATCCGAATCTTTGGTTGCCTGTCATGATCATTTTAATGCAATATCAAACTTGACTGATTGTTAGGGCTAAGTTAAAATATCAAGAGGGGTATTAGAAAAAGTAAAAAAAAGGAAGTAGTCTAAAGTTAAACTAGCAAATTAGTCTTGCTTTTTCGAGTTGAATGAATTGGTTGCTTTTTAATTTTTTGGAATATTTATACTTACACCAACCTCCTGAATTGGTTCATTTTTACTCCTTGACATTTGAAAAATGGCATTAACACCTCTTGACATTTGAAAAAATATGTAAGTAGCACACCTGTCGTTAATTGGAACCAAAATACCGTTAAAATTTGGTCAAAAATGACCAAAATAGCTTCAACACATTCCATGTCGTAGCATTCTTTCTTCCAATTTTTGTTTTGTCCTTTTTTTTTTCTAAGGATTAGACACATTCCATCTCATATTAGAACTCCCTTTAGACAATTTTAGGGCTCAATTGAGGTTGTTTTGGTTATTTTTAGACCAAAATTTAGCAGTGTTGAAGTTTCAGTCAATAGCAGAGGTGCTAACTACATGTTTCTTCAAATGTCAGGGGGTGTTAGTGTTTTTTTTCAAATGTCAATGGTGCAAGTGTAAAATTTCATTTTTTTATAAATAAAAATAATACCATGCACATGGTCATGTGTGACCACCTTCCTTAGGAGAGGCATGTAAGGTTGCTTACCGAGTCGGGGCCCGTTAAGGCACGGCCCGCCAGGCACGCCGACTCGTGGCCCGACCAGCACGCAGGCGGCACGGCCTGCATCAAGCGGGCCAGTTGGGTTGTGCCCGTGTGTTAGCCCAATGGCAGGCACGACGATTGGACGGCCCGCCTGAAACAGACATTTTTTACCCCAAAAAGTGGGTTTTCCCCTTTTTTTTACAAATTTACCCCCAACCTAGTTGGTATAGATGAGTGCCAACCTAGTTGGGATAGGTGGGTGCCAAACTATTTGGGATGTACTTATACTATAGCGATGCAATATTATTTGTGTAAGTGTATTATGTATAAGTATAGTTGTATTTACAAAGTTGTACACTTGTACTTGTATAAGCAAATTGATCCTACATGACTCACTCTTTGAACATACTAGATAACTGTTTTGAATAAAAATGTATCAACAGCCAAATCTTAAAACCATTCCTGTGATGGCTATTATTATTGTTCTATCTGATTGATGCAATCATCACATAAAATTTCATTATGTTAATAGGGCAATATGACAAATTTGGTCTTTGCTTCGCTTCTGCTTCTTTGGTAGATATCATCTTGGTAGAATAGAGAGAGGACCTCCCTATTCTTTAGAATAAAGCTCTTAGATATAAGAATTGTTGAGAGAATTGCCATCACTCGAAGATAATTTAGTATTTCTGAAAAATTATCAATTGAAAATAATTATCATATTTTAAGAATTATCAAAATAAATAATTCTTCAATGAGCCTACTTAAATTTTGTCCCCAAGTGGGGCATACCTCTTTTAGGAGATTTTACAGCACTTTTTAACATCAAAATTTCTCTTCCTATAATGCCATTCACAACAATAATTGTGGGAAACTATACTATGATCATATGTTGGCCGACCCACTAAGTAGTTAAACTTGGTTCAAACAAAACACTTAAATCCGGTCTGGTTTTTTGAAACACATAAATAATTACGTACAATTCTGATATAAGTTAAGAACCTATGCATCTATTACTTTTATAAAGCCATTCGTATGTTTTCTGGTTGACATTTGATACCTACATTGCTTTGCACATTTTATTATATTCACTCTCTTCTCCCCTTAACTATTTACCTATGTAACTACTTCAAATTGTCCCGAATGCCCTTTACTTTTAATTCTATTTACTTTATATCCTTACACATATGGTTATTTCTATTCCCCAAAATGTCCTTCAATTTATTTTTTCTTTTATCTCCCAATAAATTGCATCAACTTATTTTAATTCTTTTGCTATGTGAATTTTCCACTAATGTTGCAGTAATGTTAGCAAAGTCATTAACCATTATTTTCGTGTTTGAACGGCATATGGGGAGATTGAGGACTAGGAAAAATGCAGACTTGGGTCGTGAGCTGGGTGTAACAACTTCTAATGGCTGATCCTGATCATACTGGGCCAGGCCCATGCTACAATGTGGTGTGTAAGAGAATGGAGTCGTTAAGAAGCCTGCTCCTACAATCTTGTGTACAACAGAATAGCCCAGCAATTGTGACGTATATATTATTTGATATTTAATTGTTTTGTTTAACGGTGTCTAGATTGTAAATAAAATAAAAAAATTTCATCAAAAGTTTTCCCCGCAAAACTTAACAGCTTATTTGGTTGTAAAATAAGCTCTCATTTCTCCTCTTCTTTTCATTCTGCTGGAATTGTTCAAGAACAGTTTAGTTTTTATTAATTGTAGCTTTTTTGGTTTTTTTTCTCTTTCTTTTGCTTGATTACCTGATCGAGAAGGGACAACTAATAGGCTGTTTGGTAACGTTTTTTTTTTAAATAGTTTGAAAACTAAAAATGCTTTCAACTGTTTATCTATGCGAGTGTTTAATTTTGTTGTTTCCTCTCTTTTTTTTCTTTTTTCTTTTTTCCTTCCGTCAATTTTCAATTTATTTTCATTTGGTCGAAATAGGTTCAAGTACCCCATTTTAGAGGTTGAGATTATGTTTTTGAAATTCTTTTAGCCCCACCCCTTGAAATTATGTTTAATTTGCATTGTAAGTATCACTATAATGAGGCAGACGCAAGACTATCCCAACACATTGAGAAAGGAAAACGAAGATGCATGGGCTATTTGTCTATATCTTGTCTATGGTTTTGATTATGGATGCGGTCGACTTTGGTTTCACTGCTCACGTACTCTTGCCCAGTTTTCTTCATAAGGTGTGTACTGTTCATGTCATCCTCAGCCGAGTGTTTATTATCTGCAGATTTGTTTTCATCGATGCATGACAATTTGTATGTGCACTTCATATTTCATAAATGTCTTAATTTCATGAATATTCTATTACAACTGTTTATGGTAATTACAATTTTGTGTGAGTCGACAAAGTAGACCCTTTTTTGCTTGTTCCAAATGGGATTAAAATCATCTGCTGTCGGGTCGGTAGAGGTGCTCCGTAGTAGCCTAAAGCTTGCTACATAAGCAAGTAGCTAGTAATGATACCTTTGTGGCGCAAATTCATTGTACATCATAGTATGTACAACGATACACAGTGATATGGGGTCCACGGAATATTTACTTTTGTAAACCCCCATATAAATGCTCTTGTTGTACATGCTGTAAAGGAAATTTGTATTGCAGATGATATGGCAACTCGTTGTGGGCTACTTTGGACCACCTTTTGAAAGGAGTGGATTGTGAAGTAAAAGGAAAAAAATTACCATATAAGTGCATGCAATTGTAGGAGCAAATAATGGGATCTCACTTGTACTGATGTCCTACAAAAAAAAAAAAAAAACTTGTACTGATGTGTCCAGGTATTAGGCAAACTATTTTTTGAAAGAAGAAAAAATTAAAGGAAAGCAAATATCTAAGCAAATAACAAACCAAAGAAGATTAGATAACAGTCAGCATTGCTAGAGTGTGTCCACCAAAAAAAAAAAAAAAGCATTGCTAGAGTGGCCAGAGAAGGCCCAAGTAAAATGACTATTTCTGGTGGCGCTTTCCGATGTTAATTTTTCCTGGGGAAAATTATGGAAAAATGGTCACTTTTTGTTGATATTTATAAAAACATGCCACTAAATTGTCAAATTGTATAAAGGCTCACTTTTTAAAAAGAATTAACTTGAAGGGTCATTTCTCAAAAATAATTAAAAAATAATGTCATTACAGACCACGCTTGAGTACACGTAAAACGCATTCGTGTCCCGTATAATAAGCTTGAGTTCTATGTTTAATGAGTTTGTGTCACAAGAAAATGATCCTCAAATTTAATTATTTTTTAAAAATGATCCTATAATTTAATTTCAACTGATATTTTTATAAATATCAACAAAAAGTGATTTTTTTGTAATTTGAGATCTTAGTGACGTGTTTTTATAAATATAGATGAAAAGTGACCATTTTCCATAATTTTCCCTTTTTCCTTTTCTTTTTTTTGGGAAAAGACATTACACCACGATTGTCCTGTCAAGCCACTTTTTCTTTTGGAAACTCTGATGGTGCTGTATTGAATTTTTAACCCGATTGATAAGCTTTTGGTGTGCCAATGGCTTGAGGTTGCTTACATTGCAAGTTTGTATTTGCATTTTTTTTATACTGCATTAGGTTTTTGGCCTTGGCCGTGAGATGTGTTGCCTTATGATTCGTAGCAAACAATTCAACCAAAAAATGCATATGATTTTGGCTTCGTTTGGTAATGTTTTTTGCTTTTTTGCTTTCAAAAGCAAGAAAGTAAAAAAGTAATTTTCTGCTTTTTGGAATATCTTTTGTTGAAGCAAAACTGTTTCGGTAACTTTTGCTTTGTTTTTAAGAAGCAAAAAAGCATGTTTGGTGATATAGTATATAAATTACTTTTATGCTATCATATAAAATTATTGTAAATAGTTGATACATTCTATTTAAAAATATACTTGACATATATTCTAATGGCAATTTTTTGTAGACCTGGCAACGAGTCGGGTTTGGGCGGGTCAAAATCTGGTCGAGCTTGATTATTGGCGCTTGGCCTGCCAATAATTGGGTTCAACCTACCAACCTGATTAATATTCTTTTATTTTTTAATTATAATTATAAAAAATACACCAATGGAAAGTAACCCTAAATTTGTGATACAATTTAGGGTTAAACGAGTCATTATTGAGTTAAATCAACTCATTTTCTAAATTACTTTTTATTTGCCATCATTATCGAGTTAAACTGATCATTATTGAGTTAGATTTGAGTTGACCGGAATACAAACGGGTTACTAAATCCCCAACTCGAAACCAACCCAATTATTACACGGGTTAACTCAAACCTGTTTATTTTGGTGAGTTGGGTCGATTTTTTCCAGGTTTAGTTTTTCGTCGAGAGTTTTAAAAGCAAGAAAGTAGATTTGTGGTTAAAGTGAGAAGCAATATTTCTATGCTTCTTTTGAAAAGCAATGAGATTGTCTTTTTGCTTTTTATAAATTTTTTCATGTGCGCATAATCAAACAACATTTTGTTTTCGACAATAATGTTTTGCTTTTAAAAGTAAAAAACACATTTCTAAAATGCGTTACCAAACGATACCTTTGTTAGCACCAGGAGCTTTCCGAACGGCGACCTTTTTATCAAAGCGAATCCCTTCGACAGAGGTACTTTTGAAAGCACTGACGGAATTTTCTTTATCTTTTCCAACTTTGTATCGTAGCCGTTCATCCGAACTTAGAAAATAAGTTGATTTTATAGTTTGAAGTGATTGCTGCTCACCCTACAAAGCTAAAGCTAACTCTTCGACGTGACCCCCTTCCTGTTTTTTCTGCAAAAAATTAACTTTAAATCATTCTATAAGATTAGCAAAGAGATTATCCCTTTTGAAAAACAGGGTTTTGACTCTAACAACACCTAGAGGGGGGTGAATAGGTGTAGCACAGCGGAATAAAATTTTTCTATCAATTAAAGACAAGTCCTTAATTAATAGGCATGAACAAATTCTCAAGGTAATTCCAGAAAATCAAATAATTAATCAAAAGCAATTAACAAGCTACCCAAATTGCAAGCAAATAATTAAAGCATGTAAAGTAAGACAAAACAAGCAATTTGGTGACGAAGGGAAAACTCTATGAGAACTCTCACTAGAGAAAAACCCTCCGGGCTATGCAGGAGCCACCTAAAAGATCCAATATGAAAAGAAGACTTACAACCTGTAGTTCAGACAACTCAACATCCCTATGCTAGACTCTGCAACTCACAGACTTGAAAGTATCTGAGGAACTCCTCAGATTTGCTCTACAGCAACACTTCAGAACTCTGAAGATCTTCTCACACGATCACCCAAACGAACTCGCCTGGTATCCGTAGGAACTCCCATGATCAATCTCCCCAACCCGGAACTCCAAGGTAGAGGAAGGAAGAAGAAAAGAAAGGTTTTATGGCTCAAAAGATGAAAACCTAGAAGAAGGGTTTTCAGAAGAGAAAAGGATATTTAGGGCTTCTAAAACGTGGCTCTCTTAGGTTTAGAAGGTCCCTAATCCTATTTAAAGGTTCCCCAAAAAGTTTGAAGTCAATCCGAATTGAAACGAGTAAGTTATGTAATTTTTCGTAACTTTTCAGAAATTTTGCTGTTTGAACGTTCGAACGCTCAGCAAACGTTGGCCTTTAAAACTTGAACGTTCGAACGGACAGAGAACGTTGGTCGAACGCTAGCCTCGGGTTTCTCTGCAGAACATGAACGTTCGAACGCTCAGCAAACGTTCAGCAAACGTTGCTCTCGGGTTTGTCTGCAGAACATGAACGTTCGAACGCTCAGCAAACGTTCAGCAAACGTTGCTCTCGGGTTTGTCTGCAGAACATGAACGTTCGAACGCTCAGCAAACGTTCAGCAAATGTTGCTCTCCAGAAATTGAACGTTCGAACGGACAGAAAACGTTGATCAAACGTTGGGCATAACTTCTTCAATTTGACTCCGATTTTGACGCCGTTTGAACCATGTCTTCTTGGACTCAACCTAAACATTCTAAACACACTTAAACACATTCTTTTTGACACTGAATAAGCCAAACTAAAATATTAAACCTAACACCTTTTATCCCTTATAAATATTATGACTCATTTTATAATCTTTTGGAGTCAAAAGTCTGGCTTAAGATAAAAAATGAGCGGGAATTTTCATTATAAAACGTTGGGGGATGTTCTTCGGAGTCCGAGCTCGTTAAGTCTGTGGCTTCGTGTTCTTCGAAACCTTGGATTCGACGGTCAGTAGTGCTACCGTATCTCAAAGGACTTAAAACCCTCGATTTGAAGCTCGAAAATGGAGAATCATCCGGGCGAGATGCCTCTCCCTGTTTCTGTGGAAGAAATGTTAAAAAAGATTTGTGAAGAGCAGTCGCAACCATGGCCCGGGATCAATGCCAGAAGGGAATTAGCCTTGATTGGCGAGCAGGAGTCGCTTCAGTTATTAAAAAAGATATCTACTCAGACTATCAGGACTCTTGACGGTTACATCATTCACATGGCCAAAAGCGCGCGAACTGCCTCTCCTTCGAAAAGCTTGAGCTCTTCCGGGCTTAAACATGGTTCTGTTCCTTCCAGTTCTAATGATTCTCGTGGTAACACTTTCTTCCAGATTGTTCGAATTTTCTTGTGTGATTTTATCGAAGTCTAATTTTACTTGGTAAAGAACAATACATCGGGAATCAGACCGAATTTCCGTTCCTTCTTCCGTTTTGATGTGCGTTAATTGGGCTAGATGCAAGTGCATATTTGGTTCATTACGTTCATTTGGTTTTCTAATCCGGGATAAATTGTGTGCGGTTGTCATGATTCTTGCTTTTTGTCCAATTTTGATATGAGCATAGTTGGAATTACAGTGGTTGTCTATTTGTTTTTGGGCTTCTATTATAGCTTGTGGGTATATAATACAAGACTGTTTTCAAGTTTTTTGGATTTTAAGATCTGTTGTATTTTTCCAATCCGCTATGTGGATAATAAATTATTTTAAGACTTTTGGGTCCAGATCGTGATACCTTGCCCTCTGTGAGTGTGGAGCAGCCAATGGAACAGAGTAGTCCAACTTCGTCGTGTTTCAAGAAGCCCAAAATAGGGACTGTTACTCCTTACTTGGAGGCTTTAGGTAAACTTGAATTTCGGAAGGCCTTCTTGCTGCTAAGCTATGCTGGGAAGTAAGTTTTAATTTAACTTTTTTGTCAATTTCCGTGTTTATATAATTTCAATTTTTTATTATCTTTTTGTCAGTTCCCAAATCCATGTTGTTTTCCCTTGTTTCAATTGAATGTGGTTATGCATGACCAAACCAATGACACAAAAATGTTTTCTTTGCCCTCCAGGAAAAGGCTTGAGGATTTTGTATCTGTTGATGCAATTGAGAAGCGAAAACAACTCCCAATGGCTAAATTTGAAGAGGAAATTTGGACATTGCTGGGCAAAAGATGTATAGAGGAAAAAGATCGGTGCAAGGTGAATCTCGTGACTAGATGTTTGCTGTCTGATAAATTTTTGTTTGGTGCTGTCAAATTCAGAAGTCATTACTCAAAGCATTTATTTGGATAAAGTATAAATTATATTTTTTCTGCTTGTTATTGGTCAGGGAAACTTAGATCATAATGCGATGAACTGGATGAGTAATTGAAACTTACAGTATGTTAATATGTGTGCTTTTATTCATGTTGGATGTTTCAATCTTAAGCCTAGATATTGTACCAGTATTTATCGTTTTCATGCATCGGATTAGCATCTGGAGCTTGAAAGGAATCGGGTTTTGTGACTTGTGGGATCACATATGCTCCCAGTGAATTTATGATTAGCCTAAAATGTATTTTTTGTAATACTACGCGCAGCATCAACGCTGAGCCTTTTCCTTTAATGAAAATCTAATCACAGCCTTAATGCTTCTTTGTTTTCAGAATCTTGATTGGGATTCTGAGAGGACATACCTCTATCACTGTTTTGTTGATCCAGATGGAAGTTATAGATTTAAGGTTTGCCTTTCTTCTCTATAATATTTTCTTACGGAAGTGTAATTAGTTGCTTCTTTGTCTTCTTATGTTCCCAGTAGGTTGGCTACTGTGTTGTCATAGTTAACACTATGACTAATTCAGATATGACATTATTGTGGTCAGTTTACTATTCTAGTATCTACAAACCCATTTCTGCTGCTGATCATCATGGAAATTTCTGCATGACTTAGACTAATGCTCTTACTGTTTTATTCAGGGCCCTTATCTGCATAGGACTAGAAATCATCTGCAAAGGGTTTTAGGAGATGAGAATGTCCTACTTGTCAAATTTGCAGAAGAGGGAAAGGATATAACCGATTCTAGTAACTTTAGGTACCAAAAGATAGCAAAGGAAGGAATTCTTGTGGGTTTGCGCCGTTATCACTTTTTTGGTAAGTTTGTTTATAAGCTTTTGATTTGTCATATATTAAATTTCTGATTCATCTTCAAATGCTAGTCTCCTATATATCATTGTTATTGCAAATTAAGATGAAGAAACATAAATCTGATACAGGTGGCAAATTTTTATTATTTTAGTCTACATATATTTGGTCTTAGAACATTTGTTTTATTTTGCATCTTTTACCATACTAAATCAATATCCTAAGCTCTTAATTTTTCGATGAGTATACTGTCTTATATATTTCTTGTTTTGACCAATAAATAGAATTTTTTTTCTTTCTGGTAAAAGAGAAGAAGGCTTAAGAGGAAATAATATTCTTAAAATACTATCAAGATGCTATTTTTTTTACTGTTTTTTCATTGATCTACCATTGTTCGTGACCTAGTGGTGTTCATCTGTTCCAATACCTTTGTTTTTAACTTTGAAGTGTTCTTCAAATTCCTTTCAATTGAAATAAGTAAATTATGGGATGCTCTGTTTTGATCTACACTGGTGAAAATACAATCCTAAAACTAGTATTAAAACCTAGAAGAAATATAAACCATAGAGTACTGAACTCTAAATCTTAAAAAAAATCTTAGGCTCTAGATAATATTAGAAAAATAAAAATTTGAGTAGTCACACTTTTGTTGGATTTTTCTATTTTTTTTCTCATGCGTGCTAGATCTGGATATTGGAGTTGTTTGTTTTCCCGTTCCATGTCATATAATTTGATTGGGTGATCTTCGTGGTTTCATAATTCCATCAGTTCTGAATGCAATTTCCATCTTTACAATTGGATCTTGGCAATATTTTTAAGAATAATAACATTCTTCTTTGTATATTATGTTGACATTAATCAGTTTTTAAAGATGGCGGGAAAGAGGAGAAGAAGAAAAGTCCAACTTCGTCACCTGTTAAATGTTACTTTGTTTGCATGGAGTCTAATGCATCTTTTGACAAGACAAAGCCCTGTATTTTGTATAATAAAACAATTCGTGAAGCAAGGTGTCTGTTCATGCATGTACACACAGTTCTTCCCAATGTTGCAAAATATATGGCCAGGTTAGTAATTGTTAGACTTTTATCCTTGGAAGGGATATGTGCAGAAAAGATTATTTTAAGTTTAGCATGCAGGTTTTCTCTTATTTTGTCCAAGACATTAAAGTTCGAATTAGATCTTGCATCTGTGCATATAGAAAGGATTGAAGATATACCTTGCCGGGTATAATCCTTTGCTTCTATATCTTCTTTAAATCTAAGCTTTTAGTATTCCTGCTTAATATTCTCTTTTTTGTTGTTTTAAATGAAGGAACTGATCTTTTTGCAGGATGAAAATGGTCGTGTCGTGCATAATGAAGATGGGGAACCTTCAATACATACCGATGGAACTGGTTTTATCTCTGAAGATTTGGCTTTGGAATGTCCTATAATATCAAAAGTGAAGTACTTGAATCAAGCTGAACTTGAGGTTTGTGGTTCCAAAATGATCTATAGTTTTCCAAGTAACATTACTAAGTTTATGCAGAAGATGCTGACTAATCATTAGTTTTCTTAAAAATTGTATTTATAATTATGCAAATAGATTGGATTGCAAAAAGTTTCTTCTCTATTTTAGCATGTGGAATCACTACTAGCAATTAGTTTTAAAATGGTGCTCATCCTAACATCCCAATTGTCAATATTCTACATTCCCTTGAAAAATTAAATGTGATGTGTTCTTGGGACTGCTTAAACCTTGATACGGGGTTGCAAGCATTCTAAAATAATTTTTCAAGACCTGATAAAATTGAAGGTGTTTTGATAATTTTGATTGGATGGTAAAAGGGTGATGTCACTAAGTCTCAATATCAGGCACATTAAACATGGTCTTCAAATGAATGTTGTGGCTAAATAAAAAGTAATAAAAACCAACATGAACATCAAGGATTAGCTAGAAGAAGCAAGGAATAACGAGAAGCATGCAGAAGGCGCTTATATGATGATGAAATTATATCCAATTTTTGGAAGTCCCCAAATTAATCTATGACAAGCTTTTATTCTAAGAGACAAGTACTAAAATTTTGCAACTACCCAGATTTAAGCAAAATAATAAAAAAGCAAGCTAATTGAAGGTAACTAAGTTTTCCTAAAAGATTTTGGGGTTTATCTATGTTTGCTTTTTCTGAGCAAGCTTCTTGAGGGTCTTGTTCAGGGATGATATGATTTTGTTGGACCAAAATAAAGATGGAGTAAAAGCAAAACTGGAGACTAAGATTTACCACTTATTGATGGAATTGATTTGAGGACACTATAGGACATGTTCACTAAAATAAGAACTGTCAGGTTCATGTGGGAGTTTGAGCTAGTAGATGATGGTAGTTTATCCTATGGCCGAAATTCAGGACTTCTTACGTGGACTTGGATCTGTTGAAGGGATTTTATGTGCTTTCGGAAAATTCCTCTGCTATAAATGCTTGATTATCTTGGAAACCTCCTTTAATTTTTATTTTTATTTTAAAGTTGCTTCAAACGATGGATGATGTTATCTATGTACCTTTACTGTCTTGTAATCTCTTGCATCATCGGCCTGTGTCAAATTTTTCTATCTTTAGCAAAATCTTGATCGCATGGAGCCTGGTGACAGAACTTCAGAGATGAGAGAACCGGTACTGAAATACATGCAGCTATTCCATTCAATGGTTCCTTTTCAATATTTTTCTAATCAGCTTAATCTTTGTTATTTTTACACTGATAATCTTTTCATTGCAATTGCCTTTTAGCCTTTGCTAATCCAGTTCCGATTGTTCTACAATGGTTGTGCTGTCAAGGGAACATTTCTTATAAATAAAAAGGTATTTATTTGGTTAATATCTCTTATAAACTTGATAAAATGGTTTGTGTGGTATGATTTGTTTAGTGGTTCTTTGGATCTTATAAATTATTAGTTCCATCTAATCTAATATGGATATTTAGTATTGCTTGTAAGAGTTTGATTAACTATTGGTTATGTCTGCAAATTTAAATTTTTTGGTAAAGGAAAATGGCAACATGCTTATGTTGAGGTGAAGTTTTCAAACTAAATCGCCAAATATAAATGCTGTATGTTTACTTTGCTGTGCAGAGAAGTACATTATTGCTCAATGCAGATTTCTTTTCCTATTGTGGAATTCTGAAAAATGATACTCTCCACCAACTTAAACAACTGTTAGACCTAAAAGCTTAACAAACTGTACATGTTGATTATTGTTTTTGAAAATAATGAATCAATAAGAGGTTGTTTGGTAACCTTTTTTTTTTTTAAAACAGTTTTTCCACTTTTGAAAACAAAAAACCCAAAATCTTATTTGGTAAGCATGGTTTTCAAAAAACCTTTTTAGAAAAAGAATCCAAAAACTGCCTCGTTTTTGGAAGTTAACAATTTATTTTTTTAAAAACAGAGGATCATTTTCAAACTCTTTATGGCATTTCTGTAATTTCCCATTGATTAATCAAATCGATCATGCCTTCATTTACCACTGCCTCCTCCTTCACAATCTCCACCACCACCATGAACTCCAACTCCAGCCCTACCACCTCTCCACAAACACAAAGATCACTGCTTTCACCACCACCACCTTCATTTGTACCACCACCAACTTCACAATCACAACAGCCACCACCACCACCTCCTCCGTCATCACTACCGCCAACAACTCCACAACCACAACCTCCACCAGCACCATCACTACCACCTCTACCACCACCATCATCGTCCATCACCTCCACCACCGCCACAACTAGCATCACCGCCACCAGCGGCACCCCAACCCCGACTCTCAACACCACATGCGCCACCAGCATCACCACCACCTCGTCTACTACACCTACTATCAACGCATTTCTACCACTATCATTAATATCAACTACTACCATAATATAGCTAACACAAGTACTTTAATTACAATTTGTTTTTTAAAAATTAGCGAACACATTTTTACTGGTTTTTAAAATTATAATTGATTTAACCAAATATTACCAAACTGGTTTTTTCTTCACTTTTTTTCTAAAAACATTATTTAAAAAAAAAAAAAATTTACCAAACAGCCTCTAAATTTTTTATAATTATCAATTATGCATTACTTATTGTTCTGCCTCTTTACATGTCTTTCTCTGTGTTTGTTTGTGCATATGTATGTTTTTTCTCAAATAACCACATGCCTTTTACAATATTACTTGCATATTTTTCAGCTTCCTCCCAGAACAGTTCAAATACGACCCAAAATGATAAAGGTTGAGGCAGACCCAAAACTCTCAGATGTTCAAACTGCCAATTCTTTGGAGATTGTTGGAACAAGGTATACTTTCGATACTACTTGAATTTTATTGTAATTTGTATTGTTTCATACTTACTCATAGGAAATATGACTTTCTTCATACATGTCACTTGCAATAAAATTCACAGTTTCTGTGTGTTGCTTCTTTTGATGATGAAAACATTTTTATTTGAAAATACATGTGTTTATATACATGAGAAGTATTGCAGACATATGGGGTGAAACTCCAATGACCTATGTGTTACTCTTAACACCCTCGACACCAAATGGATTACAGGACATTTGTATCAGTTTTCATTTGAATGGTGTTGATATTTGGAGTAGAAAGCCTCATGTATAAATGTCAGTAACTTGATCAATAGTGGAGTATATAAAATATGAAATTGCGCATGACAAGATATTCAACAACAAATTGGAAATATTTGCTTTGAACATGAGTCATAGGATTGACCAAGTTGTACTTCATGCTAATATGTTTGCTAAAAAAAAACAAAATCATCGACAGGTGGAATAAATATTAGAGTCCCCAAGAAAATAATTGAATCATAAGACTGTCTGTAGACATGGTAGAAAGGGTCAATACTTAGAACTTAATTGAGAAACTGTAACTTGTTAGATGGACAGGGCATATAACCATATAGACACAAAGGATAATTTGGAATGACAACCAGCTTTATCTTGTGTTACAGCCAGGATTGTAGTGCGTGAGCAATTCTTGCCCTTCAAAAACCATCATAATGACATTTTGGATATGATTAGCTGATTCAGTATATATGAGAGAAAGAGGAGTTCATAGAGGATCAGAAATTCCAGATTTCTTAATTACATGAGTAGAATCCATATGCTTTGCCAGACTTGTGTAATGAATTGCTTGTATCACCCTCACTGTAAAATGTTCCAAAAATTGGAACCTTACAGATTTCAGGCCTTTGGGTCTCCAATTTTGTTTAAACTTGTCTCAGTTGAAAGAAAGAATGGTTGTCTCCTTGTCTAAGTTGATCCCTGGAAAGTTGAGTCACCTAGAAATTGTCTGTGAAAATAAGATAGATCTCACCCTTTATTTTCTTATTTCATGATAATGGATTTTAGAAATTCTTCAATTAATTGTTCATTTCCTCAAAATGTCACCACAACTCACTCCTTCAAGCACCTCCTCCATTAGGATTATGATGGCTATGACAGTGACATTATGAACAATGGAAGCTACAAAATTGCCTTGTCCATTATATAAGAGATTAGAAAAGTTTAATGCCAGAAGTTAAACTGTTCAATCATCTCGTCACTCTTGGGCTTTGAATTGACAATGCAAGGAACGATATAGGAAAACATGAGCAATCTCATTCATTATTAGGATGTTATAAAAGCATCTGTCTTCCCATTCTTGGGCTTTGAATTGACAATTCAAGGAACGATATAGGAAAACATTAGCAATCATATTCATTATTAGGATGTTATGAAAGCATTCATAAATTTAAGATTTTTAATAGTATGAAAGGTGCTATTTTATTGTTGTCTTAAGCTTTATTTCTATTTACCTCAAAAGATGTTTCATTCTACAAATTTCTCAAAGAAGTTCCCTTGCCATTATTGTTTGAGCTTGATCTTCATTGTTAAATATTATGCTGTTTAGTATAAAATAAATCTAGGATACTCATTTATTTCATTGATCCTTCAAGAGTGGATAGAAGGGGCAGGTTTAGGGTTACTGAAGCTTCTTAAGATTGTTGATGTTTTGCATATTGTCTCAGCACTTCAAGAAATTTTAAATATTTGGAATATAAATAGCCTTCCTGAGTCACGATAATTATCAATATATGAAACCTTCCAAGTGATCACTATAATTTTTCAATCCTTCAGTTACAAACCAAGAAAATCATATCTGTCAAGACAATTAATTGCACTTCTTAGCTATGGAGGGGTCTCGAAGGAATACTTCATGAATATTTTGAATAATGCTTTGGAGGATGCTCAAAATGTTCACACCAATAAACGTGCTGCACTGAGAGGTATGTTTGACTACCAACTGCTGATTCTTGCTCAAAATTATTGCCTGCCAGCTGCTGATTCTTTCTCCGTAATAGGGCTAATTTAGTCTTTTGACAATTTTTTCCGCTGCAAATTCACTATCCCATGTAATCCATAACCTTTTCTTAATAAATATCCTTTAATTACTTTTCATTATTTACAGTTGCGCTGAAGTACGGAGAAATGGATGATTTTCTAGCCTCCAGGATGATATTATGTGGAATTCCTTTGGATGAACCATTTCTACAACATCATTTATCTGTGCTAATGAGAGAGGAGATGAAAGGGCTCATGGGAGGAAAGCTTCCTGTCAGTGAATGTTATTATTTGATGGGAACAGCTGATCCTACTGGGATTTTGAATAGTGACGAAGTTTGTGTTATTCTGTATGTATTTCTATATCCATGTTCTGTACTTCCATATACAACATTATATGACTCTTTGACAATTTTATTCACTGAAATTGTCCTGCAGTATACAAAATAAAAACTTGCCATTGTAGTTTCGGCAAGAAATTGTATCAGTGTGCAAGGATGCATTATTATCAAGAAGTAATCATAAAATAATCAGTATATGAATGTTGCATCATGAATCTGTATAGAGATGCTGTGGTGAGGTATCATGTGTGGGAGCTGGAAGAGAGGCACTAATGTGAAGGTGGTATTCTGATCTTTACATAGTGCAGGCCCTGCAGGGTTTAAGAAATTTCTAGAAGTATAACTTTTCTTTATTACTATTTTGGGGTGGTGTGAGCCGGGGAGTGGTTCTGCTTGTATTGTATACAAGTTACATACTAGCAAAACAAATAAATGATATATTAAAAAATACTGAACAGTGTTACACTGAACTTATGAAACTTCTTGATGAGTAGAAATATCTGTTCCATATCATTTCAGTGAGGTTGTACTAGGTATTACAAATTCTCAAGCAAAATTAATCTGCCTAACTTTGTTTCAGCTATTATTTTTGAAGTGCCATTATTAAGCATTGTAGGGTGCTACTACTAATCTAAAACCGAGTATATGAAATTCTTCCAATGAATAACTTGGATTTTTATTTCTTTTGTCTGGCCAAGAAGATTAATGTAGTCTCTCCTCTTATCAGTATTTATTTTTCTTTTTTGAAAATTTTTTTGCTAGTATTTTTGGTTCATTCAAACAGTTCTTGGTTTTCTCAAGAGGTCCGAATAGAAAAGGAAACCTATATGATAAGTGGAGGGATGTTTAGATGGATGTGTCAAAGGACTAGAAAAGATAAGGAATGAATGTATCTGAGAGCATTTAAGTATTGCCTAAACTGGACAAAAGATAAACGAACGAATGATTGTTCATAATGTAAAGCAAAGGCCTAGGCAGAAAATTTTGAGAAGCTATGAGGGGGTACTTATTGAAGGATAGGAGGGTGAGGCAAATACTGAAAAGAATCGAGATAGAGTTTATCTGACAGAATTTCGACTTGTAATCTAATTGAAGAAAAAGTTTTTGGTAGGCTAGGATGCAGGAATAGAAGTAGTGTTGCAGATGCGAGCAGAGGCATTTGGTTTTTGTTTTTGCAGGCATTGCTGGATCTAAAATTTAAGTCTCTTTTTATTCTGTTCTTTCTTTCAGAGTAAATGGTACCTTCTTTTGGAGGTTTATTCACTTGCTCAGTGAATAAACTGAGAGATCCAGAAAGCAGATAAGTTGGTTGCTTATATCAGGTACCTAACTCACTTCCTCCCAGAGTCTCTAGCGGTCTCTCCTTCTTCCATTTCTTTATCTCTTGCTCTTGCTCTACCCCTCCCTTTCCATTTCTCAAAGTCTTTGCTTTTGGGTTCTTAGTACACTCCAGAACTCTCTTCAGAATTAGTTTTTTTTTTTTCTCCTTTTTCTTTTGAAATGATGATCTCTTATTTTTATGAGTCTTTATCGGTCTGACCTAGCTTCAACCATTCATTAATTTTTTAATTTATTATTTTCCTTGTATTGTGGTAATACACCACAGCATTCCTGATTGGTACCAGCCTGTACTGTTTAGTACAGGCTGGCTTGTGAATACTGATATTAACAATATATCAACTGATTATAGCTTTTATATTCATAGTGGAACACATAGTTAGGTTTTTAGTGAAGATATGAGGAGAGATTTCCTGTCAATAGTAATGTACATTCATCTACTATTTATTTCGTCAATAATGATTGTAAATTACATAAATACCTTCTAGCAAGGATAAGAAGCTGACTATGATGTTGCCTGCCAGCTAAGTTGAGGGTTCATGCAACTGCAGTTTAGTATTGGAATTTCTGTTCTTATGACTATGATGTTGCCTTCCATTCTCAAATATGAAAATGCTTCTAAGGTGTATCAATTCATTATGCACTTAATTCTAGGGTTGATTCCTGAATCTGATTTATTTATTGGCATGATAATCTTACCTAAATGATCTGGCACGAATTTTGAAATAAATTTTGGTCATAATTGGATTCTAAACTTCCAACTGAATGACCACTAGATTGAGCTTTTCAGGACTGCATTATTTGCTAGCACTGGCACAATGCCTTTTTTTTCCCCTCTTTTTAGTCCTTGAAATTGTTATTATGACCTCCACAAATACAAAAAGCATGCATCACTTTCTAGATTCTTATTCAACAAGACTGCGCAGTGCTCAATAATATCTTTAACAAACTTGTTATAGTTTCTTAATTAATTTCCTTTATTGAGCTGTTTACTACTGACTTCAGTCTGTTCAGTTTTGTGAGTACAATGAATTGATGGAGACCACTTTTGCAGTTATTCTTATCTTTCACGTGTTGGTAATTTGCAGCGAAAATGGGCAAATTTCGGGAAAGGTTTTAGTGTACAGGCATCCAGGTTTGCACTTTGGGGATATACATGTGCTAACGGCTAGGTATATCAAAGAAATGGAGAGCTTTGTTGGAAATGCTAAATTTGCCATCTTCTTTCCTACCAAAGGTCGGAGATCATTGGCTGATGAAATAGCAAATAGTGATTTTGATGGGGATATGTATTGGGTTTCAAGAAACCCTCAGGTTGGATTCATTATCTATTTGTTTATATTACTTCTTTAACATCATAACTAATGCTGCTTTGAGTTATTGCTTGATTCAAATATCTGACATGGTTTTTCCTTATGCTTTTTGTTATACGTTTTCTTCACATTAAGAAATGTCTATTTGATTGCTTAATTTTGTGAATATATAAAACAAAAGCAACAAAATGCCTTAACCCAACTAGGTGGGGTTAGCTGCATGAAACCGATTCCATGATGCCAGTTTGTTAAAAAGTCTATGTTAAGCTACATTATTTGTATTTAAATTTCTTTATGTTGGATTCCATCCAGGCCTTTATGGCCTTTAGACTGCATCTGTGCTCTCCTTGTTAATCTGGACAATGGGGCCTTATTTGTGCATTAATGATTTTTTTTTTTTATATCTACGATAAACCTTGTTACTACAACATGAAATGCTCGACAGGGCATATAGCTCCTTTAAAAGTACTAAAATCATGATTTGTTTGACATTGGACACACGTGTTTGCATTTTCCTCAGCTTCTTGATAATTTTGATGTGAGCAAACCCTGGGAACGGACCTGTTCAGCAAGAAATGTTTGTAATCAGAAGCCATCTGAGTTTTCGGCTGATAAATTGGAGAATGAGCTTTTCCAAAGATTCTTAGCAACTAGATTTCAACCAAGGTATGTAAACTGTCCATGTATCTCTAAAATATCAACTGAAGAAATGTTGTGGTGAAATAAAGAATATTACTTAAGTACTTGACAGCCTTGCAGAATATCCTTTTTTTCTTTTTTTCTGGAGGTAAGTAAGAATGTATTGAAAAAATAACTATTTATAATAGCTTCGCAAAAGTACCCATTCCTGAGACAAGTTTGAAAGTCATAGTCCAACTTACAGAATGTCCTTAGATAAATGATTGATATAAGTTTTCAAGTCGATCAAATTTCTATCCTTGACTCCATAAATCATACCCTGTATGGAGCTGTCCCTGGAGACTTTTTCAGTCTGAGATTATCCTTACGTCAAACAATAAGGAATTTTCATGATGTGCTAAACTCTAGCTTGAAATGTTAATCCCTAAAATGCTTGTATATTGAAACTTATCTTAGTGTTATACATATAATTATTTAGAATTGATGTTATTGTTTGGTGAAAGCAAAGTCCAGTATTTAGTATATGAAATTTTACCTGTGAAATTTTACCTGTGTAATGTTTCAGAACTATGTTGTCATTAATGAAATTTTAGATCCACATGTATTTTGATGTTAAAAGCTGTTTTTTGGTTTGAGATTTATGAAGGTAATAGTTGTGGTGTCCATTTGTGTATCTCAAAAGCGGTGGTAGTTGTAGGGGATTGAATGTCTGCTACTTAACTGACCCAAGTGCCATAGGTTTGCAATGATATTGTTGTGGTTTCTGTATTCTTCCAGTAACACTGTCGGTATAGCAGCAGAAAGTTGGTTGGCGTTTATGGATCGACTCTTGACGTTGGGAGACGAATGTTCAGAGGAAAAAAAAACTCTGAAGGAAAAGATGCTTCAATTGATCGATATATACTATGATGCTTTAGATGCACCAAAAAGTGGAATTAAGGTTCATTGCTTGACTTTTAGTCTCAAATATTTCTTTCCCCTGGTTTATAACTGTTCCTTCTTGTTATACACTATCACACACAGAAATACATGATTTCCAGCCTCATGAGTTGGATTTCAAAGTCAATCAAATATATTGCACGAATATTTTCTGTTCTCTAGCACCTAAATAAATGGTCTTTGTTATCTTGGCAGTTGGAGTTGTATGATCCACTGAATTGTATATCATGATTATATTATAACATCTGCATTATTTCGGTACTTAAGTCATTATTGATTCTGTCTGCTTCTCCAAAATAGATTGAAGTCCCCAAGGACTTGAAGGCTGAGAAATTTCCACATTTCATGGGAAGAACAAATTGTTACATTTCAAAATCCATACTGGGATTAATTTATGATGAGGTGAAATCATATGAAACAAAAAATCGACCATCAAAAGGTGAGATTTCCTTCATTAAATGGCAGTTTTCTGTGACACGAAATTTCTGATGAAACTTGAAGTGTTGCATGGTGACCATATTGCACCTATGCATGGAACTACAAAACAACCTTCTTATCCAATTTAACATTGATATGGCAATAGGATGATTTTATAATTATTATTGTTTTCCTCTCATTGTCTGATGTAGAAGTCTGGAAACTCCCATGTTTCGATTTGGAAGTTCCTCAGGACAAGTTGAAGCTGTGGCATCAGCATTATGATCTGTACAGGAAGGAGATGTCTGATGCCTTAAAGCTTGATGCTGAATCCAAAAAGGAATCTGCAAATGAAGTGATACGAAAGTATAAGCAGGTGGTGTTGACTTTAATTGACGCCTTTCCCAGAGCTCCATTGTTGTCTGAGAACCGCAGTAGACCTCCCTTATACCTATGACTGCCATTTTTTTTGCCTCATTTATTTCCTGTACTGACCTTCTGCTACATCCCAGATATTATATGGCGCTGCCAACTTTCAAGATAGTCCAAAGCAACGGGAGGAGATTTTTGATGAGGCTCTTGCCATTTATACGGTAACTTATGACCATGCAAAGGCTATAGGTCCTGTTGGCAAGTGCAGTTTTGCTTGGAAGGTTGCTGGTGAAGCCCTTTGCAATTTACATGCCATGAAACAGGGTAACTCAATTCTCTGTTCGCCGTCTGTTCTACGCGAGCTTTTTAACTAAGTGAAAAGCAGATTATATATAAAATGTAAAAATGGATACCTCATCTCATCTCATTTTTATTTATGCATATATCATTTGCCATTTAAGGAGTGTCCAGTACGTAACAATTTCAACGAAAAAAAAAAGAAAAAAGAAAAAAAAACCACCATAACAGCCTTGGGTGATGATTTTGGATTGAAAAACACCTGTCATGAGATGCTGTCATGTGGTGCAACAGACAATGTCATCCCATCATCTAACGTGTTGAACAGGTAAGAAAATCAATCTCATAGCCACTAATTCAGCCCCGCGTTAGACCATTCTGCAACAGATGACATGGCTGCATGTATGTAAGGTGGAACAGGTAAGAAAAGCCATCCTATAACCACTGTTCTGCTCTGCTATTTATCCCATGTGGCTGCATGGCAGTGGTTACAGTTTGACCTTTTTTTTGGTTGCAACCGTATGTGATTCGATCCCGGTAATTTCTGTCGTAGAAAAGAACCCTTTCTGCTTGAAACCAATCAGTTTGACCCCTTTTTATGGGTGCAACTTTATGTGATTCGATCCCGGTAATTTCTGCCGTAGAAAAACACGTTATGCTTGAAACCAGTCAGTCAGCTCCATTACTCGAACTATTTCACATCGATACCAAGTTTGCAACTGCAAAGGAGCAACGCTTTGCTTCCTAACATCTGCATTGTCAAAATTTGCCAATCAAACCTATTACACAGCAAAAAAGTCTGATTACGGTTTAACAATTCTTATAATTAAAAGAACGTCGCTTTTAAAGCCTTTGACATATTTTATCATTTTTTTTGGTAGAAAGAGAAAGAACGAGTTATATTATTTGAAAAAAGGCTCTTACATGTTGTAAGCCTCTGGCTTCATCAAATAAAACAGTAAGTTGTGGTTTTACGAACCCAGATACAAGAGTATTGATCAAGGGCGTAGTTAGCAAGACAATCAGCAATGGAATTGGCTTCCCTATAAAATAAACAGGAGAGAAAATGACATCTGTGAATAGTGCCAGCCATTGTCCAATTTCTTTTAGCAGAGAGAAAAAATTCCATGGCGGGTCTGAATGTGAATTCTTGAGCAAGTTGATTACCGATAAAGAATCACCTTCGACTATAATGAGTGAGAGACCCAAACGATGAACATGTTTAATACCCTCCAGTACCGCTAGTGTTTCAGCAAGAATAGCAGAAGACGCATAACAGAGTGAAGCAGCAGCACCTACAAATCTTCCTTGCGAATCTCTGATGACGACACCTAGGCTCGCCTGATCAGATGATCTTCTCAAGGCACCATCAAAATTGACCTTGTAATAATTCTCAGAAGGAGGAGACCATTGTATCAGCAGATAGTCCTTCATGGATCTTTTACAACCTGAAAACTCCTTCAATACAGATGAATCGTGCTGAAGACGTTTAAAGCAATCCACCACCATAATGATATCTGGTTGTTGCTGTTCGAATACAACTCTATTGCGATGCAGCCATAGAGCCCAACCTAGGTTAGCAACAGTGGTTAGAATATCAATTCTAGAGATATCAGCAGAAGGCCTTTTCAAAGAAGAGATAAATTCAAACCAACAAAGAAAGTTATCTTGAGGTCCTGTGGATTGAGTCGATCTTCCAATCGCTTGGAGCCAAACAGCACGGGAGAATGGACATTTCATCCATAAATGTTCTACAGTTTCACTGGGATGGTTGCAAAAGCAGCAATCACTTGGGATAACCTTCAATCTAGAGTTAAGAAATCCAGCAGTGGGCAAAACACCATTTAAACTTTTCCATAGATGAAGTTTAATTTTTTGAGAACAGTTTAGATGCCAACATGTTAACCAGGTTCTTTGATAAGAAGATGAGAGATTACCCAATAACAACCTGTACGCCGATGCTACAGAGAATTGGCCTTGAGCTGTGAATCTCTAGATAAGAAGATCCTCAGAAAGGGCATTCGTTAGAGGTGTGGCTAGAATTTTATTCACAATCTCTGAATTCCAGAATTTAGGTAGTAATGATAAATTCCAATCCCCTGATTGAGGGTCAATAAGATCACTTACCTTGGAATAACTGAATTCAGCTTGAGAAGACAAAGTTACCGGAATTTTTTCACCCGATTGGAGCCAAACATCATTGAATATTTCCACACTTTCACCTTTACCAATGATCCAACCAGCACCTTTCTCTATAAGAGGTTTTAGTCTGACCAATTGCTTCCAACCATACGACTGGTTGGTTTTACTAGCAGCATCTTTAAAAGAAGTATTAGGAAAATAGAGACTCTTAATGAAATTAGCTCAGAAGGAATTCTTACCTGTATATAAATGCCATGCTGCTTTCATAAGAAATGCCTTATTCATAATAGAATATCTTTTCAGATTTAAGCCTCCATTTCTCCATGGTACAGTGATGCGTTCGCAGCATATTGTAGCTAGACCTTGAGATGAATCTCCTTTTTCTCCAGAAAAAATTCCTTGAAAGATGATCAAGCTTAGCTAAAACACCCTGTGGTAACATGAAACAAGATATAAAATAATTTGGTTGAGCATTAAGAGTGGATTGAATAAGGGTAGCTTGCCCAATCTGAGACAATAACTGAGACTTCCAACCAGCCAATTTAGCCGAAATCTTGTCTACTAAATCTTGACAATCCCTGGCAGTAGGTTTTTTGGAGAGAGCATGGGAATACCCAAATATTTTGTTTGAGCAGATGCTCTCTTAAGATTGAAAATCTGCCGAATTGAATTTTGCTGATTACGAGGAAAATCTTTACTAAAAATTTCTAAAAATTCACTTCTTATCCAGATTCAATACAATATTTGTGAATAAATCTCATCAAACAATGAGCCTGACGAGGACAATTATTTCCATAGATAGTGACATCGTCAGCAAACATTAAATGGGATAAAGGGAGACTACCTCTCTTAAGTTGGATACCTTTAAATCGACCCTCCACCTCCAGTAGTCTAGATAATGCAGTAGAGAGAACTTGCAGACATAAGATAAATAAATAAGGAGATAAAGGATCTCCTTGCCTCAGACCACGTTGAGCCTTTATGTGACCCACAGGAGAACCATTAAGAATGGTACTAAAAGAAACAGATTGTACACAACACATGATCAAATTAACTGTTTGTTCCGAAAACCCATAAGCATACAAGGAGGCTCTTAAAAAATTCCAACTCACTCGATCATAGGCTTTTGCAAAATCTAATTTAAGTGAATACATGCCTTTATTTTTAGGAGCCTTTTTTCGAGAGCGAGATTTCTTCACTTTTCTTTTATAAAAGGCATGACAAATCTCATGGTGGATAAGCACATTATCTCGGATATTCCTTTCAGGCACGAAAGCAGCTTGAACAGGAGAGATAAGTTGAGGGAGGATAGGTCTCAATCGATTCACTAACAGTCTGGAAATAATTTTTAGCACAAAATTACAGAGGCTAATTGGTCGAAAATGGGAGAGCTGCCTTGGGTTTGGAATCTTAGGAATCAATACTATGTGAGTGTGATTAAAATTATGAGGCATTTGGCCTACGGAAAAACTCTTGAATAGAGACACAGACATCCGGTCCGATAATAAGCCAGAATCTTTGGTAAAAAATTCCTGGAAAACCATCAGGACCAGGACATCTATAAGGTGGCATATCTTTAACTACTTGCCAAATATCAAGAGAAGAAGGTACCTGGCAGATTATCTGATTTTGGAGTTGAGTTACTTGCTTCCCCAGAAGTTTAGGAAGTTGTAAATCAGTCCATTGCTGTGGGGCTTTGTACAACTTTTCAAAATGAGATACCGCATACTTGGTTAACTCATCTTGATCAGTGATTTCCATGTTATCAGTTGCTTTGAGGGAGTGAATAAATTTCTTTTGCCTTCTGATTAAAGTTGTTTTGTGGAAAAAGAAAGTGTTCCTATCACCCCATTGCAGCCATTTGATGCGTGACTTTTGAAACCAAAGGATTTCTTCCTGAGTAAGCAGCTTATCGTACTCATTCCTCAGCTCCAGCTCCCCCCTTTTTTTTTGATAGAGAAGAAGGAAAGAAACTTATATTAATCAACGAACAAAACAACGACCCCTAGCCTCATCCAACAACATAAGAGAAAGAAAAGGAGGAGGGGTTTTATGGGTAACTGGGAATTGTATTGGGGCATTAAATACACTAGCGGAAACGCACGCACGATGTGCGTGGTGATCAATGGAATTTGCATGTAATCAAATCATATTTTTTCACCATAAAAGAGTAACCAATTGTTGATCAGTTTCCATTTTTTTTCCTCTCAATTGGGTTATTAGTTTATTGATGCCAAACATTGGTTGCTGACATATTAACCTAATTTTCTCCTCAATCGGGTGATTAGTTTATTGTTGCAAAACATGGTGCACTATCAGAAAAACGAACATAAAACATAAAAAAAAATAAAAGACGAAAGGTTGCTCTGTTTGCATAAAACAAACACAAATAAGAAAACAAACAAAAACCAGAATTTGGTTCCAAAAGCTGTAAGCATTGCACCCTATAATCTAAAAGAAAACGAAATATATGTTTGCTGAAGATACATTGAAATCATGGAAGTTAAAAAGACCACATAGCAATGAGGCATTTCATCTTACTATTGAAATGTAACTTAAATATAACTCAATCAAAGTGTTCTAGAAAAACATATATAATCAATATACAATTAGATTCATGGGCAATGGATCATTTCTACAAAGATGAGTTCAACCAACCAACTGTATAACATTATTGTCAGAAAATGATTCAAACTACTTGCTCCATAACACACCCCATGGCATTAGCAAGATTTGCTATCTATTTCCAAAATTAAATGAGGCTCTTGACAATTATGCCCATATATAGGAAGTTCGTAGTCGTAGTGTTAAATTCATCACTGTCGGTAATGGAGCAATTTGTTGAAGAGGACAAAATCTTGCAACTTGTACAATTTTGGTCACACCACCGTACATTGAAGGCTATCTTCTTGGCTTCAACATGAGCAAGATAGGTTTATGAAAGACCCAGAACACTACGTAGCACCATTTCCCATCACCCATCAGGTGGAACATCTAAAAAGTCGTAGAGATTAAATGAGAACATAAAAATACCATAATAGGAGTGGAGCTTTCTTTATTATAAGAAATTTCTGTCTGCCAAAAGAATGAGGAAAACTGAATAACTCACAAATGCAAGAGTAATCCAATGAGCCAAATTTATCAAAATTTACAGAATCAGGAAAACTAAATTTAACGAAGACAATGAATTGTTAACTGAGTAAAATGAGAAGAAGAAAAAAATTTCAATTTAAGAAAGTCATTTGATGTTGCTAGTCCTAGAAAGAAAGAAGAAACCCAAGTCTATAAAATCGTGGAGGTAAAATTCTGTCAATGAGAAAAGAAAGAAAATAACATTATGCACAATAATAATGAGTAGTAACAATTAAATTGAATTACAGTCTGATATGCTATATATAAAACAAAACTACTAAAGTTATGATTTGGAGACAAAATGAGCAATCAATAGAAGGGCAATAAAACAAACTGTAATGCTCTAGTTTAGCACCCTAAACTCCAGGAGACATAACGATCTTAACTATCATACTCATGAGTGATAAACAAAGCAATGCAATAACCGATATGAAAGTGATATTTACCCTGTTTTGCTGCATATGCCCTTTTAGGAGAACTATCAGAGTGCTACAATCCAAGATACTGCTCCCAAGTGCCATAAAAATCTCTTCTTTGGAGGCATATTTACTCATTTAGATCACTGGGTGAAGACATGCAGAGGCTACCCATACTATCGAGGTCACAGATTAAGGGGGTTTGGATGAGGTTTTAGAAATGATTAATAAAAAAAAAGAATCTAAGAAGTTAGAAATCCTTTTCATCTTAGTTGATGGTAAAATCATATTGTTAAAACCCCGAACTACCGTTTTTCCTAGGGGTTCCAGTCGTTTTCATGCTACCATCTTCTACTGTCATTTTGAAGCAGTGTTCCACCTGCAAACACATTGAATATAAGTAATCAAAACCGCTTTTTGGAGCATAGCCATCCTATGTGTGTATAGATTGTATGACACATGATGAGAGTGTGCCTTATCACCTTTTAGAAATCCAATAAAATGAGAGTTAAAAGTGGTAACATATTAAAAATAGTGCAGGTTATAAATCCGAGCCGATGGGTTCGGGAGGGAGAGGATCTATAAACTTCCAAGGAAGGGGCTAGCCAATGCTGGCAATATTTCATAATCAGATATATAGACAGAAAGAATGTATTTAAATATTTAAACACTGAAATCATGTATATGAAAACTGTATTTAAACACAGAATGCATCTATACTAAACTGGAAACCTGTAAAAATTTGCTCGGGATCGCATCATTGGATTTTAGCACAGATTGGGTATGTATTTTCCAAGCAATTTGATTTGTCCATCCCTTGGAAAATGGAAGTATAGTCATTAGCAACATTTCATCCATAGAATACTTAATGTTTCTATATAATCAATCATAATCTTGTAAAACGTTGAACAGCTGAAGATGTGGAACCAAATGCATTAGGATGAAAATTTTGTAATCCCAGAAAATTAAATTTTCAGATATTGCCAGAGAAAATTTCAAACAACGGCAAGACATTTCAACAATATGTGCATTAAATGGGACGTTATGGCACAGTGAAATACAAAGCATGTTACTGTGTGCATATGAAATATTTAGTTGGGGAACCATAGAAAATAGATGAATAAAGGGAGTATTCACTTGGAAATGTTATCTAATTATCCTATCATGCAGGGCTAACTGGCTTTACTTTTACTTTTACTTTTACAGGTCAATGGAAACGTGTTCATATTATTTGTTTCCACGCAACTGTATAATGGACGGTGGCTATTCCATTTTTTGCCTTTTCGGGAATAAAAAATTATCAAATGCGCCATTTCTGGTATTTCAAGAATCAAGAACCTCCGTTGCAAAGGCCGAGCACTTGGACATTGGTGCTTCCTTCTAAAACCTGAAATGAACCCGCAAAACACACTTAGAAGTCGAAAAGAGAAATATCATTTCTCACAAAGATGTTAATTTAACGAAGAAACTACGTCTGCAACCCTAGACCGATAAGCTCGCTAATAGCTTGATCTAAATCATCACAATGTACCTTCTTGGCCAAAAGCTTGACCTCTTGAACAACATGTATTCCCCAACCAGATCTGAGATCGGGCAAGTAAAGATGCATAACGCTACATCGATAGAACCACTGTCTGAACCACTTTCAAAGCCGAGATACTTCAAGAACTTCACCACCGTCCTTCTTCGTAAGACAGTTGTCATCAGCGTCGACATCTCCGCCATGCGACAGTCGGAGGATCATGGGAAGAAAGGAATCTCCATTGGGATGCTTCCACGAAACTCAATTCAAATGTAGCTTCTACAAATGTGGGGTCAAAATGGAGGTAACAGACTAAAAACACAGAGACATGAGGTCTTAAATCTGAGAATAGTGGAGATTTTTTGGGGGAAATCATTGATCGTACATCGGTGGTATGCAGTCGATCTATTTGTATATAGGGAGGTACCTTCACATCTGGGTTTCTTATGCAAGAGCAGATATTCCACACGAATGTTTCCAATAAATCAAACCAGAATGAAAGGAAAAATTTTGCACAAAAGAAGATAGAGATCAAATGAATTGAAGTTGATAAATTTTGTACAAAAGAAAGTAGAGATCAAAAGAACTGAAATAGTTATGTCGAGGAGTCGTCTTCAACGGAAAATGCTTTGCTTGCCCTCGAAAGAGAGGGGGAATTGACGAAGTTGTAAGGCACTCTAAGGGCTCTCTCAGAAAACGGCTTGCCTATTGTTGAAGTAGATAAGATCAGTCCGAATGGTTAGAGAAGTGGAGAAGATAATTAAGAGAAGCGGTTGGAGGAGTTGGAGGGAGCAGTTGTAACTGTTCACGTTTCAAATGAATCGGAGAGGAAAACACAACTAAACTCCTATGATAATGAAGTTTAAAAATGAATTCCAAGGTCATTATGGGTAAATTAGGGATAAATCTTGGCACACTTCCCAAAAAGGGCGCTTCGCTTTATATATAGTAGAGATTTTATAAACCCTCCTACAGATTCCTCAGAGATTTGTTTTCCTTTATAATCCCTCCTATCCTCTTAAATGTCCTCAATTCAATCCCATCACAGGGAGCCAATTCATAGTTAGGCAGGGAAGGTAGCTGCCGTGACCGTTGGAAATAATAGATATAGTTAATATGAATAGAAATGTGAAAATATTCTTGTCATGTGTGGTACTTGGCCTAAAACGAGAGAAGCCAAGGCATTATTGTTAGAATATATATAATAATGTGGTGACCGGTAAGAATAAAACAGTAAGGCCACGTAGTTGGTGGCAGAGAGTTTTGTTGGTAAGTACCCCACATCCTTCATTTTTTTGGCCACTGAAGGCATTAGTAGCAACTACCAACTTGGCAGCTATAGTCAAAGGGGGCGAAGAAAGTGAGCAGCGGGTTGGACGCAGCTCTCTTAGAATTGGTTCATTTTTACTCCTTGACATTTGAAAAAAGGCACTAACACCTCTTGAAAGTTAGAGAAATATGTAAGTAACACACCTATCGTTAATTGGAAACCAAAATACCGTTAAAATTTGGTCAAAAATAACCAAAATAGCTTCAACACATTCCATGCCATAGCATTCTTTCTTCCATTTTTTCTTTTGTCTTTTTTTTTCTCTCTAAGGATTAGACACATTCCATGTCATATTAGAACTTCCTTTAGACAATTTTAGGGCTTAATTGAGGTTGTTCTGGTTATTTTTAGACCAAAATTTAATAGTGTTGAAGTTTCAATTAATAGCAGGGGCGCTACCTATATATTTCTTCAAATGCCAGGAGGTGTTAACGTTTTTTTTTTCTTTTTTTTTTTTCAAATGTCAAGGGTGCAAGTGTAAAATTTCCTTTTTTATAAATAAAAATAATACCATGCACAAGGTCATGTGTGACCACCTTCCTTGGGAGAGATATGTCATATTACACACAAAATCTCATCCAACGTTGCTCCTCTTTAAAAGGGGATGCCAAAAGGATTGACATGAATTAGTATAAGCAAATTGATCCTACATGACTCACTCTTTGAACATACTAGATAACTGTTTTGAATAAAAATGTATCAACAGCCAAATCTTAAAACCATTCCTGTGATGGCTATTATTATTGTTCTATCTGATTGATGCAATCATCACATAAAATTTCATTATGTTAATAGGGCAATATGACAAATTTGGTCTTTGCTTCGCTTCCGCTTCTTTGGTAGATATCATCTTGGTAGAATAGAGAGAGGACCTCCCTATTCTTTAGAATAAAGCTCTTAGATATAAGAATTGCTGAGAGAATTGCCATCACTCGAAGATAATTTAGTATTTCTGAAAAATTATCAATTGAAAATAATTATCATATTTTAAGAATTGTCAAAATAAATAATTCTTCAATGAGCCTACTTAAATTTTGTCCCCAAGTGGGGCATACCTCTTTTAAGGGATTTTACAGCACTTTTTAACATCAAAATTTCTCTTCCTATAATGCCATTCACAACAATAATTGTGGGAAACTATACTATGATCATATGTTGGCCGACCCACTAAGTAGTTAAACTTGGTTCAAACAAAACACTCAAATCCGTTCTGGTTTTTTGAAACACATAAATAATTACAATTCTGATATAAGTTAAAAACCTATGCATCCATTACTATTATCAAGCCAACCCTATGTTTTCTGGTTGACATTGGATACTTAAATTGCTTTACACATTTTATTATATTCACTTTCTTCTCCCCTTAACTATTTACCTATGTAACTACTTCAAATTGTCCCGAATGCCCTTTACTTTTAATTCTATTTACTTTATATCCTTACACATATGGTTATTTCTATTCCCCAAAATGTCCTTCAATTTATTTTTTCTTTTATCTCCCAATAAATTGCATCAACTTATTTTAATTCTTTTGCCATATGAATTTTCCACTAGTTTTGCAGTAATGTTAGCAAAGTCGTTAGTTTGAACGGCGTATGGGGAGATTGAGGAGTAGGAAAAATGCAAACTTGGGTCGTGAGCTGGGTATAACAACTTCTATTGGCTGATCCTGATCATACAGGGCCAGGCCCATGCTACAATGTGGTGTGTAAGAGAATGGAGTCGTTAAGAAGCCCGCTCCTACAATCTTGTGTACAACAGAACAGAATAGCCCAGCAATTGTGACGTATATATTATCTGATATTTAATTATTTTTGTCTTTTGTTTAACGGTGTCTCGATTGTAAATAGAATTAAAAAAATTTCATCAAAAAGTTTTCCCCGCAAAACTTAACAACTTACTAGCATTCAAAATAGCACGGGAAATACGTTTAACACAAATGATAGTTTGAGAAAAAAATTTATAAATATTAGGAAATATAAGAAAAGCAATTATTAACATTGACATTTGTATAATATATTTTTTTAACTTTCCCAAAAAAAAAGGGATTTTTATAAGTTGTTTGAAGTTTATACAGACAAAAGCTAAAAAAATTATTTGTAGAAAATTTCAATAATTGAGTAAAATGCAAATCAGAAAACAATGTGGGCTTTATTTTGAAACTATCATTGCCGCAGAGAGAGAGAGAAAGAGATTGCTGGAGAAGCTATGGCAAAACTCTCTTAACCGTCGTTTATAAAAAGTTATACCTGAATTGGAATTATAAAAATTAAATGATTGAATCTAAATTACTTTCAAAAACCAAACGAAGTCAACAGTTGCGGGTTTTTTGTCATTTTATAAAAAGTTATAACTGATTTGTAATTACAGAAAAATAAATGACTGAATCTAAATTACTTTTAAACCCTGATAGAAGACTTGCGGCAGCTACGCAGCCCCGAGCCTGACACTTCAGCCTGAAGCAAGCCGAGGCTGACACGTCGGCGCCACCCCCGCACCGCTTAATATATAAGATTTGGTTGTAAATAAGCTCTCATTTCTCCTTTTCTTTTCATTTTCTATTGTATCTGTTGCAATTGTTCAAGAACGGGTTAGTTTTTATTAATTGTTGCTTTTTTAGGTTCTTTTCTCTCTTTTGCTTGATAACCTGATCGAGAAGGGACAACTAAGAGCCCATTTGGTGACTTTTTAAAAAAAAATAAAAATAGTTTGAAAGCTAAAAACGCTTTCAACTGTTTTTGGGTTTTTGAAAATAGGTAACAAGAGACCCATTTGGCAACAATTGATTTAAGAAAAACGATTAAACTTTTCAAAATCAACAAAAATGCATCGCTGTACAACATGAAAGGATGTTAAAGTGTAATAAAGTTACAGCCTACGACATCTACTTTTTATCATCATTGCAAGGATATCCATGGAAACGGTTGCATTTGTGTTTAGCCATTGAAGCAATCCCTATACCACCGAAGATGCATTCCAGAGGTTGAGATTATGTTTTTCTATTTACCTCTGCGAGTGTTTAATTTTGTTGTTTCCTTTTTTTTTTTCTTTTTTTTCCTTCCGTTAATTTTCAATTTATTTGGTCGAAATAGGTTCAAGTACCCCATTCTAGAGGTTGAGATTATGTTTTTCAAATTCTTTTAGCCCCACTGAAATTATGTTTAATTTGCATTGTAAGTATCACTATAATGTGGCAGACGCAAGACCATCCCAACACATTGAGAAAGGAAAACGAAGATGCATGGGCTATTTGTCTATATCTTGTCTATGGGTTTGATTATGGATGCGGTCGACTCTGATTTCACTGCTCGCGTACTCTTGCCCAGGTTTCTTTGTAAGGTGTGTACTGTTCATATCATCCTCAGCCGAGTGTTTATTATCTTCGGATTTGTTTTCATCGATGCATGACAATTTGTATGTGCACTTCATATGACAATTTGTATGTGCACTTCATATTTCATAATTGTCTTAATTCCACGAATATTCTATTTATTACAACTATTTATGGTAATTACAATTTTGTGTGAGTTGACAAATTAGACCCTTTTTTTGCCTGTTACAAAAAGGATTAAAATCATCTGCTGTTGAGTCGGTAGAGGTGCTCCATAGTAACCCAAAGCTTGCTACATAAGCAAGTAGCTAGTAATGATCGTCTGTGACACAAATTCAATAGTATGTACAGCGAGATACAGTGACGTGGGCTCACAGAACATTTACTTTTGTAGGGTCTCATATAAATGCTTTTGCTGTACATGTAAAGGAAATTTGCACTGCAGATGATATGGCAACTAGTTGTGGGCTACTTTGGAGCACCTTTAAGAAAGTCCGAGAGTAGATGATTTGAATCCTTTTTGAGAGGAGTGGATTCTAAAGGGAAAATTGGTTTTTAGCGTTACTTTTTCAAAATAATTCAGATTCAATCGGCCAAATCTTAGTAATTGGATTTTAGTGGTAATTTTTTAAATAATTGAGAATTTTTAGCTTTACTTTTTCAAAATAATTCAGATTTAATCGACCAAATCTTGGTAATTGGATTTTAGTGGTATTTTTTAAAATAATTGAGAATCAGTGTTAGTTTACTGTTAATTAAGAATTTCTTCCGAGAATACACTTGCAAACTTTTAAGAAAATGAGTCAAAAGGTTTTCCAAGTCTTTTGACACCGATTCTCAATTATTTTAAAAATGTATCACTAAAAATCAACTACCAAGATTTGATGGACTAAATCTAAATTATGTTAAAAAAAGTATTACTAAAAACCAATTTCCCCAAAAATTACGTGAATGCAATTGTAGGAGCAAACAATGGGATCTCATTTGTAACGATGTCCAGGGTTAGTCAAACCAATTTTTGGAAGAAGAAGAAATTAGAGGAAAGCAAATATGTAAGCAAATAACAAACCAAAGAAGATTAGATAACAATCAGCATTGCTAGCCTTTTTTTTTTTTTTGTGAAAGGGCAACGCTTGCATTCATTCATTTACAAAATCCATAATTACAGAGATACTCACTCCCGTCGAATTACATTGGAAGACGACTGATACAACAAGAGACAAAAGAGCAAGATTACCAAAACAACAACCCAACCAACAACATTTCAAAAGAAATGTCGGATTTGTGGCAAAATCCACAGTTATCGGCAGGAAAACGGCGGTAGCTTCCTACAAAGGGTCCGCATGAAGCGGATAAACTAATAAACTCCCAAGAGAAAGGAGGCTAACATCACCAACGGTGATGAGCTAAAAGGCGGCCGAGGAACCAGTCCTCGACCACGCACAGAGACGTAGAGGGGGGTTGAGCATGGCAACCTTGCACCACGATACCACAAACACAAAAAACAACAAAAAAAAAAAACAGATAACAGCCATAAACGACACCTCCGGCAGGGCCAAAGACAAAAGAAACAAATAGATAAAGATAAACAATAAACATAAGATAACAAAAGCCTAAAAGGGGTTGCCCGAAACCGGTTTTCCCATCATAGAAAGAAAATCGGGGGTAACCCCCTACATCCATCATCATCAGTAGCATCAGAGTTGTCCTCCAGCTCTTCCATAGGTAGGATGTCAAACCCCCACCGAGGAACTAATACCCAGGCAAGAATAAGGTCCGTGAATATGCCAGAAGAAACCCGTTGCTCAAGAGAACCCCAGGGGAAAGCGAGCAAGGTGAAGAGGGCAAGAGTCACAAGAGAATGATCGGTTAACTAGGAGAATGAAGGCTAAAACCGGAGCACCTTGGGGACGATAACTGCTCACACTTGACCGCCTGCCTCGAACCTTGAATCGCCGAATCACCTCGAGCACCACGAATCAAGACCCCTTGTGTCACCTCAGCCAGATAGGTAACACAATCTTTAAATGCAAAACGCCGCATCTTAGGCCTCGTTTGGCTTTCATTCTGGATTAGGAACTCATTCTGAGAATGAGTTCTTAAAACTCATTTTGCGAATTAATTTTGAAGTCTTTTTAATTGCGTTTGGTTAGCACATAGCAGAATGAATTTTCATCTAGAAAATTGTTTGGTTAACAAGTAATAAAATGAGTTTCATGAAATTCGTTTTCCCTTATATTTTTTTCCATGAATATTTATAAGAAACTAGTCGATCCTTAAAAGATAAAACTTGAAACACCTAAGAAATGAAAAAAAAAAAAAACAAACTTAAAATTGTCTTATAAATATTATCCAAATAATTCAAATACATAACACCTAAAAACGATGTTTTCAATTGCAAAAATTGAATCATTCTTGCAATATATATTAGTTGAAAGATGATTGATAAAAATAAAATATAAACATATAATAAATAAAAGATAGGTTTGCTGATTATGTCTATTAATTTAAAACACATAATGATAGCAACTATCAGTAAAGTCATAAAGTCTTATGACATCCATGATTTATAGCAAAGTTCATTACATTAATACAAATAATACTCTCAAAGGCATTAATTATTGTAAGCATGCAATATAGCTCCATCAAAGGACCTCGAATACACCATAGATAATTCTGATCCGAACTCTTGAGAAGATTGATAACGACTTGCGAGTCCCCTTTGAGAATGATGTGAGATGCTTTGAGTGCTCAAGCTAGCTTTATACCATCCAGTGCACCCAAAGCATTGTTTTCCTCAGTAAAACTAATTGTTGCATTTACTACTAGCAAGACAACAATTCCAGCAAAGATCTGCCAATCTGGAGGCCTTCCATCACTATTTGCTAAGGCAATAGCCATTGAAGCTGCAGCTTCCATGATCCATGACAAGGGATTCCAACAACAATAATAATATTGAAATCTCTATCCTTTACACTCAAAAATTTATGATTTACATAAACCTGTTGAAGGATGACAATTTACATAACTTTACTGATCTAATTAGAACCCTTAAATGACCTCGTAACGCCAAGTTCAAAAAGTAAAAAAAAAATGTTATTCTAATTCGAATCACAATTTAACGCGGAAGAGCATAACCCTCTCAAGTATAGAGATTATGCTGTCCCAATTCGAATCACACGAAATAGCAGATAAAAATATTATATTATAATAAATATCTCCATTTTCATGTGGTTCTCCTTTTGGCTGAATGGGTTCTCCATTGAGATTACTAGCCACAATTTTAACAAGAAGAAAAATTATAGAGAGACAAGTAACCAGGAATAAAACCATTGTTGCCGAGCATATTTCGACAATAGAATTGCCAAAATATCAAAAGCAAAGCTCCAAGTGGATTTTGTAAGAAATTCATATGAGAAAGATAAAGAAATCTTGTTGAAAGGGAAAGCGAAGAATACCTAAATCGCAATCTACAGGATTGAGTTCTACACGTTGTTCTGGTTATGATTTCAAGGAAGCAAAACCCAACCATTTGGACCTGCGTCAATTGGCGAAACACTGAATAGCAGATCAGAATTCAAGTAAATAAGGAAGCAATAAAAGATTATCAAATTCGCACAATGAGGAAGAGGAAAGGAGTCTTGCATCCACGTGAAGGAAGGGTTGAAGAGGAAGGGCCGACTGCTGCTCGAGGAAGAGGAAGTGTCTAATTCATGTATTTACGTTTTATGCCACCATTCAAAAGTTTATCTCATTTTACAAGTTTGCCACCGCAAAATCTCAAAACTCATTCCTAAATTCTGGAAATGGGTCGGGGCCGTTTTTACAAAACTATGTTTTTTCTTATTCTCATTTTGATAGAATGAGTTCTCCTACCAAACGCTCTGTTACCCTTCAAAATTCCTTTTAAGCCTTGGAACTCATTCCGAGCCTTGGAATGAGTTCCAAAATGAACGCCAAACGACACCTTAATCTTGGAGCTTACGTGAAATCGAGCCACTCCCTCGAGCTCTGAATCGCCGAATCACCTCGAACACGACGAAGCAGGACCCGTCGTGTCACCTCAGCCAGCTAGTAGCACCATCAGCATTGCTAGCACTAGGTTGCCTAGAGGTGGCCAAGTAATATGACTCCTTCCAGTGGCGCTTTCTGTATTCTTTTTTTGGTAATGAATCCAGTGGCGCTTTCGAATGCTAATTTTGAGGGAAGGACATTACACCACCATTGTCCTGTCAAGACACTTTTTCTTTAGGAAACTCTGGCGCGCCAATAGCTTGATGTTGCTCGCATTACACGTTTGTATTTACATTTTTTTTCTCTGTGGGCGTGAGACGCTGTCTTGTGATCCGCAGCTAACAATTCAACCAAAAATTGCATATGATTTTGGCAGTAGTCGGAGCTTTCTGAACGGCGACTTTTTACTGCAAGGTATCAAAGCGAATCTCTTCGATGGATGTAATTTTGAAAGCACTGTGACGGAATTTTCTTTATCTTTTCCAATTTTGTATCACAGCCGTTCATCCAAACTTAGAAAATATGTTGATTTTATGGTTTGAAGTGACTGCTGCTCAGCCTATAAAGCTAAAGCTAACTCTTCGACGTGACCCCCTTCCTGTTTTTTCTGCAAAAAATTAACTTTAAGTCATTCTATAAGATTAGCAAAGAGATTATCCTTTTTAGCCCTTATTATGACTCATTTTATAATCTTTTGGAGTCAAAAGTCTGGCTTAAGATATAGAATGAGCGGGAATTTTCATTATATAACGTTGGGGGATGTTCTTCGGAGTCCGAGCTGGCTTCGTGTTCTTCGGAGTCCGAGCTCGTTAAGTCTGTGGCTTCGTGTTCTTCGAAACCTTGGATTCGACGGTCAGTAGTTCTACCGTATTTTAAGGACCTAAAACACTCGATTTGAAGCTCGAAAATGGAGAATCATCCGGGAGAGATACCTCTCCCTGTTTCTGTGGTAGAAATGTTAAAAAAGATTTGTGAAGAGCAGTCGCTTCCATGGCCCGGGATCAATGCCAGAAGGGAATTAGCCTTGATTGGCGAGCTGGAGTCGCTTCAGCTACTAGAAACGATATCTACTCAGACTATCAAGACTCTTGACGGTTTCATCATTTACATGGCCAAAAACGCGCGAACTGCCTCTCCTTCGAAAAGTTTGAGCTCTTCCGGGCTTAAACATGGTTCTGTTCGTTCCAGTTGTAATGATTCTCGTGGTAACACTTTCTTCCAGTTGTAATCATAGTCTGCATTACAGTGGTCGTCTATTTGTTTTTGGGCTTCTATTATAGCTTGTGGGTATATAATACAGGACTGTTTTCAAGTTTTTCGGATTTTAAGATCCGTTGTATTTTTCCAATCCGCTATGTGGATAATAAATTATTTTAAGACTTTTGGGTCCAGATCGTGATACCTTGCCCTCTGTGAGTGTGGAGCAGCCAATGGAACAGAGTAGTCCAACTTCGTTGTGTTTAAAGAAGCTCAAAAGAGTGACTGTTACTCCTTACTTGGAGGCTTTAGGTGAACTTGAATTTCGGAAGGCCTTCTTGCTGCTAAGCTATGCTGGGAAGTAAGTTTTTTTTTAAACTTTTTTGTCAATTCCGTATTTATATAATTTCAATTTTTATTATCTTTTTATCAGTTCCCGAATCCATGTGGTTTTCCCTTGTTTCAATTGAATGTGGTTATGCATGACCAAACCAATGACACAAAAATGTTTTCTTTGCCCTCCAGGAAGAGGCTTGAGGATTGTGTATCCGTTCATGCAATTCAAAAATTAAAAGCATTCCCGATGGCTAAATTTGAAGAAGAAATTTGGACATTGTTGGGCAAAAGATGTATAGAGGAAACAGATCGGTGCAAGGTGAATCTCGTGACTAGATGTTTGCTGTCTGATATATTTTTTGTTTGGTACTGTCAAATTCAGAAGTCATTACTCAAAGCATCTATTTGGATAAAATATAAATTATTGATTTTAATTGGTAGACTGATCTTCCTGCTGTTAGTATGAGCTATGAAGTGTTACATGGTACACTCTTCTTGATGAATTCTCTATGTTTGAGATCTTGGAGGATACCGAAAATGCTTAATAGTTCATAATAATAATTTAATTGGGTTTGAATTCCTCCCCCCCAACCCAAATATATTTTTTCTGCTTGTTATTGCTCAAGGAAACTTAGATCATAGTGCGATGAACTGGATGAGTAATTGAAACTTACAGTATTTTAATTTGTGTGCTTTTATTCATGTTGGATGTTTCAATCTTAAGCCTAGATATTGTATCAGTACTTATCGTTTTCATGCATTGGATTAGCATCTGGTGCTTGAAAGGAATTGGGTTTTGTGACTTGTGGGATCACATATGCTCCCAGTGAATTTATGATTAGCCTTAAATGTATTTTTTGTAATACTATGTGTAGCATCAACCCTGAGTTTTTCCTTTCATGAAATCTAATCATAGCCTTAATGCTTCTTTGTTTTTCAGAATCTTGATTGGGATTCTGGTAGGACACACCTCTATCACTGTTTTGTTGATCCAGATGAAAGTTATAGATTCAAGGTTTGCCTTTCTTCTCTATAATACTTTCTTACGGAAGTGTAATTAGTTGCTTCTTTGTCATCTTATGTTCCCAATAGGTTGCCTACTGTGTTGTCATATGTAACACTATGACTAATTCAGGTATGACATTATTGTGGTCGGTCTACTATTCTAGTATCTACAAACCCATTTCTGCTGCTGATCATCATGGACATTTCTGCATGACTTAGACTAATGCGCTTACTGTTTTATTCAGGGCCCTTATTTGCATAGGACTAGAAATCATCTGCAAAGGGTTTTGGGAGATGAGAATGTCCTACTTGTCAAGTTTGCGGAAGAGGGAAAGGATATAACCAATTCTAGTAACTTTAGGTACCAAAAGATAGCACAAGAAGGAATTCTTGTGGGTTTGCGCCGTTATCACTTTTTTGGTAAGTTTGTTTATAAGCTGTTGATTTGTCATATATTAAATTTCTGATTCATGTTCAAATGCTAGTCTCCTATATATCATTGTTATTGCAAATTAAGATGAAGAAACATACATCTAATGCAGGTGGCAAATTTTTATTATTTTTAGTGTATATATATTTGTTCTTAGAACATTTTTTCTATTTTGCATCTTTTACCAGACTAAATCAATATCCTAAGCTCTTAATTTTTCAGTGAGTATACTGTCTTATATATTTCTTGTTTTGACCAATGAATAGAATTTGTTTCTGGTAAAAGAGAAGAAGGGTTAAGAGGAAATAATATTCTTAAAATACTATCAAGATGCTATTTGTTATGACTGTTTTTTCATCGATCTACCATTGTTAGTGAACTAGTGGTGTTTATCTGATCCAAGACCCTTGTTTGTAACTTTAAAGTGTTCTTCAAATTCCTTTCAATTGAAATAAGTAAATTATGGGATGTTCTGTTTTGATCTGCACTGGTGAAAATGCAATCCTAAACTAGTATTAAAACCTAGAAGAAACATAAACCATAGACTACGGAAAACAAAATCTTAGGCTGTAGATATAATATTAAAAAAAAAAAAATTCGAGTATTCACACTTTTTTTGGATTTTTCTATTATTTCTTTTCATGCATGCTAGATCTGGATATTGAGTTGTCTGTTTTCCCATTCCATGTCATATAATTTGATTGGATGAGCTTCATGGTTTCATAATTCCATCAGTCTTGAAAGCAATTTCCATCTTTACAATTGGATCTTGGCAATCATTTTAAGAACATTGACATGACTCTTTGTATATTATGTTGATACAAGTCAGTTTTTAAAGATGGTGGGAAAGAGGAGAAGAAGAGAAGTCCAACTTCATCACCTGTTAAATGTTATTTTGTTTGCATGGAGTCTAATGCATCTTTTGACAAGACAAAGCCCTGTATCTTGTATAATAAAACAATTCATGAAGCAAGGTGTCTGTTCATGCATGTACACACAGTTCCCAATGTTGCAAAGTATATGGCCAGGTTAGTAATTGTCAGACTTTTATCCTTGGAAGGATTATGTGCAGAAAAGATTATTTTAAGTTTAGCATGCAGGTTTTCTCTTATTTTGTCCAAGACATTAAAGTTCGAAGTAGATCTTGCATCTGTGCATATAGAAAGGATTGAAGATATACTTTGCCAGGTATAATCCTTTGGTTCTATATCTTCGTTAAATCTAAGCTTTTAGTATTCCTGCTTAATGTTCTCTTTTTTGTTGTTTTAAATGAAGGAACTGATCTTTTTGCAGGATGAAGATGGCAGTGTCGTGTATAACGAAGATGGGGAACCTTCAATACATACCGATGGAACTGGTTTTATTTCTGAGGATTTGGCTTTGAAATGTCCTATGATATCAAAAGTGAAGTACTCGAATCATGCCGAACTTGAGGTTTGTGGTTCTAAAATGATTTATAGTTTTCCAAGTAACATTACTAGGTTTATGCAGAAGATGCTGACTAATCATTAGTTTTCTTAACAATTGTATTTCTAGTTATATGCAAATTGGTTGGATTGCAAAAAGTTTCTTCTGTATTTTGCCATGTGGAATCAATGCTAGCAATTGGTTTTAAAATGGTGCTCATCCTAACATCCCAATTGTCAATATTCTGAATTACCTTGCAAAATTAAATGTGCTGTGTTCTTGGGACTGCTTAAACCTTGATACGGGGTTGCAAGCATTCGAAAATAATTTTTCATGACCGGATAAAATTGAAGGTAAATTGATAATTTAGATTGGCTGGTAAAAGGGTGATATCACTAAGTCTCAATATCAGGCACATTAAACATGGTCTTCAAATGAATGTTGTGGCTTAATAAAAAGTATTGTGATGTTGAGAAAACGTAATACAAACCAACATGAACATCAAGGATTTAGCTAGAAGAAGTAACAGATAATGAGAGACATGCAGAAGGCGCTTATAGGATGATGAAATTATATCCAATTTTTGGAAGTTCCCAAATTAATCTATGACAAGCTTTTATTCTAAGAGACAAGTATCAAAATTTTGCAACTACCCAGATTTAAGCAAAATAATAAAAAAGCAAGCTAATTGAAGGCAACTAAGTGTTCCTAAAAGATTTTGGGGTTTATCTATGCTCGTTTTTCTCTGGGCAAGCTTCTTGACAGTTTTTATTATCTTGGAACCCATTTTTTATTTTATTTTTAAGTTGCTTCAAACGATGGTTGATGTTATCTATGTACCTTTACTGTCTTTTAATCTCTTGCATCATTGGCCTGTGTTAAAGTTTTTCTATCTTTAGCAAAATCTTGATCACATGGAGCCTGGGGACGGAACTTCAGAGATGAGACAATACAAATCCTACATTTGGGAACCGGTACTGACATACATGCAGCTATTCCATTCAATGGTTCCTTTTCAATATTTTTCTAATCAGCTTAAACTCTGTTATTTTTACACTGATAATCTTTTTATTGCAATTGCCTTTTAGCCTTTGCTAATCCAGTTCCGGTTGTTCTACAATGGTTGTGCTGTCAAGGGAACATTTCTTATAAATAAAAAGGTATTTATTTGGTTAATCTCTTATAAACTTAATGAATGATGGTTTGTGTGGTATGATTTTTTGTAGTGGTTCTTTGGATCTTATGAATCATTAGTTCCATCCAAAATGGATATTGTGCACTGCTTGTAAGATTTTGATTAACTATTGTTTATTTACACTGCAAATATACATTTTTTGGTAAAGGAAAATGGCAACATGCTTGTGTTAAGGACTCAATAAAAAAAAAAACATGCTTTTGTTAACGTGAAGTTCTCAAACTAAATCACCGAATATAAATGCTGTATGCTTACTTTGCTGTGCAGAGAACTACATTATTGCTCAATGCAAATTTCTTTTCCCATTGTGGAATTCTGAAAAATGATACTCTCCACCAACTTAAACAACTGTTAAACCTAAAAGCTTAACAAACTTTACATGTTAATTATTGTTTTTGAAAATAATGAATCAATAAGAGGTTGTTTTCTAATATATATTTTTTCTTAAACAGTTTTTCTGCTTTCGAAAAAAAAAAAACCCAAAATCTCATTTGGTAAGCATGGTTTTAAAAAATTTTTTGGAAAGACAATCCAAAAACAGCCCTGTTTTTGGAAGTTAACAATTTCTTTTTTTAAAAGCAGAGGATCATTTTCAAACTTTTAATGGCATTTCTGTAATTTCCAGTTAATTAATCAAATCACTCATGCCTTCATTTACTACTGCCTCCTCCCCCACCACCTTGAACTCCAACTCCAGCTCTACCACCTCTACTGCCACCACCAACACCTCCACTCCCACCCCGCCACTGCTGCCTTGACTTCAACCACCACCATCTCCACAACCTCAACGATCACTACTTTCACCACCGCCACCTTCACTTGTACCACCACCAATTCCACAATCACAACAACCACCACCACCTGCACCACCAGCACCACCTACTCCATCACCACTACTGCCAACAACTCCACAACCTCCACCAGGACCAGCATCACTACCTCCACCACCACCACAACCAGCATCAGCACCATCAGCGCCACCCTGCCCCTGACCCTCAACTCCACATGCACCACCAGCTTCACCACCACCTCATCTACTACACCCACTATCAACGCATTTCCATCACTATCATTAATATCAACTACTACCATAATATAGCTAACACAAGTACTTTCATTACAATTTGTTTTTTCAAAATTTTACCAAATACATTTTTACTGATTTTTAAAATCATAATTGATTTTAACTAAAAATTACCAAACTGGTCTTTTCTTCACTTGTTTCTAAAAACATTATTTAAAAAAATAAAAAAAGTTACCAAACAACCTCTAAATTTTTTATAACCATCAATTATGCATTATGTATTTTTCTGCCTATGTCGACATCTCTTTCTCTGTGTTTGTATTTGCGTATGTATGTTCTTTTCAAATCACCACATGCCTTTTACAATATTACTTGCATATTTTGCAGCTTCCTCCCAGAACAGTTCAAATACGGCCCTCAATGATAAAGGTTGAGGCAGACCCACAACTCTCAGGTGTTCAAACTGCCAATTCTTTGGAGATTGTTGGAACAAGGTATACTTTCGATACTACTTGAATTTTATTGTTTCATACTTAGTCATAGGAAATATGAGTTTCTTCAAACATGACACTTGCAATAAAATTCACAGTTTCTGTGAGTTGCCTCTTTTGACCATGAAAACATTTTTATTTGAAAATACATGTGTTTATATACATGAGAAGTATTGCAGACATATGGGGTGAAACTCCAATGACCTATGTGTTACTGTTAACACCCTCAACACCAAATGGATTACAGGACATTTGTATCAGTTTGCATTTGAATGGTGTTGATATTTGGAGTAGTAGAAAGCTTCGTGCAAAAATGCCAGTATGAAATATGAAATTGCCCATGACAAGATATTCAAGAGCAAATTGGAAATATTTGCTTTGAACATGAGTCATAGGATTGACTAAATTGTGCTTCATGCTAATATTATTGCTAAAAAAAATCATTGAATCATAAGAGTCAATGATAAGAATGTCTGTAGACATGGTAGAAAGCATCAATACTCAGAACTTGATTGAGAAACTGTTACTTGTTAGATGGACAGGGCATAGAACCATATAGACATAAAGGATAATGTGGAATGGCAACCAGCTTTATCTTGTGTTACAGACAGGATAGGAGTGCGTGAGCAAGGCTTGCCCTTTAAATACCATCATAATGACATTTTGGATATGCTTGGCTGATTCAGTATATATGAGAGAGAGGAGTTCATAGAGGATGAGCAATTCCAGATTTCTTTATTACATGAGTAGAATCCATATGCTTTGCCTGACTTGTATAATGAATTTCTAGTATCACCCTCACTGTAAAATGTTCCAAAAATTGGAACCTTGCAGCTTTCAGGCCTTCGGGTTTCCAATTTTGTTTAAACTTGTCTCAGTTGAAAGAAAGAATGGTTGTCTCCTTGTCTAAGTTGATCCCTGGAAAGTTGAGTGTCCTAGAAATTGTCAGTGAAAATAAGATAAATCTCACCACAACTCACTCCTGCAAGCACCTACTCAATTAGGATTATGTAACTATGACAGCGACAATATGAACAATGGGAACAACAAAATTGCCCTTTCCATGATATAAGAGATTAGAAAAGTTTAATGCCAGAATATAAACTGTTCAATCGTTTGCCCATTCATTATTAGGATGTTTTAAAAGCATTCGTCTTCCCATTATTGGGCTTCAAATTGACAATTCAAGGAATGATATAGGAAAACATTAGCAATCATATTCATTATTAGGATGTTATAGAAGCATTCATAAATTTAAGATTTTCAGTAGTATGAAAGGTGCTATTTTTTTGTTGTCTTAAGTTTTATTTCTATTTACCTCAAAAGATGGTTCATTCTACAAATTTCTCAAAGTTCCCTTGCCATTCTTGTTTGAGCTTGATCTTCATTGTTAAATATTACGCTGTTTAGTATAAAATAAGTCTAGGATACTCATTTATTTCATTGATCCATCAAGAGTGGGTAGAGTTGGCAGGTTTAGGGTTACTGAAGCTTCTTAAGATTGTTGATGTTTTGCATATTGTCTCGGCCCTTCAAGAAATTTTAATATTTGGAATATAAATAGCCTATCTGAGTCGCTATAATTGTCAATAGATGAAACCTTCCAAGTGATCACTTTAATTTTTCAATCTTTCAGTTACCAACCAAAAAAATCATATCTGTCGAGATATTTAATTGCACTTCTTAGCTATGGGGGTGTCTCGAAGGAATACTTTATGGATATTCTGATTAATGCTTTGGAGGATGCTCAAAATGTTCACTCCAATAAACGTGCTGCACTGAGAGGTATGTTTGACTAACAACTGCTGATTCTTGCTCAAATTTATTGCCTGCCAACTGCCGATTCTTTCTCCATAATATGGCTACTTTAGTCTTTTGACAATTTTCTCCCGCCGCAAATTCACCATCCCATGTAATCCATAACCTTTTCTTAATAAATATCCTTTAATTGCTTTTCATTATTTACAGTTGCCCTGAAGTATGGAGAAATGGATGATTTTCTAGCCTCTAGGATGATATTATGTGGAATTCCTTTGGATGAACCATATCTACAACATCATTTATCTGTGCTAATGAGAGAGGAGATGAAAGGGCTAATGGGAGGAAAGCTTCCTGTCAGTGAATGTTATTATTTGATGGGAACAGCTGATCCTACTGGGCTTTTGAATAGTGATGAAGTTTGCGTTATTCTGTATGTATTTCTGTATCCATGTTCTGTACTTTCATATACAACATTATATGACTCTTTGACAATTTTATTCACTGAAATTGTTCTGCAGTATACAAAATAAAAACTTGCCATTGTAGTTACAGCAAGGTATTGTATCAATGTGCTAGGATGCATTATTACCAAGAAGTAATCATAAACTAATCAGTATATGAATGTTGCATTATGCATCCATATAGATATGGTGTAGTGAAGTATCATGTGTGGGAGCTGGAAGAGAGGCACTAATGTGAAGGTGGTATACTAATCTTTACATGATGCAGGCCCTGCAGGGTTTAAGAAATTACTAGGAAGTATAACTTTTCTTTGTTACTATTTTGGGGTGGTGTGAGCGCGGGAGTGATTCTGCTTGTATTGTATACAAGTCACATACTAGCAAAACAAATAAATGATATATTTAAAAATACTGAACAGCATGACACTGAACTTATGAAACTTCTTGATGAGTAAAAATATCTGTTCCATATCATTTCAGTGAGGTTGTACCAGGTATTACAAATTCTCAAGCAAAATTAATCTGCATAACTTTGTTTCAGCTATTATTTTTGAAGTGCCATTATTGAGCATTGTAGGGTGCTACTACTAATCTAAAACCAAGTATATGAAATTCTTCAAATGAATAACTTGAATTTTTAGTTTCTTTTGTTTGGCCAAGAAGATTAATGTAGTCTCCTCCTATAAGTATTTATTTTTCTTTTTTGAAAATTTTTTTGCTAGTATTTTTGGTTCATTCAAACAGTTTTTGGTTTTCTCAAGAGGTCCGAATAGAAAAGGAAACCTATATGATAAGTGGAGGGATGTGTCGAAGGACTAGAAAAGATAAGGAATGAATGTATTTGAGAGCATTTAGGTATTGCCTAAACAGGTGAAAAGATAAATGAAAGAAAGATTGTTCATAATGTAAAGCAGAGGCCTAGGCAGACAATTTTGAGAAGCTATGAGAGGGTACTCATTGAAGGATCGGAGGGTGAGGGAAATACTAAAAAGAATCAAGATAGAGTTTCTCTGACAGAATTTGGACTTGTAATCTAATTGAAGATAAAGTTTTTGGTAGGCTAGGATGCAGGAATAGAAGTAGTGTTGCAGATGGGAGCAGAGGCATTTGGTTTTTGTTGTTGCAGGCATTGCTGGATCTAAAATTTAAGTCTCTTTTTATTCTGTTCTTTCTTTCAGAGTAAATGGTACCTTCTTTTGGAAGTTTATTCACTTACTCAGTGAATAAACTGAGAGATCCAGAAAGCAGATAAGTTGGTTGCTTGTATGAGGTTCCTAACTCACTTCCTCCCACGGTCTCTAGCTGTCTCTCCTTCTTGCATTTCTTTATCTCTTGCTCTCCCCCTCCCATTCCATTTCTCAATTCTTTGCTTACGGATTCTTACTACACTCCAGAACTCTCTTTAGAATTAGTTTTTTTTTTTTTCCTTTTTCTTTCGAAATGGTGGTCTCTTCTTTTTATCAGTCTTTATCAGTCTGACCTAGCTTCAACCATTCATTAATTTTTTAATTTATTATTTTCCTTGTATTGTGGTAATACACCACAGCAGTCCTGATTGGTACTGGCTTGTGAATACGATATTAACAATGTATCAACTGATGATAGCTTTTATATTCTTAGTGGAACACATGGTTAGGTTTTTAGTGAAGATATGAGGAGAGATTTCCTGTCGATAGTAATGTACATTCATCTCCTATTTATTTCGTCAATAATGATTCTAAATTACATAAATACCTTCTAGCAAGGATAAGAAGCTGACTATGATGATGCCTGCCAGCTAAGTTGAGGGTTCATGCAACTGCAGATTAGTATTGGAACAGATTAGTATTGGAATTATTGTTCTTATGACGGTCATGGAAATGAGTTTCCATTAGTCATATTTCTCAAATATGAAAGTGCTTCTAAGGTGTATTAATTCATTATGCACTTAATTATAGGGCTGAAGAGTTCATGCAACTGCAGATTAGTATTGGAATTTCTGTTCTTATGATGGTGATGGAAATATGAGTTTCCATTTGTCATATTTCTCAAATACGAAAATGCTTTTATTGTTTATCAATTCATTATGCACTTAATTGTAGGGCTGATTCTTGAATCTGATTTATTTATCAGCATGATAATCTTACCCAAATGATCTGGCACGAATTTTGAAATATGATTTTGGTCATAATTGGATTCTTAACTTCCAACTGAATGACCACTCGGTTGAGCTTTTCAGGACTGCATTATTTGCTAGCCCTGGCACAATGCCTTTTTCTTTTCCTTTTTTCCCCTCTTTTAAGTCCCTGAAATTTTATTATTTCCTCCACAATTACAAAAGGCATGCATCACTTTCTAGAATCTTATTCAACAAGACTGCACAGTGCTAAATAATATCTTTAATAAACTTGTTATAGTTTTGTAATTAATTTCCTTTATTGAGCTGTTTACTACTTACTTCAGTCTGTTCAATTTTGTGAGTACAATCAATTGATGGAGACCAACTTTTTCAGTTTGCCTTTTTTTTTTTTTTTTCCTTCTTTTCAGTTCTTGAAATTTTCATTATGAGCTCCACAAATACGAAAGGCATGCATCACTTTCCAGAATCTTATTCAACAAGACATTGCAGTGCTCAATAATATCTTTAATAAACTTGTTATAGTTTTGTAATTAATTTCCTTTATTGAGCTGTTTACTACTTACTTCAGTCTGTTCAATTTTGTGAGTACAATCATTTGATGGAGACCCACTTTTTCACTTATTGTTATATTTCACATGTTGGTAATTTGCAGAGAAAATGGGCAAATTTCGGGAAAGGTTTTAGTGTACAAGCATCCAGGTTTGCACTTTGGGGATATACATGTGCTAACGGCTAGGTACATCAAACAGATAGAGAGCATTGTTGGAAATTCAAAATTTGCCATCTTCTTTCCTACCAAAGGTCGAAGATCATTGGCTGATGAAATTGCTAATAGTGATTTTGATGGGGATATGTATTGGGTTTCAAGAAACCCTCAGGTTGGATTCGTTATCTATTTGTTTATTTTACATCTTTAACATCATATCTAATGCTGCTTTGAGTTATTGCTTGATTCAAATATCTGACTTGGTTTTTCCTTATGCTTTTTGTTATACGTTTCCTTCACATTAAGAAATGTCTATTTGTTCACTAAATTTTGTGAATATATAAAACAAAAGCAACAAAATGTCTTAACCCAACCAGGTGGGGTTAGCTGCTTAAAACCCATTCCATGATGCCAGTTTGTTAAAAACTCTACGTTAAGGTACATTATTAGTATTTAAATTTCTTTATGTTGGATTCCATCCAGGCCTTTATGGTCTTTAGACTGCATCTGTGCTCTCCTTGTTAATCTGGACAATGGGGCCTTATTTGTGCATTAATGATTTTGTTTTTTATATCTACGATAAACCTTGTTACTACAACATGAAATGCTCGACAGGGCATATAGCTCCTTTAAAAGTACTAAAATCATGATTTGTTTGACATTGGACACACGTGTTTGCATTTTCCTCAGCTTCTTGATAATTTTGATGTGAGCAAACCCTGGGAACGGACCTGTTCAGCAAGAAATGTTTGTAATCAGAAGCCATCTGAGTTTTCAGCTGATAAATTGGAGAATGAGCTTTTCCAAAGATTCTTAGCAACTAGATTTCAACCAAGGTATGTAAACTGTCCATGTATCTCTAAAATATCAACTGAAGCAATGTTGTGGTGAAATAAAGAATATTACTTAAGTACTTGACAGCCTTGCAGAATATCCTTTTTTTCTTTTTTTTCTGGAGGTAAGTAAGAATGTATTGTAAAAATAATATTTACAATGGCTTCACAAAAGTATCCTTTCCTGATACAAGTTTGGAAGTCATAGTCTAGAATATCCTTAGATAAATGATCAATATAAGTTTTCAAGTCATTCAAATTTCTATCCTTCACTCCATAAATCATACCCTGTATGGAGCTGTCCCTGGAGACTTTTTCAGTCTGAGATTATCCTACACCAAACAATAAGGAATTTTCATAATGTGATAACCTCTAGCTTGAGATGTTAATCCCTAAAATACTTGTATATTGTAACTTATCTTAGTGTTATAGATATAATTATTTAGAATTGATGTCATTGTTTGGTGAAAGCAAAGTCCAGTATTTAGTATATGAAATTTTACCTGTGTAATGTTTCAGAACTATGTTGTCATTAATGAAATTTTAGATCCACATTTATTTTGATGTTAAAAGATGTTTTTTGGTGTGAGATTTATGAATGTAATAGTTGTGGTGTCCATTTGTGTATCTCAAAAGCGGTGGTGGTTGTAGGGGCTTGAATGTCTGCTACTTAACTGACCCAAGTGCCATAGGTTTGCAATAATATTGTTGTGGTTTCTGTATTCTTCCAGTAACACTGTCGGTATAGCAGCAGATAGTTGGTTGGCGTTTATGGATCGACTCTTGACGTTGGGAGATGAATGTTCAGAGGAAAAAGAAACTCTGGAGAAAAAGATGCTTCAATTGATCAATATATACTATGTTGCTTTAGATGCACCAAAAAGTGGAATAAAGGTTCATTGCATGACTTTTAGTTTTAAATATTTCTTTCCCTTGGTTTATAACTGTTTGTTGTTGCTATACACTAGCACACACAGTAATACATGATTTCCAGCGTTACGAGTTGGATTTCAAAGTCAATCAAATATATTGCACGAATATTTTCTGTTCTCTAGCATCTAATTAAATGGTCTTTGTTATATTGGTAGTTGGAGTTGTATGATCGACTTAAATGTATATCATGTGATTATATTATAAAATCTGCATTATTTCGGTACTGAAGTCATTATTGATTCTGTCTGCTTCTCCAAAATAGATTGAAGTCCCCAAGGACTTGAAGGCTGAGAAATTTCCACATTTCATGGGAAGAACAAATTGTTACATTTCAAAATCCATACTGGGATTAATTTATGATGAGGTGAAATCATATGAAACAGAAAAGCGACCATCAAAAGGTGAGATTTCCTTCATTAAATGGCAGTTTTGTGTGACACGAAATTTCTGATGAAACTTGAAGTATTGCATGGTGACTATTTTGCACCTATGCATGGAACTATAAAACAACCTTCTTATCCAATTTAACATTCATATGGCGATAGGATGATTTTATAAGTATTATCATTTTCCTCTCATTGTCTGATGTAGAAGTCTGGAAACTCTCATGTTTCAATGGGGAAGTTCCTCAGGACAAGTTGAAGCTATGGTCTCAGCATTATGTTCAGTACAGGAAAGAGATGTCTGATGCCTTAAAGCTTGATGCTGAATCCAAAGACGAATCTGCAAATGAAGTGATACGAAAGTATAAGCAGGTGGTGTTAACTTTAATTGACGCCTTTCCCAGAGCTCCAGTGTGGTCTGAGAACCGCAGTAGACCTTCCTTATAACTGCCATTTTTTTTCCCTCATTTATTTCCTGTACTGACCTTCTGATACATCCCAGATATTATATGGTGCTGCCAACTTTGAAGATAGTCCAAAGCAACGGGAGGAGATTTTTTATGAGGCTCTTGCCATTTATACGGTAACTTATGACCATGCAAAGGCTATAGGTCCTGTTGGCAAGTGCGGTTTTGCTTGGAAGGTTGCTGGTGAAGCCCTCTGCAAATTACATGCCATGAAACAGGGTAACTCAATTCTCTGTTTACAATCTGTTCTACGCGAGCTTTTTAACTAAGTGAAAAGCAGATTATATATAAAATGTAATTATGGATACCTAATCTCATCTCATTTTTATTTATGTATATCTTTTGCCATTTAAGGAGTGTCCAATACGTAACAATTTCGAAGAAAAAAAGAAAAGAAAAAAACTGCCATATTAGCCTTGGGTGATGATTTCGGATTGAAAAACACCGGCCGTCAGATGCTGCCTTGTGGTGCAATAGACAATGTCATCCCATCATCTAAGGTGTTGAACCGGTAAGAAAATCAATCTAATAGCCACTAACTCAGCCCTGCGTTAGACCATTCTGCCTGTCACTGACAGGTCATCAACAGATGACATGGCTGCATGTAAGGTGGAACAGGTAATAAAAGCCATCCTACAACCACTGTTCCGCTCTGCTATTTATCCCATGTGGCTGCATGGCAGGGGCTATAGTTTGACCCCTTTTTATGGGTGCAACCTTATGTGATTCGATCCCGGTAATTTCTGCCGTAGAAAAACACGTTCTGGTTGAAACCAGTCAGCTCCAATACTCGAACTATGTCACATCGATACCAATTTAGCAACTGCAGAGGAGCAACGCTTTGCTTCCTAACATCTGCATTGTCAAAATTTGCCAATCAAACCTATTACACAGCAAAAAAGTCCGATTTCGGTTTAACAATTCCTGCTTTTAAAAGAACGTCGCTTTTAAAGCCTTTGACATATTTTGTCATTTACCCATGTCACGATGCCGCTAATAGCATTTTTTTTTTTTTTGGTTGAAAAGAGCCGCTAATAGCATTTAATCCACAATGAGTCAGTTTCCTCATTTATTTATTTAGTTTTTGGGTAACTGGGAATCATATTAGGGGAAATTGGTTTCTAGTGCAACTTTGTCAAAATAATTCATATTCAGATGGCCAATTCTAGGTAATTGAGATTTAGTTGTACTTTTTTTAAATAATTAAGAATCAGTGTCAATTCACTATTCATTAAGAATTTCTTCCGAAAATACCCTCAAACGACTTTGAAATTTTTTTACTCATTTTGATACGGGTGAAGTTTGCAAGTCTTTTGAGGGTATTTTCGGAAGAAATTATTCAACATTGATATTAAATTATTTTTAAAAAGTACCATTAATTCTCAATTACCTAAAATTGAGCAACTGAATATAAATTATTTTGGAAAATATCACTAAAAACCAATTTTCCCATTATATTACGTCATTAGATACGTTTCATGAACCCTCCTACAGCTTCCCTAGAGATTTGTTTTCCCTTATAAACCCTCCTATCCTCCTAAATGTCTTCCACAAGGAGCCAATTCATAGTTAGGTAGGCAAGGTAGCCGCCGTGACCAGTTGGAAAAAATAGCTAGATATAGTTAATATGAATAGCAATGTGACAATATTCTTGTCATGTGTGGTGCTTGGCCTAAAACTAGAGGAATCCAAGGCATTCTTGTTAGAAAATATATAATAATGTGGTGACTGGTAAGAATAAGACAGTAAGGCCACGTAGTTGGTGGTAGAGAGTTTTGTTGGTAAGTACCAAACCTACTACTTCCATACAAATTGTTCATATTTCTTTAACCACAAGGTGTCAATATCGATATTAAGTCACAAGTATTTTATAATGAGGACCACGATCCCCAAATGCCATTTGATTAGATGACTTAGAGATGCCTTTGGTTAGGCCCCACATCCTTCAATTTTTTTGGCCGCCTGAAGGCATTAGTAGCAACTACCAACTTGGCAGCATATGTATAGAAACTTGGGAGCTGTAGTCAAAGGGAGCGAAGAAAGTGAGCAGTGGGTCGAAAGAGCTCTCTCAGATCAAACATGCCACATGTTTTCACTCTTCCACGTCAAAGTACGGTCCAACGCCTGTTCTTTATTTACTATTATTATTATTTTTCTGTTTATGATCCTTATTCTAATCAGTTTTTGTTGTCCATGGTTGGTAGAAGCTCAGTGCTAACAAAATATTTTACTCAAAAAAAAAAAAAAAAAGAAACGAAATAAAGAAAAATAGGAATTTGTTGGAAGAATTTTTTTCCCTTTTTAAAGGTCTTATTTTAAGGTTTCACCTAACATGTATTCCTTAAAAATACTGTTTCATTCAAAGCCAAACCATGAAATCCATACTATTAATAAAAAGAAGAGAGCGGAATATTTCCTTCAGATTTTGGCTTTTCATTTTTTTTTCTCCAAACATTGCCTTCTCCAAACAAAATAATCCTCCGCTATCTTAAATATGTTGTAATTATCTTGGGTTGTTTATTTAAGTGGGCCATGTTTCCTACGCATGTAGCGCGTGCAGCCCCTAGCAAAATTTAAAGAAATGTAGTTAAAAAAACAACGTGATAATAATATGGTGTTTGCTTTTCATCATTTTCTGATTAATCAAAGCATGAGCTCGTAAGAGAGAAAAAACGTGCGGACTAAAAAAAATTCAAATAATGAAAATGATGATTGGAGGAGGCAAATGGGGCGGCGGCCGAAGGTCAAAAGAACTGTAGATTTTCTTCGAGGTTGGAACAGAAAAAGACAATTCCTTGATAAAAGGTGCTGCAAATTAAGGCCCATGCACGTAATTTTCAATGTCATATTGTCATGCCAAATGCCTACCAAAAAAAATATTGTCATGCCAAATACTTGTCGTCTATGACAGCATCCATATCATCTACCGACTACAGATTTGTTTCAGTTCTGCATTTTGGCTTCATGTCAAGCCTTGCTTTACCACATTTTAAAGTTAAATTATAAGCACTGTCCCCTGCCGGAAAACCCATTTTTTTATATTTAATGGCAAGACGGTGCAGTGTGTGAGTAATTCCTTAATCAAAACTGGTCTAAATACCTAGAAATCAAACCCAAACTGACCCAAGATGGATCCGGTTCAGTCGGTTCTCAGACTGGACTAACCCAAGTTGAATCCCTGGCTAGTTGTTGCTGAGGCCATGCTTAGGATATGGCCCCGTCACCAGCTCGAATCGTAATGAAAGCAAGACTAAACAACAACCCATATTAAGTATGTGGCGAATATCCTTACCCAAAAAAAAAAAAAAAAAATAGTATGTGGCGAATATGGGTTACCCAAAAAAAAAAAGTATGTGGCTAAATGATTACAAAAAAAAAAGTATGTGGCTAATATTAATACTTAATGGGGGTTTAGTTCTCATAATTAAAGGAAGAGAGAACTGCTCAGATGCCGACATCTTCTCCTCAGTGAACCACACGGTCATGTGTAGAAGAAAAGCACGACATGTGTGTTGCAACGAAATCATCCACCTTCCCACAGCAGAAACTGTTTGAAAGCTTTTCTCATCTGATGACTGAAACAGACCCACTTTCAAGAAAAGAAGAGAGAGGGTTGTTGTGAACGGACCAGGACAGAGGGACAGCCTACCAACCAACGACTATCGCTAAGAAAGTAGTTGACTTTCTTCTGTGTTCTTTTACTCGGTGTTCACACCATTATTGGCCCGTGCATGTAATAATGCAAAGTCACTAATTCTGGGTTTGCGCTTTTATCTTCTGAAAGATAAAGAAAGATATATAGAAGAAGCTTTTTTAATAGACCATGAGAGACTTATTTGCAAGAAGCTTTTTTTTTTAATTTTTCTTTTCACCCAATGTTCGTAGTCAAGGGGTTAGAAGAACCAAAGTCTATAGAACCAAATTCTATTGGGTTTCCATGGTTAGAATTCTCACCAACCGGATGAAAAAGACAATCATAAACAAATGGGAAATTGGATGGAAGGACAAAAATGAAGGCCATGGATAATATTTTTTGTACTTATTAAACACAAAACAATATTTAAAAGAGAGAAATTACCTACAAGGTACGTAGTTAGGGGTGTAACTTGTTTGCGTTAGGTGTAAGTTGACATTAATCAAAGACCAAATCTAGGTTTGTGACTGTTAATCCAAAATTGAACCAAAACCGATTGATCATTCCAACCTGAAAACCGAACCAGATATATATGTATATATAGTTTTCTTTCAGTTCAGTTTGTTTCAGTTTCATAAGGCCTATTTTTAAGTGGGGTCGGGTCTCGGCTTGGTTTGATTCAGTTTAACCAAAAGATCGACCCAAAACTAGTTCAATTCTTAGATTTTAGAACCAAAATCAAGCCATATCTATCTATATTATTAGTAAAAAGAAGTGGGAGGAATATTCTTCAATTCTGGCTTTCCCATTTTTTTTCCCTAAAATTGCCCTCCACAACCAAAAGAATTCCTACATATAACCACCACAACCCTCTCTCTTTCCATTTTTAAATTGAAACCTCTACTGCTATGATACTGCTATGATACTTCTACATATTGGTTTAAACTATGGACAGTTGCAACTGTTCCCTCCCCTATGTCAAAATCTGGGGAATATTCCCCTAGATTCTGACCTCCCTTTTTTTTTTTCCAACTATTGCCCTCTTCAATTAAAACAATCCAAAACTATAACCACCCCGCAACTCTTTCCATATGCGAATTTAAACCCCTACTTATATACTATAGTTAAGGGTGAGGACATGCTGTCTGCATGTGCCACCACTAGTAGGCGTTGAAACTAAACACAAGTCCGTTTGGGTCAATCAGTCTTCGGTGTTAACTGACCAAGATGCACCCATATAAATTCAATTGCAAAAAATTCAAATGTTTTAAAAGAAGCGACAATAAAAGCTGTATAAACTAAATTAAGCTACAAACAGTATGAAATCTGTGATTTCATTAATACAGAATCTTCTCTTAATTAAGTTTCGGCTGCCCGTGTTCTGGGAAATCATGGTGCAATACAGTGACAATATGGTAGGAGCCATGTCTTTAAGAAGTCGCAAACTGGGAAAAACAAGAGACAAGAAGAAGAATCCTTAAGTCCATAAGAACAAGTCATGGCGAAATCCTGGATCGTGTTTTCCAAAGTATTCAAACAGAAGAATGGGTATCCCAAGACATTTTGAAGCCGCAAAAAATGGGAAAAACAAGAGAGAAGAAGAAGAATCGTTAAGTCCATAAGAACAAGTCATGGCGAAATAATCCTGGATCGTGTTTTCCAAGTATTCAAAAAGAAAAATGGGTATCCCAAGAAATTTTTTATTAAACCAAGAAAGAAGCCACGGATTGGAAACAAAAAATATTAGAGAAATGCCATCGGAAAAATGTCATATGAAAAAACCAAACGCTATGTTATTAAAGCTCCGTCACTTAACATGGACAAGCACATGGGGTTTAACAGCAAAATTGGAAGAGATGGACAAGACAGACGGCCGCTTGATGACATGGCAAAGCAGCTGTTGGGTTTGAATGAGTCAACGATTCTGTACTGTAACATATAACGCCGGGTGGGTTTAATTGAGGATCAAAATCGTAATCTACATTTCATGTTGGCTCAAACCAATTATGGGTTTTTGGTTTTAGCGTGTATTAACAGCCCTTAAAAAATGTTGTTTTGCATAAAAGTTCTAAGAAGGTTCTTTCACCAACCCATTTAGATTTGTTAAACGACTGACTAATCTCCTTCTCCTTTTTATTAAATTCTAGAAAGATGGTTAGTGAGGAAGAGCCACAACAATCTCGGAACTCGCCGGCCAAGCATGGACTCCGTGGGATTAAGGGAAGTTTGACTCCGCTTCCCGCGAAAAGGGATGGGAAAGTGGTAGGAACTAGGAAGTAGGAGCCACCCCGAAGTCCGAACCGAAAGGGCGAGTGGGGTTTGTCTCACCAGTAACCACGTTTTCATTCGAGCACGTCATGTTTGTCCGCCGACTTACAAACTCCTAAGAAATTTTCTTCGTTCTCAACTAGAAAATTGTTCTGTACATGTCACAATCTTTAAATGTTTTTGCAATTTTCATCTGAAATTTCCACTCCCACCGTTTTCTATCTCTCTCTCTCTCCCTATTATGAGACGTATATAAGAATAGCCGATCTTCTAGCACAAATGAACTCCTTCACAGCTCTAGTTTACCATTTCCAAAAACTCTCTTCACAAGAAAAGAGCGTGACTCGCTCAAGAGCTGTTGTAAAGGGAAAAAGAAAGTTAGACCAATACAGAGTTTTCAGATTCTGACAATCCTCCTCTCGATTCCAAAGGAATAAATCCTCAAATACCATTCTCTTCATTTCATAACCCATTTGCTCTGTTTCTTATTATCTGTTCAGTAGGGAGGAAGACAGGGATCCCACTATACGTATGTGTTTCTTTTCACTTTCTTTACAGCTTGTCTCTCTTTCTATAACTTTGAAATTGTGTTTGATGATCTGGGTATGTGTTGTCTTATGTTAATTCGATTCAGAACAAGAATATGGATGGAGTAGAGAAGACTTGGGGGGGTTCTGGAAGACGAGCGAGTAGGAGCTCGAGCCTGAGGTTGAGTCGGAGCATGAGCCGGAGCGTGAGCAGGTCTAATTGGGGTGTGGAGGATGTGTTCGCCAGGTCCTCAACCAGACATGTTGATGATGACGAAGAAGCTTTAAGATGGGCTGCTTTAGAGAAACTGCCCACCTACGACAGATTGAGGACTAGTATCATAAAATCCTTTGTAGAGAACGAGAACCAGGGAAACCAGAAGCTTTTGCAAGAGGTTGATGTCCGGAGCCTTGACATGAATGAGCGCCAACAATTCATTGAGAGGATCTTCAAGGTTGCAGAGGAAGATAATGAAAAGTTCCTTGAAAAGTTCAGAAACAGGATTGACAAGTATACTCCTCTCCTCTGTTCATCTCTAATACTTCTTATTTTCTACAGAACCAAAAAAAAAAAAAAATTTCCATTGACATTTTGATTAGGTTTCTGATGATTGAAACCCACTGAGTTTTCTGTTATATTCTATTAGTTTGTTTACATGATTTCTTCCTGTGAACATATGAAATCCTGGATTTGTTGAGCTAATTTTTTCTTCCTAAATTATTTCTTACACAATTGCTTCGACTGTTATGTGTCCTTTTCCCTCTCTACTTCCATGGCTTCATGTCTCCATCATTCTCCTTCTCAAAGACAAACAGAAGCAAGCAATTTAAGTATTTTCATGAAACTCTTTATGGCAGAACAGTATCAAAATGAACACCCTGTAGTTCTTTTACTTCACTTGGTCTTGAAGATTCCCTTTTGCTGCCTCTCTGAGTAGTTCCAAATCAAGTCCTTACGTTAGTGACAAGTAATTACGTGTGATTGACTCGGTCATTACAGAAGGAAATAAGAAACGCGTACAGATGCTTATTACTATATTGGTTCTGCACAAGATCAAGTCTACTGATAATGGCCGAGTCAACTTAATTTTATTGAGTCATCAAAAAGATATGCTACAACTTACGAGTTCTTAAAACATATTAAGGTCAACTCAGTTTTGATTTCTTATATTGAGTTTGATTTTGGTTGCAGGGTTGGGATCAAACTCCCGACTGTAGAAGTCAGGTTTGAGCATTTAAACATTGAAGCAGATTGCTATGTGGGCAGTAGAGCTCACCCTACTCTTCCAAACGCTGCCCTGAACATTGCAGAATCAGCTTTGGGTTTGGTAGGAATCAATTTGGCAAAGAGAACAAAACTCACAATCCTCAAAGATGTTTCAGGAATCATAAAACCCTCAAGGTAGATCCACCAAAAATGCTTTAAAATTAAACAGATATTTCAGATTATGGTGATACTACAGAAGAAGAATAATAATGCAATTTTCTGTCACTTGTTTACAGAATGGTGCTTCTGTTAGGTCCTCCATCCTCAGGGAAGACCTCTCTGTTGCTGGCACTAGCCGGAAAATTAGACCCCACCTTGAAGGTTAGATTTTTTTGTTGTTGTTCTTTTGGGGTTTTTTCTTGTTGTTATCTTATGTAAGCTTAACGATGATAAATAATATTATCTCTGTGGGTCAGGTTAGAGGAGAAGTCACTTACAATGGTTACAGACTCAATGAATTTGTACCAAGGAAATCTTCAGCCTACATAAGTCAAAATGATGTTCACATAGGAGAACTGACTGTGAAAGAAACTTTAGATTTCTCAGCAAGGTGTCAAGGGGTTGGATCAAGATATGGTAACTAAACCAAACTTAATCCATCCAAATTATCTATCTCCATTAATCTAAATTATTTATGTGAAAATGTTTAATTTTATGGCAGAGCTTCTAACCGAGCTTGCAAGGAGGGAGAAGGATTCCGGAATATTCCCCGAGGCGGAAGTCGATCTTTTTATGAAGGTTGAAAATTATAATGCAGTTGAAGTATAATTCAGTTGTAATTTTCTTAATCAGAGTATTGATTAAGCTATACTAATGTTCTGTTGTTCAGGCAACTGCAATGGAAGGAGTTGAGAGCAGTCTGATAACCGACTACACTCTAAGGGTAAGATATGAGCTACCATGGTCACGGATGGTGATTTCCAAAACGATCCCAAGTGGGGGATCATGACTTTTGAGGCATGTTAGGTTTTGACAAAGTCACTCCAAATGATTTTTCTTTTGATTGTTTTGCATCAATTTGGCCTCCTACTACAACATTAATGGATTTGGAGGGCCCTACCCACTTTGTTTTCAACATCTTGGTTGGTGAACAACTTTTCGGAGCCAATCAAGAAAGGTTGAGATCAAGAAAGGACTCTTAAGTACCCAACATGAGCTTATCACATCGGCAAGTAGTCTTTCTCCTTCAATGAAAAATGAAATTATATTTCTTTTTTTGGCTGATGTGGCAAGCAGATGTTGAATACTGTCCCTCAACACTAGATAATCTCAATCAAAATAAAAGATAAACAAAAGTTCTCTAATTAAGAGCTGAAATACCCAAATAAGATCCTAGTTAGTTGAAAGTGTAGTAAATGGTTAATTGACTTTATGTATGATCCTATAATAACAATGAAAAGCTATTTTATGAAACAGATATTAGGGCTCGACATATGTAGGGACACGATCGTCGGAGATGAGATGCAAAGAGGTATATCGGGTGGACAGAAAAAGAGAGTCACAACAGGTTAGTTCAATTTTGATTTTCTTATAGACCCCCCTTCGTAGTTACAATATTTTTCTTGAATCACTTGAAAAAAGGCTCTTTTGTTTTCTAAGAAATTAATGTTAACCCCACCCTGTCATTGACTTTTCACTGCTACCAAACCAATATGTCAAGGACACTATCTCAAAAGAAAAGGGTACATTATTAGACTTTAAACCAATAATAATATGGAACATTCACATTGAGGGTCCAAATGTTGACCAAGTCACCTTTCAACAACCCACTTGAAGTCCACCAAACCCACATTTTGTTGCATGTTTGTTGGGGATTAGACTTGCTCTACAATGCCTAGTGCAAGGAACTTCTCATTACACCAACCTTACTTCAAGATTAGATCATCAAACCAATTTATCTATATTATACTATATTTAATGGGAGAAGGCCCCTTGAGAATCGTGCCTAAGACTATGCATGATTTTCCCAAAATGCCCATTGCCTATGTTGTTTGGGTTCCAATATTACAATAAAAAATATGCCCTTTCGATCAAAACTGGCAGTTGCAAAGCTTCCTTCTTTTACATGCAGTATTGCAAGTGCACCTTCTATTTAAAAAAAAGAAATAAGAGAGAGAGAGTTCTAGTACGAGGGATGATCCAGTGCCATACATAATGTTTCTCATGCCTGTAATTCGTGATTCTTGCAGGAGAGATGATCGTGGGGCCTACTAAAACCCTGTTCATGGATGAGATCTCGACCGGTTTAGACAGCTCGACCACCTTCCAGATCGTGAAGTGCTTGCAGCAGATCGTGCACCTCACGGAGGCCACCGTCTTGATGTCCCTCCTCCAACCCGCTCCAGAGACGTACGAGTTATTTGATGACATCATCCTTCTCTCGGAGGGCCAGATCGTCTATCAGGGCCCACGCGAGCACGTGCTTGAGTTCTTCGAGAGCTGTGGCTTTCGCTGCCCAGAGAGGAAGGGAACAGCAGACTTTCTACAAGAGGTAACCCACTCGATTAAAACTCAAGCCCATCTAAGGCCCACTTAAGATTTCTTTTCGGTCCATCAACTTCATGTTTCGTGATGATGTCAGGTTACGTCCAGAAAAGATCAAGAACAGTACTGGGCCGATAGGACAAAACTGTACCGATACGTATCGGTGACCGAGTTTGCAAACCGGTTCAAGAGGTTCCATGCCGGGCTCCGACTCGAGAACGAGCTTTCGGTCCCTTTCGACAAGAGCAAGAGCCATAAAGCGGCGCTGGTCTTCAAGAAGTACTCGGTCCCGATGATGGACCTCCTCAAGGCCTCGTTTGATAAAGAGTGGCTTCTGATCAAGAGGAACTCCTTCATTTACGTGTTCAAGACGGTTCAGATCATCATCGTTGCTATTATCGGATCAACGGTGTTCTTGAGGACAAAGCTCCACACAAGAAATGAAAACGACGGTGCGATTTACATCGGTGCACTTCTGTTCTCCATGGTTATAAACATGTTCAATGGGTTCGCGGAGCTGTCTCTCACCATAACGAGGCTTCCTGTCCTTTATAAGCACAGAGATCTCCTGTTCTACCCGGCTTGGGTTTATTCACTCCCCAATTTCTTGCTTAGAATCCCCATATCGGCATTCGAGGCTGTGGTTTGGGTTGTCATGACTTATTACACGATTGGATTCGCCCCAGAAGCTAGCAGGTAACTTTTTAAACTGCACAAGCGTTAATGGGTAAAGATTTTCAATTTATTTGGTAGCTTGATAACATGCAAAGGAGCCTGAGCCCCTAAAATGCTAACACACGCACAAGCTTAGCTTGGCTGATGGGTACAAGCCAAAATAGCTAGTAACTGTAGTAACGGTTTTAACTGTCAGCGAAAGGAGTTGTTGAATACATGATCTACCTTTTTTTCTTAGCAACTTGCTTGGGCTTCAGTGTAGTAATTTCTTTTTCTTTTCTCTCCTCAGGTTTTTCCAGCAACTCCTGGTGGTATTTTTGATCCAACAAATGGCTGCTGGGCTCTTTAGGGTCACAGCCGGCGTGTGTAGGACGATGATTATTGCCAATACTGGCGGGGCACTTATGCTTCTCCTCATTTTCTTACTCGGTGGTTTCATCCTCCCTAGAGGTTAGTGCTTTGTAATCTCATCGTCAAGCATCAATTGTCCTGCTCACTTTTGAGTAACAATTAATAAAGAAGAGCCTTCTTTCTCTTAACAGATGAAATTCCCAAATGGTGGATCTGGGGTTACTGGATTTCCCCTCTAACTTATGGTTTCAATGCTCTTAGTGTCAATGAGATGTTATCTCCAAGGTGGATGAACAAATTGGTAAGTTCGAATTTACCATTTCAATCCAGTCATCTTTCGTAAGGACTAAAACTACGATCTGTGAGTTAGTGAATTTTCTGCATAATCATCATTTTCTAATAAAAAGTAACCTTTTTGGCAAATTTTCAATCGCATTACAGGCATCTGATAAGAGAACACGGTTGGGGGTTGCTGTTCTAAACAACTGGGGTATCTTCCCGGAAAGATACTGGTTTTGGATTGGAGCTGCAGCCCTTTTTGGGTTCATTATTCTCTTCAACGTCCTCTTCACCCTCTCACTCATGTACCTAAGTCGTAAGTACTTACATTCTGATGGGAGAATTGTAGTTTTGGATTTTATCCTCACAATGCTAACTTGGTCATAATAAAGACAACTAAAACTCATTGATGGACAACTTATTACAACCACATTCACTTTCTGTTCAAGATGAAATTGTTAATTTTTGCTTCAAACGCAGAATTTGGATTGTTAACTTTGTAATTTCCTTTCATTCTTATAGCTCTTGGAAAACCACAAGCCATTATTTCTGAAGAAGCAGCTGATGAGATTGAAGCTGATGTAGAAGAAACCAGGGAAGGGCCAAGACTCAAAGCAACAAGATCAAAACGGGACAGTCTCCCCCGATCTTTATCAGCTGCTGATGGAAACAATACAAGTAAGATATTAAAAAATCTATCTTGTCTTCTCTTACACTTCGGCAAAACTTGGATTTTCCAGACAAAAAATTCAGTGTTGGTGAAATCAAATGAGTCCTGATAAAGACTTCAAATTTTTCAGGAGAAATGGCAATTCGACGAATGAGCAGTCGAACCAATGCCAATGGACTTAGTAGAAATGCTGATTCAGCTCTCGAGGCTGCAAATGGTGTTGCTCCGAAGAGAGGAATGGTTCTTCCATTCACACCATTAGCCATGTCATTCGACAGTGTGAATTACTATGTGGATATGCCACCAGTAAGTCCCTTTTCTCCTCTGGTCTTATTTTATCTTCACTAATATTTGATACTTGAATCTTAATTTAATAAGATATGGGCATTGTTCATTTTTTTCTTTTTTTGAAAGGTCATAGCTTATCAATGTATATTAATGATTCAAGCATATGCACATATTGACAGTAAACATCACTTTATCCAGGAGTTGTGTATTAAAGAGACCTATCTAAATAACTACCATGTAAGTAATTTTCTTGGTTTGACAGGAAATGAAGGAACAAGGAGTAACAGAAGACAGGCTGCAATTACTTAGAGAAGTGACCGGAGCATTTAGGCCCGGTGTCCTGACTGCATTAATGGGAGTTAGTGGGGCTGGGAAGACGACATTGATGGATGTTCTAGCAGGCAGAAAGACGGGGGGATACATTGAAGGTGATATCAGCATCTCTGGATTCCCCAAAAAGCAAGAGACCTTTGCAAGAATATCTGGTTACTGTGAGCAGAATGATATCCACTCTCCCCAAGTAACTGTTAGAGAATCCTTAATTTACTCTGCTTTCCTCCGGCTCCCTAAGGAAGTCACTGACGAGGAAAAAATGGTAAGTCTATGGCTCTTTCCATTTGCTTCTGAGTAAATTTGACGTAGAATAGAAGTATTAATAGCTTTTTTTTCTTTTTTTTTCCCCTTCTGAATGTGATTTCAGATATTTGTGGATGAAGTGATGGAACTAGTAGAGCTCGAAAATCTTAAGGATGCTCTTGTGGGGCTTCCAGGGATTACGGGACTGTCAACAGAACAAAGAAAAAGGCTGACAATAGCTGTAGAGCTAGTTGCTAATCCCTCAATCATCTTCATGGATGAACCAACCTCAGGTCTTGATGCTAGAGCAGCAGCCATTGTCATGAGGACTGTGAGGAACACAGTCGACACTGGAAGAACAGTTGTCTGCACAATTCATCAACCTAGCATTGATATCTTTGAAGCTTTTGATGAGGTAATAATCCATCCGTATATCTATCTCTTTCTATCTCTAAATTGGTGGTAGAGTTTCATGTTCACATAATATTATGCAACAGCTGCTACTGATGAAAAGAGGAGGACAAGTCATCTACTCAGGACCCTTAGGTCGAAATTCTCACAAAATTATTGAATATTTTGAGGTATATTTTTTCCTCCAGTTTTCCTTTTCCTGTTTTTCATAGTTAAAGAGAAGAAGAAGTGCCTTATCATTGTTGTATTGATTCATTTCATTGCAGGAAATTCCTGGGGTCCCCAAAATTAAAGACAAATACAACCCAGCAACATGGATGCTGGAAGCAAGCTCAATTTCTGCTGAAGTTCGGCTTGGAATTGATTTTGCTGAGTACTACAGATCATCAACCCTGCACCAGTAAGCAAAAAGCAAAGACCTTTAGATAAGCGTGCACACTTTACATATATACATAAATACACACACATTTACACATGTAAGCAAGAATTGTAATAACTTTTGATGCAGTAAATTATGCAGGGTTGAGCTAATTATGATGTGATTATTTACAGGCGCAACAAGGCTTTAGTTAAGGAATTGAGCACAACACCACCAGGAGCAAAGGATCTTTATTTCCCATCAAAGTACTCTCAATCAACGTGGGGACAGTTCAAAGCTTGTATTTGGAAACAGTGGTGGACTTACTGGAGAAGTCCCGACTATAACCTTGCCAGATACTTCTTCACACTGGCTGCAGCCCTCATGATAGGCACAATCTTCTGGCAGGTTGGCACTAAGAGGTGAGTCAATTCTCTACTTAAAGGGCTCAAGCCAACTTGAAACTAATCGGTGACAAAATCTAAATATTCACCACTGAAAATGATGAATTTATGCACATAACTTGTATAATTTAATATTTCCACTAAATCATGTTATATTCTATGACTCAGGGATAACGCTGGCGACCTAACAGTGATCATTGGTGCCATGTATGCGGCTGTCTTATTTGTTGGAATCAACAATTGCTCAACTGTACAACCTGTTGTTGCCATTGAACGAACAGTGTTTTATCGAGAAAGAGCTGCAGGGATGTACTCTGCCTTACCGTATGCCATGGCACAGGTATGACAAAAGGGATTCTACCAAGAAATATAAATCGCCATGTGGTTTGGTTTAAACTATAAATCTAGCCTTGTTTGTTAGTTTTAACATCTCTGAATTCAACTCAATCAAGTTGCTAGAAATTTAAGATGTTTCACTTCTTAAAAAATGAACTTGTCCAGGAACTAATTTAGTGCCAGAACTCAGTAATCAAACACATTTACTCATCTATAACTGTTAAATTCTTTTTAAGGCAGCTAATAATGGTGATATCACAAATTTTTCCTTTATGCAGGTCTTCACGGAAATACCATATGTACTCGTGCAAACCATATATTATACGCTTATTGTGTATGCCATGGTGAGCTTCCAGTGGACGGCGGCAAAGTTTTTTTGGTTCTTCTTCATCACCTTCTTTTCCTTTCTCTATTTCACTTACTATGGAATGATGACTGTGTCAATTACACCAAACCAACAAGTTGCAGCTATCTTTGCGGCTACCTTTTATTCCCTCTTTAATCTTTTCTCGGGCTTCTTCATCCCCAAACCGGTGAGTCTTATCTCTTTGATGACATTATAAAAGCAACCAAGAATTGTTACATATTTTCTTTTCATTCTGCTCTTGTGGCCTGATGGATCCTCATTTTGCAAATATTACAGAGAATTCCCAAGTGGTGGATTTGGTATTACTGGATTTGTCCTGTGGCATGGACAGTTTATGGACTTATAGTATCACAATATGGAGATTTGGAGGATCAAATACAGGTTCCTGGAAAAGGGTCTCAAAGCATCAAGTTCTATGTGGAAGACCACTTTGGTTATGACCCTGATTTCATGGGGCCTGTGGCTGCAGTTTTGGTCGGTTTTGCAGTTTTCTTCGCATTCATGTACGCTTACTGCATCAAGTCATTGAACTTCCAACAGAGGTAGAAGGAAAATATGAATGGGAGACGCCACTTCCTAAAGCATCTTTGTTGGTTCTGCATCAGAGCAGATCTCCTAAAGCCTCTTTGTCGATTCTGCATCAAGGCAGCTGTTGTAAATATGTATTAAGTATTCAAGATGTTGGCAAAATGTGCATCAGGATTGATTGATATTAAGAAAGAGGAAAATATCACTGGCTTGAGAGATGCACTGCTTACTAGTAGGAGATATTAGAAATGAGGTAAGATCTAAATGTTGTATTTGTATACATAGATTTACATCCATGAAGGAAGAAATCTCAATTGTAGTCTCTGTATTTATTTTTGTAGCATTAGAAAGGAATATGAAGATTCTCCTTCATGGTGCAATACTAATGGTTTTAGCAATTTCAGACAACTCCCTTGCTTTGAAAGGCACTAGCGAATGAAGAAAAAGTGTGAGCATAAATATTACTTTCAGGGGAAAAAACATAAGAAAAGACCATGAAATAACAAATTAATCAAAATTAAAGGACAAATGAAATCATTTTTTTTTTTAACTTGAGTTTCTAAACAACCATCTCACATCATGGGGAGAGCATTGCATATCTTTCAAAAGAAATTTCTTTTTTTTTTTTGGATAACTCATGAAAGATAATTTATTAATAAAAGAAAGAGGATAATGTACAAGTGCTAACCACCCACCCATAAGAGATTGGTGAAGACCGAACCAATTACAAGGAACCCACTAGATTTCAATCAACAGTTCAATGCAGCCTAAAATAATTTCTCCTTCTTCATACCCTTAAACTTTGAATTATAAATTACCCATGCAGCAACCATGGCTACTATGTTTTCAATGACATTTGAAACTCGAGTGGATGAATCTTTAAAAAATGTGTCTTGTTTCTTGCTGTGCACACCATCCAGAATACTGCAAGACAAGAATGATTCCTTTTTACTTGCTCTAAGAGTTCGTTTTTCTTTTGCTTGTAGACAAATCATGCACATTATATCTATGATCGCAACCTTCGTCATGCCCTCTAATTTTGCATCCTTAGCTTTCCAAAACTGTTTCCCACGATTACAGGTCCAGATCCTGCTAAAAACCCAACTGGAATGGTACAGAAAACTTATGAAGATTGGAAAGAAAAGGAGAACGAATTGCAAGAAAGATCAATGATGGGTTAAGATATCAGTAATTGATTCGGCTAGAATCAGAATTCAGGGGCCTGGTTCATTATCGGATTAAGTTTCTGAAAGCTGAAAGATATGAAATTAGAGGACTTATAGGAAGCATGGAACTGAAGGAAAGGAGATGCGTGTTCTCATATTTTTCACCCAAAATGCAAGATATATACCATAAGATTTCAACCGGCTTGTTTGGGCCTAATCCACATGCTTTGTTCATAGGCCCATTAGTTTTGGGGCCCAATAACTTCTCTCTTGGTAAAACCAAATCAGTTTTTTACGGGCTAAGGTCGGGTGCACATATTTTCCAATTCAGCCCGTGTGCAATTATAAGCATCTGTCAGTGGTTATCAATAGTAAAATATTGTTAAGCGTTATGGAGGTGAAGTCTCGTGATATGATGTCCTTCCCTTAAGAAAGATAGCTGGTCCTTGCTTTCCAAAACTACCACACTAATAAGTACTCTTCCCATTCAAGTTATTTGTACAACGCTGTAGTTGTAGCCCTTTCTCTTTTGGCAGCTCCACTCACCTATCAGTATTCAATGCTCGGCATCATACTCATATACGATACAAAGTTATTTTGATCCAGCCTATAAGTCACTCCTTCATTAGTTTATTTTTTCTATCTTTATTTAATTTTTCTATTCAAATCCCATCAAGGGTCTCTTTGTAATTATCTTCTTAACAAAAGACTCTAATTTTCTACAATAAAATAGTCCTCCAGCTTAGAACCTATTATAACACCTATTTTAATATTTAGTTTTTTATGGCAACAACTTGTCGAATCTTTTGGGTCTTAGCCTCCTAGGGGACCGCCCCAAAGCAAGCATAAAATAAGAGATATAATTAGTAAAAGTTTTGGATTCAAATGCCCACCTGCTACATGGTCATGGCTGCTCCAAGTTAGCCATTATGTGGATGATGAGGCGCCCCCTTTGAATTTCCTCATCATTTTAATACAATTTTCTGTGTTTGGCTGTGTTAGGAATATAATTTAATATAGTAGGGCTGAACTTTATATATTTAATATATTTCTTAGAACTCCCCTTCACGTGTAGACTGGACTCAAACTCTTTTTTAGGGCTACACGTGGAATATTTTTTTATCAATGGATAGAGTGGAGGTTTGATGAACTTAGGATCTGAGCGTTAGCCTAATACTCTAATAATATGCAGAACATTGTTTCTACTAAAAGCTCAAGCTTATAATAAGAGGTGAACTTTTATATATTTACTTGTATTCCTAACAGGATACGAGCACCTTCTCGATCAGCATTTATAATGTTAATTTAATTTAATAGATATGAAATACTAATAGAGGTATCAATACACATCACATGGAACACATAACGTACAGTGAACCGAACATGGGATGCTCTTTTCTTTAATGGAGGTTGCAGTATAGAAACCAGAGAGGTGTGTAAGAGAATAATAGTAACAATAAAGAAGAAGTTAATATGGCAGGTACTAGTGGTGGGTAGGATACCCCTGGAAGGCTAGTGGTGGGTAGGATAGATCACAGCGGTGTGTGTTGATCAAATTAAACTAGTAAAATTGCACTGCATGTGTATAGCAACATTGTTTAATAGAAGAATTTATGCACGTGAAGGGAGTGTTTGGTGAGATCTCAAGTGCCCTGGAGGTAAATACCGATACATTACCAAATGTTGGACTTTAATAATCCTATCTTTTCATGTTATATATATATTTTTTATCTCGATTCCCCAATTCAGAGTACTGAGTACTCCCAGGTCTTGTTTTTTGGTTAATGCTTCGTTGGATCCCTGCATTGCCTCCAATGGTGGAACCAGCTGGTCTTGTTTTTTTTATTGGAAATTTGATCTAGATTTGGATGTATAATAATATATAATTCATGCCTTGGAAAGAACCCAACATGATACATTTGTTGGGGAGTCACATGCCATGCCGGTAGGCGTCTAGATTTTAGGGTATTTTTTAACAGAGAAAAGATGCATGCGCTACCATATTTTTATGTGTGGGACAGTTTTAGAGGACTTGACTCAAATTATCAAAATAAAGCACATGTAGATCTCACCTACATGAAACTAATAATCTGTTATTAATAGTGGGGGCTCTGATGTGTTTTATGCTTCTTGTCTTTTCAAAGAAAGGTGAGCGAAAATCTAATTTAGTATACAAGGAAAATCTAATTTAAAAAGGGAAAATTAACTTTTAGTGATTTTTTTCAACATAATTAAGGTTTAGTCAACAAAGTTTTGAATTTTAACTTTTAATAAACATTTATCAAAATAATTAATTTTGAATATTACGACCAAATTCTTCTAAAAATGCCCTTGTACCACTCACTGCCAAGACTGTACAAGCAATAAATTGATTTGCACAAATCAATAAACAAATCAATAAATTGATTTGTACAAGTCAATAAAATGACTTGTACCTTGAGTGAATGACTTGTACAACTCATATAAAATTAATTAATTTGATAAAAGTTCTTAAAAGTTAAAATTTAAAACATTACTGACTGAATCTTAATTATTTTTAAAAAACATCACTAAAAATTAATTTTCCCATTTAAAAGGCATCTATGTCTTGGGACATTGGTTACCTTGAATATGTCTCTTACACAGGAAATGTTTAAGTCACGAGAGAGAGTATATCGGAAATGTGGAGTGAAGTAGTCAAAAGACTCAAAACATTGGACCCACTCAACGGAAGATGACGTTGATCTGATCTGTACAACTTTCACAATGTATTTGAAAATTTGTTCTACTTTTTCCATCCAAAAAACAAAAACAAATTTTCCCTAGAAACAAATGATCACAGAACTACCTTGACCTTGAGCTATTTTCTTTTGTGTCACAAACCATGCAATGACAAGCGACCAAAAACCATGAGTGCTATTGACATTTTTTTTTTTTTTGGTGAAATGAGTGCTATTGACATGTGTTATCATGACTTACACTAACAAATTTAGGATAGTGATTGATTGATTGACCCTTATCACATAATAATAATTTTAAGTGTAGACTACCAAAAAAAAAAAAAAAATTTTAAGTGTAAAAATGGAGCGTTCATCCTCTACAGCGGGGCTGTAAACAGCCCCTCACATTCCATGTGGGTCCCACCATTCATTTGGGGGGCCCCACACCATACATGTGAGGGGCTGTTTATAGCGGGGGCTGTAGACGATGCCCACTCGTACAAATGAATCTAAGTATTCATATTCTTTCCGAAAAAAAAAAATTTCATATTCTTTGGTCTATAATATTTGTCCCATACTAGGAGGATAGTATTAACCGGAAACCAATTCAACCAAAAAGGAAAATTCAACCTGAGTCTAGGGTTGACAATGGGTCGGATATATATCCGAATTCGATCTGAATCCGATCCGAAATTAGTGAATCCGATCCGAAATCTAAGATCCGTGGTTCGAATACGGATTTGAAATCTAAGATCCGAAAAAATTCGAATTCAAATACGAATATACATATATCCGATCCGAATAGGATCCGACCGAAATCATATATATCCTATACATAAACCCAGAGCAGACATTGGTTAAATTGTAGGCCATTTATAAACTACGGTTGAACCATCATAACTAAAACCAAAAACCTTTAGAAAACGATTTGCCCTAAATCTAAACTCTCTCTCCTCTTTGTCGCTGCCACCCTCCGGTGACTGGTACCTGTAAACCCACTTAAAGAACCAATTCCAAAACCCCTTATTTTGCTTTGAAATTCCATTGTCCAGAACAGGCCGTCGTTCTAAGTTCTGGGGTACGATTTTTTTTGCCAGTCGCTCAATATCCATTGTTGCGTGGTGTTTCAAATTTGAAGTTCAAACTCATTCTCATTTAAATCCATCTCTGAGTAGGGCTGGCAATGAGTGGGATATATATCCGAATTCGATCTGAATTCGATCCGAAACCAAAATTGACGAATTCAAATATAGGATTTAGATCCGTGGTTCAAATACGGATCTGAAATCTAAGATCCGAAAAAATTTGGATTCAAATACGAATATATATAAAACCAATCCGTATTCGATCAATTGCCACCTCCAAGGGGCGTGCCGCCGAAATTTCGATTTCCGGCCCCCGGCGATGCGTTTCGCCGGGGGAAATCGGTGGGGTTGTGCCCCTGGCGAAACGCATCGAAATGCCGACCGTGCCGAGCGAAATTTCGCTCGGCGCGCGTCGGCATTTTTTTTAAAAACGAATCGCGCGCACGTGTGCGTTTCGCACACGTGCGCGCGGAATTTGACGAGGCGCCGGTCGATTTGGGCGAAATTTCGCCCAAATCGACCTGAACATAAAAAAAAAAGGGGAAGACGAAGGGGGTATAGCCGTATGCTTTTGAGGGGGGGTATTTTGGCTCGATTTTGGCGTGGATTAGGCAGGGTTTTGGTCGTTTTTCAACATCTAGCAAGTTTACACTGGTTTGAGAGAGGAATTTGTGGATTTTGTGGAGAATCAAGCTTGGTTCATTGCACACGTTGGGGTAAGATCGATTTTTTCAAAATTTTTTGATGAAATGTTTGTGGAATCTGTTGAATTTTTTATATGTTGAAGCCCGACACCCGATCTACAGATGGGTGTCGGCGTTTTATTTTTTGCACAAAAAAAATATTTTTTGCAATTATTTGTGTCGAAAATGCATATAATTTCTTTTTAATTCATTAAAATTAGATAAATATTGTTGTTGACTTTGATAATTATATATGTTAGATGGGGGCACCCGATCTACAAATTGGTGCCCCCAGATTAATTTTTTAGAAAATTAATTTTTTTATTAATTTTTAAATCCGAAAATTGATATATAATTTATAAAATGAAGAAAAATAGATAAGTTGCCAAATTTAATACATAAAATTGATTTATTTATTATAGAATTATTTATGTTAAAAATTTTGAGTTTATATAATTTTTTATGTATTTTTGATTTTTTGGAATTAATTAATCCGAAAATTAATTAATTATTAATAAAATTAATAAAAAAGATAAATACTCAAATTCAATTCATAAAATTGATTTAGTTATTGTAGAATGATTTATGTTAAATAATTGGAGTTTATATAAATTTTTATATATTTTTGATTTTTTGGAATTAATTAATCCGAAAATTAATTAGTTATTAATAAAATTAATAAAAAAGATAAATACTCAAATTAGATTCATTACATTGATTTAGTTATTGTAGAATGATTTATGTTAAATAATTGGAGTTTATATAGTTTTTTTATATATTTTTGATTTTTTGGAATTAATTAATCCGAAAATTAATTAGTTATTAATAAAATTAATAAAAAAAGATAAATACTCAAATTAAATTCATTACATTGATTTAGTTATTGTGGAATGATTTATGTTAAATAATTGGAGTTTATATAGTTTTTTTATATATTTTTTATTTTTTGGAATTAATTAATCCGAAAATTAATTAGTTATTAATAAAATTAATAAAAAAAGATAAATACTCAAATTAAATTCATTACATTGATTTAGTTATTGTAGAATGATTTATATTAAATAATTGGAGTTTATATAGTTTTTTTATATATTTTTGATTTTTTGGAATTAATTAATCCGAAAATTAATTAGTTATTAATAAAATTAATAAAAAAAGATAAATACTCAAATTAAATTCATTACATTGATTTAGTTATTGTGGAATGATTTATGTTAAATAATTGGAGTTTATATAATTTTTTTTATATTTTTTATTTTTTGGAATTAATTAATCCGAAAATTAATTAGTTATTAATTAGTTGGTAATGTTAGTATTGTCTAATGTGGATTAATATTTATAATTTGTTATTGTGCTCTGTTATTGACTTATTGTGCGTCTGTGCGTTTGTGCAGGTGTTCAGATTCCAGTGTAGTACTTTTTGGTTAGTCTGTTAGAGACAATCAGACGGATAGACAGTATGGCATCTGGCAGTGGTAGTGGAGAGGGCAGAGATGCTGGTAGGAGGCTGGATATTGGTTGGGCCCATTGCACGAGATTCGAGGGAGACAGAAATAAGACGGTCTGCAACTATTGCCACCAAGTCATAAAGGGTGGTGGAGTATCACGATTGAAGCAGCATTTGGCACACGGCTACAATAACGTGGCCAACTGTCGTCAAGTCCCTCCAGAGGTTAAGAAGCTGATGCAACAACACTTGGCATCAGGGAGTGCAGCTAGGGAGGGGAAGAGGCATGCACGAGAGGAGGTTAGACGTAGATTGGCAGAGCCTATCGGACCCTCTGTGGCTCCTGATATTGATGACGACGATGATATGGTGTACCCACCCGAGTATGTGACAGAGGGAGAGAGGGCAGCATTCAGAGCCTCAGTGCAAGCATCTTTGCAGTCTGAGTTTGATAGAGCAGAGGCTGCGAGGCATGGATTTCACAGGGGTGGTACGTCTAGAGGAGATGCAGATGTTGATGCTCCTACTCCTAGTTCTAGACATGGGGCTGGGGCTGGACCTAGCACTAGGATGCCTGATTATCCTATGGAGCCGAGTATGTGGCGTTCATCTGGTGCCAAGCAGAAGAAATTGAAGGATGTGTGGAGCAAGGGCACTGTCAGGGAGAAAATGGGGAAGTTTATATCAAAATTTTTTATCTTCAATCACATTCCAGCGAATGTAGCAGCGAGCCCCCATTTCAAGAACATGGTCGATGTTATCCAGGAGTCGGGTCAGGGAGTCTTGCCTCCTACGCCACGGGAGATTATGGGTACGTACTTGGATCAGGAGGAGGCAGAGATGAGAGAGTTTATTACATCGCTACGACCCCACTGGGAGCAGTTTGGAGTTACGATCATGTGTGATGGATGGACAGGTCCTACTAAACTGTCCATCATCAATTTTATGGTGTATTGTAGAGGCAGGGCAGTGTTCGTGAGATCTGTTGACGCATCACACAATATCAAGGATGCGCCCTATATTACCGGCTTATTAGAGAGCGTGATACAGGAGGTTGGCGTTGAGAACGTCGTTCAGATTGTGACAGACAGTGCCAGTGCGTTCATGAAAGCCGGTAAGACATTACAGCAGCGGTATAACTTGTATTGGGCGCCCTGTGCTGCACATGCCATTGACTTGATACTAGAGGAGATTGGCAAGAGAAGCCATGTGCTGACGACATTGAAGGATGCACGAGCACTCACCACATTTGTGTACAACCATAATTTCGTACTAGCGAAGATGAGAGAGAAATGTGGTGGGGACTTAGTTCGACCAGGGATTACCAGATTCGGTACGAACTATATTGCATTGGATAGTATTCTGAGCAACAGGCAGGGATTGAGAGCTCTATTTACCAGTGACGAATGGACGAGTTGTGCTCAGAGTCGCAAAGAGACCGGGAGGAGAGTAGAAGAGATTGTTTTGTCCAATACTTTTTGGGAGCATGTGCGAGAGTTGATTGCTGTACTGCACCCCATATATCGTATACTACGGCTGCTTGACACAGATTCCTATCCTACCGTAGGATCCATTTTTAAGTGTATGGCGGTGATGAAAGCTCAGATTAAGGCCGCAGCACCCAAATCACATCAGTGGATACTGAAGATTGTTAAAGACAGATGGATGAAGTCGCTAGGTCATCCTTTGCATGCAGCAGGTATAATTACAATTTTATTTAAATCATTTTATGTTGAATCATGTTTATACTTATATTTTAATTATTGTACTGATGTTTTTTCTGGTAATCGTCAATGTAGCGTATTATTTGAATCCTAAATATCATTATAAGGATAATCTTGGCGCACAGCACGATCTCTGCGCTCGTGTCCACGAGGTTTTCATGAAGTTGGACCCCCATTCAGAATCAGTTGGGGATTTTGGAAACGAGGTAGGGCCGTAGCATTTAACTTCACTTATGTTATGGATATCACTTTTTCTTAATAGTTATATTAATTATTAAGTATTGACCATTTCAAATTATTCCAATACCAGATCATACAATTTAGAGATGCGATGGGCTCATTCGGGTTGACTACAGCGATTGCGTCAAGGGACAAGATGATGCCGTGTAAGTGACAAGGGATTATGAATATTAATATTTTAAATTTCTAATTTCTAAATAATTTTTAATATTTTCTATTTGTAAATGCAGGTGAATGGTGGGCGATGTATGGCACAAGTGCCCCTACACTGAGGAAGTTAGCATGTCGAATATTGGCTCAGACAGCATCCTCTTCTGCTTGTGAGCGCAATTGGAGTACGTTCGCACTCATACACACGAAGCAGAGGAACCGGCTAGCTTATCAGAGGTTACAGAAGTTGGTCTTCTGCCATTATAACATGAGGTTGAGGACGAAACAGTTAGAGATAGAGCGCGGCACCGCCGCCGGGACTGTGAATGATCCTTTGGATATGTTATTCAGTAATCAATTTGATGACGAGGATCCATTTGCAGAGTGGGTTAGATGTGTTGAGATGGATCAGCCTGATCGTAGTCCTAGCCCAATCATATCCCAGGCTGCAGCAGACTTGGGCATCGATGTAGACGCAGCTATGGAGGAGGAGAGGGGGGAGGTTCGCGGAGACTCATTGGATAACCTCATCAGAGTTGTTCCTTCCTGCGCTACTGCGACGACACCAGCCCCAATCCCAGCCCCAGTCCCAGCCCGTAGGCATGTTTCATTGTCAGAGGAGGAGGAGGGGGAGGAGACAGATGAGGAGGAGATTGATGAGGACATTGAGGGGGAGACAGATGATGAGGATGAGTCCGGATCTTCAGATGATGATGATGGAGATGGTGGTGCTAGTCGTGGTTATGATGATTATGGTGGTTAAGGTGGTGTTGGCACCAGTGGCCCGGGATTGAGCCCATTTACTGGAGAGGCGGCTTTCCATCATACCACACAGGATACTGACCACGGAGATAGAGATCCTGATGAGAGTGGGGGATATTCCTTTCAGAGGAGGAAAGGCAAGGAGAGACAGCATACAGGGATGCACGATGACTCGTCCTCCGTGGCACAGAGTTTCGGATCTTTAGATCTTGGAGGATCATCGAGTTCTTATGGAGAGCAGTATCCTCACTATCCACCACAGCTGACCCAGGGACACTATCCAGCCTATTATCCTCAGCAGCTTGGGCCAGCAGATTCATCAGATACTAGTAGTTATAGTACATCATACGGATATCCTGGAGCACACATGCTGACATCTGATCCATTTGGGATCTTTCCAGTGAATCCATATCCGCCCGGATATTATCCTATGCCTGTTGTACCTATTGGTATTGGAGTTGCACCAGTAGCCCCTCCATACGCGCATCCCGGTTATCCTGCGCCGTCTCCTCCGTCGCCACCAGAGCAAGAGACGTGCTACTATTATGATGATTTCCCTCCAGTTGGTATCATGGCTCATATGACACAGGAGGAGTATGAGCAACATGTCCGTGCATATAAGAGAGATTACAGATTTCGGATGGGATGGAAGCGCTACTGTCATTTTATTGGCGAGAGATCAGGGTTTGAGCCACCACGTCATTCATTTCATGTCTGATTTGACGGTATGATTATATATTTTTTACTTTATATATTGTTGTTTTAGTTTAATTTAAAATTTGGATCCTCTTTGTTATTTTTTATTTAAAGTTTAAAGTTTAAACATAGCAAACACAGGCATCACCCCAATAGGCCCGATCATTACATTTACTGATTTACATGCCACATTGTGTTTTCATGGTAATTTAAGTGTAGTTTTGAAGTATATAACTTATGCTTGTTGAATTGTTGTAAAATTTTTGATTTTTTTGGGGAAAAAAGCAAACTTTTATGGTTTTGTTGAAATTTCGTCGGCACACGCCGGCGTGCCGACGAAATTTCGACCGATTCGCCAGAAACCGACGAAAATCTCGTTTTCCGACGAATCGGCGGGTTCGGTGCCCAGGTCAACCGAAATTCAAAACCTTGGCCACCTCTACCTGAGTCTGAGGCAGTTGTAATTCAGTGGCCATACCAATTTATTTAAAGTTATAAATGGATTAAATTGGATTCGGTACAATTCTCATGGCAAGACTGAAAGTATTTTGTAACATTCCGAAGGGGAAAATTGGAAGTGGTCCGAGGCGGCTGATGCGTTGGACGCGTCGAGTCTGACATCGTTGACGCCTGCATTCAAAGACGCGTGTGCTCTTTACCCAAGGCCGAAGCTCTTCACAGCTGTTCCACCACCCAATCTCTACAGAGGGTTAAATGCGCAAGCCCTCGGGTTAAAGTAACCAGATTATGCTGGAGTTAGATTTACAAACCCACCCCATCCCTAGTAAGTACACTAATTTACGCTTAATTTGTACGTATCATAGCTAAGTTAGAGGCTGCCACCAATGGCATAGCTAGTGTTTTCGTTCAAGGTGGGTGGTGAAACACAAAAATTCAAATAAAATTTCTAGTGAAAGATCAATGGTTGAAAATTAAAATGACAGGGTGCAAATCAAAAGTTCTATTATACTATATATTCACAAGTTTAACACAACAAATTTTTTGTAATTTTAAGGTGGGCATTTACCCACCCTAACGTTGATGTAGATGTGCCCATAATGTAGTCATGGAGCCCACCCAGTCCATGGGATCCATATACTAGTAGAGTTATGGTTTTAGTAGGATATATTTTGTCTTTTTTTTTTAATAATTTGAATAGGATAAAAGAGCTTGATTCCAAGTAGGGCTGGCAATGGGTCGGATATATATCCGAATCCGACCCGAATCCGATCCGAAATTACCGAATTCAGATATAGGATTTAGATCGACGGTTCGGATACGGATCTCGAATTTCGGATCCGAATTTTTTCGGATTTGGATTCGGATATACATGTATCCGATTCGAAAAAGATCCGAACCCAAAACATATTTATAGTATATATAAACTTAGCTCAGACCATGGTTCAACCATAAGTTAAAAGGGTTAAATCATCATTTTATCATTAGACACTTGGATTTGTGTTAAAATTTATAGTTAAATTTACTTTAATTGTTAAAATTGTTTTTTAAAGTTTCAGGTTCAAACAGGCTCAAATTCGGATTTTTGATCGAATTCGAATTTCGGTTTTGAATTCGGATTTAGGATCGGATATCGGATCGAATTCGGATTTCGGATATTCATTGAATTTCGAATTCGGATTTAAGTATTAAAGATCTGTCGGATATCGGATCGAATTCGGATATCGGTAAATTTTTTTCGGATCGGATTCGAATCTTAACAAATCCGTACCATATTCGACCGATTGCCACCCCTAATTCCAAGTAGGGAACTATGTCTATAAATAAGAATGTAATTTTTTATTTTGAGGAAAGGATAAGAATTATTTTTGTATTGGGTTCTCGAGGTAAGACTCCTTTTGTTTCACGGGTAGTGGTAAGACTCTCTTACCTAATAATGATAAGACTCCAATCTTTTCAAAGATATATTTCTTGGGGGTGGTGAGACTCCAATTACCAAAGCCTAATAAATTTTTGGTGAGATCTAATATTTTCTATGACTATCCTGCACCAATTCATATTTTCCACTACATGGATAATATTTTTTCACATTAATGGGTAATATTTTTATTTGAAATTTTATATTTTTTCACATTAAAAAATGGATAAGATGTATACTTTCCAGGACTGTCCTCCATTACCACCATGGATAATATTTTTTCACATTAGAAAAGTGTGAAAAGACATTATTTTTTATGAAGCAACAATGTTTGATACAGGATGATGATCTGATCCCCAATTCATATGCTAAATCCTGACCCCCATTGTACAGGGTTGGGCCTAGCTAGATCGAACAAAACTGGCTGTAATTTTTTTTTCCGAATTGTCTACTGTAGTTGAAATGGGATGCATGATTAATGTATTTTTAAGTGGACCCCACATAAATCATTTACAAAAAAGTGAAAATCATTAACCGTGGAATACTCTAAGTGCTGCAGCACTTTACTCCAAGTGCTGTAGCAATTTAGGCTTACATTGCAGACGATGTCATCCTTGGCTAGATACACGTAGAACCATCCCATCAGCAAATATTTTTTACTTAAGAATCCAAAAAGAATTAAGAAAAAGGAAATCTCTCTTTATGCATTACTTGTTCTTCCCATTTTAATTTTCCCAATTCCCGCTGTGGGGTTCGTTCGGATCAACTCGTTTGCGTCGGCGGTCGCCTTCCATGCTTTACGACGTACAAAATGGTCCTCACCAATCACCATAACATAAAATTTAAGTAAAATTGTTCACTTCAAGCGGTTGAAAAATGCTTTACTTGCCAGGTTGAGGCTCCGAATTACCGATTTATTATCAGACTTTGTCTTGTTGAAAGATAAGCCCACCTCAGCAATCTGAAATTTTTTTATTTTTTTGTCCTTTACTACCTACCGAGCAATCTGAGGAGATCAGGAGAAGAGGGAGAAAAGAAAGGGGAAGTCTTGCGAGGCGCGCACAAGAGCCAAAAATGAAAAAACAAAGACAATAAAGCACGGTCTCTTCTTGCTTATCTTTCGCCATGATCACGATGAACAGGAGCAACTTTCTGGTAATTGTATATAATTCAAAAACAAAATCAAATTTGATGCTTAAATTAAATCCAGTCTGTTAATCTTAATCTTAATCTCAAATAGGTAACTAATAAAGTCGTTTTCACATTTCGTGGTTCAGGGGATCCACCTGTTTTTAAACTATTTTCAATGGAAATGTTATTGGGTCGTCGCTGGTCTGCGTTTGTGACATTGAAAACAGATATTCTTTCACAATATTTATTTTTAATTGAATTTTGCTATACAATAATCATGGAGATTTATCCGATGTTTTGGGTATAAAACGAGGCCTTTCCTACTTAATTTCAATCAGAGCAACTCGTCCAGTTTGTTTGGTATTTCTAGCTTCTTTAATTCGCAGAGAAAAGCCTCAGTTCCGTTTGTGATCTCTCTGAGCTTAACCTGTCGAGGAGAGCCGAGAAGGGTTGGGGCTGTGATGGAGAGTACCACGAAGGGTTTGAGGGACGGTGTTTCGGTGCTTGAAATAGACCCAAAAACCACCGTCGGTGGCGGTGTAGAGGACATGTACGGTGAGGATTGCGCGACGGAGGATCAGCTGGTTACTCCCTGGACTGTCTCTGTTGCAAGGTGAGAAAGATGGTAGACGATGCTGCGACTTCTTTTTACTTCACTTGTCCTCTTACTGTTTCTGGGTTTTCGATGGCTAGCTATGTCTGCCTTCAATTACTATTTTACTTTAAGTTTCCTCTGATTCGTTCCTCGTTGTTTTCATTTTGTACTTTGATGTTCTGATCGGTTTTGGGGTTTTTCCCCCCTTTTTTGGTTCTTTTACGAATTCTTGTTTTGAGTTTACTACTTTTTTTTTCATCCGAATCTGTCATATTTCTAATTTATGAGTTAATTTCTGTGGGTATTGTTCTGAGGAATCTGATGCTTTCGTTGATTTTCTGTCTGTACGATAGGGGTTTTTCACATTTAGAGCTAAAATGGGTTCTGGTTGGGTTGGACTTTATGGATCTAAATGATGTATAAAACTTATGGATTAGAGTTCTTCCCTTTGGTTTTCTTAGTATTTGTTTCTGAAAAGGTTATTTCTCTTGGGGTTTCTTCTTCATCGTATGGTGTGCATGTCTGTGCTTTGAGATCACCGAAGACTGGAACTGTTACCGGGCTTACTTTGGTTACAGAAGTAACAGAACTACAGATCCTTAATCGATGATTCTTGGATCTTTCTTTTTTTCTTTTCCCTTTTGCTTTCCTCATGCTGGAATTTTTCTTTTAATATTCTGATCTTATGTAATCTGATAATTTTCTTTTTAAATATGTGATTTATAATGAAATTGTTCAGTGTCAAAAATCTAAATTTTTTACCGAGAGAACTGTCACTTAGCTTCGGCACTTAGTTAACAGTTTCTTTCTGGTACGGTGATCATCGATCTAGTGGTGGCTTTGGTACTCTGAGATGGTTATGATCTTCTCTGTAATGCCCTTTCCATCCAAGACTATAGCTTCATAGTGTGTGATTGTACTTTGTTAGCTTATAATTTTTGTTCTTTTGTTGCAGTGGATACTCTTTATTGAGGGACCCCCACCATAACAAAGGGCTTGCCTTCACAGAGAAAGAGAGAGATGCCCACTACTTGCGGGGTCTTCTACCCCCAGCAGTTTCGAGTCAAGAACTTCAGGTTACAAATTGAATTGCTTGAGGTTTCAAACTCTTCTATCCGATAACTTCAATAAGCCCATTTGTTGCTAACACATTCCCAAATCTGATCATCAGGAGAAGAAGTTAATGCGCAATCTTCGCCAATACCAAGTTCCATTGCAGAGGTATATGGCCATGATGGATCTTCAGGTATCCAACCACTCATGCAATTGATCCGAGATTTTGAGTTCTTCACGATATTTTTTGGTTGCCAAAGGGAAGACAGATTAATTTTTTGTTTGTGTTTCTTGTACTGATATTCAGGAAAGAAACGAGAGGCTGTTCTACAAGCTTCTCATTGATAACGTTGAGGAACTGCTTCCGGTTGTGTACACTCCAACTGTTGGTGAGGCTTGCCAGAAATATGGGGGTATCTTTAGGCGCCCTCAGGGTCTTTATATCAGTTTAAAGGAGAAGTATGATTTTATTCTTGTGTGATTGTATTCTTTTGATTTCTGATGTGATATTTAATTCTCTTATTATTAAGACTGAAAAGTAGTTGAGTTTCACAGGGGGAAGGTACTTGAGGTATTGAAGAACTGGCCTGAGAGGAGCATTCAAGTTATTGTTGTTACTGATGGTGAGCGGATTTTGGGGCTTGGGGATTTGGGCTGCCAGGTAATTTGACTGGATCATTTCCACTGAGTTTTGCTTTAAATTTCTGAAATAATCGGTCCACCATTTAACCATACAATCATTAAGTGGTCTTTACATCTTACGTAATTGGAACTTATTAACAATTTAATTAATATCAATATCTGAAATTTTATCAGGGAATGGGGATACCAGTGGGCAAGCTTTCCTTATATACGGCACTTGGAGGGCTTCGTCCTTCAGCAGTAAGCGTCCCAAGAACCAATGCTACTTGTTTTATCTGATCGATCAATTGATCTTATTGAATAAATTCTTATTAATGTGGACTTATTGTATATTGCATTTGAGTGATCCAAATTCAGTGAAGTTTACTTTGAATCCATTGAGGTTTTTGCATGTGCAGTTTCTGTTGTTAACCTTGAAATGGATATTTGGCCAAATTGAAAACAGGCCTAAGATTTCTGTTTTAATTATGGATTGGAAACCCAATAATTATCCATTCACCAATCTAGTTCAAGGAATTTTAGGTGGTGTATATTGTTTGCAGTGCTTGCCTGTGACCATTGATGTTGGAACAAACAATGAAAAGTTATTGAATGATGAATTCTACATTGGCCTCAAGCAAAAGAGGGCTACTGGCAAGGTATTTCAATGTCTTCATTACTTATCTTTAGTCTATGCCCAAAACATTTTTTTTATGTACAAATCAGATAGTTTTCTATTTGTTGAGTTGGTTCTTTTATCTTGCCCAGGAATACTCGGAACTTATACATGAATTCATGGGTGCAGTCAAACAGAACTATGGAGAGAAAGTGCTTATACAGGTTAGTTGTCTTTTCCAGGCATCAGTGACTGGGAGATATATTCATTTATTACTACAGAAGCCATGATTCTATTTGCTGCCAAAATTTTAAACATATTCTGCAGTTTGAAGATTTTGCCAACCACAATGCCTTTGAGTTGCTTGCAAAATATGGCAAGAGTCATCTTGTGTTCAATGATGATATTCAGGTAACTTCATTGTGGAAAATAACGTTAAAGAAGGATTGTTTTTATTTTTTTATTTTGCTATTATTGTTATTGATTTTTTTTAATTTTTTTGGAATATCATTAACAAACTTTACTTTCTGTGTTGCAGGGGACTGCATCTGTGGTCCTGGCAGGAATAGTTTCAGCACTAAAGTTAGTTGGTGGCAAATTAGCTGATCATAAATTCTTATTCCTTGGTGCTGGAGAGGTGAGTTTTTATTTTCTTTTTGTCACACGTTCTTGTTTCTTCTAAATCTTGATGTATTGTGGGGTTTCCCTCTTCTAAAGCTTGATGTATTGTGGGGTTTCCCTCTTCTAAAGCTTGATGTATCGTGGGTTTTCCCCCTTGCTAATTGGAGGGAAAAGATACAGCAAAATTGTGAAGAAGTGGTGGAAAAAATTTTACTGCAATTTGATTGCAGAAAATTTCTGTGAACATAAACCTATTAGTGTGTGACAATTGAAAGATGTGGCTGAGAAATAACTGTATTTGGTTAGGTGTGTTGGTATGATTGCCACGAATTATTGCCTGAAAATTAACTGCATGAATTATAAGAGATAATAATGTTATATCAAGGCACTAAAACTGTTGAATTTGATCATACATTTGGTTGCTGTAAGCCCCTCGTCCTCTGAATCTCATCACCTTTGTGAAGCTCTTCCTTTTTCATTTTTGTGTAATAATGAAGTTCACCTAGGCCATACCCATTTTATTCAATTTTTGTTCATTATCTTAGAAAATAAATAAATAAATTGAGTTATCATTTTGTTTTTGTCTCGCTTCTCTTGGTGTTGCAGGCCGGGACTGGTATAGCAGAACTCATAGCACTTGAGATCTCAAAACAGGTATTAAACTGCCACTAACATACTGTTTTATACATTATACTTTTTTTATTTTTTTGTGTTGGTACTCTGATGTTAAGTGATGGTGAATCTTTGTGGCAGACAAAAGCTCCAGTGGAAGAGACTCGCAAGAAGATCTGGCTTGTGGACTCAAAGGTTGTAGATATCTTATTTAAATTCCTTGTTTTATAGGGGCAATATCAGTCCTCTGCATCCTTTCTTTATTCTTAGTTATGTATGAACTGAATGCATGAATTTCCCTTTCAGGGTTTGATTGTTAGTTCTCGCAAGGAAACTCTTCAACACTTCAAGCAGCCTTGGGCACATGAGCATGAACCTGTTAAAGACCTCTTAGATGCTGTCAAGGTGTGGAAACTGTTTCTTTTATCTATAATATCAATAATAAAAGGAACTATTTCCTGAGAGATTTTCTGTTCTCTTTATTCTCTGTTCTTCTCAGGCAATCAAGCCGTCTGTGTTGATTGGATCATCTGGAGTAGGAAGAACATTTACAAAGGAGGTTGTTGAGGCTATGGCATCTTTCAATGAGGTCTCCATCCCACCCTCCCTCCCTTTATCTCTCTCTTGCTCTCTCACACGCACATACATGCACTCAACATTTTAGCTAGATGAAGCTGACACGAACAGGAATGACTAACTTGCAGAAACCTCTCATTCTTGCTCTTTCAAACCCAACTTCACAATCTGAGTGCACAGCTGAAGAAGCATACACATGGAGTCAGGTAACATTTAGATACCATTTTCCTTTCTTTATTTGACTTACCATGTAGATACTATTTTGGTATTTTAGCTTTACGAATAGGTAAAATCAAATCCTTCTTTTTCCTTGACCTACTTTGGGATCTGCAGGGTCGTGCAATATTCGCCAGTGGAAGCCCATTCGATCCTTTCGAATACAATGGGAAAGTTTTTGTTCCTGGCCAGGTACTCAATTTTCTTGATTATATTGTTACATAAAATAAATGTATGCATGCAGAATTTGCATGTGAGACACTAATGACCCAAGTCTCATACTGTTTTTTCGTGTTGATCAGGCAAACAATGCTTATATTTTCCCTGGACTTGGACTTGGTTTGGTCATCTCCGGTGCAATTCGTGTGCATGATGATATGCTTCTGGCAGCCTGTAAGTCGACATAATACTGAAAATTTGACCTTGAACCTGCATATAAGGCATATCTCACACCCAAATAGCAAAATGTTACTCCCTATTATTTGTAAAAATAACTTGGGGTCAGTCAGATTTCACAGGTTGCGGTGCTGGACCTCTTGAAAAAATTCATGAGCACAGGCCCTTTTAATTGTCTAAAATTTTTATTATTCATAGGAGGACTGTGTATCGGTTTTGCACAATCAAGCATGCCGATTAAAACCAAAACCGAACCTAATCACAATTGGTTTTTGTAATATAAAACCGTAACTTTACCAAAACCAGTTGATAACAATCTGAAACCAACCCTAATAGGTTTGGTTTGGTTCAGTTTGTCAGTTTTAATGAAACAGTTGCCATCCGGAGCCCTTCTTGTTTTGCCTATAAAATTTCAGCTAATAATCACAATCTAATATCTTTGCTGTGTTTGTTCCCCCCACACAGCGGAAGCTTTGGCTACACAGGTGACACAAGAGAACTATGATAAGGGGCTAATTTACCCACCTTTCTCTATCATCAGAAAGATATCAGCCAATATTGCAGCTAAGGTAGCTGCCAAGGCATATGAACTTGGTGAGCTATCCTTCTAATGAACTCTGTTCATCCCATGTTCTGAAGTATTCGGTTTCAATCAAGCTGTCCATGAAACTTTGAATGATTTATTTCTGTTATATGTGATTTTTTATTTGTAGGTTTGGCTAGTCGCCTACCTCAACCTGCGAATCTAGTGAAGTATGCAGAGAGTTGCATGTACAGCCCTGTCTATCGCAGCTTCCGGTAAACCAACTGAAATGTCTCGGTAGTTTTACAGTTTGTATCCAAAAGCTGGTGCTTTTCTTTTCTTTTCTTTTTTTTCCTGGTTCGTGTTGGAGTCTTCGTTTTGTCTTGGCGATGTTTGCTTGTCCAACATGGCCAAGTCTCTGGTTTTAGCTTTAAAACGCCGGTATCTACTGTAAGTGTACTTGAAATAAAATTAGTGCTTGTTTACGCTTTGGCGAAATAAAGTTGCTCGTTGTTCTGAAAGAATTGTTCATGCACGAAGCCATCTTCTCCTTTTTACGTTTTTGATCACCTAATGTGCTATAGGAAACTATTTCCCAGTATATGAGCACAACTGAAGACTCAAGGTGAGATTCTACTAATAGTTAAGCTTTGAAATGTCACCATAATGCCTTGGTTCGAACCCTTCACCAAATGCCCGGCGTCCTACCTTTAACCCTCTGAAGCGACTTGGGTGGTAGGTTCCACAGATCAGCATTATTTGTAAACCTTTAGGAGACTTGCAATAATTATGTTCGAAAGTCTTTGGGTTATGGAGAACACCTGGCTTTCACTTGATCTTGCTGGGTGAGGGATAAAAAAAGAAGAGAGACCAAAAAGGACAAGATGAGGAGCGAGAAAATCAATAAAACAATTATTGGGTTTTGGTTGTCAATATCTATCTGAAAGCACAATTTACAGTTTTATCTTCTCTTTTGGTACCTGTAATAGTGTAATCTAGTTTCAATTCTCTGGATATTCTTTTAACATCCTGGATATTCCTTTGGACACATTCCCTTCCAACGCATTTCCTCTGGTCCCAAATACCAAATCAGTCCCGACGTCCGATAAGGTTGTCCCCACATTTTGAATACAGTTCTGATAAGAACTTTTTTTAGACTTGTCAGTATCAATTTTGTCCACATCTTCTGTTTCTGTTCTCTCTCTCTCTCTCCTATTATTAAGGTTGCTCAAGGAACCCATGATTTATCAAGGCAGACAGATTACTATTATATCTTGGATAGCGCCATTGCATGAACTATGAAATTTCAAGGGTGTTAGGAGACCCTCCTTCAACATTCTGTAATTTCATTATACAAGTCTTCCCAAAGTAACCAACAAGTCCTCTAATTATTTCACAATTGAATATTGCCTAATATAATAATACTTATGACAGAAGTGGCTATGGTAATAATGATAATAATAATGGTGATTGTGGTGGTATTAATGGTTACGGTGATAGTAGTATTAGTGATACTGATAATAATAATGTAGGGGCGGCTGTGTTGGTCGTTACGGTGATGATGGTAGCTGGCGGTGGTACATTAATTGTGGTAACGAATTTTCTTTTTCTAAAAGCCAATTTTTAAAAAATTATTTTGGAAATTAACATTATAAATTACGAACGAGTGTTGAAATTCTGTTATCGAAAAGCTGGAAAACTATTTCTACAAAAAAAGGTTACAAAAGAGCTTCCAACGCACCTGAACCTTTACGCACAATCAATCAGAAAGAGGGACCCAACAAATTCCCCAAAAGAATGTGTAAAAGGGCAACAAAGGGAAAAGGAACGCAAACTTGAATCATTTTCACATCCGTGTCGTAGACATTCACTAAATTATATATTTAAAATTAAACTTGCAAAAGAGATCAATTACATAAGTTCTGTATGAAACATCTATAAATAAAAATTAATTTGGAAGCACCCAAACCATGATCTTAATTTTTTTGACCTACTGAAAATGATGATGCTCTAGGCTATAAAATACATTTGCCCCTGTGGGTGGAGCTGCAAGTAGGGCGGGCTTGGTCGGGTTTTAATGAGTTCAAACTCAACCCACTTCAACAGTAGTCAACCAAACCCACCCAAACCCAAATTCATTGAGCCTGAACCCAACCCAAATGTTAGTTTTTGGGTTCGGTCCAACCCAAATTGTAAATATTTTGGGCTGGCTTCTGGTAGGTCGGACTAGATTTCCAGCTCTCTAGTTGTGGGTCGAAAAGAACTGCCCGCTTTATACTATTATTGCTTCTCCATAATGGATTATAATCGATCAAAATTACCACCAGGTAGAAAAAAATGCCGGCATTTTTTTCATTACAGAAAGTTCTGAACCCAACTAAGTTCGATGCTTCTGATATGAACTCAAATCCGTATGAGTGTCCACGTACCGCTGGCTTAAGTACCTTGCACATGTTATTGGAGGAAACCTGAAAGAGCAGAAGAGAATTAAGATTTTTGTTCAATAATACCACATGTGGGAAAAGGAAAATGGAGGCAATGCTTGGAATCAGAAGGCATAAACTGCTCCTAATTTATCTTGATCGCGCATGAGGTTCTAACTCTTATAACCACCTCTCACTTGCTCACAAGTGCACCATTATCCCGTAAACTAGCAATCTAACAAAGTATATACTAGAAACCTAGGATGAATACATTATTTTTTACCCAACAATCCATCCATCAAATTAATGCAGCTTCAAATGGGCTACTTCCAATGATCAAGTACACAATTCAAGGGAACCATGGTACACCTAAAAGTTAACACGGTTGGAGAAAGACATGAGCACAATTCAACAGTACGAAAGGCAGTTATAAATTGAAGTACATAATTTCCAACTAAGTGCACCATAAAGGAAAAAAGAAGACATTTTTTCCATATAGCATACATAGGGAAATGGGGTTTCTGTGGTTGACAGATAAATTAAATTTGTCACACACATTAGGGCAGCATGTTCCACGACATGGTCCAATTTCAGAAAGTGGCTGCTCTCTGCATACTTAATTTTCTTAGAGTAAGAAAATTGGGTAAGATCTATTAGATTAAGAAATCCGATAGCAGTATCTAATCGCGTTATTTGTCTCTTAATGTATGCCAGAACAATGTTGAGTTACATTAACACAACATCCTACTCCTGATCATGATTTCAGAAATCCTAGCAGTACTTACTTGGGCGGATTCTTCTCTGACTTGCAGGATGGCAAGCACTCGACCAGACATTCGTGACTAGGCTCCACAAAGTATGGAATCTACACCAAGATAAATGAAATAAGGTAAATAAACATGCTAGCTCAGATTTTATTCAGTAAAAACAAAAGCATAAACATATCTAAATCCTCATAAATCAAAAAAATAAACAAAAAGAGACTTGTAGCATTAAATGTTGTTCTAAGGAAGTTCAAGACACTAAGAAAGACCGCAAATTCCAAGTGGTTGGGTTTACCCAGTTATATGCATGGACACACTTACTATCATGATTACAAGTCACAGCATAATACTTTCGTAGTTATTTTAGTTTATTAAGAGAAGACTAGCAATAATCAAATTACATGCTACAATTGAATTACAGAACGAAGAGTTAAGGCATTTCCTCTAATAAAAATCAGTTATATGTATTCAAAAACTTGCAAAAGGCCTTACAGAGTATCTCTCTTGACCATTCCCTAATACACGGTGCAATGTGGATCTGCAAAACATGCAAAGCAAAAGCCATGATTAAAAATTTTTCAATGGTCCAGGTATTTGTGGGTAACAGAAAAAATGAAGACAGTAAAAGCAAGTTGACATATCATGCAGCTCTCTTAGCTACAGTTTGGGCTGTCTGGCAAGCCCATAATCATCTTATTTTGAAGAGGTGGCCATCCAGAGGCAGGGATTTTTTATGATATTCTGATTCTTATTTCATCTTGGGTGTGTGTTAGGGATGAATTTAGTTCATTTCTCGTAATGAAGTAATGTGGGACTATTCTGTAATTGCAGATTTTGACTGGTTTCTGTTTCTGTTTTCCGTTTTTATCCCTTGTCCTTTTTTTTTCTTGGGTGGGGTGGGTGGGGGGTGTTTAGCAGCATGAGTCACTCGACTCACTCCCATCCATTCCTCATGGGTGTTCTGTATCCTCTTTTTTCCTTACTTTCCAATAAAGTTTGCCATTAGCCATTTATAAAAGTAAAAAAAAAAAAGAACACACACAGTAGTCGTCATAGAAGCAATTCATAGTAGTGTTTCCAACTTGTTTATGAACCTCACTAAAGAACATAAATAGGGGGAAAAAGAAAAAAAGGCCACTATTCACTAGCTTAACTGGACTAAAAGATATTATTTTCAAGATTATACCAAAATCTCAAGCAAACACAATAGATTATTACTTGCTGAATTCATTTTCATTGAACAGATCAACTTTTATATTCCTTACTGATAAATGATCCCATTTTATGTATCATTCCCATTTGTCCCCTCATTATATACTATTGTTCTCAACAATCAGTAGTGGCCAAGGAAATGTGAGGTGATAACCATCTGCACCTTTTAATTTATAAAGCATCAATGTCACAGTTTCATTATGAAATAATTGATATTTCCTTAATGGGTAATTGATGTTTACTAGTTGTTATAGAATAAACATTTATCTATGACTGCATTACAGTTTGGATCACAATCATCAATGGAAGAAGGAATTACCTGAAAATTCCATTGGACCAGCGTTCCAACATGTCACCAAGATTCACTATGAAGGATCTGAAAGATGAACATCAACTGTTAAGATGGTTAAAAAATTATAAACAAACCGAAAGAGTTTTATTCATTATTATATTGTTTTCACTTGCTTTATGTAGGCCATTATACTCATGCTAGTTCTATATATTTTAATAAATTCAAGATTACCAACAGCAATTGTAACAATTTTACATTCTTGTTATTCATCAAAATTCACATATTCTTAGCTCAGAAAAATGCAAGTCTAAAATGAACACAATAGATCGCAGGTTCTACTCTAAAATAGAAAATTTTCTTATATTATCAATAAATGACTGGTTATCAAGTTAAGAAATCCCTACTTCACATTTAGAAGCCAACAAGCAAAAAAGAGATGTGACATATAATGAGGGGAAGATATAAAAATGAAATCCAAATCAATTTTATTATAAAATATAAAATGCACAAACCAGAGCAGCTATGGATGAACTTGACTACACATTGCAACAGCCCCGAAATATTTTAGCAAATGTCATGGCACTTACCCTTTTACTGGTGCTACATATTCCCATATCTGAGGGTTAGCATCCTTATCCTTGCAAATCTACAAAGTTTAAAGAACACTACAGTCAGTGTTCCAGCTAATCAATATAAGTTATTCAATACAAAAAGCTGTAAAATCGTATAATTTAATAATCAAGATTTTATCATACTTGAAGACCAACGATGTCATCTGTTGCCAAGAGAGTAATCAATCCATAATCAGAATGTGCACCTGCTCCATATATCCCCTTATCAGGGTTGGAAACTCTACCTAAAGTGATAAAAAAAAAAAACATTAAAATGTGTCACAACATAAGTTATAAAAATTGTTTGAGGACATCAGCTCTAATATGGAATACCATGACCTGTAATTTGATTTACACCTTCATAATGCAATAGGCGTAAAGTTGCAATAGGCTCGCCGAGCATTTCTGGCTTATCAAAAAAATCAGCATCAAGATCAAGTGCAAGAGCTATGATCCTGGCAACTGCTTTTGCCACCTTGCTGAATGCAAGTAAAAAAAATACATGAGAAACATGAGGAAAAGACACATGGGAACCATGCACATCAACAAGGGCAAAGCTTCAGGATCGAAATCCCAAGGTGTGCATAGAATTCCAAAAGCATACTACAACAAATAAAATTAATAATGATGAGGAAAGCGATTGAAAATTAAGCAAATATGAAGTAATGTAGCAAAGCATCACCTAGATTTTAATAGGTGACTGCTTTGCGAGGCCAAAACCATGGTGTTTCTTTCGGGCTGTAAGCAAGTGGTAGTATGATATGTGCACCTACAACTGTGCACAACTCACACATTGATACAGTGGAAGAGAAGTGTTCAAGCTAAATAAAGATAGCCATTTAAGGAGGGGGGGGGGGGGGGGGGGGTGGGGGAATTTTGATTGTTCCAAGCAAGGTTTAGTGGCCTAGAGTCCTAGACAGATCTGATAGAGACCCCTGATATCATGGATTCACGAGAAACCATGGTATTGGCATATTATCAGCTGATACATATCAGTGGTTAACAATAAGTATCAATATCAACTGATATGTATCAGTACTAGCTGATATATATATCATTCGGCTCTTTTTTTTAAAAGAAAAAAAACAGTTTAACTTGGCATGCCATTTTTGGTGTTCCCAAGTTCATTTCTCGTACCATATTGTCCAAAATAAAAAGAAAAGAAATTGAAGCTTCACTTCATTTAGTGATGTTCACAATGTAAACCAAAGCTTACATTGCACAGCTATGACATTTCAATTAAGTATTTGATTGAGACAGGGATAATTTTCTAATAATATTTTGACAATTGTAACTTTACAATGTACTTGTAGCTAATTTCTGTATATATATAGGAATTTTTGGGTGTGTCAGGCCAATGAACAGGTATTAACCTCCTTACAAGTGCATCTCTAAGTCTCTACTTACATGTCCAAACCACCTTAATCTACTCCCCTCAATTCTATCCCTAACGCATGCCATGCTTAACCACATTCAAATATCTTCATTTCTTACTTTGTCTTTTCTAGTTTTGCCACAGGTCCATCTCAGCACTCCCATCTCAGAAGATCCATCTTCTGAAAATGCTTTTCTTTCTGATACTTTTTTTTTTTTTTTGCATTCACGTTGCAACTCTTCAGTATATTATTGGAAACAAAGCATAGAGAGCAAAGTAAATGAAAAGACCAATAAGTTCTTTAACAAATTTTGAAGTCCGGAAGGACGAGGTGATAAAAGTTTCAATTTTGTCACGGGATTCAACCCCTGAAAAACTAAAATACTAGTACATACAACTCATAAATCTGACTCAAACCCACAAATTGCCACTTCTAGCTTCAGCGACCAAGAACCTCAACAAATTTGACAATAAGGTTTTAATATTTATGTGTCAAAGATCCAAATATAGGCATGACAAGATATATTAGAGATCTTATAGACACTTCTTATCCATATACTGTAACTACATTCAATAACAGTAAATACTAGTGCATAATAAGTGTCACTGTATAAGAAATAGGAGGTGATGATGCAAGGCATCCACTTGTATATCTCAATATAAAAGGCCAAAGCAAATTCTACATGCAGACAAAGAAATTCAAACATCAAATTCACATCAGTAATCATTGATTTCATTAGAAACAACAGAAGCAACCAAGAGAAACTTACAGTGCCTCTTGATGATATTTCTCCATGGTCTGCCTCCATCCAGGTAACAGATCTTGTAAACATCACAAAATTTATAATAGTTAGAAAAATTAAAAGCCCTTAAAATTCTTTTTTGACTTACTTATACAAGTTAGTTTTTTTTTTATTTCATGGCACATACTGACGTTCAAGCAATTTGTACCAACTTACTCATTTACTTCCAGAATTAAAGTTTTATATAGTTAAAGATCTTGTTCTTCAGGAATAAAAATCGCTTCAATGAAATACCTGATGAAGGCCAAACATTTGGCCCATAAAATGGTTTTTGAGCATCAGGATCATCTTTAGAACCCTCCACACCAATATAATATCCCTCCTTGTAATCTCCTAAGAACAGGAAAATAGGATAATGATCAACCTTTTGTTAATATGACACAACATTTAAAAAAAGTTTCGAGGAAAACGCTGCAAGAAACAACATTTAGAACTACTAAAATCACTCTCCTGGTGTAGAAAGCCACAAAAAAGTATGAGGAAAGAACCATAAAAAACATCTAGCTTTGAGCTATGTTAAAAATTTGCTGACATAGCAAATTCTGTTATAGAGCAAAAGAAAATTAATTGTAATAATTTTTCGATATCCAATTAAACACATTTTAGGATAATGTCATTTTCAACTGCAGAATAAACAATCAAGGTTAATTCAAGTAAATATGGCATATATCATTAAGCAAGCTGCTGTTTTCTTCAAATCTCCTCTTTACAATGCATATAGATAGATATTCCTTTCTTTCTAAGAAAGCATAAGGTAATCCTATATTTGTGTATAAGTTTCAAATGTAGCTCAATTGTAAATCCAGAATGTTTAACATGCAGGCTCATTCCATGATATTTTTGAAGCATAAAATCAATAATTTGAATATGAATAGATATGTGAAACAGAATCAATAATTCTCAGGCGGCTATAAACAAGAGCAACTGTCTCTTAATTGATTGTTAGAATCATTAAAACAATCAAATCTTTCATACAGTGGGACACATAGCGAGTCGTACTTATTAAGTAACTTGAATTTGAATATTCAAAAAAAAGAACAGAAAAAACAATTACCTAATATGAAACAGCTGCTACTATACTTACAGCAGTGCCATGACTACGTGGTGTTTTTTATTCCTTTATTATTGAAATTGCTGAGTCACTGCCTTCCAACTGATTCCAAGGAATTCTGTTCTTCTGATCTTATGTCAAAGTTTTTTTTCAATACCATTACCATTCAAAAACAAAATATTCAACTAATGATTCTTCAAAACTGATCTATCAGTAACGTGAAAACAAAAGGATAACAAAGGAAAATGAAAGGCGGTTCTCAACCAACCATTTACTTGATTGACAGGATCCAGAAGTTCATCTAGAATAGGTGTATATCCTCGATGTTTCTCATTCCGCAGAAGCTTTATTTTTTCATTTATCGGTAGACAGAAAAACCGTTTGCTTTGCTCAAAAACCTCATCCATAAACTCCTGGCTGATTCCATGATTAACGACGTAGAAAAATCCAGAATCCAGGCACGCCTGAAGAACGAAACAAAAACAGAGAATAAGCCTACAGGCTATACACAAACGGCAAATCAAATTAAGAATATAAACAAAGTAGCGAATAGTCCATGACCGACTAGTAAATTACCTAAAATTTGAATGTTAGAAAACACAAACCAGAGTTCCTAAATTTCCTAAAATTTGCTCTAAAAACAAGAATGACCAAACAAAATGTTTGAGATCGAATAAAGAAACTAAAAAAGTATTCACATCAGAAGAACAGGTGAGAAAATGAATTTCGACATGAAGACATCAAAATCCTATTTCGTTCGTTTAAATCACCACAATTGTAGAAATGCCATTTGATAAAGAAAAAAAAAAGAGCAAGCATCGATAGAACCGATAAGAGATGAAAAACCGAATTCAAACGAATCGTACCTGTTTCAGTAACGAAACAGTTTTGTCAATGTCTGGACTGGAAAGATCAATGACATTAAGAACAGAGACCTTCGAAGACGCGGGAAAAGCTTCACCTGAATCTCTGCTCGGATTCTCCATTTCTTAAAGAGAACAATAGAGGATCCCGAGGAAACGAGGCTTTGAATTCTCAATTGGCTCAATTCCCATAGAAATCGGAAGTTCGGTTCTATCATTTATAGAGGACACGGGATCACCAAAATACCATCAATTATTGCAAATAATTACAAAATTACCCACACGAAAGCCAGATTAGGCCCAGCAGGGACAGAGTAATAGGCTGCTGTCGCCCCGAAGCTGCAATTTTCGTGGTTTCTGTTGTTGTCCAACGCCTTAAGAGTCAAGACCGTCAGTCTCGGCTCGAAAGTTCGCGCGACCATCGGCAATGTATCAGAGCCGTCCAGATACAGACCTCGTAAGATTATCCACAATCATGCTGACGTAATCATGCTGACGTAATCATGCTGACGTGTCAGTGGAAACACAAAAGCCAAGAAATGGCGTGGCAAAACATTCCTGCGATAGCTTCACTTAATATCCATCGTACGTGGCGCTCCTGCACCTGATCAGAACCTCCCGTGTTGCCGATGAGTCAATAAAAGAAAGTCGGGGCAGGGCAGCGCACTTTCCTCGTCTTCTGATTTATTAGTTATTGCGGAAATCCTTAGCCGCCCATTGTTGACACTTTTGACTCCACTAATTTGCCTTAAAAAGTCATGCACGAGGCACCGCATCAGCCTCTGTGCCGACTGAGAACCAGTCAGTCGCTGACCTCGTAATCAATGACAGTAAACAGTGGGACTTCAGGTTGATCAATAAGATTTGGCAGCCCAACATTGTGAATTTCATCGAAGCTATTCATCCCAGCCACATAGGAGCTTCGGATTCTCCAATCTGGAGGCCAGATAACAATGGTAATTTCATGGTCTGCTCAGCTTATGATGTTTTAAGTGACAAGGACCAAATGGATTTGAACAAACTGTGGAAGAGCCTATGGACTATTCCATGCCACCAGAAGATTTGGTTTTTCGTTTGGAAAGTTCTTCAGAATGGGATAACAACATCGGATGTCATGCACAACAGATTGGGGGTGCCTCAACATGAGTGTGTCTTTTGTGGTAATGGGCCCGAATCGTCCTATCATCTCTTTGTGGAGTGCCCTTTCTCCAGGGCACTGTGGTTCGCTACAAATGGTGGTTTCCTCGACACAACTGAGAACCAATTAGATATCAAGCTATGGTGGTTCCAAAGAATCCAGGATAACCTTGCTAATCCTATGATCACGGCAAGATGGGCCATGTTTTGCTGGACCGTTTGGGTGGCGCGCAATCAGGTGGTATTTGAAGCTTGTACCCCTAACATCAATTTAAGCCTGGGTTTTCTTCTTTCTTTGCAGGGGGAAGCAGATAATCTTTTCAATAAAAAACATAGCAAAGAGCGGAAAGAGGAAGTTGCAGTTAGGTGGAAGCTGCCGAGAGAAACAAACGTCAAAATTAATGTCGATGGTGCTGCTCGTGGCACCTTCGGTAGAGCTGCGTGTGGCATAGTATGCAGAGGTCCCGATGGAAGATTCTGTGCGGCTATTGCGCATGATTTGGGAAGTACGATAGCGCTTGTGGCGGAAGCTCATGGTGTTCTGGAGGGACTAAGACTCGCTATGGCCAGAGGAGAAAAGAGGATTGAAGTCGAGAGCGATTCAGCTCAGATTGTTAAGTCAATGAACAAGGTCGCTGACGACATGCCTTGGTCAATAGCAAACATCCTTGGAGAAGCCAAGCACTTGTGCAGATCCTTTGAATTCATCTCCTTTTCTCACATCTTCAGAGAGGCGAACAGAGCAGTGGATTCCCTCACCAACTTTGCCCTTGACTACTTCCCGTGCTATTGGGCGGTTTCCCAACCTTCTTTCCTTTCCTCTGTTATGATCGCTGACTTCATGGGCGAAACAACTGTTAGAACTGTTAATCTGTCTTAATAATATTTTTTCAGAGTTGGTTACCAAAAAAAAATGCCTCTATGCCAACAAATACACGCTTATTTTGTTTTTTGGTGTAATGATCAAATTTTGGCCGGAGCAAGTATGTTTAATTTTGATAGACCAATCACAACAAGTTTCAATAGAGCGACTATGGTCGTATCTCAGGATCGTATCTCTAACCCTGAGACTATAAGATCGGCTGGAGCATCCATATCTTTGCCATGTATCCCCTTATTTATAAGGAGTACAACCCAATTTATCATGGGATACAACCTAATTCATTACTGGATAGAACCCAATTTATCATTGGGTACAACTTAACTTATTATGGATACAACCCAGTTTATTATAAGGTATAACTCAACTCATCATCGGGTAACACAGAACTTATCATGGGATACAACATAATTCATTGGACTACAACGATACAACCCATTTTATCTTGGGTTCAATGTTATATCTTATGATAAATTGACGTGTTAAATGAGTGAGACGCATGGTGAAGATTGGTGGATGCTCCAACGAATCTTTCAGGCTAGAGGCTCCAGCTGATGTGAGGGCATGTCTCAGCATGATCGTGACTTTGCCTGGTCATTCCAAGGTCTTTAACCCTTAGAAAATCACGAAGTATGCTTAAGCATAATGGGCTAATATCATCTCAGTTTTATGGGCACATCAATTACACGTTGCTAATTACTACTATCTACAATGCCTCGCTTTTAGGCAAATGAATAGTGTTTAGGTCATTTATGTTCTCTTGGAGTACAAACCCCATAGTTCAAGAGAGACACGCAACCGGTAACAAACTGTTCAAATAAGATCATAGCACATATCAAAACATGAGGGTTTCCATATCCACCGAAACAATATTATCGATTAGTCACCACTTGATTAGTTGATTCGTGTCATAAGACGCATCATCAAAGATTTTGCTGCACTTCGAACCACCCCTTTTGTACCTTAAAATTTTTAGGAAAAAAGAAAAAGAAAAAAAAAGGGATTAAACTCTTTATAATAATCCCACAAAAGTTTGGACTAGCGGTGTCAAGGGGTAGTCCTGAGGCTTGGCCTGACCTCAAATTTTAGCAGATCGGGTTGAGTCCGGGAAAAATATGTTGATCAATCCGTTGACAATCTGCTACGGAGCCCAAACAAACAAGTCGGAACTGGTAAAGCCTACCGAGCCAATTGCAATTTGAGCAATCAAACCTAAATTTAATATATTAAAAATATATATATTCCACACCATATAAAATATATATATATATATATTTTAAATAAATATATCATTAATTTATTTATTTTGTTGACTTTATAAATAAGAAAGTGGGTTGGGGCTTGTCAAAACCTGCCATCCTTAGTCATGCCGCACATCACGTTGGAAACCAATAACCAATGAAATTTGACTAATATGCAGCAGGCCAGATTTAATTTAAGATACGTTAAAGAATTCTATAACAAAGATTGAGGTGTACGTCCAACGTTGAACGAGCCGGTTGAACCGCCAAGAATGCTATTACCCCACTTGGCTCCGCCAGGACCGAGGCACACCCTTTCGTCATGACACGGCATGCATAAACTGTTTCTATATCAACCTTGACTAACAAAAATACGTATTTTTATTAATTTGTTTCTTTGATCACTTAATTAAAAGAATGCTTTTTTTAATGCACAATTAAAACCTTTTTTATTTTTATATGCTGGATGAGAGTCAAATAAAGTATAAAGAAATGGACCTGTTCCATTTAATACATGAAAAACACCATAATTCACTACTTCAAAAAATTAATCATATTTTATATAACATGGCCAATCACTACTATTCTATTGGCATAGAAAGGATGGTGAGTTTTTTTTTTTTTTTTTTTTCATTTTTATTTATTTATTTTTTTGATGCTGGGCATAGAGACGTACCTTGGCTTTAGAGGGTGTCGTCGTCTGTTCTTTTTCCTTGCACTTGTCCGTGCACTTTTGTAATGATGCTGCCACGGGCAGTTTCCGATCCAGTGGTTTGTAACTTTCAACAACGAAAGACTCTTTACATTTAGAACAACAAACTCTTTAGATTTACAAACACTCATGAGTTTTTTTTTTTTTTTTTTGGGGGTTTGGTGGGGGTTGGACTTGGGAGGTGTATGGTTGAAGTTACAAAGACCGTGATAGTTATATGCAGGTTCAAAGACCAGGGGAAAAAAGGGGCCAAACGTACAAGCCTACTTGACTCACTTATAACGATAAATTGACATTAGTTTTTTAAAATGAAATCTATACTATTGGAAAAAGGGGGACTATTCTCCCTTTATAAGTTTTTTATAACTTAACCCTAGTTTATAAGCTAGGGTTAAGTTACATCTGAAAAAGATTTTTTTTTTCGTTTTTTTAGAGGCACTAACCTAATCGAATCCATTTGTGGAGCTTGTTACTCAAGTCAAGAGTCAAGACCACCCCGCCGCATCTCGCTTAAGCATGACTGTTTCAACAACATTCAAATCGTGTTCCGTTCAAACTTCAAATCTCAAAACAAGCTTTTCTCTCTAATGGTAAGCAAATTGCAAGATGCTTCACCTTTCTCTTCTTTTATCTAACTAAAATCTAAGAAAGAAACCTCTTTTCGTTCTTTCTTCGCCCCCTTAATTTCATTCTTTCATGGTTGATATGCATAAGATCACAGCCAAGGAGCTCATACCGATTATCATTACAATTCAACTCAAGATCAATCCTTACCGACAAAACCCCACCAAAAAACAAAAAATTTTTTGTTTAGAACACAAATTAAACAAGTAAATCCATTTATCATACATCCCTATAAAGAATTGATTAAATTTCCTGATCATCCAAAGCAAGAGCAACGGGCTGCTGCTGGTTTGGCGGTGGAAACAGAACTTCGAATCGGCAAAGGGGACAAGAACTCCGGTGAACGAACCACGCCGATATGCAATGATCATGGAAGACATGGAGGCAAGTTAAGGACCTCACCTCCGAACCGATCCTGAAACATTCCACGCAGACGGAGCAAACTTGACGAGCCAACTCAATATCGACTGGGATCACCGGCAAAGCGGCGATCGCTTGTTTTCGCTCTCGAGCTTGTCGCTCTTGATCCATGGTATTAATGCTGTCATGCCGAGTTGGGATAACCAGAGTTGGATCTTGAAGCGCTAGGTCGAGATCGAAAGACTCGTGCAGCATCTTTGTGGCTTTTAATGGCGTAGTACTGCAATTAGCTTATCGGAAAAGTGAAGGAGTTCCGGTGGACAGAAAGAGCTTGCTTGTTATTTATAGGCCTTGTTATGCATGCTGTTTATAGTTTAATTAATGGGGTGCAACTGCTTATTGAAGAGATTAAAGAAATATAATATAATACTGTCCACATGGATATGTGGAAGACTTTCAAGGAGAACTCGTCAACGCATTCGCTTGGGCTCCGTTTGTTTCGTGTGCGTTGCAAGAGGTATGAGTGCAACTTGGGTTGGGTAAAACCGAAAACCACTCTACATGAACCTACTTTGGGTTGGTTTGGTTTGGATTTTATCACTCTTGGTTAGGTTTTGTTTTAAAGAATAACAAACCGAATTAGTTCTGTTCAGTTTTGGGTTGAAGGCTCTACTAAACCAAACCAAATATATGCTATAGAAATATATACGTCTTAGCATTATAAATATATAACATACACATAGCAATGAACTAATGACTGATAGTAGATCAATGTTATGATTTATTGTTTTTATATTTGTTGATTAAAAGTAATCAAAATAGGTGAAATTAGCCTAACTTAAACCAAACTGCGCGAAATTTGCACTTTGGGTTGGGTTGATTTGGGTTTAGGCATCCACATCCTTTTTCAGTTTGGTGTTTGGTTTGGGATAATCGGTCCTCAATTCAGGTTGTTCAGTTTTGGGCTGTTAGTCATAGGCCTTGGTTTGATTTTTGGTTAAAATCAACCCGAACCAAATCGGACCGAGTTTCACTCCTGGTAAGAGGTAAAAGAAGCCAAAAGACACTTGTTAAAGAGCCAGGCAAAGTATTGTTGAAGGGGATGAAATTGTCTACCACCATTGTTTGCAGGTAACCTAACTGCTTCATTCAGATGTTGACATATGTAACATCCAATGATTGCAACTTTTTTTTTTTTCAAATAAAAACAAAATAATTTTTTGATAAAAAAATCTAATGTGAGATGCTACATATGGCAACATCTCACGGTGGGTGGATGAATAACAACAATAACGGACAGTGGACGATACCATCCCTTGTTCGAGGATAAAGAGCGGTGGACGATACCATCCGTTCTCGGAGGATAAGGAAAAAGAAAAAGGGAAAGAGACGAGAAATATCGAGTCGCCGCACTTTATTTACTAGTCAACGTTCATGTCTCAATCAAGGCTAAGCTTTGCCGTATTGTTAGTGCGATATTTCTTTTTTTTATGTCTCAATCAAGGCTAAGCTTTGCCGTATTGTGGCTTTTAATGGCGTATTACTGCAATTAGCTTATCGGAAAAGTGAAGGAGTTCCGGTGGACAGAAAGAGCATTAACAGGTTTGGCTATTTATAGGCCTGATAATGCATGCTGTTTATAGTTTAATGGGAATGGGGTGCAACTGCTTATTGAAGAGATTAAAGAAATATAATATAATACTGTCCACAAATTGCGCCAAATTGTGGTCCAACGCATAAAGGGATTCCGGGTCAATGCTTACGAAAGACGAGAAAGAATTGCAGGTTGACAGAAAAGGGATGGAACATGGGCGTGCCATCTCGAACCAGCCAAAGTTGACCGGATTCAATCCTTATCAAGCATTCTTTCACCCAACCTGCAAACTCCGATGAGATTTCGACCGCCTCCAAGAAATTGATAACAAACAATCAATGATATCGGTGGACGGTGGCATAGGCATAAGATATGAGTAGTCACAATGAGTCGTTATAATGTTTATAAGTTTTTCAGGGGCATTTAAAGTAAAGATAATGTCAATATAAGATATGAGTAGTTATAATCTGTATTATTTATAGAATTTATAATTTTTTTATATGAAGAGAGAGGGTGTTAAATAAACTAGGCCTCACAATTTAAATTTAATTTATCCACGAACATTATATGGAGTAAAACACAGGCAATGGCGGAGCCATGATTTTCATTCAAGGTGGGCAGTGCAACAAAGAATGGAAAATAACTGGTTGAAATTAAAAAAGATTGTGGGCAAAGTAAAAATTCTAGAGAGGGCAAACTGTGTATTTATAAACAATTACAATAGGTTTTTGTAATTTTAGGGTGGTCTACTGCCCACCCTAACCTATATGTAGCTCTGCCCTGGAACACAGGGCACTTATATTGTAGATACATATAAATACAGAGGCAAACTTACCCCAGGAATCAAATATATATATAAAACCTTCTACTCTGACACCATGTTAAACAACCGTTACACAAAAAAATCTAAGTTGATACGTGAAGAGGGTAGATATGTATATCAAATGCATGGCCCACCATATGGAAACTTAGGAGAGCCTATCTAAGTCAGAAACATCAGTCTTCCTTTTATATTATAGTTATTGGGTCTCACATTGATGTATATGAGTTGTACCATATGATTTTGTCGGTAATTATTAATAAATTATGTACTCCGATGACAAATTATTTGAAAGATAAAAATCAATATAAACAAAAGAGATGAGCTCTTTGGACATGTCAGGCGAGAGTTTGTGGGGTTCATTAGACTATGTATTCCCTTTTGTAGATAATATGTATATGGATATAAAGCAATGCATGCTCTCTCATGCAATTTGACTTTTCGCTATAGAACGGGTCAGACGATTAGGTCTAGCTACTTATCGCCTTTGAGCATAAGATTATCTACGGATTCATAAACGTATAAAATAAAGTAAAACGAGTTATCAAATAACACAAATTGGACGACTTTCAATCAGTGGCGGAACCAGGACTTCAAATCTGGGAGGGCAAAAAAAAATTTTTAATTAACACTTGTCATGAAATATAGAAATTTCAATAAGTTGGGGGTGGGCAAACCAGAAATTTTAGAGGGGGTTCTTATGAAATATAGAAATTTCAATGAGTTGGGGGGGGGGGGGGGGGGGGGGGGGGGGGGCAAATCAAAAATTTTAGAGAGGATTCTCATAAAATATAAAAATTTCAATGGGTTGGGGGGGCAAACGAGAAATTTTAGGGGGGGCAAAACATAAATTTTAATTAATAAATATATAAAATATACATAGTTTTTATTAAAAAACTAAAAGTTAGGGGGGGCAATTCACGTGGTTCCGCCAGTGCTTTCAATTCAAATCATTTGATGGATCCACATATTAAAAAACTACTAGATACTTCAAGAAAAATAAGCATTAGAGACACTTATTTAATTTGGTGATGATTAAAATAAAATGTCACTAAAATTAAAATTGACTTATCTAAACAATGTCTTTGAGAATAATATCTAAAATACGAAATAATTTTTTGTATGGAACGTCAGATTTCTTAGGCAAGCTGTTTTAAACTGTTTTATTGGACTTAGATGCATGAATCGCCCTTTTGGATCATTTTTTTATCACTAGCGAAAGCTCTATCTTCCCTCTTGCTCTTATTTAATTAAGAATTTTGTTATCTCTTTGATTGGGTTGGCCTTCATTTATTTTAAAAGGCAATAATAGTATCCCAGTCTATTATAGTGATGGTTTTTACTATAATTTATTGCCATTTGTCAATTTTATTTTATGATATACACAGCACCCTCTTAGATTCTAAATACATCCATCCAAAAAGATTACTTATCACTAACTGCGTCCTCAGAAAAAATTAGACCATCATCAGGAAAGCAAAACTGCAAAGTAAAAGGGCAATGTCTGCCACCCTAGATCCTCCTAAAGCCGCCATGTAAATTCCCATTTTGTAATAAAGGGATTCTGTGCAGAGATTGAAGAGAGAATAAGAAATCCTTGACACTACCACCACCACACAACCCCACCCACCCCCCCCCCCCCCCCCCCGAAAAAAAAAAGGAAAAGAGAAGAAATCCCCTTTCTGAACTATAGAACCCCAATGCCTCTAAGAAAAGACCACTCAACTTAATCACAAGCTTAACTGAATCTAATTCTTTATTCTGTAGTTAGTGCCTTAACAATAATGTTGTATGTACAATTGATGTCAGAGTTGTAGGTACAGAAGCCATAATTTTGAATCTAAAACAAAACCCCACTTTCGAATTTGGACCGCATGCCGTCTATATAAAATCGCTCCGGATTAATATCATCTTCTGAACTTTTCTTCTACACGCATGTGTGGACTTTGAAGGAGATGCGTAGCAACTATCTGTTTTAAGGGTCAAAATATGCTGCACTTTGAGCTTACATTGGTCCCCGCTATTGTTGTGGGATGCTGCGAGCATTCACGGTTAGTCTTTTTTTTTAAATGACCCCACATAAAACATTTACAATGCGGCGACCAATACATACTCAAATTGCATCAGATTTCATCACCCCATGTGCTAAAAAAAAGGAGATTGAGAAATTTTTTTCTCAAATGAAATCTTCTGTCATGCTTGCTTGAATTGGCACCTGCAATGGTTGTAAGATACTGTCATGTGGAGTATCTCACAACCACTATTTTTTGATTGTTATAATGTATCAAATGAACCTCACATAAAAACACAGTAGCCATGAGATGCTCCACATGATAACATCTCACGGTCACATCAAGGAGCAATTCAAGTAAGCACGACGAACGATTTCAACTCTTTTTTCCTGCAATGGTGAGGTGTTGCCACATGAAACTTTGCCTGTTTACTTTTGCGATGACATCACCTGTTATGTTTACTTGAATTGGTCCCAATTATGAGCTTGACATGCTATCATATGGAGCATCTCACGATTCTTTTTTTTTTTCATATAAGCCCCGCTTAAAACATTTACAAAAACAAAAAATACAAACCGTGCGTGCCCCTACAACATCTAACGGCCGCAGCATACATCAATTTAGGTAAACATTCATAAGATTTTGACCCTTTGTGTTTTATTTTTCAATAAGAATAACCTTTTTGCATTCATGATATTCTCGGATTCCATTAATCTACGGCTGTATGGCAGGCAAGTACATGACAGATCATCTGTCAGGTACGGTTGGACCATTTTACAGGTCCAACCCTAGGTGATTCAATTCCGATATTCTGAATGATCAGATGCTCCATGCGGTAGCGTGCGTCGCGTACACAATACGTACAGAAACTGTTCGTTAATGTCCAGTACAAAAAACAAAATTTTCCTAACACGAAAACAAAATTGTATTGTAGGTGCAGCAAATATAGAATCCAACCCTTTAGATCAGGATCGAACGGTGGACGTAGCAGAGGGAACAAAAAACTTGGTGGAAGTGGAAGCACTAAATCTTTATACATAAATTATTAAGCCCAAGGAGACGGTTTTCGGACAAAGTCGTTGAACTAATAAAGTGGGAAAAGGACAAGTACACGAGAAGAAAGAAACAAATGACCCAGACGCTATCGAAAAAAACCACTGGAGAAGATTTTTACCGGTTAGGCTTTGCCGGAGATGCAGCACCGGCAAACAGGGCAAGAATTACGGAGGGAAAGCCACGCAGAGATACAACTGGCGTGATAGGCATGGCCACACGGTGTTTGCTTACTGTCTTTGCTTCTGTCGAGTCCTTCCATGCACACCGCACAGACATCTGAGGTTGAAATCGTCGGCATTTCCGATACCAAACATTCGGACTTGTTGAGGTCCGGTGAGTTTTCCCTTCTTGTCAGAACAACATCGAGGTCGAAGCAGAGATCGATTGGATAAGTTGATGCCATGGCGAACTGAGAAGTCTAAATAGGCGCAGATAGAGAGAGAGAGAGAGAGCGTGTGTGTGTTGCGGACGGACTGTTAAAAGGGTTATTATGGCTTCTACGCTCAAAAGGACGGAGCAATAGCAAACTTGTCGAAGGGAAGTGCAAGGACAGCTTCGGGAATTAGAAACTAAAATAGGGGTTTAAGCAAACATAAGACGACACGGGACAGGAGATCTGATCGAACCTATCACTGGATAAGAAATCAAGATGATGATGACCTTGTTCTTATCCAAGGGTAGATGACCTGTTTCCATCTTATTCTTTGGTTATAAATTCTAAACAATTTCATGTCTTTGAATGGTGTTCGGATTTAAGTGTAACTGTTTCTAAAATAATTAAACAATTATTTTAGAAAATATCAAAAAACAAATGGATATTTATTGCTTAGATTAGATCATCCATTCATCTTCATCGTAAGGGTCATTATGAGGGTGTGCTGGGGTGCAACTTTATTCGGATAAAACCAAGAATCGACTCACACAAACCAACATTGTTAAGCATCAAGGCGTCGCCATCTGATTCGGTCTTAAAATTCCACAGTTCCGTGACCCCGTTAAGTTTCTTGAAAGGGATTTTCCTTTGCGGCTTACCTGTTCGACATAAATGAAATAACAGGATGGAGTGACAGCTACACCACCACACGAAGCGAGCGTATGGATCATGATTTTATGATGTTTACAAATTAGAAACGAATTGAATATTTGATTAAAAATTCGTGCAAAGGTCTCCATCGCTGGGGTATCGGCGCTTTCCCCATTGCTTGTAGCAGTTCTAAGTCCTAGTCCACCGTCTGCCCTTGCTTCCGTTTCCTTTTGTTTTTATGTTATTTGTTTTCCGCCTGGTGTGTGAACGCGTAGGAGCACCATTCATGCTGCTTTTGATTCCAAGGGTCGTTCGTAATGCTTTAGCAACTTGGCATTAAGTAGTGGCACCATCCTACAAAAGCAATGTCGATGGCTTTGCAAAACCATGACAATGATGGTTAGCATATAGTGTGTTCCTTGGCCTTCCTGGAACCGCAACATAATATTTACACTGATGGTTAGCATATATGAATTTTGTGGCCTTTCTGCAGAAGGTTGCAATCAACTATGACATCACATCTTGTGAAGCCTTGATCAAAATGCAATGATCTCGCGGGCCTGACCTAAAAAATACATACCGTACAAATTTTGAAGGATGTCAATCCAGACCCACACCAGTCTTACCACACGTTCAGGTGAGCAGTGAAGACAGCGTAAACAGGCAAAGATTCACCCTCCAAAACGGAACCCTCATTATACGGGCATATCAGCAATTAATAGCATTCCAGGCACGTTCGATCTCATCCGTGCCGCGTGGATCTTTTACAGGCAGTATTCCGCGCCAATTTCACCAACGATGGGCATGTTATGGCAAAAAACTAATCAAACAAGAGTTTGAAAAAAAAATTACAAGGTGTTACTTGAAATTCAAAACAAAAGCAGAACTTGGTCGACGCATTTCATCGCATGTCATCTGCCACTTGCGAACTTCGAATTCCCCAAAATGCTCTTGGCTTCAATTTCTTGTTTGTGGCCGTAAAAAGCCAACCCATTTGTGACTCACAAGTGGCGCAATTCGTGTTTGTCCAAGCATACCTGCAAAATTCGGTTTATTATCACCACATATAAAAATAGTAAACACTAGTAGATACAAAAGTAAGGTAAGGCTTACAATAATCTTCATGGTAAAATATAGCAGAAAAATATTCAACAAAACTCGCTATAAAATAAAACAAAGAAGAAGAAGATTCAGTTCAACATCTATGCAAAAAAGCCTAAAGCTGAAATAAGTAAAATAACATGGCCAACTTTATCAACTAATATTTCTTTAATATCAGAACAATCTAATGTTTCTGAGACAGCAAAAAGAATCGCCGAGTCGGGATGCATAGGATCATTGTTTGCTAATCACTCAACATAAAATGTTGTTACCTCATCTCAATCACTTGAGCATTTAATTAAATAAAAACATAAAAAACCATATCAAGAGGCAGCTTGCCATTGCGTTTATATATGAGCCATGAAGGCAATAATAACAGGATCAAGAACAGATTGACTCATCAAACTGAGGCAGATCATATAAAGGTCAATGTAGTGCTTTCCAATTCTGGTCAAGCCCCATCAGATTTGGTACATCACCATAGGGTAATGTGGCAGTCTCGAAATATTATTGGGTTACACCTATTATCTGCTATTAGCACTTCTAACAAAATAGATTGATGGAGAGTGATGTTCAAGCTCATACCCTGGAAACCAGCTGTATTCTTTAGTAGGACGTCCAATGAGAGCCAAGCTATTTGCTTTTAAGAGAGTCATAATCTCATGCACATAACCATGTGGGTTCACATAAGCACCAAGTGGACCATCACTAGACATCAACAACATATCACTTCGCCTCGCAATTGCAGTCTGAGAGATGAAGAAAGGAAAACTGATCAGAGATGCAAAAAAATGGCAAAGCAAATTTGATAGTCCCAATCCCTTCATTGGCTGTAGCAATAATGCGTCCAAATATCAGATTAAGTACATAAGATCATGGATACATATCAAAGCATAGTCACCTAAGGAAATCTGACCTTGGAGTTGCTAAAAGGCATTTTTTCCCCCTTGTTCTAGGTAATAACCAGAGAGCATCATTGAACAAGGAGCATCGGTAAAGTTACAACCAGGAAAAAAATAAAAAGCAAGAGCAGATCTTTTGTGCACGTGTTTTGTGTATAGAAAGGTAAAAGAAGAAAAAAGGAAGTTGACTTACTAAGATAATTGAAAAGCCCACCATATGTACATGGGATGTACACATATATCAGCTGGAACAAAAACAAACCAAAACCCCAACCCCATATGCATAATGACACAGATCACAAGTTCCAAAAAACCTACAAAAGTTCAAGACCAAAGATGGTAAATTACCTGGCAATTTTTACACCGTATGCAATTGAAGCTCTCAAGTATCTCAATTTCCCGCTGCAATCTATATGGAATGCCATATATCTCCAGTAGCTCCTGCCTTATAGATTCTGACACCGGAATTTTACTTGCAATAAAGAATGATAGAAGATCTGGCTTCTTTACAAGCTCATCCATGCTAGGGACTCCAATTATCTTTCTCCACATATCTGCAAAATATTCACTAAAATCAACATCAACTTTTAAAAATGCAAAATAGATCTCAATACCAACTGATATGCCTATTTATTCAAATACAGCACCCAGAAAGAAACTTTAAGGTATGTAATAAAACTTGGCTTCTATTTAACTGCCAAAAGAAAAGATAAAAATATTTACCAAAAAATAAAAATAAAAGAAAACCGGTTTCCAATTTTCACAGTTACATGTTAATTGTTTTAGTAACTCATAACCAAGTAATACAATCAGTGGTCATACAAAATACCACCTGAAAAATTTTGTATAGAGAGTTAGAGAGAGAGAGGAACACAGAGTGAGAAAGAGATAAATAAATATATTAACAATAATAATGCCTTGTAACAACTCTCATTTTGTTGTGGTAAGAAACATGAATCCTGTTTTGTCATTGCAACCATTCAAAATCCTATCACAATATAAGTTCTGTTTTCATATCTTTTACAAACATTAACTCTGCCAGGGTTTGCTTTTCTTGTTATATCTCTTATGCTCTCCAATCCCAAGCTTGGATAAATAAGAAGGGCTGTGTTGGTTAGCAGCGGGTGAAATTTTTATTTATTTTTTATTAAATCTAAATACGACATTAATCTTAAATTAGAACCCTGTATACATGCTAGAGTGTCCTCCGGAAACGACGCGCTGCAACGGAATGCAGTTATAGTGAGAAATGAGTAATAAGATACTGTTTTAATTGTCCAAGATGCAAAATAAATACAAGAAAGGAAGGAATGGGATCACAATATATAAATTCTCAAGTACCTCAGGTTTTGGACAGATTATTTAAACATCCATTGGGAACAACAGTATATTTGTAATGTACAAACATTTATTTATACACATGATGGCTTTTCTTATATACATACATACATAGATGTTGTCATAAATCCTAACTAAGCACAATTGATTGTAAAGACTAAAGAGCATTCACTTGTCACAATAGCACCAAATTTTATCAGCTTGTCAAAAGCAGATAAAAGAAGAAATAAGGTTACCAGCTACTCTCTGAGCAAGACAATAGGAATCATACATCCGGTAAACCCAAAGGGGCCAAAATGCCTTTGGAAATCTGTGTGAACACTTTGAGCTCGCAACTCCCAAGCCTTTCTTCCAGGCGTTCCCTGTTCGAGGTTGCTTTCCTTGAACCAAATCATTCCTAGCTTCCAGGCCAACACTTTCACTTCTGGCCTTGTTCTCATGACATGGTTGTGGTGATCTTTCAAATTTATCCATAATAGATGCTCCCAGATGAGGCTCTGACTCAAATGAAAGCTCTTCATCCTCATCGCTTGTTGCTTCATCCATCCTATCATCCAAATGAGATTGATAAATGGCAGATCGGTGCATTTTCTTTTCAGTCAGTGAAAGATCACTCTCGAAACTTGTAACAGAAGATGACTCTGTATCACTATTTCCGTCCTCATATCCATGCTGTTTAGCATGAGAAGCATCCGAAGGCAAATATGCAAGACTATGGCTCCATAAGTTGCGTATTGAAGCCAGCTGTCCAAAAGCATCACGTGGTATTCTTAAAGGTGGATCTTCCTCGATGATCCGAATCTCGGCACAAGGCTGGAAAAAGTTGAAGATTGCACAACATATCAGCTTCTCAAATCGAGATACTGAAAGGAAGCATATTAAGGTTCTGAAAATCCTTTTGAATAAGTAACGATTCTTACTGTTCCCTCCACATCGATCCATCGGCGTCTCATATGGAATCGTTGTTGGCCATGAGTAACCACATTTAATGAACCATCTTCTAGTCGCCGGTACTGTCGAATCTGAAATAGTTCACTCATCAAATTCAATAAACTGTTACTAATAAAATTAATCAGTTTCTTTAAGAATGACCACCCCAATATTACTTGATCTAAAGAACAGCAGTTGGAATACAGGTATACTAAAATTTCAAGTCTTGCAGCTACTACAGAAATTGCTAGCACCAAGTAAGCCCGAATTCATCATCTTAACTGACGGATGGAGCATACAGATAGTCTTTACAATAACAAAAACATAATTTCTAGCAATTTCTATTTTGAACTACAGCCAGCAATTCAAAACAAGATCATATGTACTGAAACCAGATACTGTATGGGCCTGGACAGTCCCAATATAAGGCTTATAAGCCATAGGTACCATCCAATTGGCCAGTGTCAAACCTGGTTAGACCAATCAAATTTTAACAAAAGATGAAGGGCCATTCGAAAATATTTGAAAGTTTAGATGAAATTTCCACTCGCGGTCTTGCAAATTCCAATTAATAATTAAAAATAAATGAGCTTGCAAAATCCAAGAAATGATTTCCTCCATGTATGAAAGATGATAATCCTACCATGATTTTAATTAAATGGCACAGTGAAATTTTGAATATGCTTTACAGGAACTTTTAAGAAATAAGGAAATTATCAAATACCAAGCTGCTCACATTTTTTTTTTAATACAAAGGAACTACAAATGTTTGTTGTACTTATAAAATTTAGAACTCAACTCCTATATTAGAATAATCTTACATGAGACAGACTTCAATATAAAATAGCATATCCACAAGGATCACATGCATTGATGTCCAATAATTGATTATCTATATTATTACATGTGGATGTACATACACATGTGGAGGACACACTCTTTTAATTGAAGGAGCACCAGAGCCTATACCTCTGCAGTTGTCCCAATGGTCGCAAATCTTACCCTTCCATCAGTGGGATCCCTATGAACACGAACCTGAAGAAAGCATCAATATCTTCTAATGCAGTATATTAAGGCCAGAGACAAAATCCCAGCCAATAAGCAAACCAAATTAAACCCAACTGAGAGATAGTCAACATACCACAGCTACGGTGCAAGGAGCATCAGCTTGGTTCAATGATCTTTCCACAGCAGCTATAAATCTTGGATGAACGACTCTCAAAGGAAGAGTGGCTGCTGGGAACAGAACAACCCCTGACAACATATATCTAGAAACCATGAACCATGCCCTCACATGAGCCACAAAACAAAGATTTAAAAAGGTAAACAACAAGCTCCATGTTGCAAGAATAAATACAAACAGCATGCTATTATCTTCCTCCTCAGCTACTTGACTACATTTCACTGAAACTCCCAACTTTCAAAACAACTAAACATGGCTAGGGTATGTTGTAAGCTTCAATGAGGAAATCCAAGTTCTCTCCATTAGATACCAACTTCTGATTCTGATAAGCTATGCCATAAAATTAAACCCCTAACAAGATGTTCGGAGAAAAAACCAGCAGCAAAAGAAAATCTTCACTTGTTAGTGACTTCAGAAAAGTTCCAACCCAGGTTTCACATAAAAAATATTAGGTCATTTCTGCTTCCATCAAAAGATGTCGAGGAATTTGCAGTTTACATAATACAATCCATATTGTCACCAGTGAAAAGTATTGCATATAAACAGAAATCACAAACTACATAGAATTTGCAACAAATATATAAGTAGAGGGTATAAAACAGAGAATTACCTTCAAGATAGAACAGAGGAAGTTTCAAGACAGCACCGCCATCAAAGAAAGCTATCCTATTATGAGTATCTTCAACCTCTGTTACATGAAAGTGAGATTGTCAAGCTTAAAGAAGTTCAGACTTCAGAAAGAAATAGATTGAAAGAATAACCAGCAGACATCATATGCCCTACCGCCAAGATATGTATGCATTGAAGCCAAATAAGTGTTGAAAGTAAATTCACCGTAGGAGTCTCTCCTTTCATCTCTATGACTGCTTTAATTAATTCCAAGAAAAAGAGAAAAAAAAGGCAGGAAAAAGATACAACAAGCCGTTATCAGGCATGAGTAAAACATGTCAACAAGAAATGAAGAGAGTCACCTCACCAAATATGTCTATTAGGATAAATAAAAGCATATAATGCTCGAATTTACCAGTATGAAATGGTGGTAACCAGTGTTAACGACACATCATTTAATGAAATTATGTAGCCAAATAGGCCGGTTTTCGTCTGGATTTCACATGATATGCACTAACGGTATGAAATAAGCAACTACATACTATCAATAAAAAAATGAATTTCACAAGACAAGGAACATTTCCGGGTGTAAGGTCGTAGTATCATATGAAACAAAAAATTAAAGAGCACAAAAACCACCAGAAACTAAATTTTTACCACTACCTTCGTGCCTCAGAATTGGCAAAGTTGATCTGACAGTCACTTTGATTAAATTATAACTAACAACCATTTGCGGGACATATTTATAAATAATGACGACTGTTATCGTCTTCTGAGCATAGAAGAAATAAAATAATACATTTACCCAATCAATTCCGCACTTATGCTATTCTATCAAAAGTGCATCGACCTCAAGTAGAAAAATTCGATCATAACTGGCATGTTTTTCAATTCATCTTCCCGTTCAATCGAACGTCAGTTCCATAACTCGGGTTCATACAACGAGAAATTTGAAAACCCCAACCACATAAGAGAGCACAGATTATTTAAAGAGACACCGGAGAGACAAATCAAAAAGGTGTAAAAACTAAATAGTATATGCACATCATGATTTCACTGATGGTACAAATAGATTTCAGAAGAAAATTTACTTAGACTCATCGTCTGAGGATGAAGGAGTGCCTTCGATTTCCTCGATTAACTCCTCCATTTCGAGCTCTCTGATATGCTCGATTTGAAGTCTCTCCCTCTCTAAGATCCTATCGTCGTCCATTTCTTCTTTTTAGCCTAGGGCAAGAGATCGAGATGCGGAACCCGACGCTTCTTTGATCTTCTTAGTATAGATTAGATCTGAAGAAATATCCGCGCCCTTTCTAAGAACTCTCGAGAGAAGTCTGAAGCATGAAAGGCGAAATAAAGCTTCCAGCAAAGAAGGCCTTCTCTTCGTGGTGTTATTACAAGTCAGCTCGTGTTTGTGTCGAAAAATGGCATTTCATTCACGTCTGCGAAATCATGAGTAAAATGCATTCTGAGGTGGATGTTGGCCTCCGCCTAAAAACAGATTAGAGCATGAGCCCAAGATGATAAATCAATGGGCTGGCCCGGCTTTTTGCAAGTCAATTACGGGCTCATAGCGTACTTATTTTGGCAGTTCAAACCTTTTCAGGGTTCAAGAATTCGATTTTTATTCTAATACAGAGTCCATTACTCTATTTCTTAGCGGCGCAGAGTGTCGTCAAAATTTTGCCATTTGGCTTCCTAGCGGCGTGTTTTGTGGGTAAAAATTGCCAAACTGCATCTCTAGTGATTTTTAATAGTGCACTAGCAAAACAAAGCGGCATTCCGAGCGAACAAGGCAAAATAGGGAGAGACGTAAATTTTTTAGAAAATTTACGTGCCGGTTGGTAACGTTTTTTTATAAAACAGTTTGAAAACTAAAAACAGTTTCAACTGTTTTTGGGTTTTTGAAAACAGGTGACAAGAAACCCGTTTGGTAACAATCACTGTTTTTTGGGTTTTTGAAAACAAGTAACAAGAAACCCGTTTGGTAACAATTGATAAAAAAAACGATTCAAGTTTTCAAAATCAACAAATATGCATTACTATACAACCTGCAAGCCCATTGAATTAAAACAAATTTGATATGAAAAAAAAAAAAAGGAAATCAAAATTCCATTCCTTAAATTGTAAAAGATAAATCCCATCAACTTTTTCCTAATTACATTCTAAGCAACAATAACAATTGCATAGTAGAGTAGTAATTACCAAAATGTAAAAAACTAACAACAATATATACCACAGATTACAAAAGGTTATAAGGTGGGAAGAAAATTTTTGTGAATGACACTAGTTCTAAATTTTTTAATTGAATGACATTTATGAATAGTGTAATATAAAGGCTTCAGTGGCAGAGCCCAACTTATGGTCCAGACCGGGCCAAATATAGAAGTGCTAACATGGTCAAAGTCCAGACCAGATTTTAGGTGGCCAGTAGACTATGCGGTCATCCAACCCTTCGCAGAGAAAGAAAGGGAAAAAGGAGAGCCCTTCTCATTTTTTGGAGGATTCCCTTTCTTTGCTACGAGCTGATTCACAGGGATCGTGAGACAAAACTTCAAACAGATTCTTATCGGCCAAAGTGACACCGGAATACAAGACTTTTAAATGAGAATTCCAACCCTCAATTTTGGTCGTGAAGTGAAATCATCAGGATTAGAACAGAGGTAAGGATTATCGTTTTTACAAAATCTTCCAAAACCCGCCAACATCGAATCGTCGGAATCTTGTCGGCATTATTTCTCCGGTGAAGATTCTCTTGGTCCTCGAAGATTTATCTTTCCGTTTGACAGAGCTTAACATTGATTCGTTGAAGCTAAGTCCGACATTTTTTTTCTTGTTTATCCGTCACAGAAATAGTAATCTTCCTTCTCTAAGTAATCAACCACTGGATTCCAACTCGCACGGCTTTCCCCCAGATTACGCCTATCTGAAATCAACCTTCTCAAATCAATAGGAGGATCAAAGCTTTCGATTCTCCACACGAGGTTGTGGAGGAGGGGATTTCAGTGGTCCATCGTCTTCGATCTTCCGCTCCTTCTTTCATGAACCTATCAGTGAGGGCCTTAACATGATCTTTTGCAGTCATTGCACTATAATTAGAGGAGGTTTCAGTATCCGACGATCCAACATCCATTTTTCCAGCGAGCTTAGCACAAATCTGAGATCTAACTCTAGCTTGGTAAAGCTGCTTTTCCTGCTCGAGAAGCTTTCGTTCCTTCTCTCTTGCCTTCTTCTCATGCAATCTCTTCCATTGCCATTTGTTAAGGCCGCCGAGAAACGTTTGAGGCCCACCGCCCATGAATCGAGCGAAAGATAGCTTACAAAAGAGCGTCAAGGATGTTTTAGAACGTTCACCAACAAGAGACGAAGACATTGCTGCAACGTAATCTGTAATGGTTTGATGAAGATCCGGTCACGGCACTTAGACGAGGGAGGAAGAGGACTAAAAGTCGAGCAAGACGATGGGGGTCGAGGAGTTCGGATAAGAATATTACAAAATTGCCACGGTAAAAAAATGCAGAAAGCGGTTTTGCGTTTTCAAAAACCCACATCTTCAGTTTTTAAAAACGGGAATAATTTTGAATTGTTTTTTTTTAAAAACAGTTTGAAAACGAAGAATATCAAACATGTTTTTGGTTTTCTGTGTTTAAAAACCGAAAAACGGTTTCTCAACACGTTACCAAACACCCTCTTAGTGAGCTGGTTTTTGGTTCTTTCTAGAATCTGGTTTTGGATGAAACTAACTAACAGTGCAGGTTCTTGAGCTGAGCTAATTGTTCTTTAAGCAAGATGAAAACACAGCATTACTTTGGGGATTTTGAAATCTTGATCTTGAGCATTTGGAAGGATCTTTGAGATTAAAAAAAAGAAGACAAAACAGAGAGTAGTTTTGTTGCTGAAATCTGAAGACTGAATGACTCTTGCTAATATGAAGTTGATTGATTTGGTGGATTCTAAATCACTAGAGAGTCTTGCTGGATTCCAAGATTTGGAGAGAGATCTGAAGTTGATTGATTTGGTGGGTTCCAAATCACTGAAGAGTCTTGGTGGATTCCAAGACTTGGAGAGAGATCTGAAGTTGATTGATCTGGTGGATTCCAAATTATTGAGGAATCTTGGTGAATTCCAAGACTTGGTGAGAGATCAAAGTGGTGTATCAAGTAACTAAATTGTTTTTGTTTCAAATGATGTGTATCTAAAACAGTGTAATCTTACTTTACATTAATGGATTTCTCAAGGTTGGTCTCCTCAATAGGACCCGAGGTTCTTTCTAGATGGAATTCTAGGTTTTCCTTGTTAAAAATTGTGTCTCCTTTGCTACTTTGCCGGATTGTTACTTTGTTATCTTTGAGTTTTTTTTTAACTGATCTGAACCCATAGAGAAGGGATATATAATTCTGAAATTTCACAATGCAATCACATGGGCACGATAATTATAATACACTATATGCTTTGGGAGAATAATGGAACAAGAGTTTCAAAAGTATCTACTTATATTCAAAAGTTCATATAATACCTCAATTGCATCATTAAAAGTTCAGGAAGAAGCTAAGGATTATCTTGTCTGAACTGTGATCCCGAAGATAGATGGTCCCAGGAACAAAAAGGACATTTGGTGCTGGTTAATTAAGTACAAACCAAGACACCAACTAGTTTATTTTGGTGTGTGCACGTGGATCAATTTTGGTGTATCGGCCACAGCTTTAGCACACCATTTTTTCACGTAACATCCATTCCCAATTTCCTACTAACCTTTCTCAACAAAATACTCCGTTATATTTGGATGTTAAGATTGCTAATATCAGCCACCTTCATAACAAACTTTATTGGCAACTTAACAAAGAGGCGATGAGGGTAACTTTTCTTATAAACATCAAAGTTTTATTTGAGAAATATGAAGGGAGATAGGGAAGAGGGGGGAATATTCCCCCAAGATTCTGGTTTTTTTTTTTTTTGGTTTTTCAAATATTGCCCTTTTCAACTAAAAGAATCCGAAACTATAATCACCCCACTACTCTTTCCACATTCGAATTTAAACCCTTACTTACATACTACAGTTAAGGGTGAAGATGTGCAGTATGCACATGCTACCACTAGTGTAGTTAATGCGAATTTCAAGAGGTTTCTATTACTTGCCCTTATTTTGTTTCTATTAAAAAGGTTTGAAAATGTGCCATGAGAAATAGACCCACAATACCAATAAATAGGATGAAATCTTTTGCTATTTTACCTAGAATTCCGTCCTACTTTGTTTTGAGATATTGTCGTGTGGAGCATTTCATTATCAGTGTTTTTTCATATCTGTACTTGTTTCAAATGGGGCCTATATGAAAAATCACTGACCATTAAACGCTTCACACAACATCTCATGGCCAAACCAGGGCACAATTCGGGTAAACATAGCAAAAGACTTCATCCCCCAATAGACATATAAATGTCAAGGCCCAAGGCAAACTTGCACTTAAACAACCACTAAACCTAGAAAAATAAGTTGATAGGTGATGGCATGACTATGTATTTAACTCAACAGTCTCGTGACTTCCAAATGCAACCTTACGGTATTTTTTGACTTTGTTGTTCCTCACAAAGACTTTCCGACCCTTCACAGAATCCAAACCAAACACACAATCCATGCCATTTCTCCCGTATTGTCCACGACTCTTCCAATCGTTACCGTACTAGTATGTCAAAAGTCCAAACTCACGACGACCAAGCGACCGATGATGTATCGCAGGCCATCCACCACCAACCACGCCTGGCCTTTAATCGTCACGAGGGCGGCGCTTTCGGCAAGTTATTGTCTTATTGACTAGAAGCTAGTGGTGGATATTTTAGCTGCGATGTAAAAGTGGAAATTAAGCTGAGCCACACACGTACAAATATCCTGACCCCACATTATCTTTTCTTTGTAGAACTAATCATCTATGGATATGGCTTATCTTGATGTTGATTTGATTATTATATGATACAAAAGTCTCAAAGATTCTTGGAACTCCACTGCTTTTTATAATTTTATATATATATAACATACTTTTCCAACATAAAGAAAGCTTAGCTAGAGCCTTTTGGCAACCTGATGGGGATTTTAAAGCTTCACCCTACACAAAGCTTGGACTTTTCTTTATGGCCTGCATCTCTTTCTCTCGCGTTTACTTTCTTTCATTTTCAAGGGAAGTATTGCGATTCTCTATGTTCACACTTACACCACTATTCCAAGGGGAAGGTCCCCCTTAATCTGGAGAAGACTCAAGAGTCAAGCCAATGTTTACCCAAAAAATAAAATAAAAGGTCAAGACCAAGTCATTTTCGGTTTTCACTAATTGTCCCCTTTTAACCTAAATTTCTTTAAGTTTTAGCTGATATTGCCAAGTTTCCTGATAAAGTTATTAAAACTTGGAGCATTGGATACTTCTTCCTTCAATTTCTTTTTGTCCTTTAATTATAATTATGTTACTATCTTATTAGCAATAAAGGAGCCAAGAGAGGATAAGCCAACAAAAGGAAGATAAGGAGGCTTTAACGAAAAGGAAAACAAGCAAAGATAACCCAACAAAAAGACGATAAGAAGCCTTTAATAGAAAATCAAGTAATATATACAGTTTATTCCTGAGGTTTCTAATAACAAATCAATTTTCTAAAATACCAATTTATCAGTTTGAGGTTTTTATATGTTATAATATTTTCTTTGGATGTTGACCGTTGAAATCATAATTGAGCAAATATTATTTAGTAAATTTACCACCTTATATTTTTATTTAAAATTAAAAAAGAAGAAGCTATATTTAGGCTTTGAGTACCAAAAATACCCTCAGCGTAAAGGTAAATGAGTTCCATTTTTTTATTTGAACCGATGATGTAAACATGTAATTCCGGTATTTAATTTAAATAATTAAAATAAGAGTAACAAATTGTTAATATATATTTTATGTCTTTCGCCTCATTACTATTGAAGTTTTAAGGGTCAAATCTATTACACACAATCAACCTCAATGTCCCAAATGGTATTTCAGTATAAATATCTCAAAAAGCAAAGATAGCCGGAGACTATCAACCAGTCATATATAGAAACGTCGACGGTGGTTTTATTAGACTGCTTTTACCATTTTTATTTTTCCGTTTTTATTTTCTTCTGGACCTACTTAAAAGCAAGACGTGTATGATTTTAAATGATGCCACGTGTCTTCCTTTGGCGATTAAGTACCCCTACTCCACCTTATGAGTCCGCTGCTAAAAATATCTTATACTATTTATTTATTATTATTATTATTTTTTATAATAAAAAATATCTTTGTACTATGATTCTCAGAACATCCTTCTTCCCTTTTATTGAATCCCGTTAACAAACTGCACCAACAAGTCACGTGATTGGCAGCAACTGTAGGACCCATCACCTCCTCCAATCCATAAAGCCTCCAACAGATGTCGGCTCCAATCTATTTGATCCTGCAGAGAATATAAGTCAAGTGTGGCGTATCACCTGGACATGATTTCCTAATCCGCAAACTAAGCAACCCAACGCGTTTGACTAAATCTGTAATTAACCCAGGAATCAAGCTGTAATTAAACTTCCCTTCCAAAACGAATAAAAATCCAGCAATCCCAATTCTCGCATGCGACCATCCTCTTCCTTCGCCCTCTCTTTCTTCTCACAGTTGATCTTCTGGCTTCCGAGTCTGGTCCGTGATAGGACGAGTCAGGGGTGGGGGAATCGCCATGACTCGGCGGTGCTCTCATTGCAGCCACAACGGCCACAACTCGCGCACTTGTCCCTCGAGAGGAGGTGTGAAGCTGTTCGGGGTTAGGCTGACGGATGGGTCCATGAAGAAGAGCGCGAGCATGGGCAACCTCTCCTCTCATCACTATTGTTCGTCTTCCTCTGCCGCTGCATCTCCGAACCCCAGCTCGCCTCTTCGTGATTCCACGCCCGTTGCTGAAGGTTACGTTTCCGATGATCCTGCTCACGCTTCCTGTTCTTCCAATTGCCGCATCGAGAGGAAAAAAGGTTCCTTTTCTTTTTTTTTTCTTTAAGATCTTCTTACAATAAAATTTTTTTTTCTTTTTGAGTGATTTATTTCTTAAATTTTATGTTTTAGATTAAATCAAATCAAGATAATGGATTTATTGATTTTTAGATAAGGTTGAGAGATTTTCTCACAACTATTTTATCTCTCACGTTTCTCGTCTTTTAGACCGCCGTGGATTGGAGATTTTCGAGAAATGCTTTAACGACATCGTTTTGTTTACTTCATATATGAATTTGTACATATTTTTGTTATGTGATCTGTAAGCAAATAAAGGCTATTTCTAACATCTGTTATTGTAGTATGAATAGTATCTCAATTTCCTGTTCTCCCTTCAAACCTTATCCCCAATTTTTCCTTTTTTTGGGCAGTTGGCTGGTATTTTAGAGATCCTGTTTTGCTCTTCATCTGCTTAGAGCAGTATCTTTGGTTGCATTCTGAGATTAAAGTGCTCTAGTTACACCTTCCATTGATAATTTTCAATCAAAAAAGACCTCATATTGGAAACATGTTTTTGACATATATATATATATATATATATATATATATATATATATATATATATATATATATATATATGTATGTACACAAGCACACACACACATATGGACATAACTTGAATTGGTCTTTTTCATTTGCCGCCCCATGTATGGGATTGTGAAGTTAGGAAGGGGGTGTATCTTTCCTAATTACTAATGTTTCAAAATATGCCACTGGAGTTGCTATGACTTGCATAATTATCTCAATTTCTTTTTTATGTTCCTTTTAACATCATATTTGCAAACAGAATCCATTGGACTTAGAAAAGATACCCGCCTTAGTGGGATTTTTGGGTTTGTAAGGTAGCATCTTGGGCACTTTTTTCATCATACTTTGTTTGATATGGAATGCCTAGAACAGATAAACATCTTGCATCATTTGATCCACTAAGTTAAATACCATTATCCCCTTGTAGTTACTATATATCATGTTTAGATGCATTGTTTTGTCTTGAGGCCAGGACGCAGCCGATCTATTGTTTTATTTTCCATTCCACTTTGGACATCTGACTGCCAATTGGGTCTTAACTCAATCAGGAAATGAGAGAGTTATTTCTGTTGTCCGGTACTTGAGTAGAATGTTCCAGTGAAGTTTAGATGGCTTTTGTTAGATGCTAAGATTTGCAATAGGAAATTTGTCATTTTGAGTTTCAACCAAATGTCTGCTCTGAGTACTATTAATGTTTTCTGCTTGAAGAACAAAGTGGATAGCTGAAGTATCTGTACAGAATAAATAATCCTCACTGAAGTCTTTAACTAAATAAGAGAATTTATATAATACAAAGACATAAAAAAACAAACATGCTCAATCAAACTCAAGAAAGGTTTGCTATTAAGGTGTGTTATTCCCTGCACTTGTAAGTATGGCCAATACGCATATCATCGCTAGTCATAAGTTATCCCCAATGTTGGTTTAAATACCTCATAGAAGTTATGTCCACTTATATAGTTGATTTGGTTTTCCAGGTAACCCATGGACGGAAGAGGAGCACCGGTTGTTTCTAATGGGCCTGCAGAAATTGGGGAAAGGAGACTGGCGGGGTATAGCGCGGAATTTTGTAATGTCAAGGACTCCTACTCAAGTAGCAAGTCATGCACAGAAATACTTCATTCGGCAAACTAATGCAACCCGAAGAAAGAGACGCTCTAGCCTATTTGATATGGTTCCAGACATGGTTTGTCGTGCTTCTCTTTGTTTCCATGTGCATGATCTTTATATTTTCCTTGGCCAATAGTCAAGATCTCCCGAGCCTTAGAACAACTAGATGAGAAACAAAGCCTTTACCCATCATGATCAGATGTATATTTTGGTTAAATTTATGCTATATTATGTTCATATTATGATATTGCTCTTGCACCTGCTTTAATTGTATTTTTTTTTTGTGGTTGTTTTTGTTGTTGTAAATTCACGTTTCAGGCCTCTGATCCACCACCAGTGGCAGAAGAACAGTTCTTGCTCCCTGCTTCTAAGCCAGAAAACACTAAGAATTTAAGCCAGTTAGCACCTGTAAGTCTCTCACTTGATCAGGAATATGAGCCTATGGAAGTCACCGTGAAAGAAACTTGCACAGAACCGGCAGAAAATGTATCATCCAGTGACTTCCCTCCGGTGATTCCTGCATTCTTTCCAACATATCTTCCTGTCCCATTCCCATTCTGGCCTCCAGATCTAGTCGCTGCAGGAGAAGAGAAGGAAGTGGAGACTTCTCAGCATGAAGTCATAAAGCCAATCCCTGTCCTTCCCAAGGATCCTGTCAACGTAGATGATCTTGGGGGCATGTCTCAGCTCAGCCTCAGAGAGGATGTTGGTGGCCCTATGAAACCTTCACCACTGTCATTGAAATTGATAGGAGCTCCCTCAAGGCCATCAGCATTTCATGCAAACACTCCAGTTAATGAATCAGATTTGGGCAATGCAATACATGCAGTTTAAGAGAGGGACAAGGTGGTTAGGATGTTTCTTCTTCTTTTTATGTTATACAGTTCTTTCTTTTTCTAGTTCATCTTGTTTTATTCCATATATATTTGTATATATGTCTAATTATATAATCCTTGATTTCAACAGAGGTAAGACTAGTTGGGGATAAATGTTCTTAATATAAGCAAGCTGGAGGTTCCGATAATTGATCGGACATGTGTACAAGATTCCTAGTTTATTTATCATGTACCTGATCGCAGAGCTTGCCCCTCGTTTCATCTGGGTGGCTGATGCAACCTATAGTCATTCTTCCCAAGCAATAATCTTTGTTGTTGCTCTTGTTAATGGGACAGGCTTATTAGCATGCTTTACAGGGCTCTGTTTCTACCTTAGGGATTGCAAAGGGCTTGGTAATGAGTAGTCTATTTATAACTTATGTGCAGGGCATCTTATGAAGGAACGTCTTCAAAGCAGGCCCTGTTCTTCAATTCAAAATTGTGAAGTTCACTTTCTTGGCTTTGCAGTTATTTAGCTTATTAATGATTAATAAGTTGGTAGTCTGCAGCATTAAGTTGTTTTCCCTAATTTTTTAAAGTCAAATATTAATGTAATGGGGTATGAAATACGTGTCTATATATGGCTACAATAACCAGTGTCCTCTTAAATTCTAGAAAGTTTTGATGTAATGGGTATGAATAGGAGATTTTCTAGTTCCAAAAAAATTAAATGGTGCTTGGATAGACTTTTGAAAAGCTGTTATGTTGAAGTTCAAAAGTTAGTTTTAGAAGCTGTTATTCTGTAGTTACTTTTTAACTTTTAAAATCGAGAATAAGTCCGGTAAACCGTCAGTGGAAAATATCATTATTTTACTCAAAAATAGAAAAGCATATTTGGTAGCAACAAAACTGCTTTTTGCTATAAAATAGAGGTGATGGTGGTGATAATGGCTTATTTTCTTAAGGACATAGACTTTTGAAAAGCTGTTTTGTTGAAGTTCAAAAGTTAGTTTTAGAAGCTGTTATTCTGTAGTTACTTTTTAACTTTTAAAATTGAGAATCAGTACGCTAAACCGTCGATGGAAAATATCATTATTTTACTCAAAAATAGAAAAGCACATTTGGTAGCAACAAAACTGCCTTTTGCTATAAAATAGAGGCGGTGGTGGTGATAATGGCTTATTTTCTAAAGGGCATAGACAGTAGCTTTTGCTTTTGCTTTCAAAATACAAACAAATTTTAAAAAAAACAAATAACATATTGCTTTCAAAAAGCAACATATAAAATCGATTAAATCGACCAAGCATATTTTATTTTATGTTTTTTTGACAAAGAAGAAAAGTTGCCTCAAGACGTCCATCCATCGAAACACCACCTCAAGCAAGCATGTATTTTCTATTTCTCAATCCCTCACTTGTATTTTCTATTTCTCCATCCCTCACTTTTAGAGCATCCAGTAATATAACCCCTTTTTTGTCTCAACAACTGATGCTTTTAATCCCTACTCGTTCAAACGAAAGATTTCCTTTGAGCGTGCAGTATAATCCGTTAAGGAATATATTTTTAGTAGGAACGGTGTTTTACATGATATCAGAGCTTTAGAAATATATTTGCAGTTAATGGAACACAATGCGAATGATCTGGAAGGCAACTTCTTAATATAAGCAAAAGATCATTTCACACTACTCATTTCAAATCATACGTAACTTTATTAACATCAACGGACGAAAACGCATTTTCTAATAATAATGGTTGATTTGCTTTATATTATCTTAAACGTGTGGTAATCAATAACGACTTCCAATTAAAAATAGTTAAATGACACAGAAATCAAATTGAGGGGAGAAAGACGGAGACGATACAGAAAAAATTATCCTTAAAGAGCATCTTATCATTTTCACACAGTTAGAACCCAAATCCCAGATGGAATGGAAATGGTTGTCCTTGTCGAGCAATGGGACACAAAGTCAACGGCTTTGCAATCGCCCAGTCAATTAGAGACTGTCTCAAGCTTTAAATTAGTTTTAGCGTAGAAGATAGTGAAACCAAAACGCATAAACAACCCAACAATCCCACCGTCCAGGAAGGTCCAAACAAACCGTCATTTTATCAGAAAAAGCTTACCCCTGCACCTGAAAGAGATTCGTCAAGTAAAGCCAGCTCTACCGCAAACCCTTTGCATGTCAACTATCATCAATTGGTCATCACAATTGCAAACCACTCAATACTTCTTGTGTTGCGAGTGCATAGCTAAGCTGACTGATACATCATTTGCCCTTTCGTCTTGCACTCATGAATCATTCATAGGGATGAAATTATTTGTTGCCAGACTCCTACATTAGACCCTGCAGCATCTCACGGTTGTTGTTCATTTCACATTTTCTAATGTGAAATGTTGTTTCAATTGATATTTTTATATTAAAAAATGTGAAATAAACAACATCTGTGAGATGCTGCACATGGTAGCATCTCACGGATTCTACAAGGTTTGCTGCAACTTAACTACAACAGACGATCGATTTCAACCCTCATTCATATACTTTGAGAGAGGTGCTGCAATATGGAGCATCCCAAACTCTAACCATCAAACAAAGTGCACCAATGAATGTAGAAGGTGTAAATTCCTGCAATCATCTGTGCAGTTTAAAAAAAAAAAGATACTGTCACTTGGAGCATCTGACTATCATAATGTTTTTTTGAAAAAAGAAAAAACAAAAAACAAAAGATGGCATATTTAATTACCATGTATGATCATGATAACATCGTAGCAATTTAAACCATTATCCGTTTGCATAAATCAATTCCTTTGAGATATTTAATCATGAAAGAAGTAATACATTATTGAGTAGGTTTTTTTGGTGGATATTATTGAGTAGGTTAGCATATCAAATAATGTATAAGTGACTTTACTTTTAATATAAGCACTCATGAATTGTTGGCCTTCACATCATGATCTCCATCATAATAGAGGAACAGGTGTCCAGTTCATCGTGCTATTGCCGACCCAACTTTCGTGTACGACCATCCCACAAACCTATCCCACGACCCATTAGTCGTTGAAACGATCTTTTCGTAAATTTCTTTGCCACGTGGCTAACGTCTCTTAACAAGAGCACTCTAACAGGAGTACTAACGAGAAGAGCCGGTTGACCCTTTATGTGGACACTATATCTAACGTCTTCAACAAATCTACCAGCTACCGAAGCTGACGAAGAGAGTGCCAAATTCAATGGCATTACGCAACTATAATATTTTTACTTTTTTAGATATTTATTTGTTTGTTTTTATTATTATTATTATATATACTAGAACAAATATTTATATATTTGTTTGCGTCCTCTCCAATAAAGTTTTCAGAACTCCAAAGATATTCATGATATTATAATTTAGCTGAATCATCTCAATGACTTAAATAACAGCTTTTGATTATTGAGCTCCTGACAGCCAATGGCCAAGTTCCACGAAATCCTAAGCAAATAATAGAGACGTAGTGGTTCACTGTGACAGAAGCACCCTTCACGGATGACGAATTGAAGGTGTCCCTCATGAGTCATGACTACTCTGGTTACGTGAATATTACTAAACTGAACCAAATGTATAAACAATTGTGTGTGTATAGATATTTATTTATAATTAATTAATATAGCATATAGTTATAATACAAAATCAAGACGTCTTTACGTCGTATCCTTGTAGACAAAAAGGATCAGAAAAACTCATTAAATCTATGTTAAATTGACCCAAACGGATCTAAATTTGTAGTTTGGGTAGAGTTGGATTGGTTTTATGGGTTTTCATTTAATTTTGGTTCAGCTTTTAGGTTCACATGCTGATTCTAATTTTATTTTATTTTATTTTGATTCAGCTAGGGGCATGCACGCACTATACATGTAACAAATTAGAAACAAAGGGGCCTATTCAAGTGGCTTTTGCTTTTGAAATATGATGCTTTTATGTGGAACATCTTGTTGTTAATGTTTTTCACTTTTTATAAATGTTTATGTGGGGTCCACTTAGAAAAATACTAACTGTAAGATGCTCAACGTATAAGCATTCCACTTCAAAAGCAAAGGCCAATTTAGGCCCAAATTGTATACGATTTCATTCGATTAGTTATGATGGTGGATAACAAACTTGTAATATTGGAAAAGGTTTGAAAGCATTTTGGGTATAGAATATCAGGCAGAAAACTCACGAGTCGCTTTATATATATAGAATAGTACTAGGGTGGCACTTAAAAAAATCGGTTTAGAGTTGGATTGAAATCAAATCGATTTAGATTTGGATTGAAATCAACCCTAACAAAACGAGATCGAGTTACACTTGGCTTGTGATATCTCTATTTTCTCACCATTGACAAATGTGATGACCAAGATCCTTTAATTCAATACCAGTTGCCGTAATTAGTATTAATCGGTATTGGTAGGTATTTATTGGTATTTAACAATACCGGTAACGACTAGGCATCGATGCACGGCAAATACAAATAGCCAACGACAAGTTCAATGGTTGTGGTTCAAGCATCCACAAAAACACCAATAAATACTTCGTCTTCTAAATTCGGTGGAGTTATATCCAACAACTAGCCTCACTTTTTGCATACTGGTAGGCGTCATGCATCCCAAGAGTTACGGCACATGTTTTGTCTCGGTGGGCAGCTACGGAACAAGACGAAGGAGCTTGTCTCGGTAACCCGCCGGGATGTCTCCCTCAACTCGCCATTGCACTGAACCATGCATCTATCTCCCAAGTCGGAAGTGATGAACCAGGGACGGCTCCTATGTAGTTACCTTGACTTCCTTTTCAGTTGGTTGAGTTTAGGTTCTAGTTTTGCTTGGGCACGATTTGAATGTTAGATATCAATATTATTCACATGCATGAATCTAGAATAGAAGTGAACTGAGTTTTTGGGGCTTACCTGTGAAACACTTGGCTGGTTTCTTTCTTTAATCATAGGATTCTATGAAGAGTGAAGACTCATAATCCAATATAGTCTCCTGGTCATGGCTGGTTTCTTACTTTAATCATAGGATTGTATGGAGACTCCTAATCCAATATAGTCTCGTGGCCTACATATGACATATCACATACCAAATATACAGAATAAGGTGCATCAAACCCAATTAAATTGATCACTCATAATATTGGGTCACATGTAATATCATCACGGACTATATATTCAACCTATTTTTATAAAACCCAAAAATACAATTAATGTGAGCCCACATAAAATGAAAAATTCTAACATAGAATATTCGTACCTACTTCAAACTTGTTTGACTTGCTAATAATAAGGGTGAACTTTATATATTTAATTATATTCCTAACACTCAGTGTGGGCTAGACTCAAACCCATTTTAGAGAGGCTCAACACGTGGAATTTTTTTCTCAACGAGTGGAGTCAGTGATGGAACCAAGACTCCAAATTTGAGGGGGCAAAAAAAATTTCAATTAACACTTCTCATGAAATATAAAAATTTTAATGAGTTAGGGGGGCAAACCAGAAATTTTAGAGGAGGCAAAACATATATTTCATATAGGAAAAAATATATTTTAAATTAAAAAATAAAATTTTAGGGGGGCAATTGCCCTCTCTAGCTGTCAGGTGGTTCTGCCACTGAATGGAGTGGAGGTTTCAACCCAGGACTTCAATGTTAGCCTAACGCTCTAATACCATATAAAACCCAATCCAACCAAAAGCTTAAACTTATAATAGGGCTGAACTTTATATATTTAATTATATTTTTTAACAATGAGCATGTCATTTGAAAATCATACACTCAACAAATGAAAGGGAGAATACTCGAAAGCTTGCCTCTAACAGAGAGATTTTAAATTCTTTGAATTATTCCTTGATCCAAGCCTACAAATTCCCTTTGGAACCGTGCTTATAGAAGAGATAAGTGTCATGGATGTGTGTATATACCGATTACATATCTACAAAGAAGTGTTCATAACAAAAGAAAAAAAAAATTAGTCCTAGTTGTTTGCCATCAGCCATCGTTACATGAAATGATGGAATCTTCAGCCGTGAGATTTTTTTCCACGGCTTGTAACGGAAATCCATTTTGAGGGATGAAATCATCTGCCGAAAGACTATTTGACGGATATGTGCAGTCTCGTGAGATGTTGTCCCGTATAACATATTACTTCGCCGTCTTTGTCAACGTGAAACTGTCCTTTTCTATTAAAATGTGAAAAGATATTAAAATATTGAAAACACCTTTTCACATTTGAAAAGACACAGTGGCCGTGAGATGTTTCACGGCGGCTGCTGGGTCTTTAGCAAAGACCGAGTGGTAGGCGACTTCAGCCCGTTGGAAGCAAATGTCAGCCGCACCGGTCCTGCAGCGGCAGACGATCTCCCCACATTTTCAGGAGGAATCCATGATTTGAAGAAACTTTTACGCTCATCAAAATGTGGGCCTCTTCACTTCACACACGTGTTACGTCCTGATTTAAAAGTTATTGAAACCATGAATCTGATGTGATCCCTCTTACGAGTCGGTTTTATAGCAAAACCGGGCCCACTTCAGTACTAATATCCGGTCGGTGCCGTGCACCGTCGAAATATCAGGACTATTCAGCTAAAAGTGATTGCAAAATCCAAATAACACTCCAAATACTCCGCGTTGCATAGAATACCGAAGCTGTGACTCGACCCGAGCCGGACCTTGTACCTGTCATGTGACAGGAAGACACGTGGAGGAGCACAAGAAGAAACGGAGTACGTTCGTAAAGCAAACGTCTTTTTCTCACACACTCCGGATGCGTGTGTCAGCTGTTTATATCAATGTCACACGTGGCACGAGCTCCGCTGTCCTTTCCTTCCTTCCTTTTATCTCAACGTCTACCCCTCTCTCGCTTTCTCTTCCTTTCTCTCGCTGCTGGTCGGCTCGTTTTGTCAATAAAAACCTCTCCCTCTCTCTCTCTTCCTCCCACGGAGTGTCAGGTGTCGCAAAGCGGTTTTTGTGAATGTGAGAGCTCCGAAAGCGATGATGGACTCGATAGAGGACGATGATCTCCGGCAAGTTGGATCTTGCCGGGAATCCGACGTAGCATCCACTGATTCTGCAGCGTCTTCTCCCTTCGGAACTGAGGAGAGCCGGAGCACCACTAGCTTGGGAGACATCTCGGCTAGCAGCAGCAGCAGCAGCAGCAGCAGTTCTGGCGAGATCGTGGCTGCGATTGTCGCGGAGGGAGTGTTGCCGAGGTTGGTGATCTCCACTCCCGGGGCTGATTGTGAGGGCAACAGAGGAGTCGAGGATTTGACGGCGACGGTGAGGGAGAAGTGCGTCGGGAAGAGCAATAAGGGAGTTACGTGGGGGTTTACTTCCATTATAGGTCGACGGAGGGAAATGGAGGATGCCGTCGCCGTTATTCCGGGCTTTATGTCTCGCTCCTGCGAACATATCGGCGGTTGCACGGCTCCGGGTTCGAGAACCTCCGGACAGATCTCGCCCGTTCATTTCTTCGGAGTCTACGATGGTCACGGAGGCGCTCAGGTATTTAATTTATTTTACATAATCAAATTTCTGTTCGATTTACCCATTTCTGATGCGAGACGCAACGATAAGAACAAAATCTCTTGATCTTGATATCCATTTTCTTTTAGGCTTTTAAGGGCTCCAGCAGATTTGAAGTCGATTTGGTTTCGTAAATTAGTTTGAATCGAATAAGATATTTATTTGTTGCGAGCCCGCATCCTCTCCTACGCCGAGGGTGCCGCGTGTCCTCATGGGTCCTACAGAACTCACGGCAACGATAAAGTTTCACCCTAACATTTCTAAACTAAAAAAAACCTGAAAAAAAAATAAAACGAGTCGTCTTCTCCACTTTGAAGTAGCAAAAGTCGACATTAACATTTCTAAATCTAAACTAAAAAAAAAAAACCTAAATAAAATAATACGAAGTTGTCTTCTCTACTTTGCAAAAGTTGACCTGCAAAAAACCTCTTATTATAAAAAAAAATAAGGGAAAGGGTTTGAATCTTCTCCTCCAACGAAGGGAGATTTTAGGAACGAGTTCTATAGTTTTGTGTCTTTTCAAAATCTCAAAACCCTAACCCTATTTTCTTCACATTTTTGAGTTCCTTTAAGATGGGATTCGAAGTTGCAATTCCTGAATCTGAATAGAGTTCTACTACCGTGTCTTTTCAAAATCTCAAAACCCTAACCCTATTTTCTTCACATTTTTTAGTTCCTTTAAGATGGGATTCGAAGTTGCAATTCCTGAATCTGAATATGTGTCCAATGTTCATGTCTTTTTTTTTTATCTTTTTGTCTTCATTGGTTCATCGGTTTTGTTACTGCTAACCCAAGTCTGTTGTTGAAGACGAGTTAGGTTTTTCTATTTTAAGTTTCGTTTTTTTCCATTTAAAAATGGTTAAACAAGTCGTTAGTGTCGGTTGACGTTGCTGTCTGACTTGAAAGCAAATTTAGGGACTTACGAGTTACGACGACACGTGGAGACGAGCTGTTGGTGCAGTAAAATTGTAGAAAGGATGGCGTATGAGAGGATGCGGGGGCATTTGTTTCGTGGTTAATTTATGTCAATTTTTATTAAAGTTTCTGGTCTCCGAGCGACACGTATCGAACGAAAAGTCCTCCCGGGGAAACAGACTTGCATTCAAGGAGACTTTATGGCATCTTTAGTTCTTTTCTTGCGTTAGACACGTGTTCCTCTATTTCTAATCTGAGCTGTATCCAAGTATATTAATCGTTTCTGTAAGGCATCTCGCGTCGCGGATAATGTGTTCTGATTGCATGAAAGGCAATCAGGGACCCACATGGAGGTTTTTATTTTATGGTTTGAACTTGGCTGTTTAGGCTGGACAAGGGAATCCACTTTCCTGGTTTGGCATCATTCTCTTAAATAGTTCTACCGTTTCACCTCCGCCACAAGATGACAAGAACATCTTGAGCTTCACCCTTTCAGAAATGGAAATTTGTCCACTAATTCTACCCCAGCGTACGAGACATCTTAAACCAGTGTTTTCTCCCAACCAAGATGGCACATAGCGGAACTGAGTTATACAAGAACCTTCATCCATCAAACAAAACAGTGGCAGTGATACAGGTACGTGGGGTAAGGTCATAGAATCACGTTTATGTTTGAATTTCAGTAAGTGGGAATTGGAATTGAGTGAGTGTGAGATCCAATTGGAATTGGAATTGATGTGTGGAATCCAATTTTTATCTTTGGAGGAATAGTTATCTTGGAAAAAATCCAACTCTTACTTTGGGGGCATCTGAAATTTGACTTCTTATGGGTGTGGTGATGCTGTTCCGTTTTTTTCTAATCCGTTTCCTTTTTGTTTTTCCCGTAGTTTCTTTACTCCTACTTTCAAGTCTCAACAGGCACTTTAACCAAGACAGAACAGCAAATTCCAAAAGTCTCAACCAACACCAGACGTTCAATACTTATGAATAGGAATTTCGTAGATATTCAATACTGGATTGGAATTTGATGGATATTGAATTAATATATGCATTGCAATTGCTATGGAAATTCATATTCATGCAAGCAAAATGTATTTTAAATTTATAAGTTTTTTTTTTCTTGGCTTTATAGTTATCATTTCTGTAATTTTACTATGTGATGCAGTTGGTAATCTGTTGTGACAACTATGATTGCTGGATGCCATTTGGAAACAAATTTGTACTTAACATTTAGATGGAAGTTGTTTAGCTGTGGTATGTTGAGTGGCTTGGTTATACTCTTGTTAGGTAGTTTAGAATTTTTTGCCTGATGTGGCCGCTACTCAATCCCTCATAAAAATGCATGCGCATGTACATTTGTGCTGGTGTATATATCTATATTCAATATATAGAAGAAAGCACTGGTTATGGAAACTCAATTTATTTATGGATTCTGATTTCAATGGAAATAACTATTTATTTTATTAGGATATGTTTTCAATTAACCATGCACTCTTTCCCTCGGTACATCTCAACCCCACCCAACCTAAAGTGGAGGTGTGAAGTTGGATTTGGTTGAGAAGTATTTAGTTTTGGATGGTGGTTGACTTTCACTGTCGAGGCTTAGCGTGTCAAACTATTGTTCAGATCCCAGATCCTTTAATGGGGATACTTTAGAAACCCATTCCCTAGTTTCAGAGATAAAATGATATTCTGAATTAATAATAGTATCTCTTTTTTTTTTTTTACTTTTCTTCTCCATTATATTCTACTTTTTTATTTTTGAGTTAACCTTTTAATTTTATAATGGATATAAGCAATGTAAAAATTGTTATCACTTTGGCATGGCATTGTTGCATATCATCTATTTGATTATTAATAAGAGCATTTTTAGCATAGTGAATCTAGTGATATGACTTGTAGCCATTCAAAGAACATAGGTCATACACTATGCATGTTATTTTGTGGTGATCTGCAGGTGGCTAAATTTTGTGCTGATCGAATCCATGAAGTGGTAGCAGAAGAATGGGAGAGGGATGAGGGAGAATGTTGGCGTATGAGGTGGGAGGCTGCATTCTCTAGTGGTTTCGAGAGGGCTGATAATGAAATTGTGAATCATGCAATAGCACCAGAAATAGTTGGATCAACTGCAATTGCAGTGGCTTTATCAGGGTGTCAGATAATTACATCCAATTGTGGCGACTCAAGGGCAGTGCTTTGTCGAGGAACTCAAACAATTCAATTAACTGTTGATCACAAGGTCTAGTCAGAAACATTTTTTATATATATATGTGTGTGTCTGTGTGTGTGTGCATGCGTGTTTGTGTATTCCCTTTCATTTAGAATTAAATTCAAATTTTTACTAGGACTTCTATATTGTAATGCTTTTCCTGTTACTGTTATTTATATGTTTATTTCTTTTTATTATATATAATGATCTTCTTGGTGGATTTCCAAATTGTACAATCCTCATGCTTTTAGGTACTAAAATCCCTCTGAGCATCTTTTTTGTATGCATCTCTTTTTTATTTTCAAGTATTGCATATTAATATAAATTTAGGCATATAAGTGAGTACACACATATATGAGCGTGAAATCCCTTAATCTTTTCCTTTTTTTCTTTCGGGGGGTTCTTTGTGTTGGTGTTTTGGGGGTGGTGGCCTTTGTACAATGTAATTGATGTCTTGCTAAAAAAATAAAAAAACAAAAAAAGGGAGAAATACAAATTGCGTTTCTTATTTTATAAAGTTGTTGGTGTCGACAAAATTGGAAGGCTAACCTATACAACCAAAAGTAGAAGTATGAAAAAAAGAGTTTGATTGTCAACACAATTTTCCATTGTAAACTATATACTGTTTGAGGGATGGTAGGTCTACATTGGTAATATTGATAGATCAGTGTTGGAAACATGAGACATAAATTGAAATAGAGGGTCCATTTAGACGAAATTTATTAAAACTCTGCTTGCTTACCAGGTAAGTTCTGTAGTATAAAGGATATGAAGGAAATAAATGGAAATAACGTAAAGGAGAAGGGAAGTTACTTCCTGTTATGCTGTTTGTTTGTATGGGAAGAGTTTATGAAGTAGCAGGACAAATGATTTAGGCTTTGCCTGGAACCTTGGATTTTGAGAGAAAAGAAAAGAAAATATTGGGCAAAGCACTTTCTCTTATTGGGCTGGAACTGGGGATAAAGATTTAATGGAATAAATACCTTTCTTTTCTGAATGGTAGAGGTTTTGAAATAAAATAATAAAAGACAACATAACTGCCTTAAATATTTTTATTTTAACTCATTTCTATCTTAGGTCCTGTTAATATAAACTACACTTGCCCTAATATATGAAATCTTGGTGAACAAATCTTTGACAATCATCAAAATTTACCTTTCTTTTCTCTATTTTTTTTAATGAATAATGAAAAATATATAAAATGATTATAGAGAATAAGGGTATAAGAGCATATGGGGCCTATGAGAGATGGAAAACTAGAAGGAAGCCAAAGGACCAAAACAACAAACAGTCCAGGTCCGTGACTGTAAACAGAGACCAGAAAATGAAAACAAAAAACCAACAACAAAAAACCAAAATCCAACAACCAAAATCATCAGTCCAGATCCATGGCTGCAGCAAAGTCTTGTGATACATCCGCAGTTGTGGGACGATTAAACTCCTTCCTTTTAAGCAAACACAAGCTGATGCTAAGGCAACGATGTCGTCCAAAATCCTCATTCTTGCATTTCTCCCTTAAAAACACCTATTTCACGTTAGCAACACCACCAGGGCCATATTATTGTATAGACATTGGCATTAGCGAGCAACCTTCCTTTCCTTTTCAAAAACGGGAACCTCCACTACTTTACCAAATCAGGCAAGGTTCTAGGCCGTACCCAACTTACGCCCAGTATACCAAGAAAATATAACCAACAGAAACTCGCAACGTCGGTGTATGAAGATATGGTCCATTGCTTCTTCACTTTTGAGGCATAGGCTGCAAATATTGATAAAGAGAACTTGGAACATAAGAAGTCAAAGAATGAACACTTGAGAGGAAACCGGAATTGTTTGTTTATTTATTTTTCTTTTTCTTTTTGTTTTCTTCCCAATTCCAAGGTTCCAAACGAAGCCTTAAAGAACTAAAGAAGAGCATAAAATAAAAAATATGCAAGGAATATGGAGGAAATAAAAGGATAAGAATGTAGTTGAAATGGAAATTTAATTTTGACAGGCTGTTTGTTGTATGGGAAAAGTTTGCAAGGTCGGGGCAAAATTGTCTAAAAGGTATAAATAGATGCACTTTTTCCTAATATAATTTTTCCTCAGTTCTTTACATTTTTTGTCACAAAAGATTGCAACGATTAAGATGGAAAGGGTCTTATTTTCTTGCATAATTTGGTGTGCCACACTAACCTGTTACACAAATACCAAGAAAAGCATACGGATCCGTGTGATAGTAACTGCAAGTGAATTTTAGCCAATGAAACCTAAGTGCACGAGAGTGACAGGGAAGAGGAGTGAGATTGGAAAATTATCCTTGGGATTTTTTATTTTATTTTTTGAGGATAAAAATCCTATTGGGATATTTGAAAGTAAGAACTAAGATCTCTACTCAAGCCTCCATTATGTATGAATTTTATATTGCTTAATGGAGTCACTTGGATTCCATGACCAAATTTTTCTGTCAAGTGAAATTTCAGACTGTAGGATATATTAAAACTCCATGTTCCCACTTCCTTTCCAGTTGTATCTCTTATGCCATCCTCTTGTATTTAGGAGGGTCTGGGACAAACCAGAGATAATGCCTTCCTCTTGCCAGCAGAAACCCAAATGCTTCTCAATCATCTCAGTTTTTCCATTTTCGCTCTTGAAATCAACGATTATAATCTCAAATTAAAGAAGGATTGTTCAACTTGAATAAGTTGAAGATACCCCCTTTATTTTAACCCATCCGATAGGACTCTTCTAAAATTGTTTTCACTATATATATATATTTTTATTTGAGTTCCTTATTTAATAAACCATGAGAAGTTTGGACGTAGGCTTCCTTACTGATTGATGTGGGGCCAAGCTAGTGTATTTTTGTGGAAGAAGTATGTACATTAAATTTTTTCCCCCAAAAATTTGTTTCTAATTGCTTAGAAATAAAATATAAAGGTGCTTAATGGAACATGTTGTTTTATGGTAAATTTAGTTTGATGAAGATGGTCTAAGACATGATATTTGAGCTGTTTATGTGTAATTTAAAAGCGTGATCCACATATTCAGTGTAAAATTGTCATGTATTTGGTTCTTTTGAATTAATATAAGTTTTCTTCCTTCTGAAATTTCTAAACGTTTTCCTCAAAATACCTTGATTTATTTAGTGCATCAATTCATTGATGAAGTTTTCTTGAGTATGCTGTTACTGATTCATTCTTAGTTGGAACTGATATCCAAAATTGCTAAACCTGAATATTGCTTCTCATCTTTTTTATTCATGTTTTGAAAGTGCTTTATAGAAATGCGAAAATAGGTACCAAGTAATTTTTGAAATCTATAGATATATATTTATAGACCTTGAAATAATTTCTCCTTTTTTCCTTTTTGCTGTTGGCATTCATGTAACATGATCTATTCTCTGTACCATTACTTTTTGTGCGATCAATAATTTTGAATATATGTTTATTTTTTTGCAGCCGGATCGAGAAGATGAACTGGTTAGAATTGAAGCCGAAGGAGGGAGAGTAATAAACTGGAATGGTGCTAGGGTATTTGGAGTACTTGCCATGTCCAGGGCTATAGGTTTTCCTTTTCCTCTAATTCCATGTTAAATTGCCTGTTTCTTTCAGAAGTTTTCAACCTTCTTTCTGTTTTTTCTGTGAATCAATATCTTTGTCATATATATTGTCTCATCAAAATTTTTAATGCATTTTTTTACTGTCATATTTACTGTCTGGCACTTAGTTATGAAACTTGTCTTTGTTATGTTCAATTGATGCACTCTTTTGGAAAAAGCAAGGCATTCTAGAATCTTTTGATATATAGAAGTAAACTAAAGATATATGCCTCTTGTTTTCGAAGAAGTTGACAGAATTCACTATTAGCACGAAGAAGCTGGACAGATACTGATATATTTATAGATTTCCTTATCCATTAAATATATATTTACGCAAAGAAACATAATTATATGCACATATACCTATTCATATATGGAATGTGAAGTTAATATCTGGAACTGAAGATAGAGAGTAGAAGAGAATAAGGAATAAGACACGCAAGTTGGAAGTAGGCTCGTTCCAAATTTTTATCATATTTGCTCTCTAAGTTTGGAGACTTAATGTTTAAACCTAAATTTCTATGCATAAAAGGAGTTGCATGTAATTTGAATAACCATGTATTACAACACAATTTTTTATTATCTTCAGGCTTGTTACGCATGTATATTTACTTATTTTTTTGATAAATTGTTGAAATATCTCTATTGCGTCATCCTATGAATAAAATGGTTTGTGGTTACATATGAATAGAGGATAAAGTCATAGCATTTAGGAACTTATCACATAGGAGTTGAGATAGGAAATGCCATGGATGAGAATGATACTACATTCAACCTATCTATTTTAGTTGAAATAGCATTGCCTGGAAATCTAACTCTTGCAAAAAGTGACGAGTGTCTGAACAGGAAGAATAAAAGAAGTAGATATGGGATTCTGTATTTTTTGTTTGGCAAATATTATATTCAGTCATAAGTAGCATATCCTGAGTCCTTTTTTAATACATAATTTTTGTTGTTTATAAAGTTTAGAAGTATTTTGAATCGCTTTTATTTTAATATTATTCCATATGTAGGATAGTTTCTTGCTTGTTACGATATTAGGTGTGTAGAAGGCTGTTTAGAAGATTATAAAGGAAGCCCTTTGAATTACTGTATCAAAATCAACCTCTAGGATTTTTGTTTCTTCTGAGATGTTTTGGGGTTGCCGGATAGCATCTTACAGATAATTTCTCTCTTGATTTTCCTTGGTGAAATCTGTGCTTTGATATTGATTGACATAATCATGCCCGCCTTCTAGCTGCATAACAAAGGGTAGGATTGTAAATAATCAGGAATGGTTAAAATACTGCTTTCAATTCTTTTTATGAATCCCAAGAACTCTCAAGAATGGCCACTTACAGGTGGTCAGCTTGTGATGCATTGGAGGGGGGCTTGATGAAGTCAGATTGTCTCATGAAACGTTGCAGGGAACTTGTCAGGAATGCGAGAACTTGTGGAGTTTATAGGTGGATGAGTTTATGAACTTTATTTTGGACAGATTTTTGGTTAATTCATGTTGAAAGGAGCTTTATTGTGATCTTGCGGAGTCAACTTTCCCTAAGCCAATATCAGACAATATTCTTTTATTTCTAGAGAATGGCAGGTTAAGCACAACATAGCTCATTTTGAGTTTAAATTATGGTTGAAATTAGAGAGATTTGTAGGCCCAATGGGTATTTGTGAGATTGTTTTGAGATTTTTGGTTCAGCTAGCTTCACCTCCTGTAAGGAACTACAGTTGCTCAAAGCAAGGTTTAAAGGAGTAGCAACTTCAAGAGAGTTGGGTCAAGAAAAAGGAAGTTTCAAGCAAGTTGGAGGCTTTAGGGAAGAGAGAAAAACAAGAAGGCGCCATGAGCGGGTTTGAGGAAGAAAGGATTTTTGAATGATGACTTTAGGAAGTTGGCTTGATGTGAAGAAATCAGTTGTTGGCATCAGGAGGCTAGATCAATTTGGCTTGAAGAAGTGAATAAAAATACTGAAGAAACTTTTGACATCCTTTGTATGGGCTAAGAAGGAGGTGCCCTACATTCCATGTTAGATGCATTGATCTGTGATCTATGGCCTCTTAAATCTCATGAGTATCCAAAGGCTTTTACATTTTTTGGCATTCTTTTTATGGTTTAGGAAGTAGTTTTTTTCGGCATTCCTTTTAGGTTTAAGGAGTTGCTCTACAATCCATGTTGGGTGTAGCTTTGATTTTTGAACACTAATCCATCAATTTACCCAAGTCATCCCAAGTTTTTCACATATTTGGCATCACCTTTTGGGATTAAATATGTTTTTCTTTGGGGGTATTATGATCACGTATATCTATGTTCAATGTAAAGTAAACTAATGAAACTTCATTCCGGAAGGTCAAAATACTAACAACCTACATTGAAATGCTATTTTGTATTGAATGTAATAGATTTTCTTGTTATTTTCTGAAGGAAAATGTACTTTTCTTACTAACTATTTAAGTATCAGTTCCAAATCATAGTTCTCATATGATTCTGTTGTCTTCCATCAGTGAGATTGAAGGGAAAAAATAATGCATATGCAACTATGTTCCTTGTACTTTATTTGATATCATTTAGCGATATTCTATATCATTGTTGCTCGCCTCAAAGGATGCAATCCTTCTATTTTTCTTTATAATACCAGAGCACCCGTCTCTGTTTCAAGTGGCTGCTTCGCTGCTTGACCATATAGTTACTACCACTAGCTCAGTCGTGGCTTTGAGGTTCAATGCTGTAGAAAGCTAGATGTAATTCTTTGTTCAGTTTAAACTCTTTATACTGTCTCACATCTTGTTGTTAGTTTCCATGGTTTTGTATTACATGCTGGTTCTTGGAAAACTCAGATATTTCTACCACTAATATTTGATAGCCAAGGGAGTACTGAATATTATTGTGATGATCTTTTGAAATATTATTTTTGAAGGCTGAATGTTAACTGGATATGAATGGTTTGCTAGCTCTGAAAATGATTTGGCAGATATACTGGAAGTTAACAAACTTCTTGATTAGTGTGAGACCTACAATTGGTCATTCATAGGGAATCTAAGCCTAGTTGAGCCATCCCTGCCCTTATCTAGGGTCCCACTCATTTTGACAATATAATTTCCTGTTTCTGACCAATCCTTGCCTCCGTAAAATATTAGAATTTTGTACAAAAGAAATTTAAAACAAACTTTGTGCATTAATGCTTAAAATTTTCCCAAATTGTTGGAAGTGATCAAGAAAGTCTCGAGTGCTTGATTTGTGATGGCAGTAGTCATTATCTCTTATACTTTCAGCCATAGAAATCGTTTTACATTATGAAAAGAAAATTAGATATCAACCATCTTGATGAAGTCATTTCCTGGTTTAAAGGCTAAGTTGACATACAGTGAAGTAATGATTTCGAAATTACTTGAAGCATGTGTTATTCTACACGTTAACCATTTGCGAATGATTTCTTAGTTCATTGATGTTTGGTCTGTCGAATGAGTCTTTTGCATCTGGAACAGGAGATAGGTATCTGAGGCCATGGATTATTCCAGTGCCTGAGGTTACATTCACAACAAGAAGTGAAGAAGATGAGTGTTTGATATTGGCAAGTGATGGGCTATGGGATGTCATGTCTAATGATGAAGTGGGAGAGGTGGCTTGCCAGCTTCTAAGACGGAAACGCAGGTCCACAATGATCAATGATTGTTCATCACCTCCAGCGCAAGCTGTTGCGGATCATCTCACTGAACTGGCATACAGGAAAAACAGCTCTGACAACATTACAGTCATTGTTATTGACTTAAAACCAAAGAGAAAGCGTCAAAACAGGCAATGAAAAGAATTATGGGATCATCCCTTTGTTTCTACACCTGCAAAATCCAATTTTTACTTCTCCATCTTGAGGTTTACGAATAGGTAAGATTGTTTAAGATTCCAATCAGCGAAGAATGATCTAGTGTTATTTCAAGGGCAGTCACTGCGGAGACCACCTTGGGGCAGTTAATGAGGCAGTCACTTGAGGCTGTTGGTAACCTGTATGCAGGCAGCCGATGACAGGCTTTCATGTCACCTCTAAAACATGGTATGGTGCTGTGCACTCTCTAATAGTCATGTTGGTTTGTTATGGCAAAACACTAGATCAGTCTTCAAAGTCTATTTGGTTTGATCAAGTAACAAAAGGAGAAATGGACGTCATCACTTCTCTCAAAGGAAGGGGAAAAAACAAAAACAAAAACAAAAACAAAAACAAAAAAACAAAAGAAACAACTCTCTTTTTGGTCCATTGAAAATGGTTTCTGTCCCCTTTCCCAGCTTTTCTTTCATGAACCTAGTAATCTAAAAAGAAAAGCAAATGAGCATAACTTCAAGGATTTTGAGCCAAAAAAAGGGGATAAAAATTTCAGCCTTTTTTTAGTTTTATTTTTATCTCACATGTTTATTTATTTTTCAAAGAAATGAGATTGAGAAAGCAGGAGAAGAGAGGGAAAAAAAGATCTTTTGGACTGTAGATTGCCATCTTAATCATATTTTTTTTCTTCTATCAATTTGTATTTTAATTTCTTTGAAGTGTTATCAGACTTCCATCACAAACATTTTTGATCCAAAAGTTTTACTGGATCCTCTAAGCATATTTAAGATGTATATATCTTTTTATTTTTTTTTAAAATTTATCACTGGTTGGAGAAGCATGTGCGGATTTGAAGTCGAAGCGGAGGCTGTTGCTGTAGGAACCTTGAATTTCTGTTCAAGACAGGTGACATTATCTCTACTTTTATGTGGATGATGTCCAACTTGAAAACCAGTTGAATGGACTGTTTAGTGGCATAATTATTGCTTTCGTTTGAAGAATGAAAATGCAGTTATTTTAACAGCAGTTGTCTTTTTTTTTTTGGTAATGATAACAGCAGTTGTCTTAATGATGAATTTTTCCTCTTCTTACATTTTCCCTCCTGACGGAAACTTCTGTTCAGAAATTTACTTGTTAATCATCTGTTCTCGCAGCATGCCTAGAATCTCTTCATTTTCCCAGGTTCTCTGTTAATAAATTGAGATCCTGAGGAGCCTCTGCCTGTAATTTTATTTGGAGCCTCAACGGATCATCCTCTTTTTGGTTTTTTTTTTGGGTAACGATCCTCTTTTTGGTTTGTGTGAATGTGAATGTGAATGTGAGTACCCAATTAAATGCAGATATGACAACAAATGATTTAGATTGTCATGCACAGAGTTGCCTTATTCGTGGGAACGGGATCTCAATTGACAATTTTCATCTTCTAACATATTTCTCAAGAAAAAAAAAAGGGCTGGGTCGTGTTTTGATCTGGTCATGTTTGAGTCCAGCTTGATCTAATCTTTTGGGCTGATGACCTAATATTTTTGGGCTGAAGTCCGAACTCTATGCTTGTCTAATGGATTGTGATCATGCTCGGGCTGGCCCACATTATTTTCAAACGGATTTAGTGAGCTATTAATTCGGCATCAAACATAAGTGGATAGAAAAGATAGTCATATTTAGAATCATAAGAAATTAGATGCCTTCGTTTATTTCAATATAGGGGAGGCACGTGCATACTGCACGTCTTTATCATCGCATGAAAGAGTAGTGAGTGGTTATAGTTTGGGATTGTTTTAATTGAAGAGGGCAATAGTTGGAAGAAAAAAAAATTGGAGGCCAGAATCTTGAAGGAAGATTCTTCTTTGTTCTCTTTATTAATAGTATAGATATGGATATAGATTGTCCAATTGATGTCTTTGACAATTCCTAAAATTGGAGGGAGATCATAATATCGAAATCTATAATGGATTATAAAATTTTATTGGTAAGAGGTAATATAATAAATTAATAAAATACTTAAAAATTGGAAACTCTAATGATAGGCTATGTAACATGAGAAGAAGGCAAAACAAGTACTCATGTAGGTTGGTTTACTTCAACCCGGTCCCTCAACCCACTCGCGGGGTAGCTTACATCGCAGATTGCAACGGTCGGCTAAGGGCGCAACGCGCATCCCGAAGGCAAATTGCCAAACCTCTTCTCACACGCGCGATGATAAAATCCACATTGTTCTTGCTAGGCAGGCGCTAAGGGCCGCCTAAGGCCACTGAAGGGGGAAGCGGGAAGCAGGAAGCAGAAGAATCAGAAAGAACAAAAATAGACAATGAGTCGAGCGGTTCTCTCCCATTTTCTCATCCTCTCAAATACATCTCCCCGCTTGACCTCTTCAATGTAAAATCTATATTCTCTCCAAATCTCTCTCTTTCTCTCTCTGTGTTTTCCCGTCTCTCACTCTGATACTTCTCGTTTTCTTCCATTGAACTTGCAGTTCTCCAAATGGATATTTCAAACGTTATCGAAGAACTCCGCCGTGTTGTCTTCCAGATAGTTTCGGCAGATCCGGCTTCAGATGTAGCTCCTCTATCTCTCATTCCGAAACCGATGCTTCGGGAATTTCGGCTAGCTCCGTGAAGTAAATTCCGTCTCCCTTTGTTCTTAGTTTCGTCTTTCTTTCTAGAGTTTGCTTCATTCGCTCTGACATTTCATTGTGCCTCGTCTGATTATTATCTTTCTTTCATTCATTCGGTTGGACTGGAACCTAGGGAATAGGAGCTTTGCTTCGATTCCTTTTTCGCTTTTCCTTCTCAAATCCTCTGGTGGGCCTGGAATTTCTATGATACATACTCATTATTTACCTGAATGGTGATATCAAATTCTGTGTTGTGCTTTAGTCATTTGAAAACTTATTAATGATGGAAAATGTGATATGCTTCACGAGAGTTTATGCTAATAGATTATGCTATTTTTTCTTAGATGCCAATGCTTTTCGTCTGGACATTTACAGGAAGAGGATTGTATCTGGTGTCCAGCCTACGGGATCCATACACCTTGGAAATTATCTTGGTGCAATTAAGAACTGGATTTCACTTCAGGTTGATAGATTTTTCCATATTTTTCTTCTCTGGCCAGGTGTCTCCAGAACATTTTTTCTTACATTTTACTTATAATTGCATAGATTCTCTCTATATTCAATGTATCTGGAAAATTTTCCCTATAGTTGGCTTCTAATTCCTGTGGAATTTTTTTTTCTTTTTCATTTAGTTTATCATTGATGTTTGATTTTACCAAATTTTGTTCATAGGAAGAAGTTTTCTCTGTGAAGGATTTTATTTTCTTACTTTCATTTACCTTTTAGAGAATTATTTATCATAATAAATGCCCTTCGTATTAGACATCATAATATTCATCATGCATATGAGCTAAATTCTGATATTTATGTTTCTCCATGGTTTAACAATTCATACTCCAGTTATCCTTTTGCAGAATACTTATGAAACTCTCTTCTTCATTGTGGACCTGCATGCGGTATGTTTTGATTTTCAATTGTCAGATATAATTTCTTTCTAATTATAAATCGACTTGAGGTGTTCCTTTTCTGTATGTCATGATGTAGATTGAGTTTAAGCAGAATGATTACGAGATTTGCATGTGCCTTTCGTTATCTGTTATGTAATAGTAGTTGGTTTCTGGTGTCTTTGTTCTTGAAATCTACTATTGTTTGCCTATCGTCTGACATTTTTGGGAGAATTTATTTCTTCCACAATCCAGAGTTTTCATATTGTAAATTCTCCTTTAATCAGGTGGAGCACTTTGTCACATGTTTTGAATTCAAATCCTGCACAATGTTTGTAATGCTTATAAGGGATTTACTGAAGTATTACTCTGGCCGTTAACATGACACAACCTCGTCTTCTGTTAGGGGTGGGACCAGCAATGGATAGAAAATATAGCAATGTGAAACAAAAATTGGTGGAATTTGCTATAGGACATTATGCGTGATTATGAAATGTGATTAAAATTAAAAAATATCCCTCAGCATTGTTCACATTCCATAATGTTGCCTGATCTTCGTATTTCTTAAGCTAGATTCTCTTCGTGCCATATGGGGGTTCATTTGGATATCTAATTTCCTTTTTGTATGCTTGTGCATGGTGTGGCAGTTAAATTCAACTGGACAAGAAATTTCCTCTACTTTGGCTTCAATTATGTATGATAATCTATAAAATAGCCTAATGAAGTAGTTGCAGTCCAGACAAAGCCTCAATCTAGGAGCGATTGTGGACCTCCAAACATAGAGGGAAAAGAAACAAGTGACCATTGCAAATCATAAGTGAAATATGTTATCTTAGTCAACAGATATGCAATAAACTTGCTCTATAATCTCGATTTTACTATTCCTTAAATTTTTCAGTAGTTATAACTGTTGAGATATGGTATTTGGTATTTGGGTCCTTTGATATACATTGTTGCACCATCACATATGAGCTTAAGCTTTTTAGGTAGAACGGCTTATTAACATGGTATCGGAGTGGGAGGTCTAGTGTTCGATTCTTGGAGGCGAGTTTGCTTTTGCATTTATTTGTTTACTTTTATCTAGGGTTATACCCTTTGTTTGTCCTCCTGGTGCGAATTAGCACATTTGGGCGAGTGTTGAAATATATTGTTTGGTATTTGGGGCTTTTGATATACATAGTGCACCATCACCTATCAACTTAAGCTTTTAGGTGCAACAGTTGTTTATCAATAACTGAACGGAGGACTTTACTTAATTTTTTCATATGTTTAATTAGATCAGCTATATTGTATGGTGCATAATGTTGGGCGGTAAAGAATCAACATGTCCATAAGATGAGTGTTACCGAGATAAGGATGCTAAGATGGACTTGTGGCAAAACTAAGAAAGATAAAGAAAGAAACAAAGATATTTGAAAGTGGTTAGGTGTTGCATGCATTAACGATAAAATGGAGTGTAGGTTGAGGTGGTTTGAACATGTAAAGTGGAGACCTAGAGATGCACCTGTAAGAAGGTTTAAGAGGATGCATTTTGAAGGGCCTAAGAGATAAAGAAAAAGACCTAAAAAGACATGGATGGAGTTAATAAAACAAGACTTACAAAAATGTAAATTAGCTGAAGATATGATTTTTGACAAAACAGGATGGAAAGGCAAGATTTGTGTCACTAACCCCACTTTGGTGGGAACTGGCTTTTGGTAATGATGATTGTCATTACATAGGGTCCCCAGTTTTGACAAATAGCCTATTTCACTTGCAGCTATTTTTATGACATTGCAGATAATATTAGGACTTGTACTATTTAGTTTCGCATTTTTAATGTGGTAGCGGGACCAGAATTTGATAACAGTTTAACAGGCCATCTTTAGATACTAACTTTTATTTCTTTTCTGCTATCCAATTTCTCTACATCTATCAAAAAGAAAAAAAAAAAGGAACCAAATTTGTTTTAAGTGTTTTTGAATGCCAAATTATGTTGCTTTTATTCTTGTTATGCTTGTTCTCTCAAATGATCGTCTAAAGTACTTTAAACCGTTCTGAATTTTATAATGTGCAGATTACATTACCTTTTGATGCACAACAGCTATCTAAAGCAACAAAGAATACGGCAGCAATTTATCTAGCTTGTGGTGTAGATACATCCAAGGTCTATGACAGTCTTTTTTTCCCCATACTGTTTATGCTGTTTTAAAGCTTGTAAATGTTCTTGTCAAGTATCCAAAATAACTGTCATCTGGACTGATTCCTGCAGGCTTCTGTCTTTGTACAGTCTCATGTTCATGCCCATGTAGAGCTTATGTGGTTGTTGAGTTCCGCCACACCAATTGGCTGGCTGAACAGGATGATTCAATTTAAAGAGAAATCACGCAAGGCGGTGCGTTTTAGCTGTATGGAAGTTTTAATTTAATACCACATATTATTTGTTTTTTTTCGTCTTTAGTTTTGTTTACGATCTATGTTTGTATTTATTAATTCTCTCCTATGGATCGGCCAGTAGGAGGTTATGGGCTCTTCCAACATGTAGTAGCATGACTCTGTGGAATGCAAGTAACCTAATTTATTCGTTGGAAAGATATTGTAAATTCTGTAATGTCATAAGAAGATGTGTAGAGAAGTGGAGAGACCTGTACATTGTTTTTACTGATTTAAGAGAAGTGTATGTTGGAATGCCTATATGGTGAAATGAAAGGAGTACCAAGCAAGTAAACTAATATCATTAACACATCGTGTGAGGAGCTATGATGAGAGTGAATAAATGACCCATTTTAAGAAGGAAATTCTTGTTGCATGTTATTTGCAAAGGATGTATCACAAATGACTCGTTTTTAGAACTATAGAGTGGAGAAGAGACTGGTCATATGGAAGAGAAATTATCTATCTCTAGGTGGGAGCATCACCTTGATTAGATTGGCCCTTGTGAACCTTCTGGTGCATTATA